>JBCFYV010000003.1:55910166-56539703 GCA_039000515.1 Timema cristinae | reverse complement strand
TCGAGATTGTCACCTTTTCTGTTATAGAAAAAGTAAAGGTGGGGCTTGAAATGAGCAGTATTTAGCTGCCAGCTATTAAGGAAAATTCGTACTATGCTCATCATGCAAGAGTGAAATAATTGCTGATTTGCGTGAGAGATCATATTGTAGCGGCAAACTATCTAAAGCTAGTTGCAGCAGTACTAATTTTAAAGAATATTTACCAGATTGTTTCAAAATGTCTAGAATTAAACAAGTAATAATCAAGTAGGTGTGCGTCCGTTCAATGCTCCCGAGTTAGATACACGGTCTCAAACACCGCTCAGCCGTCATAGATGCCTTAGACCACGCGACCATTGACCGGAGTCATACCACTCAAAGCACACAACATTTGCAAGAGTGAGAAAAAAAAGGGTTGGTTTTGCTGGTTGATCTGATTTTCCTAGCAGAGCTACGCTTTATCAGCATAGGATAGGGAAGTGCACCAGCATTTCGCTAAACCAAGCTTATTCATTCTGCACCATGGGGTACCCACAACCCGAGGGCTAGCACGGCTAATGTCATCTTTGTGTACCCGCACTTGCTATTCAAACTTATTTTTTTCTGCGGAAAAGTCTATACACATTTGCATGAACAGAGACATAGCAGAGCATCTACCCTACACGTCCATCCTCATCGACAGCAAGAAGGTGTCTGGTGAATATCGGAACTTACAAAGATTCTTGTGGGGCAACCATCGACCGGGAGGCCTACCACTCAATTTACACAGCATTTGCGATAGTGAGAAAAAAAACACCCGAGAGCTAGCACGGCTAATGTCGTCCTTGTGTACCCGCACTTGTTATCCAAACTTATTTTTTTCTGCGGCAAATTGTACCCATATTTGCATGAACAGAGACAGAGCAGAGCGTCTACCCTACACGTCCATCCTCATCGGCAGCTAGAAGGTGTTTGGTGGATAACGGGACTTACAGAGGGTCTTGTGCGTATAGGGCATGCGCGGATGTGCATTGGGCAATCGGTGCCTTTACAGGTGGCACGCCCTTTGAAGTCCCTATAAATAGACCTCGTAATCATTACAGTCGGTCATTTAAATTTGTGATTGGCTTGGATAATCATCAAGATGAAATTCGACCGCTGGAAAATTGGATTAATTCAGGTATGTTTAAAACAGTTTTGTATATTTTAATGGTTACTATATTGCTTATTACGTCTTTTATGTAAAGCGGAATTTGTTCCTTTGTCAGACTTTCAAGAAAACCCACCCGTGCCACCTACAATGCCGGTAGCACCGGGTAGCCCAGATCCGCTAGAGTTTTTCAGTGAGGACAGAATTTGCCTGGTGGATGGCGACTGATCCATGGGTAATTAACGTTCTGCTTTAGATTTGAGCGTGATTGGAATGTAGTTTTTTTGTCACGATAGTAATTAATATGTATTTATTTAATTTCAGACTACTGAGATCCATATGGGCTGGATGAGGGCCTGCAGAGCAACGTAGTTCCTAAAGCGACGTGTGTGCCGGCACCTGCCCTGGTGGAGGCGAGCCCTGTACTAGAAACGGCCGGTGCTTGGCATGGCGTCACCTGTGTCTTCACGCAGCCCCACGTCATCCTCAGGCCCACCCCCCATCAGAGGACAAACGCCCACAGACGCCTGCGGAAATTCGCTCCCCGATGTTTGGGGTGAATTGGACGTAATAGACAGGCTAATATGTAAGTACCGTCTACAAGTAACTATACTATAGCCACTAATTTGGAAATATACTTTTTGTGTGCGCTCTCTTTCTCCAAAACCACCGTTATTTCACCAGCATACCAAATCCTTTTGTCAGCTGGTCGTTTCGAGAAGGTTGTCAAAGACAGAAAATTATAATTGTCGCTTTAGCCACTTAATAAAATCACGTTTACAATGTGCTGGATCAAATATTCATCCACCACCTTAGTGCATTCGATAGCGTGTCTGTATAGTAAACTATTGGTCCCGGGTTCATTTCCCGTACAAACATTCAAAGACAGAAAATCATAATTGTCGCTTTAGCCACTTATTAAAATCACGTTTACAATGTACTGGATCAAATATTCAGCCACCACCTTAGTGCATTCGATAGCGTGTCTGTATAGTAAACTATTGGTCACGGGTTCATTTCTCTACACGGTTGGTTTGATAAATTATCATACAGCTGGCAGGGATTGTGAATGTTATAGTCATAATATTTTATTAATAAAAAAGTGACCCGAGCTTTAGACTGAAAAAACTGCAATGTTTATAAATTAAAATAAAATTATTTCCACCAAGAGTAAACTTAATTCTGTCCACTTTCTATATTTACTAATTTGTGTGAATGAATGTATTCCCTGCAAATACCGTATTTCATTTATGACGTGTTTGTATGTGTGTGTGCTTGCTTGTCGGACCAACAGATAGCGTTGAAAGCCTATTTCGAACATTAATACGGTTTTAAAAGGGGAGATTATGTGATTTAAGTTTAGAGATATTTCTTACAGGCATCCAGGAGAAATTATATTGTTGATTTAGCCGATCATTAAATTGAGAGAGAGAGATAAATACTATATTTTTGCCTAGACAAGGGACACTGGTTCGATTCCAAACATGGGGTGAAAATGAGGGTTTAACTGCCCTGGACTAAATTGTGTAGTTGTCCTAGGGAGTATTTATTACACACACTTTGTGAAAGGTCCCAGGTTAGATTCCCTATATGGGTGAAAATGTAGGTTTAACCCTTGATAGTGTTAAATTAACTGCTCTGGACTAAATTTTGTAGTTTTACTAGGGTTAAAGTGTATTTATTACACACACTTTGAGAAATGTTCCCGGGTTCGATTACCTACATGAGTAAAAATGTAGGTTTAACCCTTCATAATGATAAATTAACTGCCCTGGACTAAATTTGTAGTTAAGCTAGGGTTCAAGTGTATTTATTAGACACACTTTGCGAAAGGTCACGGACTAGATTCCCTACATGGTTGAAAATGTAGGTTTAACCCTTCATAGTGATAAATTAACTGCCTTGGAATGTATTTAGTAGTTTTAATAGGGTCCAAATTTATTTATTAGACACATTTTGCGATGGAGTCCTGGGCTCGATTTTCGGCATAGATGAAAATGTAGGTTTAGCCCTTCATAGAGATAGATTAACGGTCCTGGACGGTATTTATAGCTGTACTAAGGTTCGAGTGTGTTTATTACACACGCTTTGTGAATGTTGGTTTCAGTTAAAGCAATTATGTTTAGGAAAAATTGTAACATATAATATTAATACCGAAAGTAGATTGAAATTGAAAAGTATTAGACATTTTAAAGAGAAAAAAAAATACGCGTATGTTTGGAACAATTTTATTTAATGTGCCTACTTTGACACGTGCTTTTGTGTTAGTTCAAATGGAGGCAGGAAATGGCAGCATGATCCCCCCAACCGCCAACGGGAGCGAGTCTCCCTCACCACACCACAGGAGCACCACCTTAAAGCCAGGGAGACGTTGCTCGAACACAAGCTGTGGTGCGGGAGACAGGGTCCGTGGTGGTGGCGACAGCGGGATCGTCTTCAGCCCCACAATCGGGATTTAGTGGATCTTCAGATCGTCGAAGAGAGAATTAAACAATTGAAGCGTTTCTCTTAAACTGGTAGTGAAATTACCGTACATCTTGGAGCTTCAGCAAACGATCGTGACGAATTAAGCTGGCTTGAAGAACAAATAACTAATTTGATCAATCGGCTGCAGGACCATGGCGTTAGCGCCCCTGACAATGTCGGATCACTTTTGAATAGCACGGACTCGACGTTGAATCCTGTATATGTCTCATTTAGGCGAGCAAATTAGTTAGACGCTCAATCCGTGCTTGATAATGTAAGTCGTGTGTTGCAAAGTAATAGTTTGTTTTTGAGTACCGCACCACTGTACGTTAAAATCAGCCATTTTAAGGAGCCTTGTGGGAGTGCTCGTTATTGTATAAATTCTCTCCCGCTATCACATATAGCGTAAAAACCAAGGGATCATTACGATTCAAAATGGCGACACACTTTGCCTTGCCCGTGCATTGGCTATTGCCAAAGCTATATGTTACATTAAAAGAGTACCAGGGTGCATGGATGTGAACACCGTTAAACAGATTAAACAGGGTCGTCTTATTAAAAAAACTCAAAGGAGAGGAACTATGCCGTGATGCCCATGTGAATCTTTTGAAAGGTGGTGGGCTAACCCAGCTTAAACAATTTCAAACATACCTCTCCAAATAAAACATTACAGTGTTTAGGGAACGTTGGGAGAGACAGGTCATATATGAGGGGCCTACTCCCTCCAAACATTCCTTTGAAGGCTACATTGATTTATATTTTCACGATGATAAGCAAAACCATTTTTAGGTCTTAACATATTTGACAGCCGCGTTTAAGTGCGGGTACTTTTGACGCGAGTGCCGTGTGCCGTTCAACACAAATATCGTGCAAAAATGTGAATCAGCGTGCAAAAAGTTCTACACTAAAGCGGTTTGTAGCGGAAGATGACCTGTGATCTGTAAAGACTGCGCGTGTTGGTTCACAAACCAAACATGTTTTGATAACCATAAACGTGCCGGTTTTTGCAGAGGTCACAGGTCGGTCTGTGATGTAAAAATGATTTGCGAGTTATGAGGGCAATATTTCAGTTTGGAAAGAGCAGAATATTCATATAGGTGTTATGAGACTTTTTGTAGAGTCTGTAAGACCCATCGTACTTTTGGTAATTTTTGTTATATGAAGCAAGCCCCATCAAAGCCGTCACTGGAAAAGAGCAATTTCATGTTTGTATTTTCTGATTTTGAATGCCAGCAATAAACTCTTTTTCAAGGTTCGGCAAAAACTTACTTGCACGAACCTAACATATGTGTCATTCAGACGTGTTGCAAGGCCTGCGTTCATATAGATGCAAATGACCATAATTGCACAGAATGTGGGAGCGATAGGACTCGCATATTCAAGGGTGATACCACAATGGCACATATTTTTATTATTTTTAGAGCAAATTATAGCATCAAAATTTAAGGACATCACCCACCTAGGCCATAATGCAAAAGGCTATGATGGTAATTTTATTTTAAAGTATATGATGGAGGTTAAAAATGGACTCCAGAGCTCATAATGAACGGTCGGAAAATCATGTCCATGCGTTACGGCACGCTCCACTTTATCGATGAACTTTCTCCCCGTGTTGTTGTCCAAGATGCCAAAAACATTCGGCTTGGATGAGTCCCTGGCCTAGGTACATTTCTCCCATTTTTTCAACAAAAAAGAAACGCGGGGTATTGGGGTCCCTTGCCGCCAAAGGAGGACTACGGCATCGGTGAGATGTCGGTTGAGGGAAAGTAGCACTTTGAGAAGTGGTATGACGCGTTGATCAAAGAAAAATATGTATTTGATTTTAAACTCGAGTTGGAACTATATTGTGTTAAAGATGTAGAGATCCTACGGAAGGCCTGCCTGAAGGTTAGAGGCATGTTCATGGAGAAAGCAAAGGTGGATCCTTTCAGAGAGGCGTGTACGATAGCTGGAGTGGCCATGTTGGTTTACCACTGAAGTCATCTTAAGGAGAATACTATCGGTATTATCCCTAACGGTGGCTACCGGTGTGCAGACCAACAGTCACACGTCGCTGTACAATGGCTCTGCTGGAAGGCCCATCAACGCGGTGTCTCTATTCTTCGTGCGGGTAACGGCAGTGAGGAATATGTGTTAGGGTGACGTGTAGAAGGCGTTGTTAAAGCTGGAGATAACACCACCGTATTTCAGTTCTGGGGCTGTTATTGGCACGGGTAACCTATTTGTTATCCTGATAACACCACCCGTATCAAAAACAGCCGCCACGAGACCATGGAGACGTGCCATAACGCGACCATGGCTTGTGTTGAAAAGATTAAGAATGCCGGCTACATGGTCGTAGAGATGTGGGAGTTTATGTTTAATGAGATGAAACGCACATACAAAGAATTGAAACAATTTATACTCCGGCACGAGGTGTATACCAAGGAGCCCCTCAGCACCAGGAATGCATTCTTTGGCGGGCGTACAAATTGTAACAAGCTCTTCCACGAAGCAGACCTTTCTTGCGGGGAGAAGGTCTAGTACTTGGATGTGTGTTCATTATATTCTTACGTTTGCAAGTACAAAAAATACCCTTTCGGCCACCCCAAAATTCACTTGGAACCAAATTGTCAGTCTATAGATCAAGTAGAAAGCATAACCAAAGTTACAGTGACGCTTCCGCGGGATTTATTCACGCCCGTATTGCCTACATGGATGCACGACAAGTTAATGTTAATCTTGTGCAGGAAATTCGGGGAGGAGAAAAACCAAGGTGCGTGTCAGCACAACGACAAAAAAGATCGCTGGTTGACAAGCGTCTGGGTGATTGACGAGATCCTGAAAGCCGTTGAGAAAGGCTACACCGTTGAAAAAGTACACGAAGTGTGGGAGTACAATGTATCTGTTTACGATCGTCAGACACGTTCTGGTGGGTTGTTTCGCGGGTACATTGATACTTTTTTGAAAATTAAACAAGAAGCCAGCGGATACCAGAGTGGTGTACCTCACAAGAGGAAAAGTTAGCTTGTATTCAAAATTATGAGAAGACGGAGGTGGTAAATCTCAGTTTCGGCTCTGTAAAAACTCTGGTCTCCACACTCTGTCTAAATTCTTTTTAAATTCACTATGGGTAAAGTTTGGGCAAAGGCCCAATTGTCCACACGTAGCCGTTGTTAACGACTATCAGGGCATCCACAAGTACTTGACGGATCCGTACATCACCCTGGACAGCGTCATTGATGTTAAATATGAGGTTATGTTCCTCATTTATAAGGTTGCGCATGACGCGTAGCGCCCTAACCCTAACACGAGTGTGGCGGTGGCATGCCACACGACTGCTATGGTTAGGTTGCACTTATACAGCAGTATCCTTGAACAATTTGGGGACCGCATTTTGTATCATGATACAGATAGCGTTCTATTCACAGAACACCCCGGCGATTGGAGCCCACCGACCGGAAACTTTTTAGGTGATCTCACTGACGAATTTCAGGATTATGGTCCGGAAAGCTACATTACTGCCTTTGTATCTGGCGATCCCAATAATTACGCGTACCAAATTAGTGTTGGTGGCGATCCTGCCAAAACAAAACGATATGCAAGGTTTGCGGGATCACCATAAACTATGGCAACCGTAGCGACGTTAATTTTGACGTTTTGAAAGCGATGGTCACTGAACAGGCTGCGGAGAGATACATACAGATATCGTATAAAATTGTAAGAAAAGGCCTTTCGATTGTAGGTACCGGTTCGCAGACTAAAGTCTACCGGCCCGTGTCAACCAAACGTCGGATAACCGATGATTATAATACGTTGCCGTTTGGGTATCATAGCCTTGTAAACGCACTCACCACGAATAAAGGTGATCATTTAGACTGGCTGAATAATCTTTTTTTTTTTCACTCTAGACAGTTCTACTGAAATATCATTTTTCAAAGATTTGAGTTATATTTTCATATTTTTTTCTGCATGAAAACAGGGGTGTTTTTTATTTATTTATTTTATGCACTTGGGTTTCTTTTTTATTTTTTATTCGCCAGTACAATCCTCCACATACCTGATTTTTTCTAGTCAATTTGTTTTTTGTATATATTTTAATTTTAGTCAAATATAATAAACTGTTTGTATATATATTTATTTTAATTCTAGTCAAATATAATAAACTGTTTGTATATATAATTATTTTAATTCTAGTCAAATATATTAAACTGATTGTATGTATTTAATTGCTTTTAAATTGAAACCAACTCTATGTATATATATTAAATTGAACCATCTTTAGTACCGAGGCCACTATTCCACCCTATGTATAAATATAATGTAAATAGTCACAGTATACTTTTCACTGTATGTATAAATTTCATCATTTAAATAAATATTGAAAAAACCATTATGTTTGTGTTTTAAAGTCTACACCCGCACCTTCCTCCTATCCTATAAATACAAGTTCATATAGATTATAAGCTCAGTCTTAAGCATTATGGACAAGTTGAAAAATCCATTTTCGGCCATCATAAGCGGCCCTTCCAGCTGTGGAAAGTCACATTTTGTAGCAGAATTTATCCGTCACTTAGAAACAATGTGTAGGGTAAATTTGATAAAATCACATGGTATATTGCTTTATGGCAACCGGGATTCGAACAAGACGGGGCAAGTCCTCACGTCATATTCTGTAAGGGTTTACCAGAAATGGGTGACATCTGTAATGACTCTCCACAGCTGATTATCCTGGACGACGTTGTTCGTGAATCCAACGAAATGGTCGTCGATCTTTTCACCAAAAGATGCCACCATCAAAATATTAGCGTCATGTACCTTACACAAAATTTATTCCACCAGGCAAGGGCCAAAAAGACATTACCTTAAACGCACCTTATATCGTGCTTTTTAAAAATCCCAAGGATAAAGCTCAAATTCAACACTTTGCATGGCTAGTCTGTCCTGAAAATCCCCGTGTTTTACAATAGGCTTGCACTGATGTTACAAGTACGTCTCACGGCTATATATTGTTGGATTTCAAACAAGGTACACCAGAATGGTTCAGATATAGAACCCACACAAATGTCGGGTGCTGCGTGTACCTACCACGCAAAAGTTATAAAAAAAATCGACACTTCCCGATTACAGATCATTTCATAACCATGAGTCCCAAAGTGCTGGAGCAGGCCCATCTGCTACGCGCGAATTATCGCATAAACCCGCAGCAACGTGTAACCTTGATGAAAACGGATGACAAGAAATTGATAGACTTTGTTTGCGAGAGTGCCTACAACACTTTAAAAGGGCGAGTGCCGTTGAAAATTGCGCAGAAAACAAAGTTACGTGCTCACAAGCAGGTGTTGCACAAGCTGGTCACATGAGGAGAGTACTGGAAGAAGAAAAGACGACTTCTTGTTCAAAAGGGAAGAGCGTTTTTTCCTTACTCTTAGCCCCCTTTATCAGTGGTGTCCTTGGTTCTTTATTCAACAAGTAAATAATGGAACACAAGAAAATGATGATATTGTTGTCCCCAGGTACATTACACCGTTACGAGCAAAACCATCAATAAGTGGCATCAGTAACAAATCTAGTAGTCTCTTAGTTGGACCAGGAAATGGAAAATATTCTCGCTTCAAAACTTGATGACAAGCCTAAATGGACTTTATACAAACAAGTTCTACAGTGCTATCGGCACTTTAGTCAACACCCTCTGCTGACTGAAAATACTACCACCACCACAACCACCCCAACCACCACTACCTCTGAAGCGTCTGTACTTCCGATCCATGCTGTACTTAAAACTGTACCAGCGCATACACGTAAAAAAGCTGAACTTTTACTAGAACATATTATTTCCCAAGGCGGAATCTCTTAGGACTAAAACGTAGAAGTGAGTATTCAAGAAACGCCTCTCCGTGGATCCAATATTGTGGATTAGTCAACGAACTGGTCAGAGCAAGAAGTCACAGCGAACCGTCGGGGTGGCGAGAGTTTCTCACGGCGCTGCAAAAAATAAACGTTTCGAAAGAATTTATTGTAAATCCGAAACGTTGGCGCCCATAAGAGATCCGACGACCCGTACCACAACCACTTACTCCGTCGCAACTCCCTAAAAAGAATAAAATGAAGAGGGTGGATGAAAACAGGTGGATGCCGTTCTGAGCTTAATGATCCGTTTAGCTGATATCTACTACGACCCTTCTCATCCTGCAGGGTTTGCAGGGGTGGCCTCACTCATAAAGGCATCCAAGAAAGATCAAGAAAACGTACGAGAATGGCTTCGTGCGCAGGATGTTTATACCCTACACAAACCAGTGATAAAAAGTTTCCACGCAACAAGTACGTGGTATCATATATAGACGATCTCTGGCAAGCTGATTTCAAGGATATGCGAAGCCTCGAAAAATACAACGATGGCTTAGTATAATTGCTAATAGTCATCTACATGTTTAGCAATATTGACTGGGCAATGCCGCTTCAATCCAAGACGGGGATCGTCGTGAAAGACACCTTTCGGGCTATTTTCTAACAAAGCGGTGGTAAACCTCTACTTTTAGGGACGGACAAGGGGACAAAGTTCATGGCACGTCTAGTCCGGAAGTTTCTCAAGCAAGAAGGCGTGCATTACTACACCACTCATAATCAGGACGTGAAGGAAAGCATTGTGCAACGATACAATAGAACTCTGAAAGGACATGTGTGGCGCTACTTTAACAAAAATAACACGTCTCAGTATGTGGACGCCCAACAAAATCTAGTGGAGGCTTACAACGGCGCAAAACATTTCAGTATCAAGATTATGCCTGCCGACGTTTCAGAAACTAATGTGCTTCAAATCAGAGATAATCTGTACGGCAAAAGGCGTCAAAACTCTAATAGTAAGCCGAAAATAAAAGTCGGTGACAAGGTGCGTATTTGCCAATCCAAAATGCTGTTTGAAAAGGGCTACGAAAGCAATTGGAGCGAAGAGATTTTCAAAGTCAGCAGTGTCTTGTTGCGACAACCTGTCGTATACAGGCTGACATATCTCTAGGGCGAGGAGGTGGAGGGGACGTTTTATGAACCCGAATTTCAATGCGTACGTCTTCCTGAATTCTAAAAATTGATAAAATAGTACGTGTCAAGGGTAAAGGCGTCAGCAAGAAAGTGTACGTGCAGTGGAAAGATTACCCCACCAAGTTTAATTCTTGGATTCCTGCCAATTTCGTCAGCGCCCTACCATGAAGGACCAGTTTTACATCACTTGGCCGAGCCACAGCTCTATGGGATATTTACCGAAAAATACCCTCACAAATTTCACCAAGCAACTTCCTTACCGTCTTACACTCGAAGGCCGGTGGGAAGTCGCTCTGACTGAATTTCAATATTCGTGTTCTTTCACCACCGTACCCGAGGGTAAAAATATTGTATGGTACAACTGGGTGGACGCTAAAGCGTGGAACAAATATTCAAGGATTATATCCCTCCTGGAATCTACAGCACTATCCATGAATTGATCAAAGTTCTAAATGAAGTGGTGGCGTTTAAAGGGTATTCCAGTGTTGTATTCAAGTATACAAACCCAACAAAAAAGTGACCGTTGTCTCTTCTTCACCAAATCTACAGCTGTTGACACTATCAATTCAACTATGTCTACAGCTCGGTTTCTATCCTCTGACTAATATGATCAAAGTCCCAAAGTCACCGTACGCCACCAACATTATATTAGGCTTGCCCTCGCAAATGTACATCTACACGGATATGGTCGATCCTCAGCCCGTGGGTGAAATTGTGGCACCGCTTTTACGTATCGTCGGTATCAACAACATACACTATCTCTACGGCATACATAAGACAGTTAGCTATGATCCGTTGCTCTACATGCCCATGCTTAGAAGGGAAATTGAAAGCTTGTAAATCAATTTAAGAACAGACACGGGTGAACCTGTACCATTCGAGTTTGGAAAAGTGTGCGTGAAACATCATTCTCTACGCTGCTTAACATGAACTGTACCTACCAAATATACTACGTCAACCAGGCTGGAACAGGTATATCTTCGATCTAACACGGTGTTCCCTATAAACGAGGGCCTTGAATAGGAAGTTTTTTCAAGGGCCTTATCAAAAGAGTCGTACCGTTGCTGAGAAGCGGTGCTAAAGCCATTGGAAAACAGATGCTTCATACAGGTATCGACATGCTCCCCGACGTTGTCAATCAGCGTCGTCCTTCCAAAGAGGCGCTACGGCACCGTGTCATCGATGTTGGAACTAACCTGAAACGCAAGGCGGAGCAGAAGATTAACACACTGATGACTTGCGCAGGCTATAAAGGGCGTCGTAAGAAGCACCGACGTCAGTCTTCTGTCGTTGCCCGACGTAAGAAGGTCAAGAAAGAAGCTGTAGATATTTTCAGTTAAAAGGTCGTTTCTTCACCCCCAGTCCTGCGAGTGTGCCAGCAGTGTACTCAATATCTTTTCCGTCCCTTCCACACAACAAGTCTTGAAAGTGGGCAATGTCTCCAGTACAAACCTTTCTCTTCCCTCACCGATGACTCGCCCATCGAATTTAATGCTACCGGACAAGGCGAGTTCTATATTGATCTTTTACAAACTTTGCTCTAACTCAGGGTGGCCATCATTAAACCTGACGGCGGCGCTTTCACAGAGGTGGATCAAATGGCCCCCGTCAACAACAGGTTGCTATCGCTATTCACACATGTGGATGTGTTTTTTAAACCAAAAACTAGTCTCACTGCCCAGCAACACGTATGCGTATAGAGCGTACATTGAGATGTGGCTCAATTACAACAGTGAAGCCAAAAGTACACATTTGACTTGTGGTCTGTGGTTCGCAGACAGTCCCGGAATCTTTGAGGAGGCTAATGCTAGCAACAAGGGATTTGAGGTTCGTCGCAGTCTCACAGCAAAAAGTAAGACGGTGGATCTTTTGGGGTATCAACACGGTGACGTGTTTAACCAAGAGAAATACCTTTTGAATGGTACCAAACTCAGAGTCAGGTTGGTCCGTCCCAGAGACGGGTTTAGTCCTATGGCTGTCCCTGAACTCTCTCACTTTAAGGTTCTTATCGCCAAAGCCAGCCTTCTAGTGCGACGTGTCAAAGTAGCACCTTCTATACTGTTGGCACATGCCAAAGCATTAAACGTCATTCCCGCAAAGTATCCCATCTCCCGTGTGGATTTAAAAACACTCATTATTTCTACTGGCGTGCAAGGGAAATCACTGAACAACGTATTCACCGGACAGTTACCCAAACGATGCATTGTGGTATTCGTATCAAACGCTGCGTTCAATGGAAACGCCATAATATTTTGATTTGTGTAAATACATACATATTCCAAGTATACTTTTCCCGTTGTGAGATAAATTTGTATAAACTTTGATTTGTGTATATAAATATTCCAAATATACTTTTCATGGTGTGAGTTATATTTGTATAAAATTTTATTTGTCTGTATATAAATATTACAAGTATACTTTTCCTGGCGTGAGCCATATTTTTAAAACATTGATTTGTGTAAATAAATAAATATTCCCAGTATACTTTTCATGGCTTGAACAATATTCTAAAACTTTGGTTTGTGTAAATAAATATTCCAAGTATACTTTTCATGGTGTGAGATATATTTGTAAATAAATATTTAATGTATCCTTATCATGGTGTGAGATATTTTTGTGTGATAAATATTATAAAAACTGTTATGTTTGTATTTTATCGTCTACATCACCTCCCTACTATCCTATAAATATAAATTCATTTAGCTTATAAGCTCAGTCTCAAGCATTATAGACAAGTTGAAACATCCATTTTCGGCCAACATCTGCAACCCTTCCGGCTGTGGAAAGTCACATTTTGTAGCCGACCGTCACATATACTTCATTTACATCTTAAACAAATATTTTCTAAAATATATGACTTATATTTTATGATGGAATATACAATTGAGTTTATTTCATAAGTTGATATAAATCATATATGTTTTAAAACTCGCCATATCTCCACTTCACACATAGCATTAAGTCAGTTGTGTGCTGATGAAATAATTAAATCTTTTCTTACAATGTAACTTCAAGCTTTGATTCAAAACATTGCTGATGATGAATACATTTTAAGAAATAATTTCAAAAATTTATCTATCTTATAATAATCAGTGAGAGAACAAGCTAAAGTTATATCATATTTTTATAAAGTTTCATATGTCAATAGAGAGTTTTTATCATACATAATTTTTGCGGAGTAGACTGTCATGAATGAAGATAAAAATAATATAACAAGGACTCTTTAAATAAACCTCTTTATGAAAACATGATGAGTTGTAGTAAGGAAACAATATTTAATCGTAATTATAATAATAGAATTCAATGTAAGCAATAGTTATAATGTAGTATAGAAAATATGTTGTGAATGGTACCGAATCTAGAATCAATTGAAAATTTAAGTAAAAATACAGTCCTTAATATCAAAGAGGATATTAAATATTAACAAATATGAGTCAAAATATGAATATAAAGAATTGATTAATAGAATTATAATATTACAAATTATGTAAAAGTAATCGTTATAAATGTAGGATAGAAAATGTTGTAAAAGATATTAATCTTAGATCAGATGACAAATTTGAAAGTTGAAATACTGTCCTTCACAATATCTAAAAGGATATTAACATATTAAAAAATGTGAGTCTAAATCACTTATAATAAAAAGACCAACATATATTCCTTTCACGATAGGTTTTTACCTGGATGACAGTTCGAAAATCATATGTTTAGGTTTTGGGTTGCCAACACTTGTAAAAGATCACAGTTTTGTTATAAATGTAAAGATCTTTAATTTCCTGTTATATATTATATTAAAAATAACGTAAACTTAAATTTTCTCTTATTATTTCATTATTTTTTAAATTATTTCTTTTTATCCAACTCATAACAATATTTTAAACATAATTAAAAGCACTTATTTTTCGTTTTGGAACGTTACTTATTTTGTGTAATTAAGTGCACACCTCAATATCTTTTAATACAGGCATCGTATTTACATGGAAAAGAGAAAATTGTTGTCCTTTTTTTACATATAATAAATGATTTTATGATTATTTTATCGTATTTTGAAATATTTAACTGAATAAAATATTTTCATCAACTGCGTGTCTGCATCATTGTAAAAAAACTTGTTTACCGTTATGTTCAATCATATGGTTTAGATTCGTCAGCTTCGATTTTGAAGCTATGTTCGTTAGAAGTTTTTGTGAAAGTAGTGTTAATATTTTTTTAATTGGAAATAATCTTTGTGTCCAACCTCAAATAAATATATAAATAATATTGGCCCAAATTACTATGGTTAACTATAAATTTAATATATTACCATCTCTTTTCATTACAGTGATTCAAAGTGATAGATGTCAGCTGTTGGCGTAGTGATATATTAGGGAATACTTCTAGTAACATTTCGAGCTGTCATCCAGGTAAACTTAGTTCGTGAATGCCTTATATTAAAATGCATGTAATAATATCACATGAGTCAGAGTGAGAGTTGAATAATATAAAATTTAATGAAAGATTTCAAAGTAATAAGGTTTAGATAGAAAATTTTCAAAAAGGGGTGAGAATAAAATTTGAATAAAGGTAATTGAAAAACTGAATTCTATTATTATCTTGAAATTGAAATTCCTTTGTTCCTTTTAATGCTGGATGTGAATCAATCACTAATCGGCATGTTTCAGCGCGTCTTCGGACTAAATGACACATACATTTCGCCTGGTCAAAATCAGCTTTTATCTCACGCTTGCTCGAAGAGATTAGTTATAATCCATGTCGCACGTGTGTACCGAGGCCGGTTTCCTCCCTCATCGTCTATGCCTTGTGCCCCTGACAGGTAGTAAGACGCAGTTCTAAATACCGATAAGCTTAACTTTGTGGCTATTAGCAGAGGGAGGTAGGGGTATTGAATACAGGTGGACCATGTCACTCTGCCTTCACACAAATGAGGTAAATTTTATATCTTCCTCAGCCCAGATATTACTTAAGAATTTATGCAGTTATATATTAATAAGTCAAAATATAGTTGCGAACATTAAATTCAAGTTACTCAATTCAATATTACCTATGAATTAATGAAAGAGTTATATATTATTCCGAAAAAAATATAGTTGCGAACATCTAATTATTTTTTCTGTTGTTATAAGTGGCTTGAGGAATAAAAGGGTTATTTTCACTTTATACTTGGGTATCAATCTACCGTCACATTGCATTGTATACTTGAATCATTGGTCACATGGTCTAAGATGTCACTAGACGACAAAGTGATCGATGTTTGAAGCAAATGCGTGTACACATTCTATCGGTTTAGAAAAATCTGGTCGACCGACAAAACTCCTTTGAAAGTGGTGGGGGTGCAAGAAGTACAACCGTTCTAAAAATATCGAGGTTCGAGTCCTGGTGTGAACTCCATCTAAATGTGTATACTTGCATCGATGGTCGCATGGTCTAAGGCGTCACTAGATGGCCTATGACAAAGTGATCCACGTTTGATTTTCTCACTACAATCAAATGCGGGTAGACTTTCTACCGGGTCTAGAAAAATCTGCTCAACCAGAAAAACCCCTTCAAAAATGGTGGGGGTGGAAGTACGACCGTTATAACATACATCAGTTGTGCTAAATATAACGAGGTTTGAATCCCGGTGTGTACGCCGTCTAAATTTGTATTATTCGCATCGATGGTCGCATGGTCTAAGGTGTCACTAGACGGATGATGACAGAGTGATCGACGTTTGATTTTCTCACTATAATCAAATGTGGGTACACATTCTACCTGGTCTAGAAAAATCTGGTCAACTGAAAAAAAACCTTTGAAAATTGTGGGGGTGGAAGTATGACTGTGCTAAAGATATCGATGTTCGTATCCTGGTGTGCACGCCGTCTAAATGTCAGGCTCATCTAATTATGGTAGGGGCGGAAATCGAATCCCCAGTGGTGTACACTGTAGGTATTTCTCCCTCCGGAACATTTTCTTAATCATCCCTACCGCACGTTTTGCCAGAAAGAGTACGTGTCACTCATATAGTTATGGTGCGTGAGGTCGTGGGTTTGAATCTCGATCGGGTGAACTGGGGTGGTTTTCTATTCTCCCTCACTCCACGTAAACTCTGGAACATTACTACCTTACTCCTCTGGTCCGTGACGGATACCTACAATCACGCATCTCGACAGACGATATCAAACAACCAATTTTAGTAGACTTTTGTGTTGGGGGATAGAGGCCCTTAACTGAGGATTTCGAGGCTCCTGATTGTGTATAATTAGAGCTTTGTCAATACTCTCTAGTTGTGAAAAAACCTGTTACCACATAGTGTGTTGCAACTCTTCGATACCTAGTTGTAACATCAATAGGAAATAACCCATTGCCGAGTGGAGGGTTTCCAGAGTCAATGACCTAGCTCACAGTTTTATGGTCACGATCTATTCTTGTCATGTCGTCCTGCCAAACTGGCGCCTGTTATAAGGGAAAACCCATTGCGACATCATTCAAGGTTACGATCTATTCTTGTCCTGACTTGTCTTGTAGAGCCACCATACTGGCGCCAGTCATCAGGAAAAACCCATTGCGACATTATTTAAGGTCACGATCTCTTCTTGTCTGGACTTATCTTGTAGACCCACCAAACTGGCGCCAGGGAAAATCCATTGCAACATCACTCAAGGTAGTGTCCTATTTCTGTCTTGTCGACACGCCAAACTGGCACCTGTCATCTGGAAAAGAGAAAGGAATTAGAGGAGGGGTATGACAAGATGCGGGGAAGTGAAAGGGGGTGTCTCGACTGCTAGTTACTCGGCGGACACACTCATCTCTAAGCAACAGGACAAAGAAGGTACTAGCAATGCCTCGCTCTTTACAGACTCTGCACCTGGTCAGTTGTTCAGCTCCCGGACAAGGAGGATGCTCACTAGCGATACCACCCAGCACTGTGGGGTCGCATGCCTATAAAAAGAATTCCAACGCCTCCCCCGTCCTAATCCTAACCTATGAATAAAAAAGCAAAGATTATACATAAATAACCCATGAACACAAATAATAAAGCCATGAGAATACATAAAAAACAATAAATTACAAGTACCAACATTTTTGGAACAAGAACCAACATGTCTGGAACAAGAACCAACAAGTTTGGAACACGGGAAAGGGGCCAGGATGAGGGGTGGTTGTCCGGTGGAGGGCGGAAGGGGAGGGGGAAAACCAACAGCCAATCAGAGAGCGAGGAAGCAGGGTCACGTGATCAATTTCAGCAATGAGAGCACTGTTCCTAGAGGTCCAGCTAGGTAGTCCACACTGAGCATATTTTCAAAATTTTACAAACAAATCAAATGGACATCGTTTTCTGTAAAACTGAGGTTGAAGAAACTAAAAAGAGCTTGTCAAATCTTAGTCTTAATTCTGATAGCATTTATTCCAAAACACTACAAAAGGGCTAGAACCAGACAAAAGTGGACGTAAACGTAATTTAAATCAAGATCTTTAATTGAAATTAAGACAGGTTCATTGTGAAGTAAATGATAACATTGCCATGAAAATTCAAACACGCTTTGAGAAAATTAACAATTTAAAAATTTTCTAACTGTTAAATTCATCAAAATTTAATGAATACAAACAATCATTTCTTAATGAACAAATATATTCTTTGATTGGAAATTATGGAAAATATTTCGACACAGGCAGATTGCGTTCCGAACTCAACGTGGTTTACTCAAGGGAAGCAATAAAAATAAAACTATAGTGGATATGGTTAAGTATATCAGTGAAAATAATCTAGCTGAAGCATTAAAGGAGTTTAAAAAAATTTGTGTGAACTTGTGGCAACAATCCCGGCTACAACATCATCAGTTGAGAGATCATTTTCAACATTGTAAAGAATAAAAACATATTCCAGAAATACTACGGGACAAAATAAGACTTTCTGGTTTGACACTACTTTCGATTGAAAAGGGTCTGCTTTTTAAATTGAAGCAAGGAATAGACTTCCATGAATGAGTAATAGCAGTGCTCGTTAAAAAGGAGAGGAGGATTGACTATTTACAAACACTAAAAAAAATACATTTAGTAAAAAGATAATTGATATACTTATATAAAAATTCATTTACTATGTAAAAAAGTTAAATACACTAAATAAGCTGCAGGTTGCAATAGAAGTGATTTTTTAGATATATATTTTTTATTATTTATATGCATATTTAACGTAGTTAACAATATAGTTGGCTTACATATAATTATAAACATAAAATGTTTTTATGTATACTTAATGTAAAAATGGTCAGCTTTAGGCGAGGGGGAACTGGGGTGGGAAACACAGGGGGAATTTCTCCTCACATGATGAAATAAAAGGAACCAAGATTCGTTATCCCCCCTCTCCCCACCTCACATCCTCTTCGATATGCATTTTAGCTTCTAGAGTCTCTTGTGTAAACCACGGTACAGAAGGATGCCCAAACCCACAATTATAAAAAAACTTCAAATCGCTTCTTGAAGCATAAAATACTTTTAAAAATCGTATGGGGACCTTAGACTCCCATAAAACCCTCCTTCCCAGCTTGCCTAAGAGTTTTCGTCACGAGACGCTATTGGAAACATTCCTTCTTGAGAAACCAGTTTGTTATATAAACCAACTCGTCCTTACCCTCTCACCCTCTCCCTCTAACACTGTTGTCTTACTCTCTCCCCCTCTCACGGTTTTTGAGTCACATAGACACTGGTTCGACCCTAGAGGTATTTCTTACATTTGTTTATTCATTTATCTCACTTAATTAACAAGTAGATAACGGTGGGGATTTGGTGTCGAAAGAAAAGTATCGATACTGTACTCATTTAAAGTAGGCCTATCTGAAGAAACATACCAATACCGTAATAGTATCGAAAGAAAAGTATCGATAACAGTAGGCATCGGTATCAAAATTAAAATCTGGGAACATATTTTTTTTCATCAAATAATAATTTCATCTTTTGCCTATTAATAATAATTGTGCTTTCATATTAATTTGAACAATGAAAATTATAATGATTGGACCATATTATAGTATATTTAGGCCTATCGCGTCTATTTAATGTGTTGGAACTTGGAAGGTTTGATATCTATACTAGTCTATACTAATATTATAAAGAGGAAAGATTTGATTTTTTGTTTTTTTGTTTGTAATGGAATAACTCAAAAACTACTGGACCTATTTTAAAATTTCTTTTGCCAATATAAAGCTACATTATCAGCGAGTAGCATAGGCTATATTTTATTTTGAAAATTTAATTTATTCCTCATAAAAATGTCGATAGTATATTATATAGTCGTTGGGAAAAAAAAAGTTGTTGAAGGGAAAGTGGGGTTGGTGAAGGGGGTGGGCGGTAAGGGTGAGGAAAGAGGAATGAGATGAAGATTGGAGGGAGGATAAAAACAGTAAAAAAAAACAGTAAAAAAAAAAGTAAAAAAGTTTTGTTTTTATATTGAAATGATGGATGATTTGATGCTTTGTTTTACAGGATTCTTTACAATATTTTTTTACGGGGAAGGGGTCTGGTGTATAATATGTATAATGGATATTATAAAAGGTTTTACCTTCCAGCTTTCAAAACGTCTGTGAGAATGTTGCTGGTGGGGAGAGATTTAATAGCTAAATATTCTTAGTAATATATTTTTAAAATCTATTTTGTAGCCTTCTTTAACCATAGTAAAGATTTAATCCAAGCATGAATGAAGATGACAAAAAAGTTGTTTCTTTATGTACCGATCCGATACCGGAGTTTGGTTACTAATATCAGTGAAAGTATCGAATAAAAATACTAGTATCGATAGGAAAATATCTATATTATTAAAGTATCGATACTTTTTTCACATCCCTAGATAGCGTATATCCCGAACTGGTGGTAGGTAATACGCCGTGCTAAAAAACCAACAAGTAGTTGCATTGTCTTAGTGTCACCCTAAATGTGGTTTTTCACAAGAGCGTAAAAACTGAAACAAAACAGAAACTGTTTTTGAGTTCGACAAAACTACTACTCGAGTTTCCAAAAAACTAAATATTTTGAAAACCCAATTCGCTGGTGACTATTTTTGCCAACAACTGTATGTCCTGACCTGAGGTGGGTGGATCTAAATGTTTCTGAATTATGTTTATTTTCTTTGAAACACTGTCTGCACAGTAAAACTCCAACACAGTCTGCCCGATAAAATCTCAACACTATTTGCATGGTGGAACCCCAACAATGTATGTCAAGTGGAACCTCGATTCCGTCTGCCTTGTGGAATTTCAACACCATCTGCCCAGTTAAACCTCAACATTGTCTTCATGGTGGAACCCCAACACTATATGTCCGGTGAAACCCCAACACAGTCTTACCAGTGAAACCCCTAAACTGTGTGCCCATTGGAACCCCAACACTGTCTACCCAGTAGAGGCCCAACACTGTATGACTGGTGGAACCCCAACACCCCGACAATGTCCACCCGGTGGAGCCCCAACACTATTTGTCTGGTGAAACTTCAACCTAACATAGAATGTCGGTGGAACCCCAACACTGTCTGTCCGGTGGAACTCAAACATTGTTTGTTTGCCTGGTGGAACTTCAACACTGTCTGCCAGGTGGAATCCAAAAACCGTATGTCCATTGAAACATTAACGTAGTCTGGTGGTGGAACCCCAACGTAGCAACTTTTTTGTAAAATGCTTTCCTCTATCTGCATGGTCCTGCAAGGTTGTTGAACCGGTATTCTTTATTTTCTTAGCTTGTTTATCTTGTATTAGTTAAAAATGACTAATTTATAGACTGAGGTTTTTCATTACATAACAGGAGTGAAAACAAACAATGGAGTATTGAAGAATGTGGTAGTTTGATAGCAGTATATCGTGAACATCCAAATTTATGGATGTATTCACATACAGGTCACAAAAACCGGATTTAAGAAATACGAACCAATTGCTGGTACTCTCTTCGTAGTGGAAAATAACTTTAACTAAAACAAATCGGCAACCTGTTTCCAGTCGATTTGGTGAAAACAGACTTCAAGTTTTTTTCCCAAACACTAAAACCTGTTTCTGTTTCTCCTGTTTCTGTTTCTGTTTTTGTAAACATAACTAAGTCGCAAGTGTGTCGGTCTGGTGGAGAACTGCCATTTTAGAATTGGATTACCCGTGCTGTGAAGATCAAGTTTGTTTTTCCTCAAATCCTTCGCCCCCCCCCCCCTCCCTCCCACCCACCCCCCTCTCTCTCTCTCTCTTCTCACGCAAATGTGAGTACATTTTCTCTCAAATTCTACCTTATTTATCATTCTTAGATTCACACAATTAAATATGCGTATAGCTTTTATCGGATTATATGACGTGAAAATTTCTTTGGGAATGTACGTGAACCTTAGTAGTAGTCTAAAGATCTACAGACGATACTCTAGTTTGAGCCCCGGTTGGATATAAACTTATTTTTGACATGTATTGTTCCATCAGATGGGGTAAGAATGTGGCGGAGTACATACACTACAAGTTTTGTCCGCTACACAAGTGCAGTACTACACTAAACACAAGACGACACCTACCTATACCACAATGGAATGGGCCAGTTTCATAGTCTCATGTTAATATTAACAAATAATTGTAAAAATATTTAGAAGAAATGCAGGTTTTTATTGGTTACTTGACAAGGTTTATGAAGTTAATGGTTTTGTACATTATTGCCTGATTTTATAGATCATGTGACACTCCTTTTCTTTAGAAAAGTTTAAAGATACATTCTTTATATCCTTTTATTGAAGTGTATTCTTGTTGTGTGGAATCAACCTGTTAGAATATAATTCGAGCTGTGCGCTCTCAGTACGTAGCCAGATCGATGGTCAGCTAGTTATCAATAATAGGGTGTTTGTTGAAACATTCTCGGCGTATTTATCTTAGTGAAATAATCACGAAACAAAACGTAAATTATATTGTAGCAATAGATCAGGCCTTATCAGTCGATGTTTTTTATTCCTTAAGATAAGTTGATCGATTAATGGAAGCTTTTACAGCTTAAGCACAGACTGCATACAATTTTATTTTTCTACCATCATGTCTTTTTACCAGTTAGGTTTAGGCCTACACACTTATGTTCTAATTATGTTAATTGTTTTAGGGGTTATTAAGGTTATATTAAGAGAAAGTATACCCGCACTCATGTGGAGGGAAAGTTGCAAACAATTTTTGGAAAAATCACTCTTAGTACACCCGAACGAAATTCGAACCTCGATTTCCCCGTCATCGACAGTCTAGTTTGACACGAGAGTCACGCGTTAGAGCATGTGGCAACTGAAACGGGTTCCTCCATACAAATTAAGGGTTCATTCCTGTAGATGAAATTTAAGGGGGCTGCCTAGCCAGCTGAGATAGGGCCCATCAGACGTAACGCTTAAGTCAAATATTGATAAAATTGTTGATAGTAAACGAGTTTGGTCTTTACTGGAATGAACACAAAACTATATTCTACACCCATATATACATGTATATATCTAATTGAAATTTTCCACTTTTAAGAGTTCAAAAAACTACTTATTTAGGTTGCTCATTACGTTACATTTGCCTATAAACCAAAATATACTAATATAGAGATGCAGAATGGCTTTTTTCGAATCGGATGGTTTAACTTAAAAGGGGGGTCACAACATAAATTATATCGGCAATTGTATTTTCCTGCGGTTTAGCAGCTGCCAATATTTTCCCTGTGCAGCAATGCTATAGTACAGCCAAAAGACTGTTGAATCTATCAAGTATGTACGAAGCAGGTGGGAAGAGAGAGAGAGAGAGAGCACAGAGCCAGGATAATCTCTCTCTCGCTTCTTCTTGCCCCTGCCTCTTCCAATTTTTATGACAAGTTCAAAACCTGGTGTAAAAGCTTTTGGTAGGCACACGTTGTGTTGAAAAACCATCAAACTCGTTCTATAAATAATTTGACAAATAAAATCTCAGAGATTGTAACATTATATGTCTGATATAACTTTACAACCGTTTATTTTTTTTAACATTTCATTAACACATAAACGACAAGCATACCTTATTACAGTTACGTAACCTAGGGGATGGAAATATGGGTAATTTATATGTTGCTATATATACACACTTTTATGCTACAGGCTGGGAGAATAAAACCTATAGCGTAATTTTTTTCTTTCGCCATGGGTAAAGATATTATTTGGCATTTAATTTATTTTTAATTTTTCACGGCCACTACGGTAAAGAAAGTATTGTGATCGTCAAAATTTTGAATTCATGATTTTTAAAGATATCGACGTTTCATGACCCAATTAACCCCAAAAAGTATTTTTACGGTTCCGTCTGTGTGTCTCTGGTTGTCTTTTTCTCGGCCTAGGGCCGAAACCATTTATCCGATCGGGTTAAAAAAATTTATCTAATTTATAGTTTTCATAGGGTTACCCCGAAAAGATTTTGTAGATAGATATCTAATCCTAAAATTAAGAATAGTTTACTTAGGGGCCAAAAGAAAAAATAATATTTTCTTGAAATCATCTAACAATTTTGATTAAAATTTGTATCCAGGAATTTTTTAACATTACAAACAAAATAGAAATTCACATTTTTTCCCCGTAAAGATAGATTTAATAGCAGGTACTTTACATAAGTGTAAATTTCCAATTTTTAATATATCTCGAAGTACTAAATAGCTCTTAGTTGCAAAATTGTATAACTATTAAAATTAAGAATATTTTGGTTGAAATATTATTTTATAAAACCAACAGTTAGCGAGCTATAAGCACATATATATAGGTCTTTGAAATGTAAAATTTATTGTTATGCTCTTCAGTGGACAGAGATGTTCCTCTTTTCTTGATGTTTCTTTTATGATATTTGATGGACTTAATATTGTTCTTTCCGTTATGTTTTTGCAACACTGTCAAATATTTTGTTTCATATATCTTACGATTTTTAAGTAAAGGTCTCCATTTTTATATAAAATATGGAGAAAGTGTGGTGCACCATACCATTTATTAATGTATTGGGATGTATATACATTTAAAATATATAATTATTGATCCATAACTGTTTTATTTAAAAGAATATAGTTATGTTTTCGTCAGAAATCAGGGCCTCCCCACGAACATTTTTCTGGATATTTGCCTGATCTATTATAACCTACTAAATTATCACCACTATAGTATTTCAATACTTTTCAAACACGTGACATACAAACCAACTTAAACTAACACTGCACCTAGATATATACATATATAACTCAAGTAAATAGGTGCATATATATTTAATAATGGAACAGAAGGATACGTTCGTATACAAATATAAAACCAGTTTTTAGCACTATCTGGAACTGAACCAGGATCTCTTAGATATCGGATCAACCATTTTAACCACAAATGTTCAAAAACGGTAACTATATTTTATCTGTATATTTATTAATTAAAACTTAGCACCGTGGTCACTAACGGCTTCATTTAGCCAGTGTTAGGTATGTGCTAAAAATGATAAAATATTCCTATGGCACCCAACTGTTTTTCGAAACGATAATACAACTAGATCACGTAGTCACTCATGAAATTTATATGGATTTGGAGTTTGGTTGAAGCTCTTGGAAATTGTTATATTTTAACTCTTTACCCATCTTCCCTAAAACATTTTGCTCTTTTTTTCAATTTTAATATTTTAGTTTTATAGTATTCAAATTCGACAATGTTTTGTCGAATACTACCTTTTAAGTAATAACCATTACTAAACATTTCTAATAATAAAGTAATGTGCAAACACATGACACGTGAAGTAGGCATGACAGATCTGTGATGTAGTCATGACTACCTAGCACGCCCTATGGTAACAGCGCTCTGATTGGCTGAATTTGATCACGTGACCACGCCTCCTCACTCTCTGATTGGCTGTTGGTTTTCCCCCTAATCTCCCCCACCTCCCTCCACTCCTCCTGAACCCCTTTCCAGTGTTCCAAATTTATTTAGTTTGTCCAAACTTGTTTTTTATTTGTGCTCATTGGTTATTAATGTATACTCTTTGCTTTTATATTTGTGATCAAAGGGTTTTTTATTCATTGGTTTTTTATGTCTGGGTAGGATTGGGATGGGACGTTGAAGTTTTTTTATCGGCATGCGGTCCACAGCGCTGAGCGGCATCTCATCCTTTGGTCCGGGAGCAGAGTATAGAGTGTGACCGCTGAACTGCTGACCGGGTGCAAAGCGCGTAAGGGGCGTGGCATAGCTTGCATTTTATCTGCCTGGTCACTTAGAGATGAGTGTGACCACCGAGCAGCTGGCAGTAGCGAGACCCCCTGTCACTTCCCCTCAATACTCCCTCCTTAGAAGTATGTGTCACAATCCCCTCCCCCACCCACTAGGTGGTAATGGGTTTTTCCCGGTGTCGCAACCGCTTATGTGGTAATGGATTTTTCCTGGTGACTCATGACTGGCGACAGTTTGGTGGGTTGACAATACATGTCGAAACAAGAATAGATCGTGACCTTGAATGATGTTGCATTGGGTTTTCCCTGACGACTAGCGCCAGTTTGGTGGCTCGACAAAATAGGAATAGATCGTGACCTTGAAACCGTGAGCTAGTTCATTAACTCTGGCAACCCTACCCTCGGCAATGGATTTTTATGGTGTCACAACACCTCCCCCACCCTCTATGAGGTAATGAGTTTTCACTGATGACAGGCGGTTGCTTGGCGGGTCAACAAGAAGAGTCGGGACACAACCTTAAATAATGTCGCAATTAATTTTCCCTGATGAGTGGCACCAGTTTGGCGGCTTGGCAAGACAAGAAATGATCGGGAACTTAAAACCATGAGCAAGGTCACTTTACCCTGTTTATATTTGGTGACAGTTTTACGGCTCTACAAGTCAAGACACGTATCTAAGTGTAAGGGGGACAAAGGTTTTGGGTGAATAAAATATGATATTACAAAACATATATTTATCAAGCATTAAAGTCTTAGAGACATATATTAAAGGTTTAAACGACATCATATATAATATTTATTAAACACTTTTACAGAAATGCCTCATATATTCGTTAATACGATTTTCTACAGTGTCTCTTAGATGCGTTGGTAAAATTGTTTTTAGTTCACAATCCAGCATGTAATAGACCAAACTGACAACTTGACGTTTATAGCAGGTAGCACTGATAACATCCAGGTTTTTGATGTGCGTTTCCACCATAGGCTGTTCGAGATCAATGATTTCCTTTGATTCTGTTAGCGTGTTGCATACATCCATGACGAGTGTGTCGATCAAATCGTTGCAATAGCGTGCGACGGGTGTCAATAACATATCCCGGTGGTTGACGGCAACGTCGATGAAGTCCCACACATCACAAAGACGCGCCCAGCTAGGTGCTAGATAGGCGATCAGTTTGAGACCGGCGTCTTGTTTCTTGCTGATGATGACCATACGCTCAACACACATGCGTCTCAGAAAGATTTCATGATAAATCAGACTAATTTTCTGAGGGGGTTGCATGTTGCTGAAAAACTTTGATATGACCTACCTGTAGATGCCCAGTACTTGCCACTCTGTACGTTTAAGTACCACACAAATTCTTCAGCATTTTTCTAGCTGGAAATAGGGCGTAAAATTGTTCTTGACATTCATGCCAACGGTGACCCGCTTGGCGTTGACTTCTTCCAGTGGAAACAAAGTGTTGAAAATACTGGTGATGGCGAGCGGCTTCGCTGGCTTTGCTTTGCAGGCGCAAACATCTTGACCTTCCATGCTGTTTGTTCCCTTCAACGACTGTCATGGTTATGGTCAGCATGCCATTGGGACGCCTCTTCTATAGGCACACGCTGATTGGATGCAGCTTCTTGAGGGGCGGCAAGACCCTATAGTCTTGAAAAATGTGTTGTAAAATCTCGCCAACTTAGCGTCGTTGCCTGTATGATGATAGGTGGGCGAGAATAGGCTTAGGAAAACTTTCATCGGAATTTTCTGGTTGTGATAGAGAAGGTGCATGAGACAGTAATGGCCGCAAACATCTGAGGTGATGCTTTGAAGTTGTATAATGCTATGAGTGTAATAAATATGCTGACTAAATGAAATCAACCAAGTGTTGAGTCAAGACAAGAAGAATAAAGGAAAAAATTTAATTAAAAAAAATATATCTTCGGGGTGTCCTCTGGGGGGATTGATACTGGGCAAGGAACTCTTTTCATGAGACCGTACTTTGAAAGTCCCCTCCCCTTTCTACACTCACCGACCAGATGCTGCGGATCTCCACGGCTCGTCCAGGTTGATCTCGTGAGGTGAACCACAGAAATCCTTGGGTTAATTTTTGTAGGTTGAAACCAAAACTTTTAATATGAAAAAAAATAGAACTTAGTACCTTACCTACCAGACGTCATGGTTCATTATAACACTAATTAACCTAAGGAATATTATACATAAAAAAAAACTAATAAGATAGTATTCTGGGCTTTGAAAAAAATAGTAATAATAATAATATTAAAACATTCACAATCAGATAAAAAATAAGAAAATTGAATAAAAAAACTGGGGCCTTGCACGGTCCGGAGCACGCGACCACTGTAATAAATCCAAGGATAGTTATCCCCTTGGTTGGGGTAGCGAAGAATCTCGGGGTACTCGGACAGTCCTGGTTTTTTCCAAACTCTGTAAAACCCGTTGTAGCTGTCCCGGAAGGCCGCGAACACTTCTTCTCAAAGACCACCTTCCTTCTTCCCCTATGCCACGATTTATAGTGCGTCCAGCGTAATTTACCACTTAAAATCCATTTTTGGCTCTGGAGCAAAATCCAAACAACACCATCTTCCTTCGCAATTTTATGGCGTCCCTCCCTTCTTCTCGCGCCTTTTTTTTCTTTTTTTCCTCTCATTATAGAGGGCTTTGATTAGGCCCCTCCAGTAGCATAAGATAATATTTAAAACAAATAGGTGAGTGGCAGGAGGGAAATTTGTAAGAAAAATCAGTCCGGGACAGGAAAAATGTCAGAAATAAAATGGGCTTACGGTATTAGAGAATGTAGAAAAGTCAAAATGTGAAAAGGTGAGAATTGGGCCAAACATCCAATTTCCAGGTTGGGCGGGATTCCATCAACCCAAACCATGCAGCCATTATGCTCACTCCCCCCGTACGAAAGGAAATGTCGCTTGAGGAGGGTGAGGGGCTTTCGGGGGGGGGGTAGCCTTCCATCCAAGTTGGAGTGTCAGGCATGCGCGTTGCTTCACTTCTGTCGTCTGCCGCATGGCTTCCTCTTATACTACGTGACAATATTAAATGTTAATTAAACCTCCAGGTAAGTATGCGTTGTTATATTTATAATATGGTTAAATAAATGTTAGAAATAGCGTTATGGACCGTGCAGAGCTTACAAATAGATATTAAAAGAGAATATTTAACTTAAATAAAGTGTGTAAAAAAACACTAGTTCTTAATTGTCCGCTAGGAGCGGTAAATGCCCCCTTCTCAACAAAATAACTCAGGCCTACCAACCGAAATTAATTATACTAATATAAGAAATAATATTACACAAAGGTGAAATGAATTTTGTTACATGAGACGTGCGTGAAGTGTTTTCGCGTATAAATGCCAAATGTGAATTTATACGGAGCAGAAAACCATAACTGTCAAAATATTCTCCCACGCCGTTCTTGTCGATAAAGATGGTGACCTAATGCGTCCCAGGCTTGGTGTGTGGATCAGTGTTGATACCTAGAGCAGCAGATCACATTATTCTTACAGGTAGTTGATCAGCTGATAAAACACCCGAACATACATAACGGAACTACGGGCTTGTTTTCAGTGTACGTATTATGGTGTACGTGTCCATCTTCAATCATCCAGTCTTGAAGTACCCAAACGATGGAGGCTGAACAGAAATTCATTACAGAACTATGTGCCATGCACATGGTGCGGCCCAATTTAAGTGTTTTCAAAGACGATCAACCTCTGTCGTACAGATCTAAGATGGGTGTAGACGTGTATTTGACTAGAAACTTTTTCTATTCTTTCCCCTTAATGTAGATGGTTTCTGCACGAATTGTGGCACGGGAGATTAGGGATTCTATCAGGCTGTAATCAATATCTCCGCTATTCCAGGGAATACCGTGCATTTTGTTTACAATATAGTTGGCTTGTTTTTTAGAGGCGGCTGAAAGTTCCTCGATAGCGTATGAGAGTTTTAACACCTAATGTTGGAATAATGTACCTCATACAGATAAAACACTCAGTTCCTTGACGATAAACTCTTTGCTGTCGTCGATGAAGCTCTGGAAATCCACAATGACGTCCATGATTTAAATGACGATTGTAAGCGGCGGGAAGCCGTTTATATTAACCCCCATAACCGGTCACAGCGTATCTGCCCTTGTCAATGGTGATGGTGTTGGAAAACTCCCCGTACACGATACAGTTGACGGTTTCGGTGAGAGCTCTTGTGAAAATCACTTCGATTATCATAGAGCCATGCCTCGTTAAATTCTAATATGATGCCATGTGGGCGGACAGATTAGGTGTGAGATCAAAAGCCATGAGATGATATCTATTAGGCAAGGCTTAGCGTGTGATGTTGCTACTTTCGTTTTTGAAATGGAAACCCGTTACAGAAAACAGAGTGTGGTAGGACATGACAGAGTTGCCGTTTGAAAAATCGGGCTGTAGTGGTTTTGACGCACTTGTTCCCCCTCACGTAGAGCGAGAAATGGTCCATGCCATAGGTATGGAAGTTGAACGGGTTCTTGATGGCGTCAACATTGAACGCCACGTTTGATACAAATCCCACGATGCATCATTTGGGTAACTGTCCGGTGAATGCGTTGTCCAGTGATTTCCCTTGCACACCCGCAGTAATATTGATTGTTTTTACTTTCACGTGGGTGATGGGATACTTTACGGGACTGATATTTAAAGCTTCGGTAGTGTAAATAATATAGAAGGTGCTATTTTTGCAACACCCTCCACTGTCCTGTAGGAAAGGTCCCTAAAACTACGGGATAGGGGGGATATGCGTACATATTATAAACAACAACAGTTAAAGTGCAAAGTTTTAAATCAGGAATATTTTAATTATCTCCAAGAAACAAATAGACAAAGGATAATGGCCTTAATTCAAAAGCTTCCTAGTAACTACTACTGAAAAAGAAAACATGGCATCATAAAAATGTAACTTCTCAAAGGTAACTGATACACCTTCTACCAAAACGTATTTCACTATTTACTGTTCTCAAAAACATGACTTAAGGTCTTTCGTATTATGTTACAAAATAAGAGTATAAATATAAATATACTAAAATGTTCCAATGAATAAAATTAATAATTTTGACGAACAATTATACTGAGTGAAATCTCGTGTCCTTCAATTTACTCTAATTCAAAGTTTACATTTGTAAAAATAAGGACACAGATTTAAACGCAAGAAATAGCGTTTACCACTAATAGTTTACTTAACATCAGGAAACGTAACCATTAACCGTTACTGCACAAAACAATTGCATACTTGATATTTATTTATATCGAACAAATCATATATTTTATATAAAAAAGGTCTATCTCCCTAGACGCAAACATAAGATTTATCCTATACATTTAGTCAAATCAAATCAAATGGAAATATCTACAAGGTGTTGACTATTAACTTTAACTATTTACAACGTATGTCAATCCTACTTGACTCTTAAACAAGATTAGAAGCGTAACAAATAAGCTAATGCCAGACGCTATTGCCCCATTGCGTCGACTCGAAAACATGACAATTTACATTATGGGTTTCTATCCTAAAACGCAAAATACCCTACAAAACAATTATAATATTAAATGCAATGTTACTGCCAGGTCCAACCTCCATGACCCCAGTACAAGTAATGCAAAAAATGAGTTTAATTAAATCAAACGTATGGAACTCCCAGGTCCCTCCTCCATGACCCCAGTTCAAGAAATGCAATATTGAAGTTAAATTCTTTAGGCGCGTTATGAAAAAATGATGAGAGTGAAATTTTAAGATGCGCGCGCATCACTGTAACACAAAAGTAACAGGTTAAAGCAAAACCACTCATTAAGTCTCGAAAAAAAAGCTACCAACAAAATAGAAATAGAACTCTGTTAGTCGCGCTGTTGGTACGCTCGTCGCCTCTGATCACTGTTTTCATATATATAATATTTATCCACATGTTTCTAGTTTCTACATTCACAACACGTGTTTTAGTTTCATACAAGTGCGAATTATATGTACTAATAAATTATATTCAGTAGTGATTTAAATTGAATATTTTGATTAATATTATTTACTATTCGTAAATATTAGTGAAAAAATTGTGCTTATAGACTTTTTCAAGAGCTCCATATAATTGAGGTTAACTATCCGTATATATTATTTATTGATATAAATCAAAATAGTATTATTTAACATAATTAATACTAAATATTATTAAATTATTATTGTTAAATATTTATTATTTAATGATGCCAAAGAAGTATAACTTCTCACGCGCGTACATAAGTACACACACCCATTTTTTTTATATAAATGAGTTTAATAATATCAAACGGTCGGAACTCCCAGGTCCCTCCTCCATGACCCCAGTTCAAGAAATGCTATATTTAGATAAATGAGTGTAATAATATCAAACGGTCGAAACTCCCAGGTCCCTCCTCCATGACCGCAGTTCAAGTTATACTCTCGTTCTATATTTCAACACAATTTACATACTCTTATATATATTCCTTCTGAGCCTAGGAAACAAAACAAGGGGAGAAAGATTTACATTCAAGCCAGTTACGTAATACACATGGCATTACGTCATTATGCAGTAGTTTCTTCTTTCTTCGTGGTTTCTGATTTACATCAGCCGTCGCATTGCAGTAAACTAAGAATATTTGAAGTTCATCTTTCTTGAAAGCCGTTGGAACCGTCTGTTGCTAGGTGAGAGTTGCATAATCTTCCTCCAAGGGGCAACACAGGGCAGATATGAATTGTCGCCCTTGACCCTCGGGAACGTCGTTCAGTTATAATATTTTTCTCGGGCCGGTTACAACTTTGAACATTACTCGCAGTCGTCCACGATCCAACCCGGCCGCTTTGACTTGGTAGTACTCTAGTGATGTCAGATTGGAGATCCGAAGGTACGTGAAGAACATTTCGTTTTGTAGACAGACAATATTGGATAATTTAAGAACGTTTATATGATGTGTGATGGTTGGGCTGCATTGGGCTATAATAGTGAATAGTACTATTATAGGTTACGTAGGTGTTATTTAGGAGCGGGTAGTATGCTATACGCGATCAAGCGTGTAAAATAGGTTGGGTGGGGTAGTAATTGTACAATACGAATGATTGTATTGTTACATTTTGACACGTCGCACTAGAATTCCGGCTTCAGGGATGTGAACCTTAAAGCGAGGGAGTTTAGGGACTGCCATAAGACTAACCCTGTCTCTGTAACGGACCAACTTGACTATGAGTTTGGTGCCGTTCAAAAGGTATTTCTCTTGGTTAAACACGTCATCGTGTAGATACACCAAAAGATCCAACGTCTTACTTTTTACGGTGATATTATCGAGGCCTCAAATCCCTTGTTGCCGATGTTAGCCCCCTAAAATTTCCGGGAATGTCTGTGAACCACAGACCATCAATCAAATATGTTCTTTTGGCGTCACTGTTGTAATTGAGATACGTCTCAGTGTACGATCTATAAGCATACGTGTTGCTGGTCAGTTAGACTAGTTTTTGGTTTAAAAACACATCACTGCGTGAATAGTAAATTCAACCAGTTGTTGATGGGAGCGATTTGATCCACTTCTGTGAAAACACATACGTCAGGTTTCATGATGGCTGCCCTGCGATAGAGCATAGTCTGTGAAATATCGATGTAAAACTCGCCTTGTCCAGTAACGGTAAATTCGATGGGCGAATCATCGGTGGGGGAAGAGACGAGTTTATACTGTAGTCATTGCCCACTTTCAAGACTGGTTTGCGTGGGTGGGATGGAAAAGAGATCGAGTTCACTGCTGGCACACTCGCTGGACTTGGGGTGTAGACAACGACATTTAAACTGAAAATACCTACCGCTTCTTTCTTGACTTTTTACGTCAGGCAATGACAGAAGACTGACGTTGGTGCTTTTTAGACACCCTTTATAGCCTGAGCCGGTCATCAGTGTATCGATCTTCTGCTCCGCCTTGCGTTTCAGGTTAGTTCCAACCTTGCCAATACTATGCCGTAGATCCGCTTTGAAAGGACGACGCTGATTGGCGACGTCGGAGAGCACGTAGATACACGTATGAAGCAACTGTTTTCCAATTGTTTTAGCACCGCTTCTCAGCAATGATGCGATGCTTTTGAAAAGCCACTGAAAAAATTTCCTATCCCATTCCTACGTTGATAGGTAACACCGTGTTAGATCGAAGATATACCTGTTCCACCCTGGTTGACGTAGTATATTTGGTAGGGACAGTTCATGTTGAAAAGCGTCGAAAATGAAGTTTCACGAACACTTTTCAAAATTTGAATGTACAGGTTCATCAGTGTCTGTCCTTATATTGATTTCCAGGCTTTCAATTTGCCTTCTAATACGGGCATTTAGTGCAACGAATCATAGCTAACTGTCTTATGTATTCCGTAGAGATAGTTTATGAAGTTGATACATACGATACGTAAAACTGTGCCACAATGTCAACACAGGCTGAGAATCGACGATATCCATGTAGGTGTCATTTGCGAGGGCTAGCCTAGTAAATGTTGGCAATGTACGGTGACTTTGGGACTTTGAAAGATTAGTCAAAGGATTGAAACCAAGCAGTAGTCTTAGTTGACTTGATAGAGTCAACAGCTGTTTATTAGGTGAAGAAGAAACAGCGTCCACTACTTATTGGGGTTTGTGTACTTGAATACAACTACGAATCCCCTTTAAACGCCTCTACTTCGTTTAAGGCTTTGATAAATTCATGGATAGTGTTTTAGTTTCCAGGAGGGATATAATCCTTGAATATTTGTTCCACGCCATTAGCGTCCACCGAGTAGTACCATACAATATTTTGGCCCTCGGGTACTGTGTTGAAAGAACACGGATACTTGAATTCGGCAAGAGAAACTTCCACTGACATTCTAGTGTAAGACGGTAGTGTAGTTGCGAGGTTAAATTCGCGAGTGTATTTTTCGGGAAATATCCCATAGTGCCTTCGCTCATGCAAAGTGATGTAAAACTGGCCCTTCATGGTAGGGCGCTGACGTAATTGGCAGGTATCCAAATATTAAGCTTGGCGGGGTAGCCTTTACACTGCACGAACACATTATTTCTGGTGGATTCACCCTTGACCGGTAGTATTTTATCAAATATAAAAGTATCGGGAAGACGCACGCATTGCAATTCAGGTTCGTAAAACGTTCCCTCCACTTCCTTACTATCAAGATTGGTCAGCCTGTAGACATATTGTCACAACACGAGACTGCTGACTTGGAAAATCTCTTCGTTCCAATTGCTTTCGTAGTCCTTTTCAAACAGCACTTTGGATTTGCAAATACGCTTCGTGTCACCTACTTTTATTTTTGGCTTACTATTTGAGTTTGGACGCCTTTTGCCGTACAGATTATCTCAGATTTTAAGCACATAAGTTTCTGAAACGTCGGCAGGCGCCATCTAGATACTAAAATGTTTTGCGCCATTGTAAGCTTCGACTAGATCTTGGAGGACGTCCACATACCGATACGCGTTATTTTTGGTAAAGTAGTGTCACATGTACCCTTTCAGAGTTCTATTGAATCGTTCCACGATGCTTGCCTTCACGCCCGGATTATGAGTGGTGTAGTAATGCACACCTTCTTGCTTGGGAAATTTCCGGACTAGACGTTCCGTGATCTTTATCCCCTTGTCCGGCTGTAAACTAGAGGTTTACGGCCACTTTGTTTGAAAATTTCCCAAAAGGTGTCTCTCACGACATTCCCCGTCTTGGATGGAAGCGTCATCCCAGGCCATCTTGCTAAACACCTCGATGACGGTGAGCAAGTACACTGCACCGTCGTTGTATTTTCCGAGACTTCGCATATCGTTGAGACCAGCTTACCAGAGATCGTCAATGTTTGACACCACGTACTTGTTGCGTGGAAACCTTTTTACCACCGTTTGTGTAGGGTATAAGCGTCCTGCGCACGAAGCCATTCTTGTACTTTGTCGGGATCTTTCTTGAACCCTTTTTTGAGCGACGCCACCCCTGCAAACCCTGCAGGATTATAAGGGCCGTAGTAGATGTCAGCTAAACGGGCCATTAACCTCGGAACGGAGCCACCTGTTTTAGTCCACCCTTTTCAGTTTCTTCTTCTTAGGACGTTGCGATGGTGTAAGTTGGTTGGGGTACGGGCGTCGGATCCCTAATGTGCCAAACGTTTTGGATTTACAATAAATTCTTTCGGAAGTTTATTTTTTGAAGTGCTGTGAGAAACTCTTCGCCACCCAGATGGCTTGTTGTGTCTTCTTGATCTGACCAGATCGTTGACTAAATCCAAAATATTAGTTCCATGGAGAGGCATACCGTGAATACTTATTTCTCCGTTTGAGTCCCAAGACATGCTGCCTCGGGAAATAATATGTTCTAGTAAAAGTTCAGCTTTTTTACGTGCCTTTACTGGTACAGTAGTGAGTACAGCAGTGATTGGAAGTACAGACACTTCAGGGGTGGTCTGGGGCTGGTGGTATTTTCAGGTGGTATAGGGTGCTGACTAAAGTGCAAATAGCTCTATAGCACTTGTTGGTATAAAGTTCATTTAGGTTTGTAAAGTTTTGAAGCAAGGATTCATTCCATTTCCTTGTCCAGCTTGGAGTCTACTAGATTTTTGGCCGATGACACTTGTTGGTGGTGTTACTCGTAATGGTGTAACGTTTCTGGGGACACAAATATAATCTTTTTCGTGTGTTCCATTTTCTACTGCTTGAATAAGGAACCGAGGACACCGCTGATTAAAGGGGCTAAGAGTAAGGGCCGGAACGCTCCTCGTTTCTGAACGAGTAGTCGTCTCTTCTTCTTCCAACACTATCCTCGTTTGACTAGCTTGTGCAACACCTGCTCGTGAACACGTAACTTTGTCTTTTGCGCATTTTTCCGTGGCACTCACTCATTTAAAGTGTTGTAGGTACATTCGCAAACAGGGTCAATCAGTTTCTTGTCTGGCTTTTTCAGCAAAGCAACACGTTGCTGCGGCTTCATGAGATGCATCGCACGTAGCAGAGGGGCTTGCTTCAACACTTTGGGACTCATGTTTATGAAATGATCTGTAATCGGGAAGTGTCAATGATTTAATAGCTTTTGCATGGTAGGTACATGCAGCACCCGACATTTGTTTGGGTTCTATAGCTGAACCATTCTGATGAACCTTGTTTGAAATATAACAATATATATCCGTGAGGTGTACTTGTAGCATCAGCGTAAGCCTCTTGTAAAACACGGAGATTTCAGGACAGACTTGACGTGCAAAGTGTTGGATCTGAGCTTTATCTCTGGGATTTTTAAAAAGCACGATAACATGTGCGTTTAAGAAAATGTGTCTTTGACACTTGCCTTGGTGGAATATATTTTGTATAAGGTACATGACGATATTATTTTGATGGTGGTATCCTTTGGTGAAAATATTGACGATCACTTCGTTGGCTTCACGCATCAGTTCGTCCAGGATAATCAGCTGTGGAGAATCACTACATGCCTCATCCATTTTGGCAAACCCTTACAGAATATGACGCGGGGACTTGACCCGTCTTGTTCGAATCCCGGTTGCCATAAAGCATAATACCATGTATTTTATCAAATTTAACTTCACAAATTGTGTCCAAGTGACGGATAAATTCAGCTATTTTCCACAGCCGGAAGTCCCTGATGATGTTCGAAAATGGATGTTTCAACTTGTCCATAATGTTTGAGACTGAGCTTATAAGCTATATGATCTTGTATTTATGGGATAGGAAGGAGGGGATGTAGAAGTTAAAACACACACATAACAGTTTTTATAATATTTCTTCACACAAAAATAGCTCACACCGTGAAAAGTATACTTGAAATATTTATTTTCCAAATATATCTTACACCATTAATAGTATACATTGAATATTTTTTACAAATATAGCTCACACCATGAAAAGTATACTTGGAATATTCATTTAAACAAATTAAATTTTAGAATATAGCTCACACCATGAAAAGTATACTTGTAATATTCATTTACACTAATTAAATTTTAGAATATAGCTCACGCCATGAAAAATATACTTGGAATATTTATTTATACACAAATTAAAGTTTATACAAATATATCTCACACCATCAAAAGTATAGTTAAAGATAGTTAACCACAGTAATTTTGACCAATAATATTTATATACTTATTTGAGATCGGATACAAAGCTTATTTATCGTTTTATTCCACTTAAAAAATTACTATTAACAGCACTTCCACAAAAGTTTTAACGAAAGTAGCTTCAAAATGGTGATCGAAGAATTTAAACCATGTAGTTGAATATGACAGAAACAAGTTTTTACATTTATGCTTACACGCTGTGGATAAAATATTTTATTAGTTAAATATTTCAAAATACGATAAAATATTCATAAAATAACTTATTATATATAAAAAAGACAAATATTTTCTTTTTTACAAGTGAATCCTATACTGTACAAATTAATTGGGAGAAGCTATTTTTTTCTCAGAATTATAATGTAATTGCCAGTTGATGTCTTAAACCGACTTAAACAGGTTTTATCTGCATTGAATTGGTGTGACTATTAGAACTTGACAATAAGAATGTGATTTGGCTGGTTTTAAACTGGAAAGAACCACTTCATCTTCAGTTGTGAGCTTTTGCGTGTGATAGGTGGATGTTAGTTTTTGCTCTTTGTGATATACGTGTTGCTTTTGTGTATTTAAAACGGATATTACTCCAATAAAGCGTGCAAAAATAATTGCTTTTAAGGATCACATAACATTGATAAATATCACTTTTGCATTTGGTGTAGGCAAATCAATTGCATCAAGTATTCTTACGAGATACAATGCATCTGGATCATTGTCTCCAAAACCAGAGGTAAATGTGGAAAAAATGAAAAACAATTCCACAAACTGATACATTTATAATCAGAAACAGTAAAATAAATCCAACAAAAACAAGCACAGACTTTAAAAGAGATTTATTAGCTAGTGGTTTTGATGTTAGTGATTCAACTGTACAAAGTAGACTCCTGGAAGCTAGATGAAAGGCAAGAAGACCAACAACAACAAAATTTAATGATAAAATGAAGATAAAATGTTTAGCATGGGCAAAAAAATATAAATCATGAAATGCTGACGCCAGAAAAAAAGGTAATTTTAAGTGTTGAAACTCAATTATTTGTGCAGGGTTGCAATGAAAATGGCATTAGACGAAGCAACTGTGGACTCTTAAGACCTAAGCATGTCCAAAAAACTGTAAGACACTCTCTGAAACAGATGTTTAAGGGTTTTTTCACAGCAAATGGCACTGGAAGCTTAGTTTCTGTTAAAGTATGATGAATTCGTCCAAGTACACAGAAATATTACAACGTAAGATTGTTCTATTCCTGCAAACTTTTGACGCGACATTTCAACATGACTTGGCCTCATGTAAAATTGGTCAATACTTTCATGCTTGAAAATAAAATTAATTTGATTGATTGGCCTGGAAATTCACCAGACTTAAATCCAATAGAAAACTTGTGGAATATTTTGAAGAGACGCTTAGATAAAATGGACTGTACAACCAAAGAACGTATGATAACGAATGCTATAAAATTGTGGTTCCACGATGTTGAGGTCAAAAATATGTGCATTAGATTAACGAAGTCAATGACAAAACAAATTCAAGAGGAAATTTCTACTAAAGGAGAACATACTTCATACTAATATATGTATTTATCAGTGTATATAAAGACATAGAATGATATAAAGCCATATTTTTATAAAAACAGTTATTATTTACTTTGTCCCAATTAATTTGCACAGTAAAGTAAGAAGCTTGTATTAAAAGGTATCGATGTATTCACTATATTACACATAGTCAATAACGTTCCAAAATAAAGAGTAATTACTTTCATTATGGTTAATATATTGTTTCAATTTGGATAAAAAGAAATTATTAAATTTATTGAAATAGTATGAGAAACTTAAGTTCATATTATTTTTAATTTAAAATATATGATATAATTAAGAAACCTTACATTTATAAGAAAACAGTGATCATTTACAAATGGTGGCAAATCAAATCCTAAACATATTATTTTTGAACTGTCATTCAGGTAAAAATCTATCATGAACCGACTCTAGGTATCCACCATACCATTATGGACTACCGTTGGCGAAGATAAGTAGGAGTAAGGTAGAAATATTCTAGCGTCTACGTGGAGAGAGAAACCATTTATGAGAACAAGTAACAGTACACCTCAGCGGGGATTCTAAGCCCCGACCCGACCCTTCCCCACTCGCCACAAATAGATGAGCTACACGCACCCTTTCACCCTAAGAGTATATATAAACACACAAACACACAGCTCTGATTAAGCACAATCAGTGGCCCCTCTCCAGATAAAAGCATTACATTGATCTATATCCACAGTGCTCTCCCAAAAAAATCCTATCAACATTTGTTTTGTTTGATAACTAATGTCATCATATGCTGGTGTATATATCCTCCGTGGACTCTTGCTCGTGGTGTACGAAGATAATGTTGTAGGGAGGAGTAAGGAAATAATCCAGTGTTTACGTGGAACTACCAATAGTACACCTCGGCAGGTATTCAAATCCCCCAAACTCACATACCACTAGATTGTAAATGCAACATAGATTCTAACCCCTTTATCTTATGCCGAGTGCTTCATGCCCTGTAGTTGCCAAATCCGAGAGAAGAATATGGTGTTTTCAATTTGCATGCACCCTTTCTGCCCCTAGAATATGTTGTTGTAGTTTCAAAGAGAGAAAGGTCCCGGGCATATACACGGGACGTGTTGTGTTGGACCACTGCAGCCGCACATCTTATTTTATAACTGCCAGACAGGGAAAATTTTATTCTTTTCCCACCGATGAATTTTGCAATGGCACCATTATATTGTTCGGCATGCGTTGCTGTCTTCATCTTGTATAAGGCTTCGACTGTCCTGGGCAAGATATTTAGATGGGGCCAAAACTTTTTCAAAGAGACCTACTTTAATTAAATCAAGAATTAGGTTAATTTAATTTGGCTTATTTTCTCCCCGGCAAAAATATCCACGCTCTTTGCATTTCGAATGGTCACCTAACACATGGCTAGGTACATTCAAAAAATCTTTTCTTAATTCATAAATTCTCTTTTCTAGGGGTGCATCTTGTTTTTTCCTATATTGTATAGAATTACTGACAGCTGTTCTTAACCTGAGTGTATTAGTTCCTATTTTCTTACGCAACATAATTGGGAACCGTCCTCCATCACTTGTTGTAACTAAGTCTCTAATTTTATTACAATAATTCCTGAGTAAATGGTTACGGTATTCCACTTTTTCTACTGTCATTATTTTATATGGCCTGGCGTCAAGTATTTTCTTATACACGCTGCTATCACCGTCAGCAACTAACTTTGCATATCTCACTCCATCGATAGCCTCACTAACAAGAAATCCTTTTACAATAACTGCAGCTTCCATGCTGGTTGAACTAAGATCCCAGTTCTTACTGCACACGTGTTGATGTGAATCTACACCTTTACTTTTAGAACGTGCGCAAGTTGTGCAGAATTTGTTTTTTACGCCAATGTATAAAACTTCTCTTGTATAGTAACCAATGATCGCAGCCTGTAAAGCACAAATGTATCACTTAGCAATAGTATTTTACAATAATAAGGCTGACCCTTATAAATAGTGAACTTGAATAAACTTAAAGAAATAGTTCTGAGAATGGGACAATTCCTGAATAGCAAAACATTCATAGTAGAATGTCCCGGATTAGATTCACGTGTTCAGTAATCTTTTTTTTTTCAAAGGTAAATGTAATTACAAACTTTGGCTAAAATCGAGTTAAATCAAGTGTTTATGTTATCTAAATACATGGATTTTTTACTATTGGTTTATGAGAAAACCTAATATATATTTGTAATGTTTAGTCAAATTAATTTGTGTATACTTGATTTTTTACGAATTCATTGTGATTTTCTGACACTCAGTTGGCTGAAATTGATTGAATGAATAAAATTATCATAATTAATTAAGCCCTTTGAGTTTTAATTTGTGTTAACCCAGTTAGATTAAAAGAAAAGTTTTTCTTTTTCTTTTTGGGCAGTGCTCTATCTTGGTTAGTATGGCACAAAAATTAAATTCGTCATATAATAATTAATAAAAATGCCCAAAAAGTTATTTATATTCATATTTAACAGTGTGGAAATTTGTGGGATATTCTTCCATAAGGCTTAAAAATAAGAGTTTTAATTTGAAGAACAGCTTTACTTAACACACCCGACAGCGAACTGTAGTTGTTTCTGTAAGATCTCTTTCCCCAGATGCCATCAGCTGCCACGGTTAATAGAGGAGTCCCATCAGTTGCTATGTGCCCTCTTTTCTTTGCTTCTTCTATCTCTAGCTTGACTGCGTATTCCATTTCACATTGTGCTGCCTTTTTCCACTCATCTCCTAGGCGATCATGATACTTTTTGAAGGTGTTGCTACTCATATATGCTACTCATTTATTGTTGACATCATTTCATCGAGCTGTGCATGCCCTCCACCAGTACTCATTGTTCCTGATACGGTAGCACTGTTAACGTCCATGAAAAGAATTTCTACAGAATTATCAGGAATATCTATCCACAACATACTTTCCAATCCACAGAGTCTACATTTGAACATGAATCCAGAATTCAGTCCTCTTCTTATTTCACGTTTTGGATCCATGTATTTGAAAGAGCAGTGAAAAGGAAGATGGTCATACATTGATATTATTTGTTCAACAAAATATTTAAGGTTAATTATTCTTCTTCCTTTTAATGAATATGTTGAAATAGGGGTTAATTTGTAATTAGTAATTATTAATGTATCTGAGCTCATTGTACACCTGAGAAAAAGGGTCAAATATATTAATAATAAGTCAGAAACAAAACACATGTTTTTCAAACAATTACACTCTAAATGTAACCTTACGTCTAATATGACAAAAAAAAAACTATGTATTAATTTAATTGAAACAGATAGGTAGTTGAGGTTAGGTTAGACTATCTGGCTTGGTCCGGTGGGCTGGCTGTAACTGGGATTAATTCTAACTGGACATTATTCCGGAACTGAGTTTAGTCTTTGCTAACATTATTCCAAAACTGGGCTTAGTTTCGACTAATACAATATCGGAACTGGGCTTAGTTTTGACTAATACTATTTCGGAAATAGGTTTAATTTTGCCTTGCGTTATTAAGATATTGGGTATAGTTTTGACTTATGTTATTCCAGAATTCAGTTTAGTTCCGGGTCTGATTTGTCACTTACAAGGTTAATTTCAGGACTTACAGAACTGATTTCAGAGTTAATCAAGTAAAATTTGACTCGAACCCACTCCGGGGATTATTCCAGGCTTAATCAAAATTGTGAGGACAACAACATTTTTAAGTTTATTAATTAAAAATGAATGAACTAAAATCATTTACATCAAAACGAATATGCTTGTACCGGAGATACCTACCAGAATATTTAAAATCTAGTTAAAGTTATCTTTTTAAACTATCTATATTTGGCATACAGATTAAAAATGGGATTTGGTTGTATTAAAGCTGCTCTTGATACACTTATCGGGTGTAAAATGGCCATAATTATGTTTATACATTTTTTATTTTATTGGGCTTAATATCTATAATTCGATCGTAGATTATTCATAGTTAAAAAAAATTACTTCTTATTGTATTTGGAGACTATAAAGTAGGCTAGTATAAAACAATGTGCTGGTTTTATACGATTTAGTATGACTCCACAATAGATATCCTCAACACAAAATAAACTAATAGTGTTTTAGTTTCTTAAGGTGGATTCAATGCTCTCATTTAAAACTTTAAAACGTTTTAGATGTAATTTTATTATATGATTTTTATCTTTTATTTTTTTCTTTATGAAATTTTCAAACTTTTATCAAGTTATTTTACATTGCTTCGAGCCTTTTTCAAGAACCAGTCAGCTTTTTGGATTTTAAAAACATATTATTATTATTATTATTATTATTATTATTATTATTATTTTAGAACGTTATTCATCACAAAATTGACAAATCTAATCTAGTAAGGTAAGGATTAGGAGGGTAAGTGATTATGTAGGCACACCCGCATTTGCATGGAGAGGAGATGGGAAACTACTAAGGAAAAATTCACCCCCAGTCCCGCGGCTTATATTCGAACCCCCAAAAAAGGGTTGATACAAATACGCACATAGAGAGAGACACAAAAACACAAATAATGATTGCATCCATGGTAATTTTTCCTTTAAAATTAAACATCTTAAATTTATTGCATGCTTCTTACATATATAGATCCAAATGAAGATTTTCATTTTGAGGCTCTGTTATATTAGGCACTTTTAATTCGAGTTCCTAAGCTCCTCCGTGATCACCCCTAAACAAACAAATAAATACAATAATTAATTATGTTTAGTTCCACTTTTATTTTGAATAATCCATGTGGAAATAGCAATTTTTAAATACTTACATAGAAAGAAAGTGTGGTTCTTCTTGGTTCCTTGAGGTATTTTGAGATGAATTGTCTCTTTGTGAGTCCTCCGTACTTTCAGCACGTGAACTAAAGTTTGGAAAATATAAATTTGGTTAGATTTCTAAGCCATCACAATACAATTATATAATGTTAACTTCTCCCTTTTACAGCCTCATTCTTTTTTCCCCTGATACTAATGGATTTAGATTTTGTTTATGTTTTAATGAAAAATACATTTCATTTTGTTTTCCAGTAATTTGCTAGCCCTTGAGGCCTACGCTTTTTCTTCGGTTTTCTTGATGGACGTACAATCTTGTTACCTTTAGTCGAGTAGCGCACCAATCCCTTCACACGTGTTTCTGACATAACGCTGAAACTATGCACTTTCCTTACTTTATACAAGACTGTTAGCTACTATTTACGAGAACTAAACGCTAACCGAAGAGACTACTGACTAACCTACCAAAGAAAAGATTTCAAACCTCTGTAGCAGGTAGAAATAGTTCCTTGCAAGGACGAGTTCATTAGAAACTTTAGGGAGGCTATGTCATTTTTACTAGTCTACTCATCAGACTTGGGCTGGCTCATCTGCCCTTGAGTTTCTTTAGTCTGTGCGCCCTCAGCACAGGCTCCACCTCGCTCTTGGCGAATAAAATTTGCAATGATGAAACTAAAAAATTTAAATTCAAAATAATATTCGAATAATAAAGCTTAGGTGGGGCCTTGGAGGTGAAATCAAATTTAGAGTGAGTACAAATTTAGGGGTTGGATGATGTTCGGCAACAAGGGGCGATCGGCGCCGGCCACAGTCGGAGAGAAGGCACACCTCTTCCATGATCCGTGTGGCTGTTGTCATGTGGTTTGCCCTTGTAGCAGTGGAAATCAGCTGTTTAGTTGTTGTGATAGCGTTTGGTGATGATTTTACGCGTGTGTAATTTTTTGGCTCCTGCGTAATTTTTCGTTGCTGAAGTAAGAATTAAGAAAACTTAAGATATTAAACAACAAGGTCTATTGTTTAAATACTAAGTTTGTTTGGTAAGGAGAGCCTTTTGTAGGTCTTCAAGTTAGTTCCCACATTACCTTACGGAGATCGTTACAAAACTCTTTCCCTTGAATAAGCTTTGATCACCCGTTACAATTCTTAATTTCTCTAATGAACTTACTGTGACTAGCAATATTTGATGTAATTACACGTATTATTATGTCATAAATAGAATTTATAGCAGTGTCTTTCCCTTATTATAATTTGGATATGTAAAGTTGAATAATTCATTTCAATAATTTCTCAATTTAAAATATTTGGCAGCTTGGCGTAAAATTGAAATGTATTTTGGAATGTGTTGGTGTGTGTCTTTGGAGAGACTTGTATTCAGCATTGATATAAGTCTGGTTTAGTTGAGGTGATTGGGGGTGTGATGTAGTACCCACCCTTTTTTCCAAGACAAACCCAGTTTGCTCAGGATAAATGTTGTTGAGACAGACTATATATAATAGTCCGAGGCTCCTTGCCAATGATATAATATCTTGTACAATTTGTTCCTTAAATGATAGACGTTTTCCCAATTTTGTGTTATAAAATTCACTTATCCCATTAATTTTTCTTTATACTATTTTATTAAAAATAACCTATGAAAGTCACATTATTCAATAATAACGGAAAAACAAAAATAATGCTATTTTTGAAGTCTTTGCAGTAAACCGTTAATATTTATTATTAGTGAATATTATTTAACTCTGCCAGAATTCGTATAATTATTTTACAATAAATAGGTAAACTTATTACGTTCATTTTTATAACTTATTTTCGGTCATTAAGATATTGAAAGTATAGGGTAGTTAGATACTAAAGATTAGATTTTTATTGCGTTGTGACTTTCTTAATCTTTAAAATATAATTAATTATGCCTTACATCGTTGACATAATGGAACGATTAGTATATTTAACACACTACACTTGATTAAGTAAATTATAATGGGAGTATATCTTGAATGTTTAACAAATAATATTTATTAGTACTATATTATAAATAAAGTCCTCCCCGAGCGTCAAAAGGTTCGCCTAAGTCCTACCAGATTTTTAAACAAGAATGCCAGATTTGCTCGGCCCAACCCTACTTAGTACCTCGGTTGGACCGCTAATTACTGGTCATTACAGTCCTACCCTTCTTCACCATGTTTGAATTTGCACCAATGGGAACGTGGCAAATTCAAACTGTTAAGAAGGTACTCGAAGTTTTATTGTTTCCCCTTCCTGACGGTTAGGCCGCCGACTCAGTTCCTCATCTGGTTGACACCCTCTTCCCCCCAGGAAAGGGAGACACATCAACTGTCGTTTCCTAATTTTATAACTTATAGATAATTTGTTCTTATCAAACTTTTTTGAAATCGTTGAATGTATATATACTACAAGAAGTCTCCAGCCCAGCTAAAAAAACTGACGAGCTTAGATTAGTAGAAAATATCTCGCCGCTAAGATCGCTTGTGTTCTCCAACAGCAGAAAGTGTCACTCTGATAGCCTTGGAGTAAATCGGCTAAAATATTCCCTTTCTCTCTTCTCCTTCGCACTATACAAGAGACTTTGAAGGGTGGGATGAGGTAGCAGTCCTTTCCTCCCTTCATTACTAATAATAGCAAACGACCTTGAAGTAAAGAAAGACAAAAATTCATTGTTCCCTGGCCACTTTCCTTTGGTTCTTTTTCAAACCCAATAATATAATTTGTTTTGAGATTCATGAGTTGTAGGCGGACACCTCTGTCTTGCTTCATGCCCTTTGCTTTATATAGATTAAATAATGTATTGATTTGTATATTTTTGTGTAAAGTTGAGTGATATATATATTTTAAATAATTCATCTACATTTTTGAAAGAAAGATTTGTTCTATGAAATAATGAATCGAGGATAAAAATGTGCGCACCGCGGCTGCTCAATTACACGGTGCACTGATGGTCATTTTTCCTAAATGGTTTCCCGCTATTTTCACGTCAACAAGGGTACTTCTAACAATTCTATCTTCCTCATAACTACCTTCTATGTGCTATTAAATACGGAAAGCATTGACTGGCATGAAGATACAATGAAAAAACAAATCTATTAGAGATTACTCTATTTACTTGAAAAACATATTTTAGATCGTGAAAATACATCATATTCAAATATAACAACAAATTTACATTTTTGTATAATTATAATTACATTTAAACTCGAATTAAAATTTTTAAGATATATACTATTCTTACTATATGGACTTGATAATATAAATGCGAGACTCCTCTAACACTGGCTCAAAAACTATTCATTGTTAACATTATTATATATAGTTTAAACAATTTTTAAAGGGTGTTGAACTAAAAATTTAGTATCCTTTAATTAAATAAAAACAAAGAGATGGAATTTTGATTTTTTTCTCTTTATGAGAAAAGGGGTATTATAAGTTCATAAAAACGATTGAAATAATTGTCATATTTAATAAATTAATTATATCTATGATAAAATGCCCTTCTCTCACTAAGCGTTTACATAGAACCAGAGGCACACCCAAGGAGGTGGGTAAACGGGGCACCTTCTCCCATAACCCCTAATAATTTCAATAAAAACATAAATCATATACTGTATAACTACAACATAAGACACAGAAGATGAGTCGGATACATAGACTCCTTTTTAAGACTTTGTATTCAAAACACACACACACATACACATATTAAAAGTGCCTCTTACATTCTCATTTGAAAAAAGTACAACCATAATAGCTTCCATATAATGTATACAAGAAAATGTATATAGTTAGTGGCCACCATACTGGTAGTTAAGTTCGTTTTAGTTTTTATGGTTTTTAACACAAGATATGGGTTATTACACCGAGGACCTCGCTTATAGAGACTTCAGATTCACTCGCACCCCACCCAATTTCGGTTGAAATTAATACTAAAGTACTTCGAACTGACAAAACTACCAGAGCGTGTTATTCAACACATTAACATATATTGACTTAGACCAGGGGCTCTCACATTTTAGACCGAAGGAGCCTTTGTACCAGAAAAAATGAATGGCTGAACTCTGATAAAAATATTTACACTATTATTATGATCATTCAATAAATATATTTAAATCTCACAAGTCTTTTATAATTTAATACTTGAATGAATATAAAAGAAAAACTACACTTCCCCACCACTTTGTGCAAAAAGTTCACATTGAAAAATGCATAATCTAAATCAATATATATTTATTTATTAGTGGCTTTTGTGGCATGTATAATTTATTTAGATTTGAAAAAATTTGTATCCGAATTAATGATGCTATTTTATAATGTGAAAAACTAAATAACATTATAATATTGCCCCGCGTAGCCTCAGATAACTAAGGCGGAGCCCAGTTTGAAAAATGCTACCTTAGAGGCCTTAAAACATAACATGGAACCGATGATGAATTAAAATTTATTTCAAACAATAATAATTAATATCTAATAATAAAATAACAATTTCCTACAATCTTTAATTTCTGGAAAATTTAGAAAATCCTATACACTTCTGGAAGCTATAATTAGCTATTTATAACGAGCAGATGTTATCAACATGGTTCTACAATTCAAAATAACACCATCTTTTAAAGCTATACATTTTCCTCCTCCTTTATTCATAATTCAAAAAAACAGTGTATAAATTTAACAGATTTTAGTGCTTTTTATTATAACTATTATAGTTGCCTTTTAGTTTTCATTAAAATAACTATATAGGTAATTAATTAATACTAATGCATCTTCCAGAGGTTTGAAGGTTAGGGTGACGCCAAAACCCCCCTTTTCCCTTAAATTTTATTCTGGCTATGGCCTTAATTGTATGCCCTACCTAAAGTAAATTTCTGAGTGTCGTCACTGGGTGGACAAAACATATATATAACTTTTTCAAACATTATAGATATCATCTTTAGATTAGAAATAAAATCAAAATATATTGAAAGTTTCTTCGCGCGATTAAGTTAGATTTAAATAGAAAAATTTAAGTTTTTATTTTTGTATATTTAGTGAGTATTATCAGAAGCGACAGGTTATATAGCGTGAATTACAAGCTAATTTAATATTAGAACGGACACAATACGCATTCCCGCAAATTTAATTTTCACCATTGGTAAATGTTTTAGTCATGCCGGGACTCGATTCTCGGAACCTCAGTTCTGTGGTAAGAAGTGCTTATAATTGAGGTAAGGTGTCAAATTTGGATTAAATTTGTTCAAGATATACGCAGCTAGTTTTTTTAAATTATTGAGAGGATGTTGAATAGGTTGAAGTTATAATAAGATGCCCTTAAATAATGAGTACCAATGGCATAGTGTTTTATTTTATGTACACCGCATCTTACTCTTTACAATAATAAAGTAAATTAGAAAGGTGTATTTAAAAGGAATGTACACGAATTTGAGTGGAGAAAGAGAGAGGAAATCGTTTGGAAAATCGTCCCTCAGTACACAGAAAAGGAATCAAGCCTGATCTCCGCGTCACCCAAAACAAGCTATATTTTGAGTGTGATGACTTATGATACAGGTAGCTTACAGTGTTAATACCAAGGTACCGTTTTTAATTTGTGTACAGAGGTATCATTTTTTATCACGTATCTAGAAATGTTTTGTTAATAACACATAAACCGTACTAAATGTTGATTTCAATACACGCTCTGACACGTTAGATCTGTCGGTAGCGTGTTTTCATACTTAGATAAAGGTCCTGGTTTCTATTCCCAGCATGGTCTAAAAAATTATCATTAGTGAACTGTGCGTTTCCCCTTTCACAGGGTTGAATTAACTGTCGGGGAACTGGATGTTGTATCTGTTCTAGATTTAAGCTAGTTATAAGTCGGTTTATAAAGTGCACGTTAAATGCCCCAAACAAATGAAAAAATGAAATGATTTTAATAAATGATGTCAAATAAAGTAATGAGGAGGTTATAAGTGAGGACTAAACTTATGTGTGCACCAACTATGGTTTAAAAAAATAATTTTTTAATACTTTGAATTAAGTGTAAACCCTTTTAAAGATTTTAACTACAATGAAGTCTATGGTTAAAACTATTATCAAATTGTACAAATGTGTATTTTAGAATTATTTCCATTCTTATAAGTGTAACTTATAATTTGTATATGCATACCTTCTTCTATCTTATCATTGTACAAAATTTAAGTAAGGGCCTCACTTGAATGGATGAGATAGACCATAGTGATAAACGTATATCTCTTTAAAAACTCTTGTACTGCTCTCTTAAAAGCAATATATTTTTTAAATCTATATGTAACCTTAAATACTCATTTAATATTTTACAAAATATTATTTTAAGACAGATTCTTGTAAATTGGTACGTATATCAAAAGCATTTTGTGATAATATTTTAACGTTCTCCCTTATTTACTGACCTTCTAGTACTCAAATGACTATTAATTAACTAAACGGGTTCGGGGAAACTTCTGCTGGGTGTATGTGGACATAATTGGGGGTGATAAAAAAAAAAAAAAAGATATACTTGCATAAATACTACCGCAGCTTAGCCATCGGAGAGCACGATATAAGCATAAACATACAAAATACACTTAACTCTAAGAAAAGAAAACTCATATAATATACTCTATTTTTGAAACAATAAAAAAAATGTATATATATTGGCTCAATAAAGATTTATTTATATATATCCAAAAACCATGTTGTATCCTACCTATCCAGCCGGCCAGTAACATACAAAAATAACTAAACTAGGTACATTTTCATTCTCTTCTAGAGAGGTCCATTAAATTATCACATAAGTATATAAAACAAAAAAAATAGAAAAAAAATAAAATAATAATAAGTCTCCAGTATTGTCCCTTCAACCGTATAAACATATATATACAACTTTTATCCTCATTACCTGTCCATACTATTTGTGACTAACAACACGATTATCACTTTACGTCGTTTCCCCTTTATTGTTCTTGTGATTTAAAATAAAAACCAATTGAAGCTCGAAATTGGGTAGATCCAAGGATCTGTCTTTGACGAACTTTGGAGTAAATTTACGTTACCAGTAACAAAAAATGAATGTCCAGAACAGGAACGGGCTCACCGTTTTAAGTTTTCCTTTTTTAGTTCTTCCTACGTTGAAGTCGGACGAATCTCCGAAGAAAGAATACTCCAACACACGCTTACACGCGCGTAAAAAAAAAACTATTATATTTTGAAATATATATATATATAATATATTTATTTAAAAAAAATTAACCACAGGTCCTTTTTTTTTCGACCTTATTACTGTTTACACCTTCGTAATAGGCATGATTGATGCCTGTAGATTTTCATGGATGTTGATGGACTCAGAAATCTACACGTCCTATCAACTCCATTGCTTCCAAGCCCACTGTCCTCTCCTGAAAATCCACCCGTCCGGCCCTCCTTTTTCGAGCGTCTTCCCAGATTTACTCAAAATTCGCCCGAAAAAGGCGGTAAGATTCCCGCACAAAATCATAATTCCTGATATAGCATACTTATATCAGGTACAACATAAGAGAAATCGCTTAAAATTAACAGTAACATACTTATTATTAATAAAACAATTACAAAATAATAATCAAGACAAAAAAAATACCCGCCAGAAAATAATAATAATAATAAAAAAAAACAGATATATCTTCCCTCTCATTTTACCTTCGCGCGGCTGATATGCCCGCCTAGCAACACACTCGAGTGGCGGGATCGCGAACTATTTACCTATTCAAGATGGATCCCTTCGAAGAAATTTATAATAAATAAAATTAAGCCGAAAATTAAAAAAAAACAATAAAAAAATAGACTGCAAAAAAAATCAGGTAAGTAATAAAATAATGCCCAGATTAGTGTAATTATAAATCTAAGATATATTTATATTTTTTTCCGAAAATGTAATCTACCAGGGAACGACCTTAACTAGTTAAATATCCCATGGTAACAGTAATTAAAACGATTGTGCTGCGAAAGCGGCCATTCCTAACACCCCACAAAATGCATATAAAAGGGAAGATCCACAAAATCACACTAATAATATTTATATTACCAGATGGTAAGAATACCAATAGTATTAATAATAAAAATAATAATACTAAAACTAGGGGATTATTGAAAATCCTCACAATATCTAAACTGGTTTCTATTTTTTTTTTTTTACTGTGCATCAAACATGCCCAAAATATTTAAATTTATCTATCTTAATTTATATTATTAATTTGTTCTTAAGTTGATATTTCTGTCCTCCAAATGGTGTTCTAAGTCAGCACAAACCACATATACCTGAAAGGGTTTAGTTAGGGCCTATATCAGATCAATCAAGTTGGCTTGCATCCCATCCCCTCAAATTAAATATGTAAGAATACCACCATTTGGCGCTTATTTTGTTTTCTAGTCTCGGACCATTGTTATGGGAGGGAGGTGTGTGAGAAAGCAGGTTAAGTGTGGTTCCAATCCTCAATTAATTTTTTATTTTGTATAATGTAAATATTAAAATTATGTTTTGCACCAAGTATGGCCCCATAATATGTTTGCAAGGGAAAAAATTACATAAAAATGGTGGGGTGGTGGGAGTAGCTAGGGTGGCGTTTGGCAACCCCACTTCCACCAACGGGTCAAAACACTTTTTTCCCTGTGATTTCACTTGACCTCCTTTCCTCTGATTGGCTGCTATAAATAGCCTCCTTCCCCCACCCCTTGACCTCATTTCCCTCCTCCTGACCACCCCCTCTTCCCCTACAGCTCCATTGACTACCAACCCTGGACATTTTGGTTCTTGATTATTAATGATTGTTAATTAATTATTACTAATTAATTATTGTCAATTAATTAATTGGTAGGATTGAGGTGTCGGCGTTTTTATTCATCGATTAGGGCGCTGTAGTTTATTTTTTGAAACATACAGCCACCCGCAGCTTCCGCTCCATGATTTGAGAACCTTTCTCTTCAGCCGTCTCCTGCTGACTGACAGTGAGGTGTGACACAAGCCCTCTCCCTCCCTCACCTCCCTTCTCTGCCGGTAGTTCACTCTCGCTTTGGAATGTTGTTCGTCCTGACTACCGAGTTGTGTCCACAGCGCAATGCTGGCGCGCCCCTAGCTTCCACTCCTCCCAGATGGTGCTAAGAACTAAACGCCCCCAAGGCTTAAAGCCTTTACCATGAGTTCACTACCCTACGATTGTTGACCCCCAAGTGCACCTAACTTTGTCTTTTAGGTGAGTCTCAGAAAGTACCGTTATAGCATCAGTTGTGTTTGAAAGCTCAATGAAGCAGGCACCCGTTTGCCTAGCTGGCTATCAGCCCCCCACACCTTAATACCTCTACTGTCGCAGGGGGTATTTTCTAAACCAAAGTGTAAAGCTGAGGGAATGTATCTCAGCCGTGGGGATCAAACGTAATTACCTAAAAATCAATCAGTAGTGATGCAAAGAAAAGTTTTACAAAATATAGCTCACGCAACGAAAAAAAGTATACTTGAAATATTTATATATTAAAAATTATAGTTTTAGAATATATATAAATATTTACGAGTATACCTTACGTCTTAATGGGGAACAAACCAGAACAAGTGTAACAACTGGTCCCTTTTAAAATCAAAATATCTAGTACCGAGTCTTACTACGCCTAATTTATTTCAGATAAATTAATAAAATGCATTATTGATAATGTAAAAGAACAGTGCGTTTCTAATATATATTTATAATAAAACTGCATGTAAAAGCGAAAGACCATGGAATATTTACACACACTTCCACACACCCTGTTCTTCGTACCAAAAATATAACTCACGCAACGAAAAAAGTATACTTGGAATATTTATATATTAAAAATTATAGTTTTAGAATACATATAAATATTTACGAGTATACCTTACGTCTTAGTGGGTAACAAACCAGAACATGTGTAACAACTGGTCCCTTTTAAAATCAAAATATCTAGCACCGAGTCTTACTATGCTTATTTTATTTCAGATAAATAAATAAAATGCATTACTGATAATGCAAAAGAACAGTGAGTTTCTAATATATATTTATAATAAAACTGCATGTAAAAACGAAAAACCATGGAGTATTTACACACACATCCACACACCCTGTTCGTCGTCACCAACAAATATAACTCACGCAACGAAAAAAGTATACTTGAAATATTTATATATTAAAAACTATAGTTTTAGAATATATATAAATATTTACGAGTATACCTTACGCATTAGTGGTGGAACAAACCAGAACACGTGTAACAACTGGTCCCTTTTAAAATCAAAATATCTAGCTCTCGCACACACACAAGGTGTTCCGGTATCCAGGAACAGAGCGTTGTGAGCTGATACACACATTTATCACCGCGTCTTACTATCCGTTTGGGTGAATGTGAGATGAAAATGGAGGACCTACAGTTTAACGTGGAAAGAACAACCCCCTTGGTACACGGTAATGCGTTTATTTTTATGGCTCATAATCAGCTTTGACTGTTTTCAGGGATGCAATCATTAAAGATTTGACCAGAAAAATAAAGACAATACGCTATAATATTTATCGTTACTAACGCGCACGCAAAATGATGCCGCATTATTTTGACTTAAATATATAATGAGTAAACGGTGCACTATGATTTTTTTTTCAAAAACTGTTTTAAATTCTTTATTTTAATAGACATGTAAATATAAAGTGAAACAAGGTGATAATTTATTTTTTGAAAATTTAAATATGGCGCTATTCTAGCACTAGACTAGACTGCTAAAGATGGGAGGAAGTCGGGTTTTGATCCCTGTCAGATGTATTGAGGCTGGCTTTTTTTTTTACGGATACCTTTCAGCTAAACTCAATCTTCTTGCCACCAAACACAGACGCCTATCAGCGCTATCCCTGATGTTTACAGGGATCTAGAGGAAATTGACCGGCTGATATGCGAGTACTATTTAACTGACAAGACTCCCTTTCTACAACTGTTTAGTTGCATTCCAGCCGAGAGAAAATTATTATTATTGTCGTTAACGCTTGTACAGGTATAAAATTACTGACACGGCGTGGGGTTGGCTGTTTGAACGCCTATACACTAGATGTGTAGCGTTTATTTAAAATAAGCTACAAAAGTAAACGAATAAGAACAAGACTGGACACTGTTAGAAGGAAAACTAGTAAACTCACCTTGTCCCCAATCAGCTGCTTCAACTCACTGAAGTTCTCCCCGCACAAAAAACAACAACATACCACTATGAATTCGACCGACCAACTAGAAGAGTAAATATCATGCAAGACTGAACAGTGCATTATCACGAGGCGTGGTGGGAAAAGTGTGGCGCGCCTGCGCAAGAATGTGATGTTGTGTTGAAAAGTCTGGCCTAGAACAATCTACTATCGTCTACGGTGTTCCCCCATCATCTATCTATCCCCTCCCTCTCTTCATTTGTTCTGTGTTCGCCGTTATTTTGTCTGCCCCTCATTCCCTCTTTCAGAGCTAGTATAAGCATATATAATGGTGTAGGCCAAAATGTACGGACACTCTTGACAGGATCTTGTCCTCGGACGCACGTAGGTGTCCAGGATGGTTTTGAAGGTACAAAACTTATTTTCGGCTTGTAGCAATTATTGCTACAAGTTAACTAAAATTGGGCTAGTCAATCAAAACATCACCCAATTTCACCGACCAGACTAGGCAGCGGGAAGAACACACGTCAGCACGCACTAACAATACCCAAACATCTGAGAGCTCCAAGGCTAGTGCCGCATCATGCCACTAGACACCGCCACCCGTCTCAATAACAACATGGACGTGTAGAAAAAGATAGAAACTGCCATATATATAAAACTATATAAAATATCGTATTTATTAATTGTGCGCCTGTCTTGACGTATGAATACGTGAAATTAGAGCTAGGGGCTTTTCTAGTTGTTCCTATAAGAACGGGACTGTAGCTCAGCGAGTTTCAGTCTTGTTTTCTCTCTCTCTCTCTCTCTCTCTCTTCCCTGCATGGCTAACCACGTATTTATATTAATAGAACAGAATATAAAATAATAAAAGAAAGTGTGTGTGACTCTCGAGCCCGAACTATTTAACGTTATATTTCAGTCGCACTAACTCTCTCGCTGAGTCTTGATGTATTTCTCCTCTGCTCCTTTTAGAGAGATAGATTCTAATTATTTTTATAAATACAAGCCATATGTTGTTGCGTCACAAGTCCCTGGTTCGACTCCCATATCCAGGTGTCAATGAGGGAGTAATCATAAATAATAGCTTTGGATAAATCAAAACATATATAATAGTATACATTGGAAGTTTTAACAACTTGCTGTATTGATAAAATATTCTTATGTGTGATAGTAACTCAATATTTAATTAATTCAATGGTTTGCAGTGTGACATAGTCACAACATGAAAGGAAAAGGCGTGGTTTGACTCACCAACTCTGTCTCCATTTGGCTACTCCACGAGGCTCCACACAACACACACTTCGCGGCCCGGTTTGTTTTCAACTGAGCCGAGTAACCATGACCGAGGTTACACCTCTAGGCCTACCCCCACTCCAAGAGGAAACAAGAGACAGTCGACGTGCGCGGACCCGTGCGCACCGGCAACAGTGCAGTGATATCAACGGTCATCGGGCGGCGCGCGATTTGAAATTATGTCCGGAACATGTGAGGTTGTTCCAGAACAGTGCATCTCCCTTCCCCCCTTTCCCAGCCCTGCTTCCCACGCTGTAAGATCACGTGACTCTACCTATGTGTATATAATGGCAGGACTCTATAGCCATGGTACGCATTTCTCCACATTCTCTAGGTGAGACACTTAGTGTGGGCTTAGGTTTAGGTTAGTTTACTTCAAAATTCTGTTAGGCCTTGATTTGTCCAAAATTGCTGTTTGGGGCGATATTTGTTTATGATTTAACTTTGTTTATTATATATTGAGGCTGCGGCTCTTTTTTTTGTAGAGATCATGGCGGGGCAGCCTGGACTCAAATAAATATTCAGGCTAGCGTATCTCATCCGCTTCACGGATTGTTTTGAAACCATTATCGCCGCCATGTTTGATATTCAGGGTATTTGCTAAATTGTTTGGTATAATCATGTGGGCTGGTTACGTTACTAATCATTGTTGGGGAGTTAGAACTCCTATTAGTCTAAGCTTAGTTAGTCAACTCTGGGGTCGCGAGCCCGCGCAATTAGTTTGTTAGTTTGTTTGTGGCTAAGTCACTGAATTCTGAAAGCCCCCAAATTATAATGGATATTGGCCCTGTTTGGTGGGGCTTTGAATAGCTATATTGGGGAACTTCTTTGTGGGCACCCTGCTTTACACGGCAGTTATTGGAAGTCGCTGATGGCGAGTAGTTTATATCTTATGATTATTGTTAGTACTGGGGTTATTGTTTGGATCTTCAATTATTACCATTATACGCTACGGATTTGTACGAAGGTCAATTTCAATGTATCTTAATGCTGTGGGTCCTTTAGACGGCCATCTTTGTACTTGGGGTCTTCCCCTAACACTTGTTTGTGTATAACTATATTATGGCCTTATTGTGCTGATGTCTGTCGCCTAACGCTGGGCTTGTCCCACTCTTTTCATCGAGTATTGTTATTGTTGGAAATAAATAAGCTCTCTTGTGACCAACCTGACTTTTATTTGTTATATAAATAAAGGGGGGGGGGGGGGGTTACAGCAGGAAATATAGAACCTCTTTCTATTATTATTTTTAGTGAATTTATTAAATAAAAAATTATAGTCCTTAAGCATTACAAAACCCTAATATGAGACAGTTAAAATATTTTATAAATATATATTAATGTTTGATGGAAATATAAAAATCGTTAATTATTTTATTTGTGCTAAGGGAATAAATTAACACATATCTCTAGATATTTAAAGCGTTACAACTTGAATTTATGTAAAAGTTTATATAACACCATGATTTTTTCCTCGATATTTTACTTATAAACTTATGTAAAAGTTATTATTTATGTTATCAAAATATATAACCGCCATGATTTTTCCCTAGGTATTTAACTTAGGAAAATATGTAAAAGTTATACATTATTTAATAAAATGTAGTCGTCGTGATTGTTCCTTATGATATTTAAAATAAATTCAAGATCCTAATAATTGTATTCAAGTACAAGTAATGAAACGAGGCTCGTCTGGTATGCTTCATTGACGAGGTTGGAGTTCGAACACTGTCCTATTAAACTGAGGATATTTCCAACGCTCCCTCCATACAAAGGCTGGTACACTTATCCCTCACTCATAAATACTTTCATTATTCCTACCTCATTAGGTATTTAAATTATTGTATGAGTAGTATTAATACCATTAATTAAATATAGATATGCCTGTGCTAGCACAAGATGCCGAAAAGTCATAATTACTAATTTTATTCGTTAGATGACACAGAAGGAAAGTGCTTAAGAAATGAAAACATGTGAATATAAGTTGGGCTTATCATAATAATTAAAATGAATTTGTGTGTGTGCGCGCGCGCGCGCACTACTACATGAACGATACTTATTTTTTCTCTATCATGAGTCTGGTTTGCTGAAAAAAAAAACATTAACAATTATGGGTGCCTAAAATCCAAACTTTCTTAGTGTTTGTATTTATAATAGCTGTCTGCTATAGATTGACACGAAGAAACTTTCTCACTCGTTATGAATAAGTAAACTATAAGTTATTTAAATGGTACGGTGCACAGCAAAGACTTGTCTCTCTCTCGATATTATATATTAAAAAACTCGTGCTTTATTTGATTACGTTATCCTGAATATTAAAACTTATATTGTCTATTTAAGTCTACATATCTGCAGGAAGGAATTAAGGTTTAATAAACTAGATTTACTAAGGGATACCCTTGACTCTGTGGACAGATACGCTATCAACTAAATGTATATCCTGGGATTGTTAAACGTTAGAACCGAAAACTTATAGCTATAGGAATTGTTTGACTTTTAGATTAGCTTACAGATGTTGCGAGGAAAGTTCTACTTAAGGGATGCATAATATTTTAATACGTTGCCGTTTGTGTATCAGAGTCCTTGTAAACGCACTCGGCACGACTAAAAGGTGATTATTTAGACGGACTGAATAATTTTTTTTTTTTCTTTCACTCTAGACAGTTTCACTGACATACCATTTTTCAAAGATTTGAGATTTTTTTTCATATTTTTTTTCTGCATTAAAACAAGCATATATTTTTTATGCACCCGGGTTACTTTTTTATATTTTTGTATTTGCCAGTACAATCCTCCACCGACCTGATTTTTTTCTAGTCAATTAGTTTTGTATATATTTTAATCCTAGTCAACTGTTTATATATATATATATATTTATTTTAAATCTATTCAAATATAATAAATTGTTTGTATATATTTTTTTAATCTAATCAAATATATAGCCTATAATAAAGTGTTTGTATTTATATTTATTTTAAATTGAAAACGTCTCTATGATAAAGCATATTTTGTACCGAGGCCACTATTCCCCCCTATATTGTAAATATTCACAGTATAGTTTTCACTGTGTGTAAATAAATATTGTAAATATTCACAGTGTACTTTTCACTGTGTGTAAAAAAACAGTTATGTTTATGCTAATAAATATATGTATAGTAAATATTCACAGTGTACTTTACACTGTGTGTATAGTTTTTCACGATTTAAATAAATATTGTAAAAATTGTTATGTTTGTGTTTTACCGTCTACACCCACACCTCCCTTCTATCCTATGAATACAAGCCTATATAGCTTATAAGATCAGTCTCAAACATTATGGACAAGTTGAAACATCCATTTTCGAGCCATCATAAGCGGCCCTTTCGGCTGTGAAAGTTACATTTTGTAGCAGAGTTTATCCATCACTTGGACACAATTTGTGACGTTAAATTTGATAAAATCACATGGTATTGTGCTTTATGGCAACCGGGATTCGAACAATACGGGACAAGTCCCGTCATATTCTGTAAGGGTTTGCCTGAAATGGATGACAACTATAATGACTCTCCACAGCTGACTATCCTGGACGACCTGATGCGTGAAACCAACGAAGTGGTCGTCGATCTTTTCACCAAAGGATGCCACCATCAAAATATTAGCGTCATGTACCTTACACAAAATATATTCCATCAGGGCAAGGGCCAAAGAGACATTTCCTTAAACGCAGCATTATATCGTGCTTTTTAAAAATCACTGGATAAAGCGCAGATTCAAACTTTGCACGCAAGTCTGTCCTGAAAATCCCGTGTTTTACAAGAGGCTTACACTGATGCTACAAGTACGCCTCGCGGCTATATATTGTTTAGATTTCAAACAAGGTACACCAGAATGGTTCAGATATAGACCCGCAAATGTCGGCTGCTGCGTGTACATACCACGCAAAAGCTATAAAAACACCGACACTTCCCGATTACAATCATTTCATAACCATGAGTCCCAAAGTGTGAAGCAGGCCACCTCTGTTACGTGCGATGCATCGCATGAATCCGCAGCAACGTGTCGCCTTGATGAAAACGGCCGACAAGAAACTGTTGACTCTGTTTGAGAGTGTTTGAGAGTGTGAGAGTTTCAATATCCGCGTTCTTTCACCACCGTACCGGAGGGTAAAAATATTGTATGGTACAACTGAGTGCTGTCAATATCGGTTGCTCGTTTTTAAAATAATTCACTCACATTAGGCCATTTATCAGCTTTAGCTTTGAGGTTTTGAAAATAACTAAGTTCTTTACTCACTTTATCACTGTGTACTCTTGATAAATGATCTTTCATTTGCGAAGGCTTCATGGCTTCATTACTAGTAAATGTTTTATCATACAGAAGACAATGTGGAAATTGCACATTTTGTGGTGACGCGATAAAACCGAATTTTAAATACTCAGATGAGTATTGACGACACTTATTCTTTTTTGAATCCATTGTGCAAGAACTTCTATACTTCAAAACAAACGCACAAAAACAGAAAAACATGCACAAAAACTTATGGTGGGCACACAAAGGCTAGTGAAGACTGAAGACGAATGTTAGGTCAATGGCAAGTGTGTTGTGATAGCAGGAGGGGGAGGGGGTTGAGTCACCAGTCGGCCGCGCTGAGCAACAACAGATGGGCACTGTGGAGAGGGGTGAGTATTGTGAACTCGCTGGCTGAGAATAGCCAGTGACTCGTGCTACCCGGCAACTTCTACTGTACAGTACTATTTTAATTTTTCCTCCTTTGAATACTCATCACCCCCAAATCGCCCCCCTGATAATCCAAATCGCCCACTTGGGGACGATCGCCCCCAGGCTGGGAACCACTGGTTTAGACCTTGAGAAAACCTAGCTGGTCATTTTCTTACAACTTCCAATCTCCCCTAATTCTTACCATCCCTCTTTTACAAGAGAAGTATTCCTCTCTTCTCTTAGACAAAGAGGAAGAGTAATATTCAAACAGTACCATAACTGGCCGTCAGGATGCGCCACTAACGTACTAGTGCTTTCTAACGGCGAGATATGTAACTAGTGAAATAATTTGGATGAGTGGCGTATAGTTTTTCCCTATCCTTCGTTCCTCTATAGTATATATACATTCAACGTTTGAAATCATCTAAATAGTTTACGCCCTTTGGAAGGCCAAGGTATGCACCCTTTTGGAGGGCCCATTCCAACTTTGGTCTACTTGGAAGATAGCATATAGTTTCCGAACACTTCGAAATGCTACGCTGACCTCAAAAAGTTAATTTTTATTTTAGAAGCATACAAATAATTGCATGTTTTAGAAAATTATTCAATCTTTAATACAAAATGTAAATAATTTAATACTTTGTGTGTTGGGAGTCATCATAAGTTGCGTAACTTGCACAACATTCAAATTGAATCCAATTTTGATATTGAATATTATTATACCAAAGCTATGCTTTGATCACTTATTTTTTTAAACATTTATTTAAAATGACTTATCATATTTTACGTAGTACGTTTCTCATTATATTTTAAATGACACATTAGCTAGGACAATAGCACGTGTACTTACTATGCTAAGGGTCCCGGTTTCGATTCCAGGTAAACTCGCTAATTTAACTTTAGTAAACCGTTATTTACGTCATAGTTAAAAGCTAGTTGTAAGTCGTGTGCTTATATAAGCCTTGTTTTCATAAATTACATGTTAAAAATCCCCATTAATAATATATTTTATGTGATATATTTTATGAAATAATGTTGATGTAGGTTCACCTTCTAGCTTGCAAAAAAAAATTTGTTTTATGACTCAGGAAAAAAATACAACTAAAATATTCCAACTGGTCCTCTGGACAGGTTTCAAGGCTATTAGTGTTGTCCTGTCAAGCGAACAATAGGATTACTGCAGACGCTGAATCTTGGGTTCTTTCAGACACTTCCTCTCTCTCTCTTTGCTTGAGTAGGTATGGTGGGGGTTTCCACCCCTATCTTGTAATAAAACTAGATTTATGTAACTAATGATAGATTTATGGCCATGGAATAGGTTTACGTGATTAAAAATATTATATTTTTAAATAACACACAAAACTTAAGATTGTATGATTTGTCTAATCAAACTATTTTCAAAAATGTGTTTTTTGAGTTAATTTTAAAAATGTATGCATAAAAAATTAATAACATAATTTCATATCAATTTAGAAAAGTGTCCACACAGTCATAATAAAAAAAAAGTATCATAATTGTTTCATCTAGAATTTCGGCGCAAATCAGTCACTTTTACTGTGAATTAGTAGCTATGCGACCGCACCTTAACACCTCTTCCTCTTCCCCCCATCCCCCCAACACAAACCCTTTCACTGTTGGTCTTGGTCATTAACCAGATCTATGCTTGCCAACACATCTTGGAAGTTTTGAGCATGTCCATTCAAATACATTGAAGAATAAATATATTTTGGTTTGGTTGTGTCTCGTAGAGTAGTTAATTTTCTAGGCCTTATCAAATAATGATCATCTTAGTGTTTTGATTTAAACTGTCAAATATTTTAACAGTTGATAGCTCTTTCATAGCTTTTGGTCATTTTTAAAGGTTTTATCATTATTGTTTGTGTTTTCGTGATTGAACACTTACTCTACATCACACAATTAGGAGCGTCGGGCTATTATGTGTCTGGACGCTGTAGATGGGTCCGTCCAGCATCTTCTATGATAAAATTCTACTTGCCATGAGGAAAGAGATGTTTATGACTTTCCAATCATGAGTTAAAAAAAATAAATGTACAGTCCCGAATGAATCACCCTACATTATGTGGTGTCATAGAAGAAACACCGTACTAGAATAGCATCTGACATCTATAAACGTTATTTAAATTATTATCATGTGTCCTACGTCATGTGATCTAAAGCTGTAACTTTTGATAGATATTATCAATAATTATCAACTTATACTAATAATATAGTTCAACATTTCAATGTTTACCACAAAAATATGTTTGTATTTCCTAAACGTTCCTTCCTAGTGTTCTTCCTGTACCCAAAACGTTGTGTACAGACTACATAAACATTTTACCACAGTGCGTGCACCACATTTAGGTTAAAAATAATATAATAGGAAACGGACTATTTCTTTATTTCATAATAAGGCTTCTGCCAATGACTACAAAATAGCAAAAATTCAAATGCACTTATATAATATGTGACGGTTTGTCCATAAGAGTCATTTAAAGAAACACCGTGAATCCAAACACTGTACTACGCCAAATTTAAGGCATGTTTATAGAACCAAAGTTAAGTTTTCATTCAAATATAACTAAAAACCATCAACTATGTGCGGAAATCGAGCCAATGCTCTAATATAACTGAACCATACAGGTTTCGTCACCTACTTTAGAACTGTCAGAAAAAGTCGCCGATGACTTGGAGTCAAGCGTTTGTTTAGCACAATTTTACAGTTTCCTTTGTATATTATTGAATATATTCGCAATACACATATTGTTAAAATACGGTCGTTCACTTAGTATTAATATAAATATAAAAGAAAAATGACACCTCACTTTAATCGAGCCCCTGACATTTGGCTAAACTTATGGTTTCTAAATACATTAAATAAGTACCAATTGAACGACCGCAACTCAAACTAAACTATAATATCAATATGTTGTGTAATAAATAGTTTTAGTGTGTTGTCAACTTTTTATAACAGGCCTACAAATATTGGGATGAATCATGTAAGTCGTTTTACCTCCACATCTTACTGCTCATTTGGGTTATAGGGTTAATTTACACTAATGGGATAGTGTTGAGAATGATAGAATTGAGACAAAATGTTACTGGATTTGCATAGAACAAGAGAGAGAAACCAGTCATAAAAACCCTCTCTTAGAACACCCAACTGTAGTTTGAACCTCATTATCTCCACGTCACTTGCAAACCTGACTAGACGAGTTTGATAATCTGTCCGCGTGCCAACCGGCATGGAACTGTGACATTTCGTTTCTACATAAAAAATGAAAACTAAATGCTAAATTAATTTATAAAATTTAAATCCAAAACATCAACTTGGGTTTATCATGTGGATATGCTAATTATTCAGAACGGATACTGAAACATACCTCTTTATTGCCACTAAACTATGTCATTGCAAGTATGGGCTAAAAATAACTTTAACTACAGTCAGTTTTAATAGAAAGGTCCTACCTTACCTGACAACTAGAAACTCTACTAGATCTATCTACTTCCCCTGTATTGATAGGTCAAGCTGTATGATCTACAGCTGCCACTATGGATATATCATCAATAACTATAAAACAGTTGTAGATGGATTGCCATAAGAATAGTCTTTTAAAAGACATAAAATATAGGAGGGACAACATTATCAAAAATACATTTATTTTTCTTTCAGCAGCTGTTGAGATTAAGACTATGTCAAAGTGACAACTGCAGAAACACTTTACGTGGCAGTTAACAAATATGGTTCTTTCTATTACAATCCGACTATATCTAGCTGTCAACAGAGATATGTGAGGCCAACTCATCCTCGTCTGGAAGCAAAGTAAATTGTCTAGTTCCTGAGTCCAAGGGACGGTACAGGTTATTACAGTATGATTTTGGTAGGAAGGACAGTAGAAGTTAGTTACTAAAGTTAATAAATCAATTTTAGATATATTCATTCACCAATCATGCTATCTTCAGCTGTCACCTTTAATAGATATTATCAAAACCTATAGAATGACTCAAATAATATAGTAAAATGTTATCAATGTTGATTGTAAGGAAATATGTTTGAATTTTCTAAACTTTTTTTTCTAACCAAAATCAGGGTATACTTATTCTCTATAACATCCAAAGATATTAAACTGGGAAAATGGGAATAAAAATATGAAAACCTGAAATAAAGGTTCGCGAACGTTTGTCCTCTGCATCCTAAATGTTTTGAAGAATGTTTAGGAATGTTTCCATTTATTTTATTCAATCCAGAAAAGGCTTCAATCTAGTCTTGTCCTGTTTGCCAGTGGCGAAGAGTTCGGGATTTGAATCCCGCCAGTTCATACGTAGATGTTTTATTCTTAAATAGCCTCTCACTGTTTATCACGAAAATACGTGTGAAATGCATATTAATAAATGCTACCTTCCTTTCCCCGACCTACTTAGAAAATATATCCAGATAGTTTTGATGGTTAAAATTTTATAGGTCACGTAAAATAGCACGGAAAAGTGATCGAGTGGTCTAAGAACTAAGCCCTAAATATAATTCTTCCATGGAATCTAATATTTAAAAAAATATATTCAAATATGAGCAGGCAAATTTCTGCAAAACAAAATATAGTGTTGTCGATTTCTTAGGACATGAATAGTGTGATTTCTTTGGTAGATCATAGTGTTAACATTAAAAATAAAAATAAAATTTAAAATAATTTAATGCAGTTTAAAATTCAAAAGAGTTAAATCTTTACCTTGTAGCTACAATTTTAATATACTAGCTACTAAAACTTTTTAATGAAACAAAACTGTGTAAAAATTATTTTAAAAATTGGATGGGATTGTCAAAGCTAGAAATCTTTTTTCTATTAGTATTTATTATTCATCAACTTAACCACTATATACAAACATTTATCAACATAACATAATCAAAATAATATTGTCTTTCTCCAACCCTTTAGGGTTCTTCAAAGTAGATTGTCCATCGAATTTTGAAAATAAGTTGTTTCCTAAATCCCCAAATAGGGCACATCTCACACTGTTGTGGCGGGGTTATGGGCCCTCACCTCACTACACATAATGTCTGGTCGACGTTACTCACTCTGGTGCCCATAAAAACACTGGGCGACCAGCGCACTGCCATCTAACTCGGCCCATAGGCCGGCATCGCCCGCTATCTGACCTCCCCTCCCAGTCTCACACGACTAGAAGGGGGGTCACGACTCCCCAGATTCGACTCCGAGGTCACCTGCCGACGTCGACGAAGGGATTCACAACGCCGTCCCTGATTCGGCGGTAGGGATGGCCAGGAGCGGCGTAATCGCCGATGCTCCTGACGATCATGTTGGAGATGGTCTGCGCTCGGGTGAAGAATCTTACCGCCAATCCGCGGATACGACTGTCCAGGGATGGGAGGCCTGACATGGTCAGGAGAACGCGGTTTGGAACGCGGGGCGGAGCCCCGAGGATCAGACGAGGGAACCGGTGGTATACAGTACGGAAATGATTGTATCTGTATCTAGGTAGATAGGAGAATACGGGAGCGGAATAGAGAAGGATGGACATCACACAGAGCAGAAAAAGTCTGATCTTGTGGCCGTATTCCAGCGGACTGGCCGGGCGCAAAAAAGGAGCCAGCTTCAACATGACGCCCCTGGCCCTACCTCCCGCCGAACGCAGGTGCGGGTCCCAGCTGCATTTCGCGTCCAGGGTCACCCCCAACCACCGGACTGACGGCGACCACTGGACCGCGGTACCCTCCACGCGAAGTGGCTGCAGGGGGCCCGTTCCTCGAAGTGTGAACAAAATAGCCTGCGTCTTTTGGGATTGGATGGCGAGGGACCGAGTACGAAGGAAGGCCAACAGTCCCCGCAACGCGAAGGTAAGTTTGGCCCAGACCACCTTGGCGTCCGGGGACTGCGCCAGGATAGCGGTGTCGTCTGCGAACTGGAAGAGCTCTGTCCCGTGCGAGACGGGCATGTCTCGCACGAACAGGGAATACAGGATCGGTGAAAGGCAGGAGCCCTGGGGGACCCCTGCCCGTACCGGTCGGGGAGAGGAAAGGGCTCCCTCGACTCCCACTCTGAAGGAGCGGTCGGCGAGGAAGGACTCGAGGAGGCGGAGGATCGGAGGCGGAATACCCGCCCCGGCAAGAGCGGTGAGAAGCCCACGGTGGCTGACACTGTCGAACGCCCCTTTGACGTCCAACACGACGAAGCCCGTCCGGGCCCCGGCGTTGAACGCGCCGGTCACCAGGTCAACTACCTTGGCGACCGCGTGGGTCGTCGACAGGCCCCTCCGAAAGCCGAATTGGTGATCCGGCAGGAGAGGGTTCACCTCCAGCCAGGCCTCCAATCTGGCCAGGATTATTCTCTCCGCCACCTTGCCGACGCAAGAAAGGAGGGAGATGGGTCTGTAGGAAGCCAGGTAGGCTGGGGGCTTCCCGGCTTATGGATCGGAACGACATACGCCACCTTCCACTGGTCCGGAAAGTAGAGCAGCGTCAGGACGGCGTTAAGGATACGGAGGGGGAGTACGAACGCCTTGCGGGGTAGGTGAGTGAGGAGGAGTGGGGAAACCCGGTCGAGCCCCGGGGCGGATGAGGTTTTGAGCCACGCCAGGGCCCGAGACAACTCGCGGGGGGTGACCAGTCGTAGGTCGGGGTAAGGAGGGTCTCCCTCGAATGGGGGGAGGAAGGGGTGCTCGGGGGGCTCTAACCCAGGAGGCTCCGGATCTCTCGCCGGCGATCCCGGTCGTCGCGCGAAGCTGGCCTCAAACGCCACCGCCAAGGCCTCCGCTCGGTCCGAGGCGGCGGACGCCAAACCGCCCGCCACGCGCAACTCGGGGATAAGATCGGGCCTGCGGCGCATCCCCTTCAGATGGCGCCACAGGGAGAGATCCTCGGTATCTAGGTCTTGGAGCCTCCTGCGTTGAGCCTCCGCCCTCCACCGACGGAGTAGCCGCCGGCAGCGGGAGCGGAGGACTCTGTAGATCTCCCTGGCTCGAAGGATGTGAGACCGCTGCCACAGGGCTCGCGCCCTGTCGCGGAGCCGCATCTCATCTAGGATGAAGGGGGGTAACGGTGGGCCCAGGAGTGGAGGTCGCCTTGCGGGGATGAATGATGTAGCGGCCGAGAGTAGGGTCGACGCGAAGAGGTGGGCCTGGTGGTCCAACTCTGCGACGTCGGGGATGGGTGCGGCGGGAAAGATCGCGCGGGCCAACCTATCCTGGAATCTAGGTCAGTCCGCGCGTCTGTAGTTGAATCGGGGAGGCGTGTCGACGGGCAGCGGAAGAAAATGCAGGTCACATGTCACCGGGTTGTGGTCAGATGACTGGGACAGGTGAGTGACCAGAGGGGAGAGAAAGGGTATTCTCGTGGTCAGGATGAGGTCCAGGAAGCTGGGGAGGTGCCGGGGGTGTTCGGGAAGATAGGACGGTAGGTGGGGGCGGTGGATGAAGAGGCCGTGCCCGTCCGCAAACCGGCGGAGGACGGTCCCCCTGCGGTTAACGCCAGCACAACCCCAAGAGGTGTGTCTGGCGTTATAGTCTCCCGCCAGCACAACGCTGGCGTCGAGACCTCGCAAGATCGCCCAGTCCGCCACAGACGAGAGGGCCCCGGGAAGGCCGTAGACTGTCGCGATCGTGATCGAGTACGCGGCACCCAGCAGCCTCACCGCCACGACCTCCAGGGACGCGAACCCCGGGACGGCCGCGCGGTGGTGCTGCAGAGTCTCCCGTACTAGCAGGGCCACGCCCCCCCCTCCGGTGACCACCTCGGTCCGCCCGGTGGCAGAGGAACCCGGGTACCTGGAAGACGGAAGCCTCCGTGAACCACGTCTCGGTAAGGAAGGCGATGTCGACGGCGTGGTCGGACATCAACAGGAGGAGTTCAGGGACTTTGTGAGTAAGTGACCTGCAATTCCAGAGAAGGATGCGGAGTGGAGCGATCAGAAGAGATTAGAGAGAGCCTCGAAAAGGATCTCGAACCGCTTCGACCAGTCAGGGGTGGCGACGAAGGCGGCAAGGCGTTCCTTTAGGTAGGGAAGCCGGGAACAGATGTTGAGGGGGCGAAGAAGATCCCAGATCTCGGATAGCCCTTTGAAGAAGGACCGAAAGTCCGAGGTCTGGTCGGAGTGGGCTGAAGGACGCGCGGACCCCGCGTGGGCACGAGGGGGTTGCGGGCCCGCGGGCGGGGCGGTGGGAGGCGACCGCGCGCTTCCGGGCAACCCCGGAAACGCCCAGGCGTTAGTGAGAGGGGGTGGGGCGGGTTGTCCGAGACGACCAGAGGGTTGGGCCGACGGGCGAGCTTGGCCGGTCGCCTATGCGCACAAATACCGGCGTTTGCGGGGTGGGCTTCCCCACAGTTGGCACAACGCGCCGGATCTGTGCGAGGGCGCTCGCATGCGGAGGACGCGTGAGCCTCACCGCACTTGACGCAGCGCTCCTGACGGAAACACCCGATGGAAGGGTGGCCGAAACTCTGACAGCGGTGGCACTGCTGGGCCACATTCTTTCGCCTGAAGGGTTCCAGGGAACCTTCATGTGCGAGAGAACGGTCTCCCCCGACAATCTCTGGAGCTGCTGGCGCCCTACCAGAGTCACCAGAAAGAGCGGGAAAGGCCGCTCTACCTGATCTGGCCTGGCAGGCCTCGCCTCCAGGCGGGTCACCCTTCTCACCTGATACCCCTTATCCATCAGGGCGGCCTGGATGTCTTCGCACGGTGAGGTCACCGGTAGTCCTCTGATGACGAGACGCCCGTCTCGTTCACCGTCGGTGGGGAAGGTGTAAGGCTGGTATCCCTGCTGTACCAGCGTCTCCAAGAGAGTGGAGTGATCGGCCAACGTGTCCACGTAGAACGTGACACGATTGGTCAACCACTTCAGACGGAGCCCCCCAGCGAGTTTCCGGCTCAGTCTTGTGGTGGCCGCGAAGGGGTTGACTTTGAAGTTCCCTTCGCAGACGATTACCGGGACTCGCTCGGTCCTGGTACCAGCGGGCGCGGGCTGGGCTGCGGTCGGCTTGCCTGGGACTCTGGGTACGGCTCCCTTCCCGGACGACGCAGTGGGGCCCTGAGACGGGGCGGCCCTGGCCTCGGCTGTAGTCGCCTTGGCCCCGGGCCCCGCCCCCGAACCCGACGCGCCCCCGGGGGGGTCCACCCGTCCCACGGCAGAGGCCGTCTTCGCGCCGGAGCCGGAAGGAAGAGGATCGGCTAGGCGCGAGCGCCTGCCGGGATAAACGGGAAGCGCAAACTCACCCGAGTCTTCTGTCTGCAGGTTCCTCAGGGCGTCGAACCTGTTGGGGCGCGGGCCTGGGTCCACTGCCGTCTTCTTCGTAGTCCCCTGGGGTGCCGTGTTGCCCTTCCGCTTCCTCTGGGGGAGGGTTGGACAGACCAGCCCGGATCAGATGAGGGCAGGGGCCCTCCGTCCCTCGCACCTGGCGGTTGATTACCCTTTGTACTTTTTTTTTTCTAAACCAATGTTTCGAAATAGCAATACCTACTCACTAGTGAAACTAGCGACACCTGTTGGTGAACATAGCAACTATGACTCACCCCAACCCTCTCTCTCCACCCCCTAAACTGAAAAGGAGGTCCACTATAACGCACACTTAATTATTTTATTTAGGAATACATATTCATCAAGTTGTTAAAGAAAGCCTTACATTAACTTGTTTAGGAACAATTTTTGTGCTACCCTAAAATTCCTATAAACACGTTTAAATAAATTATTTGTAAAACTTGCCTAGCATTATTTTGAATTTACTGTGATATTTGTACTGTAAAACACATGTCACTTGACATATGACTATGCTAAATTGTGGGATTCTGGCAGTTTAGAATATTAGTTTTATTATTATTTTATAGGTATTAATAATATATATATATATATATATATATATATATATATATATATATATATATATATATATATATAAAGGTACCAGATGCAAATCACATTATTTGACGTATGAATATGTAAAATTGTAGGAATCCGGCAGTTTAGAAAATAAAAACTTTTGTTTGCATTCAACATAAAGTTGTGGATCACATGATTTGACGTAAATACTGTTCGTCCTACCAAAACCTTACAATAGCCGTCATGTTGCTGGCAGTAGATTAAGAAACCCGTTGCTATTGATAATGTGGAAGGAGGGGGGGGGGGGGGAGGACAGCAACAAACATTTTGAATGCAGTCATTAACTATAATGCACATAGAGAGTAATCGTATAATCTTGTCACATTAGTTCTACGGCTGTATCTTACATGTTTCATGCTTAGTGCGTGCGATATAATTACTCACATAGAACACTGTCAATCTCATCCAAATCCCTATAGATGTCCTCATTGTAGTGGCTGCTTGTACAAACACCTTCCACCCCCTGAGGAACGGCAGGGTCCTACTGATATTTTGTGGGACGGGTGGTAGGTGCAACTCAACCGAGCTCGCAATGTTCTAAAACATATCGCACATTGTTTACACATCATTAGTTTGACCAAATAACTCTAGGGAAGTTTCATCTCGTTATATTCTTCAATCCACCCTCCCTTTCTAAATTTTCTAGTCCCAGGGTTATTTGTACACATCCCTAAAAAAACTTTAAATGAATTTCACCACTGAAAACAAAATATTTGGGAGGTCCCGATTTGAGGAGGATAAAAAAAATAGTCCTGTCTGCCTGAATAAACAGTTTAGTTACAAAACTTGCCATATGATGAGGCTATTTCGGCCAAACAAACTCTGTTCTCTGTGAAGCTCTCCAACATTGCTCTGATGGAAGACCCCTCTTCCCCTCCGGGTCAGTCTTCGGTAAATCCTAATAAAACATACATTGTTGAAGATATATTTAGGTTGAAAAAGACATACCAGTCATATTACATATAGTCAGTCAATAAAGCGTCCAATGTTAATATTATTTGAAAAATTTGTATAACAACTAAACTATTAAATAAAGTCAATGTTAGTATTATTCATCATTATTTAAAATGGCTATGTGGTTTAAATAAAAGTCACCCTTAATATTTTATTAACTAAATTATTAAATAAATACAATAAAGTCACTGTTAATAGAGTCATCATTATTTAAAAATTATCTATAAAGTTTAGTAACACTAAAAATAGTAAATCCTAATAAAACATACACTGTGGAAGATATATGGGTCGAAAGATACTTAACAGTATTATTACATAACGTCAATCAATAAAGCGTTCAATGTTAATAATACTCATCATTATTATTTGAAAATGGGCATACAATCTAAATTATTAAATAAACTTACTTTTGATATTATTCTTCACTATTTAAAATAGCTATACGGTTTAAATGAAAGAAAGTCTCTGTTAATATTTTAATAAACTAAATCCTTGTATAAATATGAGTCATGATTATTTTAAAAATATCTATAAAGTTTAGTAACTCTGAAAATAAAATAAATGAAGGTCACAGTTAAATTCATAATCGAAATGTCAGGGTGTCAGTATTTATAAAATGTGTAACACTTGATAACATAAATAATATTGACCACAATGCTTATATACCTTCGTTTACTCCGTCAGGCAGACCTCTGTTGTGCAATTGAAGCTCATTTTTTACCTTCTTAGTGCTTGAAGGTCAGAAGTTGAATATGAAAATTTTCAAATTGCAAGGGTTTTTATACAAAATATCATCCGAATGTAGCCAACATATTTTCTCGCATCCTATTGGCTAATAATAAGTTTTAATCTAGCTTCGTTAATAAATTAAATGTAATGTAACATCACTTGATCAATTGTGTCTTATCATCGATGTGCACAATCATGAGTAGTTTAGCGCAAGAACCACGACAGATATCGGGGTTCAAATACCTGTAGTCACTCCTACTAAGTGTCAGGCTCATCTAATTCTGGCGGAGGAGTTTGGAATCGAATCCCTGCTGAGTAAACTGTTGGTAGCTCTCCCTCCGGAACATTTATTAATCATCCCTACCACATGATCTTAATTAATAAAAATACGTTTAGCCAGAAAGGGTGTGTGTAACTCATCTAGTTATGGTGGTGGATGTTGGGGGTTCAAGTCCCCGCTGAGGTTTACTGTCGCTAGTTCTCAAACATGGTACTTCAGTGGCTGAATGGTCTAAGGTGTCACTCTGGTGTTTGGCTCGCCTTCTGAGAACGAGGAGAGAGTGGTTTGAATCCCAGCATGGTGCATTGAGGGTGAATTTTTTCCACGCAATTGCATGTGCACTTCCTCACCCCTATCATATTAGCGTATAACCCGATTGAATGGTAAGACATGATGGTTTGTATTCATACGTATGGCCCTCAGACATCAACATTGATCGTCTGCAGATCACATGAGTTGACGTATGAGTCCCTTACCGGGGATCAGTATCTCACTGACTTGACGTTTGAATATATTTAATTTGTTTGGTAGAAAGAACAAATGCAATCTTTTATTTTTTTGCAATCAACGTTGAACATGAATTGACGTAGGAAAAACATGGAACAGAACTATGTTACAATTCGGGTAGGAATAGCAGTTTTAAAATACCAACATTATGGTCAGTATCTATCAGAACATGAACTTAACGTGTGAATATATTTAAGTTGTTTGTTAGGAGGAACAGTTTAAAATATTCACACATAATTTGCTTTCGAGTATCTGCTACAGATCACATGACTCTTAACGTATTTGTGCTTTCCGCTCAAAATCCTACTATAGGAGTATTTTACTGTATATAAGAATGACATCGTTAATAATAAAATGTTGGAAGACACTCAGCGCCCACGTCATGGTGTGACACAAATATCCGTGTCACACTGCATAATAATTAGTGTCATTGATGTCCCTTGAGCCTTACCACCCATTCCGTATAATAACAGTAAGTCTTTCTCTGGATATGGCGTGGAATATCACAGCGGAGCCAGTGCTAGCTTATATTTTTAGGTTTGATCATGTTTAGTAAAATCACTACCGGGAAATTACACTACATCTTTCACGGATCTGGAGTGGTTTTGGCACACTACCGTCAAAGAGGGCCCAACACCCAAGTACGCACCCAAAACCCTGGGTCACACATTAATAACTAATGGACGACACACATTAAAAACTAATAAGCACACATAAGAAATCAGGAACGAACGGTGCAGGGAAAAGGGGGTCACGGGGTGGGGTGGCAACACTGTATTGAGCCAGTGCTAGCCCGTATTTTTATATTTGAACATGTTTAGTCACCGAACATAACATGGGGCTCCCGGGGAATAACGGTAAATTTCTCGCGGATGTTGAGAGTAAAATCACAGCGCTGTATTGAAACAGTGCCAGCCAGTATTTTCCTGTTTGAACATGATTAGTATTATCACCACCGAGTAATGACCTGGGGCCCCGGATGTGGAAAGGGGGTCAAACTTGGAGGAGGGAAATCACAGCACGACATTGAAAATAGCTCACACTTTATGTTAGACAATCGCTGAGAGAGGATACTCCCCCTTTCTCACGTGCCGGTACTTCACGGGAGGAGTTCCTGACGCCCAAGACTGCACACTCCTCTTACCAATAATTAAAAAACCATGAGGGGTGAGCCCCATAGATTGGCTGTTTAATTATGGCCCTGCCCATGGGGTGGGCAATGTCCCACAAATCTTTGATCCTGCCCTCCCCCCCCCCCCCCCCCCACTGCCTAGACTAAACAAAATTACCGACACATCACGGGAGGAGTGCCCGACGCCCCACGTTCCCCCTATCAATAGTAAAAAAATGATCCCACACCAATAAACTCCCACCCAAAACCCTTACCTCTGAGGCAAAATTCAAGAACAAACAAATTTGGACATGAATAACTTGGAGCGGGTGGAGTGGCATGTTCTCGCGGATGTGGAAAGGGGGGTATAACTTGGAGGGGAAAATCACAGCACTGTACTTAGCAATGTATGTCAATTATAACGGTATTTCTATCAAACAGGATGTGAGTGATTTGACTCGTCAGAGGAACTGGGGTTTTCAACGGTCAATCACACTACTAGTCATAGTCCTATCAGCGCACTATTTAGAACAACATTCAATCCCCAATAGACATTATAGATAATACATATATGACCATATTGAGAATGGAACTCAGGACACCTAGCCTGGTTGGCACACGCACTACCAACTGTGGTAAAGTGTTAAATTTATGCTAGGTGATTTGTTAAAGATTCGAACCCCAACCTGATTACTAATGGTGACAGTATAATGATTATAATAATCCTTAGACCAATCGACCCTGTGAAAAAACTATGGGATTTAAAAATATTAATTTATGATAAAAAATTATAATACAGATAACTTCACTTCTTCCATTCATATTCGTAGTATATCATCCGGCTCTGAAATAGGCTAGCTCATTTGTACGCAGACTATGATGTCAGGACTACAGGGGAAGGGGGAGGGGGGTGTTGGATATTTACAACCTTAACCTTAACTTACTTGACCACTTTGACTATCAGGCCAACAATCTCAATGCTCCACACCAAGTAATGGATCACAACAATAAAAATACAGACAAAAAAAACATACAAACAAAATATCTTCAACCGTACAAATTCATATGTTACCTTGAGATGTACCATGTGTGAGAGTAAACATTTAATAAATAAATAAAAAAAACACGTTTAACTTGCTTGTCTTATATTTTTTATTGGAATTCCCTACTACCACTCCTGTGAAGCTCCACTTACACTCTAGGATTAAAACAATAATATATTTTTACAGGAAACAAAATATATAAAATCTATGGTAATATTTCACTTGACCAGAAGCAAATTATTTTGAATAAAAATAATTAAATTTATATTGTTGAAATTGGATGGTAAAATCCAATCATTATTTAACATAATAAAATAAATTATGTTATAATTTAGACAATGAAAGGTATAAATAAATGCTATGATATGCACAATTAAAGTTTCAGTAATAAAAAAATACATAATCTTTATATATTTCCATGAAGGACAAAATGTTTCCCAAAAAAATGTTGAAAAATGTAGATACTATATATAACTAATCATTTTGAAGCATAATTTCCTTAATTGTCGAATTGATTGATTTAAATCTGTTCCAGTGGCCTGTATTTAATATATGTTGGCTCACTGGTGATTGTTGATTCCTGTATATTTATTTTAGATAAATTTGATGCTACAAAATGAAAAATACCTGTTACAATTCTGGTGAGATTTTGTTTGTAGTAATTTATATGAAATAGGAATGGGCAACTCCTGCGTTCATTCCTGTAGATTCCTAGAACTTAAAGTTATTATTTAAACCTATTTCCGGATGTGAAGAATAATCCTCACTCGTAATATGTTCAATTTATATTTCCACGGACGAGAAATATACAATTATAGCTCACGATCATAGATTCAGAACCCTTCTATCTCCGTTTGAATTTCCCGGGTCACTTCCGTTTTACGTCATTTGAGCTCATTCAAATTTCTAAGAATAAAAATATTCCAAAACAAAGAAGAATCCACTTGAGAGAATAGCTAGTTTAGAAAAAATATATTATAATTTTAGAATTAAAATGAGATGACCAGCAGGGCTTTTATGACCACAACGCAAAACGAGTTTGCGACCGTTAGCAAAGACGCTAGACTTTGCGTCAAAAGTTATTATAGCCGACCACTTTGCGAAAGCAAAGCCCTTGCGAGCGCATATATTTTCCTAGTACTGTGACGCTAAGTTACGCTAACATTTTACTTGTCCTTTGGTTTGCGTTATGAGGTTAAGTTTGCTAGTTTTGTAATTTATTAGGTGTTTTGTGTTACATGATTTAAGCTTGCCATCTCATTAGCCCAATATAATAATCTCAACACGTTTTTGTTAGTTTTTCAATTAGTCTAACTTTAAATAGGCTTATATCATATTGTAGGCTAAGAGTGTGGAGATAGTACGCTTACACTGAATGTTAAAATAATATTTTCTTTGAAATATAAAACTATCAAAATGCATTATTATTTACATGCGGTTTGGTTTAGGCCTGGGTTTTTTAATCATAAAAGGATTACTAAATTTATCTGAAACAGATAATTAGTAGTTAGCCCTAGTTATCCTGAAGTGAATAAATTGCAAACAAATCATTATAAAGAAATATAGGCCTAATATACCTAATCACTTAACTAAAGTCTCGCGAATTCCCTTTAGATAAAAGATGCATTTTATTATTTTTAACCATCCAAGCCACCCTCTCGTTTACTTTATTGTTATTATTATTATTATTATTATTATTAGCACCGCGTCTTACTACCCGTTCGGGTTATAAGCACTTACGCTAATGTGTAATGGTAGGGTGATTGTGAGATGAAATGAAGGACCTACAGTTTAACGTGGAATCCGAACCACGGTGGCGACCTGGCATCTACACATTCACAAGATGTCTTGTCAGAGGTGTAGGAAGGTTTGGAAATCAGATAAATTTGTGCCGGGACCGAGGATTGAACCCGGCCGCTACTTTATTGTTAACTTAGTAAGATGACTGGTATAAATATCCATTGTTTTGACATTAAGTTGTCGAAAATATTCAGTGTAAACATTATTTTTGGGAGTTATTGAACTCTTTCATCAACTTTAAATAACTAGTTTTATTTTCTAAGATCTTCACACAGCATATTTGATTCAATCTTAAACGTAAGAACCTTTATGACACTGTAAGTTAACAAAATTAGCACACACTAGGCCTATGTATGTTCAAGTTGAGTAGAGACAGCATTGATTGGTTTTATTTATCTAACCTCAACTCAATCAAACAAAAAAAATTAAAATACCTTACTGTAGACTTATATGTTTAAACGTTCACTTTTTGGCTTGACAAAATTGAAAATGGTTTTAAAATAGGCCTACAAAGAAAGCCAAATTACCAAATATTAATTTACAGTTTGATACCGTAAGTGTTGTTTTGAGACAAAGCTATAAGTCATATTTTTTTTAGTTATAAAATAAAATAAAGTTATTTTAAATTAAAATAGGCCTAAATATGAGGATAAGTCTACATTATAAACTGTTGAAATTATTTTTAATTAATAGAATAAAACACACTTGTTCCAGTATCAGCACAAATATATTAGGAATAAAGCATTGAGTCGTAAAGCATACATATTATAAAAAAAAAAGTTGTTTCTTTATTAGCCAACCTCTCATACTAATTTATTCATTTCCCCGTGTGACATTACTATTTGAATGCATTGTTCCCATTATGATTTTTTTACTAAAATATGCTGTGTGTATTGAATAATGTAGGCCTAGTATTTTTTCATTTCAAACCGTAGGCAAACAAAATTATGCAAGAGCTTTATTAAATTAAACCAGGTTAAATCTTTCTTGCAAATAATGTGACTTGTGATCAGCTGTTTGGGAAAATAAAAATAAATGAATAATCTTCAGTCATGAATATCAGCATTCCTGAAATAAAAGTACCCTATTTTTAGCCTCTAACTTCTTTGGAAAAGTGCAGTGAAATCCCGTCTCTCATCATCTGTAGAAAGTTTGGTATAGGTGGAGCGCGTGTTTAGGTCAAAAAGGTGTGAGGAGGAGTTGAAACAAACGCGGGAAGCTCACAAAAAGAACATGGAAATAGAAGATTTAATGTGCGCAGCCTGCGCCAAAAGTGAAGATAAATTTCTGGAGCACCAAGAACAGCTCCAGTTGATCCTTTTGGAGCAGGAGAAAATGATTTTGGAACGTGAGAGGTATACCACAGAAAAAGCCAAATTTGCTATGCGGGTGTGTGGTGTGCAGAGCTAATAGGAATTAGCTCACACAGTCAAGTCGAGGACATAATGACTCAACGAGAGCTGAGGTTCTGACCTTATATGTTAAGGTGGACATGACGTTTTCGTTGTCAGTGAACCATAGTATAGGAGCTAGTAGCTTGCATATAACTGTCACCTAGTTCGTATATTGCTGTCATAAATAAGCCACCCCGAGCTATATGAGGTGTCCTATGAGTCAATGAGATTATTATTTAACTAATTAGACAATTAAAATCACCTGATTCCCTATAATTGCCTTTAGTCGGGCTAGTAGAGCTTATGTTGCCAGGTTTATCTGTGGTCTCGCCTAGTTTTATATATCCTCTTATAAAAGGGTTTTTCATCCCCAGATATTTGATATAGCATTTGACATTGATGCATGTTTTTTTTTCGTAAGGTTCAGTCACAGGGTGGACGCCAAATCAAGGCTCTATGTAGCAAGTCTGCTGTATTTATAATACTTATAAGCCAGATTTATTTATTTATCCTTATTGCTAGATTATATGGATTAATAAAGCAACACGACACACACATTGGGATATACAATGTATATGTAACCTGCTGTTTATTTAATAAATTGTTGTGTGTATTGTACTTAATCTTTTTGTAACTATGCATCTCACCTTACATGTTAAGGAGGGTTCAAGAGCTGCTCAATTAGATTGGGAGAGGAAGGAGCTGGACATACAGAAATCTTAAGATGATAAATAAGTGGGAAATGTTAAATTCTTCTGTTGTTTTTTCCTTCTTCTGAGAATTCGATGTGTTTTTATATTCATGTACCAGGAATTTGGTTTTAAGTGTATAGGGCAAACTTCAATAAATTAACATAGTTTGAATTCCTTGCTATTTTGTCAAGTGTCTGTAGAAAATAATACTTTGTTGGCGTAAAAATAATTTGCTAATATGTCTAGAAAAAATAGTATTACTTTTTAATCAAACTAGCTATTAAATTTGCTTTATCAATAATAATAACAATAATAAAAAAAATAGTAATAATAATAATCATCATCATTTTTCCTATATGGATCTATACTTAAGCAACCATAGTGTAACGTTATTTGCCACCCTACCATATATTTCTCTATATGTTTCTAATTTTTGTGAATAGTTTCCAACTTATTTTCATTTGAAATTAAGCACTTCAAAGTTCGGCCGCTGTATTGCCGGCCTGACAAATAATACTATTTACATCCATTCAATAAAGTAAAAGGACAGAAGGAACAACGTATAACATTGTTTTAAATAATTTAAATAAGGAATTTTGACTTAAGGAAGAACACTTACCTTTTATTAAACATATTAATTATCCTTCTAAGAAGTTTGTTGACTCTTCTTTTATTTATTTTAAATGTCAGCCATGATTTAATTAAACGTATGCGCAGATCTGTCAAACAAGTGAGTAGCGAGTCTTGTGATTGTAAAATAAGTAAAAGAGGAAAGATGTAAATAGCTCCAAACTAGTGCGCTTTTCAATTCTGACAGATTAAAATAAACATTTTAACTCTTTTATGAAAACACTGTTCACATTTATTTTCATATATTTCAATATTTATATTAAACCTGAATTGTATTTGATTTTTATCTCTAACCCGCCTCGGTGGCGTAGTTGGCTAACGTGCTTGTCATGTTGAGCTCGACTGCTGAGGACGGGGAGATCGAGGTTCGAATCTCGGTCGGGTGAACTGGGGGTGGTTTTTCCTAAATTGTTTTCCACTCTCCCTCCACGCAAATGCGGGTTCACTTCCTCTAATTCAACCTTCCCAATTCCTAAATCCATTAACGTGATTAGTACTTAAAGCGTATAACCCGAACGGGTAGTAAGATGCTGTGCTAAATATATATATATATATATATATATATATATATATATATATATATATATATATATATATATTATCTCTAGTCCATAGCCAACATTTTATCCTTTGTTTTAATATATTAGTTTTCTCTTTGGACTTTGAAGGAAAAATAAAATATTTTTAAATTTGAGTTTTGAAAGACTTTCTAGAGAAGACTAGGGGTCTTCTTCCTCAGTGTCGGTCTAACATGAAGCCAAATCTGTGGAGCTATTAATTTAATTTATTTTTAAAGTGAATCAATGGTTATAAAGTAAAGTGCAAGTAGCAAATGGAAAGCTAAGTGTATGTGCAAGAACTAGACTGTTTTTTTTTTAAGAATTGTGGATGAGTTGACATTAATAAAGTGAAACAAATTTTTGAAGTTGGTGTTTCAGCATGGAATAATTCATTGGTGAGGTCAAGCCAACTCTTCAACTTTTAATTCATATCTTATTTTCTTTTACCAAAAATCAGAATTCATGCAAAAACTTTCATAAAGACTATCTAATTCAGAGAATTAATTAACATTTTATTTTATGTCTAAATATTAATTTTATTGATTTTTTCTCTTCTTTTTTGTCTCAACAATACTATTTTATTTTGTCAAATTAGAATTATAACTATCCGGAATTCCATAGGTAGGATTGGGATGTGGTAAAAAAGGAAACAATAATAAACCCACCAAAGTTTCAATAATTGTTATTTTATACATTTATTTTTATTGTAGCCTAAATTACTACATTTTATTGCAAAACTCCATTTTTATTTAAATTGCTCATGTTTTATTTTAAGTACTCCCCGGTGGTCTCGAGTATTGAGAGTCATCATGCCACTGTCTGAATTAGACGAGGTAAATGGTTTTTTATTGGTTTGTTTCTCCGAGATCCTAGGAGTGGCGCCCAACAAATAGCACAATTTTTATACATCTTGATATTAACTGTTGTTATGTAAACAAGATTCAGAAGACACTGATACTAGACACAGAAAGAAAACTATAATGTATATAATACTTTTTTTTAAATACCACAATAGTAACAACACCAAATATGTATATAAAAAAATTGAATCTTTGAATTTCTATCAAATATGGGCTGAATATTTCTTGACTTCCCCAGCCCATATAAAATATTATTTATTTCTGTGCAAATTTGTTAGTACAGAGCAAGAGTTTTGACTCATAGCAGAAATCAGGATGCACGACGGTGCATCAGCAACGATGTATACCTTTAACACGATACAACTTAAGCCACATCAACTCCCCCGCCCTACCACCCACTTTAATCACCACCAAAGTATGATAGTAACTAAAAACTTTGACAACCTGTTATGACGAACTAGTCTGGCCTTAAGTAAATTTCCAAAATCATGTTTCATTTCGATAAGAAATATAATTCAAAAGTGATTATTATGATCAGGCATTAATATAGTGAAATAGGTAGATACATATTTAATAAATATATGCTTATGCCCAATCTTCACAAAAGTATTGATATGATTTATGTCAAAAATATGTCAAATTCAACATCACAAAAATCCTTAAATGATTCAGCCTCGAAAATAAGTGATAATTGAGTGCCCTTTCCATGTTAAATGAAGTCTTTTATACACTTTAACTATAGATTTAAAATCAAATTTTCACACTTAAATAGAAGAGAAGTGACAAGTTATTTGGAAGGACATTGCAAGTTGAACTTGGCACTCTTATATTTCACGTCTTGTTGAGGTTGAATAATTACAGGATTTTTTATGTTGTAAAATTTGGCACGTTTTGCACTAAATGTTTTGGTGGGATTTAGTCAAAACACATATTTGTTACTACCTATTATAAAACCAATTATCTTATTTTTCCCTCGACATTACCTAATTAATATATTATTCAAATTTACTTCTAATCAGGAGTGTGAAGTCCTTTCTTAAATTCGAAGAATTTTTCTAAAATGGTTTTGCACTCTCACTCTACGCAAATGCGGGTGTACTTCTTCTAAAAAAATTATCTGTAATCCACATTAATCAGAAGGGTTTAATTTCTTATTACTTTATTGTTTGTTAGTCTTGCAACCCAATAATAATAATAATAATAATAATAATCTCTACAAAAGTGGGCTGTATTCGATTGTATTAAAAGCAATAGACGTATTTAATAACAAAAAATAAATTAACTAATATCAATTTAAAAATATATTTTCATATGAAACAATTGCATTCCACTATTTCCCACTTTTGTTGAAATTTGAGATATGGGAATAATTAAATAATTCAATCAAAAGGTGGTAGATTTTTTTTAAAAAAGTGTTTCTATTTAGAGTGAACCGATAACTCGATTAGACTATACAGGAAGAGCTATCAAGAAACCTGTAGAACATTATGTAAATATAATTTACACGAGAATTAATGAAGAAGTTATCACAGTAAAAAAAATTAACATGTGTATTTCCTAAAATAATTCCTTTTAGGAATCTAGTTTAAGTGTTCATTGATATTGTTGTCAAAATTAAAAAATATATTGTATCAATAACATCTTTATTTTATGGCGGAAAAAAAAAGTTTAATTAAACCGGCGCCTTATATAATCCTCTCGCACATGATGCCAGATGTTGAGACTGGCTGGCAATGGAGGGAGGCAAGGAAGGGACCATGTTCCTCTTCTATCCAGAGCATTTCATCAACTGGGAATGCATCGTCCACATTTATGCTGATATTGTGCAAAACTGCCGCCACGACGATGATAGCAACAGTACTGTGGGGCTTGGTTTCTAATCTAACAGTTAAACATCTGAACTGGCATTTCCAAACTCCAAAAAGCCGCTCAACAGGATTTTGAGTTGCTATATGCTCAGTATTGTAACGCTTCTCTGCCTCTGTTTGAGGATTAGGGAGGGGTGTTAATAAATATGGCAGGCAAGGGTAGACACTGTATCCCAGAATAATTCCTTCAAAACGCCCTTCTTCAAACCAATGCCGCAAACCAGACCCCGCAAATATTGTCGCATCATGGAATGACTCCGGTCTCCCGGCAACAATGTCAACTATCTTCGGTTTGGCTCCACAAGCTACCTGCACATAACAGAATCATTAATAGTAAGAATGTATTTTTATTACTAACAAATAGCTTTGTAAACCTGAATGAATGAGTGAAAAATAATTTGCCAAACAACTTCTTTGTGTGAGCTAAAGAAAAAATATTTATTTTAAGTATTTATAATTAAATTGGTTAAATGAAGTATGATTGCTGGTCAAAAATTGCAACTTTTGATAATATGAATTGTTATCGATATAAATTATATTGTCTTCTATATCAAATTGAAGGAGAAATTACACAAACCTTACCATTAAGGCCTAACCTGCCTTGGTGCTGAGTGGTCTAACGTGTCACTCTAGTGTAAGATTGACCTGCCGAGGACAGGGAGATCATGGTTCGATCCCAGTCGAGTGCACTGAGGGTGGTTTTTCCTAAATGGTTTTCCACTCACTCCATACAAATGCAGGTGCACTTACTCTCAACCCAACCTTCTTCATCCCCTACATATTAGCATAATTAGTACATAAGCGTATAAACCGAACGGTTAGTAAGATGCAATGCAAAAAAAAAATGGAAACCATCACACTCAGCCGCTTTGGTGACCCTATGGACTAATGCCTCACTCTCGCTATAGATTAGACTACCGATAACAGAGAGACCGTGGTTCATTCCCGGTCGGTTGTAGGCCTACTGAGGGTTATTTTCCCTTCAACCGTTCTCACTAAGCATTCAGCATATTACAATGTACTTGTAACATACGCTCAAGATACCAGCCACAGTGAAAAGGTTGCGACACAAAAAAATAAATGTTTAACACTAGGGATCTATCTGTTCTACTCTCAAAGATACCAAGCCCACGTGTCCTGACCATGCTACCTTAATGTTAGAAAAGTTGAGCATTCAATAAATACCGCAGAGGAAGATAGGGTAATGCTAACGTAATCGCAAAACAGAGAACATAAAATCAACATTGGCCTCACGGCTCATTATATTTAAGTTGTTAAGATAAATTTAAGAAATAACAACATAATAAATTTTAGAGATAGTGATCATATTGCAAGATTAGACAGAATTCAATATACAAAACTGGAAGTAATATTTCCATTAATATTTATGTCTTCTAAACAGTATTCAAAATTAGCGACCAAGTCACATTTAACAACATTTATATAAGATTTATTACATAACTTGAGGAGGTAAGCTCGTATCTAGCTCTGCACATAATCTCAATCATTATATCGAAGTATTTATGTCCATTAAACAATATTCAAATTAGCGACAGAGTTGCATTTAACAATCTTTAAATAAGCTTTTATTACATAACTAGAGGAAATAAGCTCGTATCTAGTGATGCAGATAATCTCACCCATAATACCAAAGTATCCCCTAATAACATCTAAAGCATTCCTCAATAACAAAAAATATATAACCACGATCAAAAGTATTCCTCAATTACATTTAATATATAAAAAATAACAATAAAAATTATTATTATTATTAAGGCACGGACACATTTGAAAATAACATGTATAGAATGTAAATTAGTTTGAACCATAGTGCCCAATGATCAAATAGAACAACTTTGACTAGAAAAGTAACCATCCCAAATCGGATGCAAAAGTTTAAGACCATAAAAATGTCATAATCTCCAACAAGTATGAATACACACTAAATTCCATCACACAAAATATATAAATCTGGATACGTATGTCCCAACATGGCCCAATAGAATCCCTACATGGTTATAGTTAAATTTAACCCAATCCTAGCTTACCAAAAAAAATATAAAAACAAACATATTCAGAGTAACTATAACCTGGAACAGGTCCAGATTAGCCTTGATCTTCGCCTGTCACAAGCAGCATTGTAACAGATTCGGAGTAAATTTGCTCATCTGTATGTAACAGCCAGCGCTGGAACAGGTCCAGAGTAACCTTGCTCCTTATCTCTGATACATACAGCACTGTAACCGGTCCGGAGCAACCTTGTTCCTTTATGCCCCAGGGATATTTTGGAGCTGTCGTCCAGTGGAAAGGAGATGGATTCTTTGTGTTCTTTTCACAACGCAACCTTACTTATCTATTATAGGCCTAATTTAAAGTTGGTTTGGGGATTCACAAATGGGTTTTGAAGGGGAAATCTTTCGTAGAACAAAACACTATTTCCACAATACAAGCAAGTATGTCATGTATTCTCACAATATATTGCATACGTTAATGATGAATATTGAAGGCACCTGCTTGGTGATCAAATGGCTTAACGTTGATTCAACAGAGCTAATGTCCAGAAAAATCCATAATATAGCGTTTGTGTCTCTGAAGAAAAGGTGAAAGTGAATGCTAACGGTCCGTCCCTTTGAGAACCAAAAAACCTATCTTCGTCAGCGGTGGAGTGACTGGAAATTCTTGGGCTGAAATTTTGGGTATGGTAGAGGGTGGGGGAGGGGAGGGCGGATTAACAGGTAGACAGTCTTCTTTGACTATTATGAATGAAAACTGTAAGTCAGGGACCGAACTATTATTATCACCGTGTCTTACTAATGGTTCGGGTAATTCGCACTTACGCTAATGTGTAATGGTAGGGTGATTGTGAGATGAAATGGAGAACCTACAGCTAAACGTGGAATCCGAACCACGGTGGAGGCCTGGCATTCCCCACATTCACAAGTTGTGATTAAGGGGGAACTCCCACCAAATATCTAAAATACTTGTACTACTAACCTCTTTAAATCTGATGGTAGTTATTATTTTATAGATTTGTAAATTTTTATCCTATTAAAATAACAACAAAAGTTATTTTGTTTCTGTAAATCCAACCATTAAAAAGATATAAAATATTGAACTTCAACGTTTTAAAATAATTTTTATGATTTTTCTTCCATGATTACGCCCAAAATAACTTTTCAAAAATTTTACGTCTCTGTTTTAAAAAAGATTGTCTCTTTGGCTATTTCCTGAATAATTTAGATTTTTTTTTAAAAAATACTAGAATATGTATTTTAATTAATAATTTGAACAAGGGTATTATTTTAAAAAACAATATTTATTAATTAAAAATAAACTTAAGAAAATATGTAAACAATTATTATTTCACCCCCTGCATAATTGAATACCTTTACACCTGAACAGTTTTCTGAACCAGCACATCAAGTGTTGTATTTTTTAAAAGAGAATATCATTGTTTTTAAATATGAGTCTACCAGCCGGTTGCTGTGTGTGTCTCGTGAAGCCATTTCCTCCACCGCTCAACGACCCGCTAGCTCCCCTCACAGTTCCATGAGGGTGTGTTGACACTGACGTCCCAAAATGGTTTTCAAATAAACATTCTTCAGTGAGAATAGTTTTGATGTTTTTGTTTGTTTTTTTACTATAAAAATGCAATACATTTTAAGTAATAATATTTTTATTTATTTAGTCCATGTGTAATTTTTTTTGGTGTTGATATATTTGTGATAGTTTCAAACAAATTTATCAAGTTTCACTAAGTAAACTAGTTTAAGACTTCTCTGCTATGGGTCCGGGGTTCAATCCTTCACCTCTGACCATACGTGTATTTATCACAACTTGTGAATGTGTGGAGTGCCAGGCCTCCACAGTGGTTCGGATCCCACGTTAAACTGTAGGTCCTCCATTTGATTTCACAATCACCCTACCATTGCACCTTAGCGTAAGTAGGTATAACCGAACGGGTGATGATAATAATAATAATAATAATAATAATAATAATAATAATAATAATAATAATATAAATTAAAAAACGTGGTGCCCATGGGGAACAAAAACCACCAACCTATAAAGTACAAAACTCCAAACAAATAAATGAAATAGCTATTTCTCGGTAAGTGTTAGAATTTAAATTGTATCTATATCGAATATGAAACAGGTATTTAGATTAGCTAACAAATTATACATCTTCACTCCTAATAGTTTAATAATAGTAATAATAAACACATATTTTCTCATTTATAACTTTTCATCAAAAATATTAATAGTTTATTTAATGCAACGTAGGAACTAAAACTATTAAGTTTGTAAGAAAATGTTTTCATAAATCACAACACTAATAAATATTTTAAAGAGATATTTTATCGAACAATTATTCAATATATCTGAATCGTTGGGTGCGCGAGGTAAGTTTCAGGATCATGTTTGGTTTGCTCGTAGCTGGAAGTTTTGGGTTCAAATCTCAGCCACGTGGACCGAGGGCTGTTCTTCCCTAAGTGTTTATCCACACTTCCTTCACGCAAATGCGGATACGCTTACTTTAAATATATATTTTCCTTAGATCTATTCCGTTATTATAATTAAAATGGGTGTAACAGATGGATAGTAGCAGGGCCGGATTAATGATAATAATTTGTTTGGTATTAAACGTATTAATTTGATTATTTGAAATTTTATTGCGTGGGTAAGGAACGGGTCCAACTACTAGTTTTATTTATTTGTTGTATTTAACTTGCGCTTTCTGAACCAAATGATTATATAAGTACAAGAGAATTATTATGAGTGAGAACTTATATATCACAACGAAGTCTTCTCTGAGATTGCGAACCGCTCGGTATTGAATAGAGCTGTCTACTGTCTTTTTCAAGACAAATCTGCCTTTTTCAAGGCAAAACTGAGCAAGTTGCCTAGAGTTTTACACTCTATATCCCGATCACACACACGCCACTAAACTCGAGACAGACTGTCGGTGGTAATTACTGTGGTTGATACCTAACGGTGCCAACGAAGCCACAGTAGACCGTAAATCGAGACCGGCTACGAAACAATACCTCGTAGTCGGAGTCTGTCTTCCGGGACCACCATACAAAACACTCCAAGCCCACCCACACTGCACAGAGGGGGGCCAAGTAGCCCCTCCACACTAGGCGGCCCTTTTCAGGGCCACCAAATGGACTCCCCTACGATCATCCCAGAAACACACAACTAGCCGGCCCTTGTCAGGGCCAACAAATGGACTCACAAAATACCAACCCCAGGAAAACTCAAACAGACGACGACACCATCTACTCTTCAACAGACGCCTCGGACATGGAAACCGACATTGACGGCCAAGGGACATTTACCCTTGTAGACCAATCAGGCAGAAAAAGGAGGTTTCGTCCCTCTAGACGACAAAACCCACAAGCCAAGAAAATCACCACCACCGCAAACAGGTTCGAACCCCTGAAAAAAGCGGCAGACACAATTGAGACAAATGACACTACCACTGCCACCACCACCACCACCACACACAGACTAAACGATTCCCACCAATAGTGACGCTAGGCACGCACAATTACAAAAAAATCACGGAACTGACAAAGTCCATAAATAGTGACATCAGAATCATATACGTCAAGGATGGGCTTAAGATCCATACTAGTAGCAAAACCGACTATGACCTGGTCCAACACCTCCTCAGAGACTTGAAACAAGAGTTTCACACCTTCACACTCCCTAGGGACAAACCGGTTAAGGTGGTCATCAAGGGACTCCCCCAAACATGGCCACTGAGGACCTGGAGCATGAACTGAGGGACATGGGTTTCCCCGTCACAGACGTGAGGCAGTTCAGTAGGAAATCATCTCCCGACAACACAACACAGACAGTGACCTCCTCCCTACGTTCCAGGTGACTTTGTCCAAAAATTCAGAAATTAACACCATTTACCAGCTCAAATACATCAACTACACCAGGGTAAAAGTAGAGCCTTACATCCCACCACCCAACACAGTTGTTCAGTGTCACAAGTGTCAAAGATACGGACACACCAAGAACAACTGCGAAAACAATCCTAGGTGCGTAAAGTGCCTAAAGCAACATATTACCAAAGACTGCCCCAAAAAGGACTCCACCACTCCTGCCCGGTGTGTTAACTGTATGGGAAGCCACACGGCAAACTACAGTAAATGCCCGGTGTACGTAAACCTAATAGAAAAAAAGAAAAACTCAATGGTAGCGCGTTCTAGCAATCAAGCTACAACCCGGCCCACGCCCCCACCCCCAGCAGCACCCACCGGCACTCAGAACTACCCTCCAATGCGGCCAAGACCCGCCAAAACCCACCAAAAGAGCAACAGCCAATACCAGAGGCGGCTCGGATCCACCGATCCTACGCCCAAGCAGTGCAGGGACAACACACACACGGCCCCACACAACAAGAAAACACTTCAGGGTCAGATATTAAAGATCTAATTAGGTTTCTCAAAGAATTGAATATTATAAAAATTATCACACATTTCAAACCATACCTCAACAGACTTAGGCAGGCAACAGACTCGACAGAAAAGATGGTCATCATGATCGAGGGAGTGACAGAATACTTTTTGACCCAAGATGACTAGGACGGACAAGACGTTGACTAAAGACACACTACGCGTTTTTATATGGAACGCGAACGGGATACTCACGCAGGCAAAAGAATTAGAGGAACTTTTCAAAACATACGGGATAGATATAGCACTAATAAATGAAACCCATCTAAATCAGAACAAAAGAATTAACTTCTACGGGTACGAAATCTACAGAACTGACAGGCCCAATGGAAGGGGAGGGGGAACAGCAGTACTCATTAAGAATAATATACCACACTACCAACACAACTTCCAATCCTTAGAAAACATAGAAGCAACTGCAGTCAAAGTCAACACAAAGAGCGGGAGTGTCTTGTTCGCGGCCATATACAAACCACCGACTAAAAACATACTTCAACAAGACTTAGACGAACTTACTGACTTCGACAAAATGTTTTTAGCAGGGGACATGAACAGTAAACACACAAACTGGAATAGCAGACTAACAAACAGGGATGGACGGGCACTAAACGACCACTCAGACACTAAGGGCTACACAATTGTCGGTCCTGGCGAACCAACATTCTACCCCTCAAACCCACTACACAGACCCGACGTTATAGACGTGGTCTTAAACAATATAGGGGTGACGGCAGAAGAGTTAACTGTTCTCAAGGAACTGGACTCTGACCATAACCCTATATTGTGCGAGATCACAACAAACACCACTATAGAGATAAAGGGACTAAATAAAACCAAAACCACGAGCGACTGGGAAGGTTTTACAAACACACTAAACGAAACACTACCCGACAATATCATTATCACGACCACGGAAGAAGCAGACACCACCCTCCAGCTCTTTACAACAACAGTGCAGGAAGCTTACAGAAACAACACCAAAACAGAACAGGAGAAACAAGACTTGCGAGGCCAGAACCCGGACCTTGACTTTCTTTTCGCCAGAAGAGAGAGGCAAGGAGGGACTGGCAGACGTATAGAACACCACAACACAGAACAGCCTACAACAGGCTTACAGCCCAAGTTAGACGCAGGGTAAAAACAATCAGACTCAACAACTGGAACACCTACATAACAGATGCTGCCTTGGACTCCAGTAAAACCTGGATAGTAGCAAAACAACTAAAATCATCAAACAAAAAACGGTCAGTACCAGCAATACACGGGGAACACGGTATGGCATACCTAAGCTCAGAGAAAGCGGAAGCCATAGCAGTGACACTAGAAAAGCAATTCACACCAAACCAAATTCCAAAAGACCCAGATTTCGTCAGGGATGCACAAAGAACAGTAAGAGAATACCTATTTAGACCTATAGTGTCGCGGGTTGATCCAATAACACTCGACGAATTAACAAACACAGTGAAAAACTTGCCAAAAAACAAATCGCCAGGACACGACAAACTCACAAACGAAACCATACAAAAGCTACCACCAAGGGCAATACACACACTACTAACAATATACAACGCACTACTAACACTTTGTCACTTCCCAGACGCATGGAAACTGGCGAGAGTCATAACACTTCCCAAACCAGGAAAGGACCCAATGTTTCCACAAAACAGAAGGCCAATTAGTCTCCTCACCAACTTGAGCAAAATCTTTGAAAAACTAGTTTTAAAAAGAGTAAATGACTTTAGCGAAAGAAAAGGAATCATCCCAAACTTACAGTTCGGTTTCAGACAAAAACATTCAACAATCTACCCTGTACTAAACCTAATAGAAGACGCCACAGAAGCTTTTTCAAAAAAACAACACACAATAGCAATATTCCTAGATGTAGAAAAAGCATTCGATAGAGTCTGGCATATAGGACTAATTCTAAAATTAATCAAATTTAATTACCCACAATGGATCATTCATATTATCGCCAGTTTCCTTGCTCGAAGAAAGTTCCAAGTGATCATGGACGGTACTAAATCACCAATACACAACATAAGGGCAGGGGTGCCTCAGGGATCTGCACTTGCACCACACCTCTATAGTATATACATTGCGGATATACCAACCACCCCCAAATAAAAGTCAGACTTTTTGCCGATGACACCATGTTATACACCACTTGCAAAAACATAAACTACGCCAGTCTAGCAATGCAGAGATACTTAGTAAATCTGCAAGACTGGCTTACAAAATGGAGGATTAAAGTAAACCCTACAAAATCGTCAGCCCTAATCATAAGCCGAGGAAATAAGCAACTCCCAGCACCTCTCACTCTATTTGACTCAGAAATACCAGTAAATAAGGAAACAAAATACCTAGGCACAACAATAGATTCAAAGTTAACCTGGAGAAGCCATATTGATAGCACCAACAAAAAAGTAATGGGAAGATATATTCAACTGTACTCCTTATTTAAATGTAGGGAACTAAATATCCACACAAAAATAATACTATACAAAACAATAATACAACCTATAATACTATATAACTGCGTGGCATGGAGTTATGGAGCAACAGATACAACTAAACGGCTACAAACCACACAAAACAGAATACTCAGAACAATCACGGGGGCACCCTGGCGCACAAGAACCACAGACCTACACACACTGACCAACTGCAGACAGCTACAGGAAATCTACAAAGACCGCAACAAAAGACTATACGAACAGACAGAGTTACACACGAACGAAATAGTCAGGAACTTAGGACGCTACGACCCCACAGAGGACAGGTTCTACAAACGACCGAGACTGGCTTAGTATAGACATAGCTAGATATAGTTAGATATAGTAAAAAAAAAAAAAAAAAAAAAATCCAGTTCATAACCCTGGGAAAAAAAAAACAAAAAAAAAAATAAAAAAAAATAATAAAACTTAAAAAAAAAAAAAATAATAATAATAATATTAATAATACTAATATAACAATACTAACGCTGGATGTAAATCCCTAGATTGTATAAACAACAACTTTTACTAACATATTTAATTAATAATAACAATAGATATAAGAAACTAAGCCAGTCAGGTAGACCGAATCATCCATAATTCACACATTTCATCCCATTACTTCCTTAGTCACGGCCGGACGCCACTGGGATAACCGCCTAGGTTGTCTACTAGCCAGAGAATAACGCTGGCGCCGGGGGCGGCCCCAGATGGGGAATGGAAATGTATCCACCTCACTCCTAATCCCAAGAAAAGAAAATCCTACCCCAAAAAGCAACTCTGTTTAACCTTTGCCACCGCCGGACTCCACTGGGATAACCGACTAGGTCAAACTTCTAGCCAGAGAATAACGCGGGCGCCACTGTCGGCCCCAGATGGGGAATGGATATGTAACCATCCACGTCAAACCTATTCCCTACAGTCAAGTTAAACCATTCGATCCTCCTCCTGGAAATCGACTCACGTAATCACACACAACACACCATCATACCTTAAACACACCTTCCCACATCCCAAGAAAAGAAAATCCTCCCCAATTCCCGCGACCCAGCGCAATCACTCACCATCATACCTTAAACACACCTACCCACATCCCAAGAAAAGAAAATCCTCCCCAATTCCCGCGACCCAACGCAATCACTCATAACTCACCACATTCCTTAAACACACCTTCCCACATCCCAAGAAAAGAAAATCCTCCCAAAATTCCCACGACCCAGCACAATCACTCACAACTCACCATCATACCTTAAGCACACCTCCCCACATCCCAGAAAAAAAAAATCCTCCCCAATTCCCGAGACCCAGCGCAATCATTCACAACTACCATCATACCTTAAACACACCTTCCCACATCCCAAGAAAAGAAAATCCTCCCAAATTCCCACGACCCAACACAATCACAAATTGCACCTCAAAGGGTAATGTACTAATACACATGTAATTCTCTTACAGCCTCATTTCATCTGTTTCATTTCATAGGTATTAATTTCATTCACGAGGTTAAGAGTCACGACAGTGACTCGGTACTCAAACAACAAATCAGCCCTTTCATAGACAACATGGCGTGGCATAACTGTCAAGTCAGATGTTCTATGTCGGGCAACAGCCGGAAGGCGGAGTGAGAACAAAAGGGCCTAACAATTTTGCCGGGAAAGGTATTTTCACAAACCTTACAGGGTTATCTTACATACCACAATCAACATGGGACAAATGGCTTTACTTTCCCTCCAAAAGAAGTTATGCTATGAATTGTTATCACTTGAAAGAAATCCTTTGACCCCGGCGAGGTTTTAACCCACGAACACCGGGCCTTGAGGCGAGCACTTTACTCCAAGACCAGTGAAGTCGACCAAACTGCTAGCATTATTATATGATTGAATGCTAAAGTATGAAGATAGCGCAACAAACACAAAACCAAATATTGTTCGAGAATAGGAATAAAAATCTCAACTAAAATCATTCATGGCGGCACTAGTGAGTACGTAAACTAAATGAAAGTATCATTTAGTCTAGCCTACTGGCAACGGGGAGATCGGGGTTCAATTCGCAGCTGGACATTCTCGAAATATTTTTTCTAAATGTTATTATTTTATTTCTATATGCAAGTACAGGTACATTTCACCTATATTCTACCTTCATCACCCCTATCATATTAACGGGAGTAAATTTGTATAGTCCGAACGGTTAGTAAGGCAATGAGCTAAAAACTAAAGTCGAAGAACGTCGAGCAGGACCTTATCTAGGGTGCTGTGCTTATTATAGGAGCCGGGTAAAACCTTACAAAATGCCAAATGGCTATTTGTGCTAACTTTTATGCATTTTTTTAATCTGCATATTGTTTTTCACATTAAAAACTTTACATGAATCAACAAATTGAGGAGCTTTGAGCGTAAAATCACCACTCCTCTTTTGATTAGAAAAGATGTCAAATATATAATGTCAATAGATATATTGTATTTGTTTATTTCTAAGATAATTTTAAATATTTTATTCATATAAACTCATTAGGTAAATAAAAATATTTATGGTTATTTATAAAAAGTAAACTAAAGATTAGGGCCAATGTTAAAGGGTGTTAAATTAGTGAAGAACATTTTTTTAAATAACGGCTTTTACCATAAGCTACGGAATTTTTTAAAATAGTATATTGACTTAGTGTTAACATTTATGACTAATTCCCTTTTTAATTTATTGTTTTACAAACTTGTGTGCATTTTATGTATTTGAAAGATCAATTTTGTGTTGACAACTACAAATATGTTTTATGTTACATACTGTTTTTGGTTTGACAAATGCTGTGCATTTTTATTAATTTATTAAAAAAATATATTATTTAAGAAATTTTTTTTTGTCACTACATTAACGTCACTGTTCAACGCTCGATTTATTTATCTGACCATAACATAATAACTGTCCAGATAGCTAGACATTCTTTTGTGACTAAATATTATATTGTGTTTACTGGGGAGGGGGCTAGAGAAGAGACTTATTTCAAAAAAATGTTTAAGGGTGGAATCATCACACTTTTATAATTTACTAGCAGGCTGATCCATTCTTTGTAAAATATCAAACTATTCAAATTAGGACGTTCAACATCCGGCTGCTAGCATTTATTTAATTACTCCTTGCACAATAACAAGCTAACTATGGCAATCATAATTTAAGTTTTACGCTCAGCGTTCACTCATAAATTTTTAATTTTAACACTTATTTTCTGGAGTAGTCCTTCTACCTTTTCCCCAAATTTCAATTTTTACCAAAGTTAAAACGTCTTTCTTATTTTGACTCCCTCCTCCAAGTCCTGGAGACCAATTTTTAAATTACTCATTTTGTAAATTTTCCTTGTTAAATGAGGTGGTCCTTCTAAAGATCTTCAAAATTTCAATTTTTCATCCTATCTCGAAGGGGCTTAGATTTTTCTGAACACACACCTAAACTCACTTTTGTTTTTATTATATTACTAGCATGAAGTACAGCTTTGCCCGGAAGAATAGTTTAAGGTAACTAAAAAGATTAAAAAGGGTAAAAATTACTCAAATTAATTTTTAAGGGTTATGTAATAAGTTAAAATAAGGTTTATGTATATAAAAGAGGTGCTAAAGGAAAAGTGATGGACAGACAGACGGCATTGCGGAAATCATGTTTTTGGTTTCAGGGGGTCATGAAACGTTGACATTTATCGAAATTTCGAGTTAGATTTTTTTGACAATCACAATACTAGTAGATATAGATCGTTCCTTGTATTTATTTTTGTTATTTTTAAACAGTAAATAAGGTAGTTTTAATTCAATATTTATCTGGCTTTGGCCTTGCATACAATATATAGAGTCTAGTATGAATTTGCTTTTTTTCATTAGGAAACTCAGGGGTTATTTTAATGGGTAGAGCATTTATCTCTTTTGAAATATGAATCGTAAACCTGGTTTTAAAAGTTATCTTATGCACTCGACACATCTTTATCCTTCTTATTTTAACAATCACATAATTAATGTATTTATTAAACTAGTATTGAGTCTTGGGGGAGACTAATTCCCAGTTTTCCCTCTATTGGGTGTGCCACTGACCTATATATACATATATTGGGTAATATATATGAGTATTTAATATCCAAGGAAGAAAAAACAGAGAAATTCTGCACTAGTCCTTTTTGCGGTGGTATAGCTTAAATTTGAGGAAACACTCAAATTTTCTATGTTAATAGGCTGGCATTTATAAATTATCAGAACTACATTATATCTATTAAAATACCGGTTTTTTTTTTTTGCTTAGAAACATTTTTGGCAGTATTTTATTTTGTGATAAATTAATGGAAAACTATCACTTTATAAACATTTTCACATAAATTAAAATGTATAGTACGACACAATCTTACATACTTTCTCATTTAGTAACCAACCAAGAGTTGGTTTACTTCCATTTTATATTACAATTAGGAAACAAATTTTCATAATTTGTCGCCAGTAGCCCATAAGGGAATGTCTGTGCGGTGCACTGTACTATTTATTTATTTTTTCAAACCTCTAAACACTTTAAGCAAGATTGATCCTGCTAATTTTAAAGTATGGTGTTGCGAGTAAGACATGCCTACCTTGATGAGTTTTGTTTAAATCTTTATATTAATTGTATAAAGCCGAAAATGAACGAACTCGATTGAGTATATACATTAATTTGGACACCCTTCGCTTATAAATTGTGGGCAGGAGGAAGATCACAAACCAAACATGTTTGTGTCCTTGTATATTATGTGTGCGTGTGTGTTCAAATATCATACACACACACACACACACACAAGTACGATTCTAGAATTGTTATTTTTAATTGTTTAACTTTGTAGAAATTCAAACCATTCTATTCTCAATGAATAGTTCTTAGCTCAGGTTTGAAAAACCGGGCTATTTAAAAAAGTAGTTGGGCTAAATTAGGTTTTAGTGGGTTTGTTGTGGTGTGATTAAAGATCTTATGTATGTTATCTGATTAAACCAATCATTCTAACATATTAATTAGTGCCTAGACTGTTACTTAAAAAAAATAACGTCCACGCCTAACAAAAATATTATATTTTATAAAACAATTTTTTTAAGGAATTAAAATACTAGCCACTGTTTAACAAAATTCAAAATAAAACTTTCATGCAGTCATGTTAGTAAAATTGGATTCTTAGAAAAGAATGTTTTAAATTTAAATTGTATGTGTGTTCTTTAAAATATTCAATAACATTAGTTTGATCTAGTCCTATGTTAGTATGTTTAATTCCAATTCCAATCTATCTACATTTTTATTTAAAGTAATTAATCATATTTTAAATATTAAAAGGATAATAGACTAACTACTTTAAAAAAAATAGACAGTTGTTTTGTATTCAAAATATAAGTTTTTTAAGTGGATATTTTTAATAAAAACCCATGTGATTTTTTTTGGGCTGGATAGAATTGTAACAACCCTGTCTTAGCTAACTCTACGTGCTTTAATTATATGCAATTGTAACAAAGAGCTATTGCATCCATATTATTTACTTTTACATTTTAATCTTTATTGTTAACTTATATCATTGACGTGACTAGATATGAAATTTATTTAATTCTATTATAAAACCACTTTTTCAAATACACTTTTACATACCGTTGTTTGATACTTGTAAACAATAGGAAACCCCAAAAACAACATTACTCAATCATTTAAGGAACTATTATATTGTTATATTTCATTCAAACATTAGTTAATCACTAACTTCCAATACTTAATTTAAATAATTTTAAATATTAGACAGTTTAAAAAGATTTTTGTTTATTAATAAATAAAGAAGTGTTTAGTTTGTCATTGGTTTTAATCATAGTTCTTTCCCGAATGCTAAATTACTGGACTTTGTAAATACTATGGGAATTAAACACACATGGAAATGTATTAACTTTTTCACAATTGTTTTGTGAAGTATTGTAAAATTTTACTTAATATAATTTATATTTTTATTGTCTTTAGATTAAGTATTCTATAATTTTGATGGTAAGAAGAGTAAATGACTGTCACAAACGTTAGTAAAACTACATTGATTTATTCATAGCTAAAGTAATGTGATTTATATCTTAAACTTTTGATATATATATTATAAATAGGCCTACCTTTAAAATAATAATTAAGTAAAATGCCATCAACTTTGACCACCATTTTTTGTTATGTATTTATTTGTATTTTCTAAACCTGTTCTTCCTACCAGAATTAGAGTATAGCTGGCCAAACGCATTGGGGGGCTGGTTTTCACCTTTATAGTTACCACATTTCTTTTTTTACATCCTCGTCAGAAGAATGTTGGTGCATTTCCAATAAACAATCCTTCTTAATTTTAAATTATTATAAGCAAATCCTTGTATATAATGTTAATGTAAAAATAAATTGTTTTTATCCAAAGTAGTTTTAATTTGGTCTATTATGAATTATTATTAGAACAATTTAAAAGATTTACCTACATTTTAATTTATTGGACCTATTATTTTAACGATTAACATTCAATTAGAATTAGTTATTGTATTAATTAATGCAGAATATCAAGCCCTATACCTTAATTAGAAATACAAATCTAATATACTATTATTGATAGTTAATAATATACTATATTATACATGTGTACACACTGAAAGAATATCGAATGAAAACTACTACAGCTATATATGTTTTGAAATAGGACCCAAATCCGGCCTTCCAAACATTAGCCGAGAAAAAAAGAAGAAACCGACACTCTTATTTATTTGTCTCGGTATCTATTTTTGGAAAGAATTTATAACTGCCAGTCAGTCAACCCTACAGGCGACGAAATATCTACCTGTACACAAGATAATAACCTGAGGGGTAAATGGAATTGAAGTTCTCTACAAGCGTTGCGGATTTGAAACAAAATAGAATGTATAGGGTCTCTCCCTTAACGTTGATAAATAAACTAGATTAGAAATTAGCATAGTCTTCAACACGTCACCGTTAAATTTAGATTAAGTTATTATAGGTAATGGTATACTCCAAAGTTAAAATGTTTTTTTTAATTATAATAATTTATAGTTTTTCTAAATGGTGCAGTAGAAACAAAATACTTATTTCGTATTCATGCATGCGCACAACTCAGTTCTTATCTTGTTTCGACATTTAAATTTCTACCCCTAAGCCACAGAGAAGGAAAAAACAAATCCACAGCCACTAGATTAAACGTGTTGCACTCCTTTTCGAGGCTTTGCTCCTTCAACGTTGGGATCACTTGGTGCGATCCTCAGTGACTACAGCGCAATCAAGTGAGCATTTTTTTAAACGACTCATTTTAAACTCGAATGTACTAGAAGGCAGATACAAAATATGATCTCGTCGAGTTAACCTGTCAGCTTGCGGTCACCGAGAAAGCTTCAGGTAGCACCCTCCCCCATCTATACTATAATCCCCCTTAACCCCCTCCCCCCCCCCCCGTCTCTAAGTAACATAATCCTGCCACACATATAAGGTTACTCTGACCTCACATTACAAAGAAAACCTGAAACACAATTGACCTTTTTTTTAAACTAAGGGACTGGCTGTGGACTTCAATTATTTGTTAACGGTGTGCACAGGCTGTTAGGGACAGATATATTCCGATAGAGTGTAGTACTATCGGGTTGTAGTGCTCGTGACGGCCCGGTTAAAGAGGGAGACCGTATCATTACCTCTCGCTCTCACTTAACTTCTCACTTTGAGTACAAATAAAAGTAAGGAATGAGGGGATTAGTAGCCAAACAGGGAATGTTTACTGAGGGGTTTGGTGGAATACAATGCTATCTTAATAAGGACAAATACTTTTAACTACGCCTAGCCCAAGGGTGGATCCAGGGCTAGTTGTAGGGGTGAATTGGTTTTCACAAGGCTCCTTCAAGGATAAATTTAATAATTTTGATTAATAAAGATTTTAATATATAATATTTTAATTATAATATTGCGAGTTTAAAAAACTAGTTGAAATTAACAATTAATATAATAATAATAATATATAATAATACTTTAAGAAAGAACACAATTTGGTTTAACCAATTTGTAATTTTAATACAAAAATAACATAAAACAAAAAGTCGCCGTCACAATAAAAGTAATAAATATCTATTGTACATAGGTCTAAAGTGTTTTAGTAATAAAAGGAAAAAATATGTATTTTAATACTAAACTTAATATAAATACTGGAAAATTTTAGTTTTAGTATTGGTTTAAATATGTATGATCATTTTCTATGCAGAGGGGACGATTGCACCCAACCCCACCTTGATCCTCCCCTGGCCTAGCTAGGGAATCTCAAATAAATATATGACTTTTAATCTTAATGAGAACAAATTCACTGTGAGGTTTGTAAAGATGATTACATACTCCAACAAGTTAATATATAAAATTAAATACACTCTTTGGAATATGTGGGATAAAAATGACATCAAGTAGAGGTTTTTTTAATTTAAGATAAACACTTTTTTTAAATATGATATTCAATGAAATACAATAAGTGTAATGATCTTGATATTTTTTGGACACAATTATATTTAACTAGGACTGATTGCCATTAATGATATGATTTAAATTTCTAGGCCTAAGTACTACAGTTGTATTTGTAAACAAAATTAGTTACAGGTTTATATTGTTTACACTGTCATCATACAAACTGGTCGATAAGCTGTAAAAAATATCTCGAAGGCTAGATGAGACATGTGGCCGACACGATTTGGAACAACTGTTTAATAAGTTCATGCTTAGGTGGATAAAGTGACGGCAAACTGGCCGACCAATTGGGGCTCCAGCTAACTGATTGACAGCACACTGGTTAACAGGTGTGGAAAAATTGGTCGACAGACAAGTGTCTGTCATGCAAAAGCAGTGTCGATCACATGGTCAATGTGAGTAGGACCATGTGATAAAGAGCCAATTGGTCGATAAAAAGTATACAAATATTTGGAATGCTTGATGGGTTAATTATTTGACACTAGTATGATCTACTGGTCGACTAGCTCATGCATACGAGGACAAAGTGTATACACACGAATAGTTGACCAATTTGGTGCAAAAAACTAATCAACAATAAACTGGTCGATACGTGTGAACAAAGTGATCGACAGACAAGTAATCTACACGAAGAAGTACTTATACCAAGTTGTTGATAAGGGTAGGACCATGTGCAAGACGACCAACTGATCGACAAAATATTGACAAACATTTGATAGACTAGGTAACTAGTAGCCGTCGACTCGTCGAAAAATACGTACATAGAACAACAAATTGATAGACAGCCAACTGGTCGACAAAAAAAAAAACTGGCAGACAAACGTTGAGATGGATCCATATAATAGTGGACCACAAGTTAATACATAGCGAATAAAGAACTCGCTAAACTAAAAGTTAGGTTTTTATTTTTGTATCCAGGTGTTCTTTTTCCACTATATATTTAGTTACATTACAGTGAACGCCTGTCATCCGTTAATAATATCAATGCCAATCGATTAAAATAGTGCGCTTTACTTAACATTAAATAAACAGTTTCCCTTCTGTTTAATGTACAAATAAAAATAATTAAATGTTGGTAAATAAACCGATCATATACATAATATAGAGCGAAAATGTAAACCAAAATATTGTAAAATAATAGCAGAAAAGGTATGTTCTCTAGGGAGAAAATACAAGGAATTCATACAAGTATTAAAGTTATTATTTTTATTACAATAAAATAATCAACCAAAATATACACATTTCTCTAACCACATCACTCACAAGTAGCCTTATTAACGTTGTTATCTCCTGATTAAATATTTACTTTATTTGGAAAGATTCTCACCTGGATTATTTTGTAATAGAATGTTTTTAGAATCTATTTGGCATTGTCACCTGGGCAATTTTTGAAAATTATATGCATGCATAATCTATTTGGAGTGCTTCCCTTCCAGCAAATTTTTAAAACTGGATGTCTCTAGAAACTATTTGCAGGAGTCGTCGTCAGCTCAATCACTTGGCGCATTTTTGAAAATTAAATGTCTTAAGAAGTTATTTGCAGTTTTATTAAAGTCTTTTAGCTTCATATTTGAGAATATCAGAAGGTGTGAACTACATCTAGAAGATGTAATGTTATTGATTTTCCCCTAAAGAATATGTGAGAACATTGACAATAATATCGTTCTAATTTTATAAACGTATCTTATTTCATTTAAATTACAATATATTACATGGCGCTTGAAGCACTTTTTCTTCCAAAGGTACACGCTACTGTAAGTGACGTCAGAGTGTACCAGTCCAGTCAAGTTGACAATATAAGATTTTTAAATAATAACTTCCTCTTCTCGAATGATCGAATAGAGATTTTAAAAAGTAACTTGAGTCAGTTACCGGCTCTCGAACCTCCTAGTAACACCGAGATGTTTTTGTCTTGTATTTTATTTTTTTATAACACGACCTTCTCGAAGCTTCCATGAGTAATGGATATATACAAAGAATGGTGCAATGAAAGGCACTAGGCGTCCAGTCCTTGAAGTACTCGGGACTGCAGCTCCTGTCCGCGATCCCTACAATCATGCTATAGGCCGCGTAAGTAGTTCGTCGACGACATGATCTATTTTCTCTTGAAATAAACCGAAATTTAGAAATAAAAACATGTCAACATAATAAGTGTGTATTAATTGATACAATATTCTAATCATTAGTAAACTCTTTAATTAGTGCTCGATCACGGGGCAGTTATCAGCTAATTAAACGGTAATATCTCATCAATTGTGACCCTTATAACGTCATAATTGGTGCCCATCGCGGTGAGAGAAAGACAAGAACGTCATAATTGGCACCCAACGTGGAGCGAGAAAAGCAGAAACACCATAATTGGCATCCCATCTTAGGGGCACGAAATACCTCCCCGAGGTAATTAGAGGTGAATCACCGACATTAACAGCAGAGATCAACGCCGAGGATCGATGGAGGCGACACGAGATACCTCCCCGAGATAAGCAGCAGAGGACAGCGCCGAGGACCGATATAAGCAGGAAGCAGCGTTGGGGACCGAAAAAAGCAGCGTACCATCACCAAAGAGGAGAATGGGGGTGAAGATGAGTATAAAGAAAAGGTGAAACAGGCGTTCCACCCACGGCACACTAGGAGGCACACCAACGACGAACAACGTACTGAGGCGGAACAAGCTGACTGAAGACATCATATTAGCCAGATAAGCCTTAGATAAATTTATATTATTTTTAATTAATTAATAATATTTAAATAACTTTGTTTTAATATTTTAGAATAATTAATTTTAGTAAATTTTGGAAGGGAAAATGGCAGATTCAAATGATAATAGTGACGCTAGTAGCTGTTCTGAAGAGGTAGAATATGAAAATAGACCTAGGAATCAGTTAGGTCTAGAACAATCAGATGAGGAAATAAGAGAAAGTGAGCAGGACAATGAAGAGTCATTTGCAGAGGGAGAGAGGGAAGAAAGGGCAGAAAAAGAGATAAATGTTATAGTAGATGAGGAAGAAAGAGAAAAGAATAGGGAACAGAAAATTGAGCAACCAATAGTATATTTAAGTCAACTTATGAAAATGTTACAAGAAAGTAATCAGAAAATGTTACAGCAAATGGTAGCGAGTAATGAGGAAACTAAACAAGAAATTAAACAGAAAATAGATAAAAGTAGCCAGGAAACTAAACAGAAAATAGAGAAAAGTAGCCAAGAAACTAGACAGGAAATTAAACAAATAATATATGCAAATACCCAAGCAATTAATCAAAAAATAGATGCAAATCAGACTAAACTTGAACAAATTAATAAATAACTAAGTGCTAAAATAGAGCTAAGTAAGGAGGTTTGTGATCAGAGATTTGGTTATGTAGAGCAAAAAATATACCAATTAGAGACGGTTCATCAAAACTTAACAGTACAGTTAAACACTGTAGGACAAGAAGCAGTTAAAGGGTTAAAGGAAGTAGAAATTAAAGTTGGGAATCTGGACTTTCAGGTAGAACACAATGAAAAGGAAATAAATGAGGTAAAATCAGTACTTGATTCTCAGCAAGACACGAATAAAAATTTAATTAAAGAACAGATAGATGGGGTCGTTAATAAGGCAGTAGAAAAACTAGATAAAAAACTTACTGATTTTGTGGTTGAAAATCAAACAAATCTATGGGAATCTTATAACTTACACTATACTACAAACCTATTTGCTAAGGGACTAAGAGAAACGTCATTAGCACTTATTCCGAAATTTAAGGGAAAGAGAGGAAACATTTCAGCAGTACAGTACATAAACAAGGAGAAAAAAGTATTTAAAGGAGAAAGAATAAACAAAAAGTCAAATATATATTTTTATCAGGCCTAGAAAATGAGGCAAAATCTTGGACAGATAGTACAGAAATCAAACCAGATAGTATGATCCAAACAGGGATCGAACCAGATACCCTAATTCAGTTAGAGATCGAACCACATAAAACGATCAAGTCAGAGATCGAACCAGAGATTATGATGCAAACAGGGACCGAACGAGAGACTGCAACCCAATCTGAGGTTGAACCTAAAACTACAATTCAATCCAAAAGATCCGATCAGAGATTGAACCAGAGGCTACGGTCTAAAAAGAGTTCGAACTGTAGAAAACATTCCAGTCTGAAATCGAACCAGAGACTAGGTAGGAGAATAAAAAGAAAAATAAAGGGTTGTTTTCAATACATCCCACCGAAAGTATTCGATCCAGACGTCATTCACAAAGTATTATATGTCGGATGATTAACAAAAAAAATCTTAATTAATATTTTAATTTTAGAAGGGTAATATTTAAATACAATTATATAAATGCAATTAGTATGTAAGTAAATATTATGTAACTATTATGAAACTCTAAATAATGTGAAATATTCCATCCAACTTTAGCCATAGTAAGAAAAGTTTAAAATAGAGATTTAAGTGAACATTCAACACTCAAATTCTGCAAAGTATAATAGCGTATTATTTTTGAAGTAAGGTAAGAGGGTGTCGCGCCTGAAACACATCTCAAAAAAGAAATTTTAAAGAAATAATTAACGACCAAACACGAAAAGTGACACTAATCTTTTTGTTTCTGAAAAGGGTAAAGTTAATCCCTCTTTTGTAAGTTGAAGGTTTTTTCTTTATTGGTAACATGAACAATATCTTTCAAGTCTCAAAGTAGTAAACAACATTCATTGTTATTTCAACATAGCACTTAAAATATAGGTGTTCATCTTAGTAATGAACAACAAGCTAATAACAAGATGTATTATTGTCATTTTAGTTTCAAAAATAAAAGACAGGTAGTCAATAATCCTTTGATATGGGTGACATTTGCAAACATCTTTCGTTGGAAAGTAAGACGAGAACACAAGCTGACTTTGGCCACGAAAGATAAAATAATTATTAAAAAAAAAATTTAGTTCAATAAGTCAGAGTCGAACCCGGTATAATAGATATGAAATCCTTAAATATTAGAATATGTATTTCATTAGATTAGATCAATCCCATTGGGTTAAGTTTGTCAGCTGGAGGGGGTATGGACCCTTAGAAGCATGCAAGGGAGAACATCGGATAGAAGGTTAGGTGAGGGCTTGGTTAAGTTTGTCAGCTGAAGGTGCGTGAAACCCTGAAAGCACGCGAGAGAGATTAGGGTGTAGGTAAATTCTAAGAGTAGGTCATATTTTTTGTTAATTGTAAACTATTATATAAGTAATAATTAGAGATAAAAAGATAAATTTTAAGTTTAACAAGAATTTAAATAGTTTCAATTTAAGAGAAAACTAGGAGATATAATTAAATAATAAACGATCTTGGAGATCAGAATGAGGATATTTTTCACCAATGAAGAATTTTAAGAATGACAGTCAAGATAAGGATTTTAATATTTAGGTGGGGGGTCATTTTAAATTTAATTGATTAAATTTTATTGAGTTTAAGAAGATATTGATTAAGATAGTAACGGAATCACAGAGTAAGCTAATAAGCTGAAGAGTAAGATCTAAGATATCTAGAGAGATTAATTTAGATATGCACTTGAGTGCTTATTACAGTATGTTAAGGTGAGTGGAAATAAGAGGCCAGTAGAGTCTTGTTTAAAAGCATTTTTTTTATATGTCCGAGTTAAGATGTTTTGGTTAAGGCTGAGGAGATAAGGTTCATTGAGGTTAAGGAAATAAGGTTTATTCAGATATGGACTAGGCTGTGGCAAACCATAATCTAGATTATGCAATCGTCGTAATGAGTTTAAGGATGGCCCGAGGGCATCTAGCAGCGTTGAGGAGATTTGAGTGAGGAGTTAAGGTTTATTGAATGAGGTTTTAAGGTTGATTAAGGCATGGGTTTAGCTACAGGCAAGCCATGAATAATAATTTCGTTTTTATGGTGCGTCAAAAGGACCACCAAAGTTCAGGTAGCAGGTATTCACAAACATAGAGCTAGCACAACGCAGCCTATAAAGAATCAGTACAAATAAATGAGGCAAAGGCCTAAGCTTTCCACTAAAAATATACGATAAAAGTCCAATGGTTAATTCTGGATTAAAATTTAAAGATATTGAGGAGATTGTGAAAGAGTTTGAAAGGGTATTCCGTGATTGCGTGATGTAACAGCCAATGCTTATGTATTAACAAGAATAGTGAGAGCTAATTAGGGTGTTAGACCTAATTAGGCTACTATAACAGATCTTATTAGAATTTTATTTTTTAAATGCCTAAGGCAAATAGGCAATATTCAAAAGGTTGTAATCAAGAGAGACAATTAAAGATTTTTCGCTAATGAAAAATTAATTATTCAATTAGAAGGGGAAAAATAATTTTCAATATTTTATAATGGTGTGATATATGATTTCATACTGATTTCAAACGTACTTTATGATTCCAAGATTATCGTCTATATATTTCAAGTATTTTAAATTTGTTTTGAGGTTAGGTATTCTCATAGATAAAGATTTTGGTAACGTGATTCAGATGTTATGTTATTATCCTTTCTCTGTCCGAAACAAAGTAATTAACTTATATTATCTTTTAGGTAATTGGATTTATTTTGTGAATTAGTCTTTTGTGTTTTTAAGCTAATTATTCAGTAAATGTATCAAAGTAGTGGCTCATATAGCAAATTTGGCCATCCGGTTTTTAAGAGTATGTGTAGTATTAAGAGTGTTTGATAAGTATGTCAATATAATAATAATAAAAGTGGATCCGTGAAAGATCATAACAATAATAATTTAAAGTGGATCCATGAAGGATCATGAAAATAAATAAAGTGCACCGAATAAATAAAGAAAATTTTATGAATTAGAACAAAACATAAGACATTGAAAAATATAAAATGTTTTTAACAATAAATAAGACATTTTGATCAGTGACAATCAAATGTAATCCTTTTTATATAATAAATTTAGTTTATTTTATTTCAATTAATTGTAACTATACTTAACAATTTTATATCTTGATATTTGATTTATCTAATTTCAACTTTTTTCTTAAAATTTTATATTTTAATGTTTGATTTGTATAACTTCAACTTTTTTGTAAAAGAACTCCATGTAACTTACAGAAGAGATTACCACTTCAAAGATTATCATTCAAGAACAATACTATACAGGGTGTCTCAAAATATTGTAATTTGTGAAACTTTATACAGGTGTGCGAAAAATGATCATGTCGTCTTTTCGTTGTTTTTTTCGCAAAGCGTATCAAAAAATATACGACTAGTTTCTACTTTCAAATACCCTTTGGGGGGTAATTGTAATGTTATTGATTTGCCCCTAAAGAATATGTGAGAGCATTGACAATAATATCGTTCTAATTTTATAAACGTATCATATTTCATTTAAATTATAATCTATTACATGGCGCTTGAAGCACTTTTTCTTCCAAGAAGGTACACGCTACTGTAAGTGACGTCAGAGTGTACCAGTCAAGTCAAGTTGACAATATAAGATTTTTAAATAATAACTTCCTCTTCTCGAATGATCGAATAGAGATTTTAAAAAGTAACTTGAGTCAGTTACCGGCTCTCGAACCTCCTAGTAACACCGAGAGGTTTTTGTCTTGTATTTTAATTTTTTATAACACGACCTTCTCGAAGCTTCCATGAGTAATGGATATATACAAAGGATGGTGCAATGAAAGGCACTAGGCGTCCAGTCCTTGAAGTACTCGGGACTGCAGCTCCTGTCCGCGATCCCTACAATCGTGCTATAGGCCGCGTAAATAGTTCGTCGATGACATGATCTATTTTCTCTTGAAATAAACTGAGATTTAGAAATAAAAACATGTCAACATAATAAGTGTGTATTAATTGATACAATATTCTAATCATTAGTAAACTCTTTAATTAGTGCTCAAGCACGCGGCAATTATCAGCTAATTAAACGTTAATATCTCATCAATTGTGACCCGAGACAGGGATCCGTAAGTCCGAAACTTCATAATTGGCGTCCATCGCGGTGCTATAAAAGACAATAACGTTATAATTGGTGCACAACGTGGGGAGAGAAGCAATAACGTCACAATTTGCGCCCAACGTGGGAGGTTAAAAACACAAACATTATAAAGAGGGCTAATTTATTCCAAGAAGGGCATTCACCCCTCTCTACACTCCACTTATCGTTTTCTTTGTCCCTAATTAGAAGTGGTCCTTTCACACTTTTTTTGAAATAAAACTCTTTTAAAAGATATTTAGAGTAGTCCCCCCTCCAAATTATTTAGAACTTTTGATGTTCCTAGAACCTATTTTGCGTAGTGTCCTTAGGAAATTTTTTTAAAAGTTTGGATACCTCCAGAAGCTATTTTTAATAGTTCTCAACCAGTTTACTTTTTTAAATTTAGATCTCCTGAAAGATATTTGAAGGGGTTCTCCTCCAAAAATGTTTAAAATTTAGGTGCTTCTAGAAGATATTTAGACTGCTCCTAGCTTGAATTTTTTTTCGAAAATTAGATGCCTCTAGAAACTTTGAAGTGGTCTTCTCTGGAAAAATTTTGATAATTGAATGTATATAGAAGTTATTTTGAGGTTAATTCAAGATCTTTCAACTTCATATTCGATTATATCAGAGGATTTAAAATATATTTAGGGGGGTGAGATTTATTCCAGCTGAGATTATTTTCAGGGGAACGAGGCCCCTCTCGCCCCCACACCTTTCGGTTCTAAAACCATAGATTGCAGTACTACACAAATTTATTAGATGAGTCCATGCCTAAAAAATAGGCTGACCATCTCCTGTTGGGAGACTTTATCACTATCTATCATAGACAGGACCTTTCTCCACCCACTAAAAACGAGGGTAAATCCATGATATTACTCTACATTCTCAGCGTATATTTTTTAAAGGTCTGGTTCAAAAGGCCATTATTGCACGTGTGATGTGTGCTCAAATACAAATGGAGATTAGGCAAGATAAACAGTAGTATGCATAGGCCTATACATTTACAAAAGGTGCTTCACCCAGTGGCGGTGGAAATTTATTTGTGTAGGAGTGTATACAATTATTTTTAAAAGGAACTTTCTTCCAATTGATAAGATCCGGGGACTCAACACCATATATTTTGTGAACATTGAATACCTTTAGAATCCATTTTGAAAGGTCCATGTCCAGTAATATTTTGAAAATTAGACTCCTTCCAAGATATTTGGAGTGATCCTCCTCTAGAACTGTTTTGAGATTTGGATACCCCTAAACGCTAATTATAGTTTTCCTTACCTATAATATTTTTAATTTAATTTTTCCAGAATATATTTATAGTGGTTTTCCTCATGGCAAATATTTAAATACCATTTTAGAAAACATTCTAAAATTAATCTTTCGTAAGGAGTTTAGAGTATGTTATAATAACAAGGGTGACCTGGTGGTCTAGGGGTAAGGTGTCAGACTTCTGTGCTGGCGGCCGGGGTTCAATCCTCGGTCCCGGCACAGATTTATCTGATTTCCAAATCCTTCCTACACCTCTGACAAGATATCTTGTGAATGTGTGGAATGCCAGGTCACCACCGTGGTTCGGATTCCACGTTAAACTGTAGGTCCTTCATTTCATCTCACAATCATCCTACCATTACACATTAGCGTAAGTGCGTATAACCCGAACGGGTAGTAAGACGCGGTGCTAATAATAATAATAATAATATGATAACAAAGACTACAATAAGAATTGAAATGAATACTAAAAATTGAATAGACGAAAATGATGTAAATGTGTAATCTGTTTAATAACAGAGATTGAGCAATATACTAAAGTAAACAATGATATGGGATAGAAAGTGGACTAAAAATACTGTGTACAAACATAGTTGGCATATTTAAACGAAATGCAGGTCAAATTAAAAGTATAAAAGTATAAATAAATATAGTTAATAGGAAATACATATAAGTGTTGACTAATTAAAATACACTTAAAATTAGTTTAATAGAATTAGAAACTTTAAACTAATTTAATTTAAAATATCTAAATCTAAGTTCATAAAAACATTAATAACATGAAATGAATATAAATAAATGTAAAAATTATCACAGTCTTGTTGTTGGGATTTACTTCCCTTACTCCTTTGTTATTGATATTCCTGTAGTGATGATGTCTACAGAAGTTCTATTTTACCGAAATGTTTCGGTGCTAGCGATTAAACGCACCATAATCATGGAGTCCGTAGGGTGGTGGGACACGATGAGATCGAACTTAGGAAGCGTTTAATCGCTAGCACCGAAACATGTCGGTAAAATAGAACTTCTGTAGACATCATCACTACAGGAATATCAATAACAAAGGAGTAAGGGAAGTCAATCCCAACAACAAGACTGTGATAATTTTTACATATATTTATATTCATTTATTGTTATTAATGGTTTATGAACTTAGATTTAGATATTTTAAATTAAATGAGTTTAAAGTTTCTAATTCTATTAAACAAATTTTAAGTGTATTTTAATTAGTCAACACTTATATCTATTTCCTATTAACTATATTTATTTATACTTTTTATACTTTTAATTTGACCTGCATTTCGTTTAAATATGCCAACTATGTTTGTACACAGTATTTTTAGTCCACTTTCTATCCCATATCATCGTTTACTTTAGTAAATTGCTCAATCTCTGTTATTAAACTGATTACACATTTACATCATTTTCGTCTATTCAACTTTTAGTATTCATTTCAATTCTTATTGTAGTCTTTGTTATTATAGAATATTTAAATGTGTATGCCCAAAAAACTATTTATAGTGGTCCTCGCCTTTAAATTCTCAAATGATGGCAAATTTTCAAGAAGATTTTCCGGGATTTTTCTAAATTTTACTGGTGAGTGGCCACCCTAAAAATATTACTTGCGGTATATCCCTCACAATTAACTATAAATAACACTAATATCACCTACTGACAAAATATAACTTTAGCTCTATCTCACAATTCATTACAAGTAACATACTTAATTCACGTCCTAACAAAATATTACTTTGGATATATACCTAGCAATTAATTACAAGTAACATTGTTAAATCACTTATTGACAAAATATTACTTGATATAGACTAATATAATTGTTGCCAGCAGCAGTGTGTTGTTTTAATCTTAAACAAGTTCAAGATACCTATTTAGAGCCAAATAGTCAAAGCCATTTTTTCCCCAAGTTTTTGAAAGAGCACTCATCGATAAACTACCCACAAATGACAATGTATTTAAAAAAAAAAGGTAAACTTATAAAATGTTATTTGTCATGTCAGACATTCCCAAGATACCAATTTGGAACCGAATTATCAACTCTCTTTTTAAAATATTTCAAGTGTTTGAAAAATCACTCATCACACTTCAAAATGTTACTGACCAAAAACCAAATAGCCTCTACGTTGTTATTTGTGAAATCAATTACTCTCTAGGTTTGCATTTTAATCAGAATCTTTATATCCAGTTTAGAAAAAAAAAATAGCATTAAAAAATCTCTCATTTGTAAACTATCCTTAATTTGAAGGCTAGGGTCAAAATAAAATAAACGTGTTGAGATATTGCCCTATAACTTATAGATATCAAGTTTGAAAAAATCAATCAAACCATATCCGATCCGTGGCCAGGGACAGGTTGACAGATAGACATGGGGACAAACAGAATTGTGAAAACTAGTTTTTTGAGTTCAAGTTTATAAAAAAAGTAAAAATTCATCAATATCTTGAAATAATTTTTTTTCAGGATTACAATACTTTATCTTGATATTAGTAAGTAAAAGAGTGGTTACCATGGTATGTGTTTGGACACTACTCAGCAACAAGAAAACTGCTCACTGAGGGCTGTTTGTCAATTCATGTGTAGCTAACATTGTATCACCACTCTCTAACACCAACAATCCTTATTGAGGACTGTCTGGTTTATTAGTAATTCATGTGTAGCTAACATTGTATCACCACTCTCTTAACACCAACAATCCTTATTGAGGACTGTCTGGTTTATTAGTAATTCATGTGTAGCTAACATTGTATCACCACTCTCTAACACCAACACTCCTTATTGATGACTGGTTTATTAGCAATGCATGCGTAGCTAACATTGTATCACCACTCTCTAACACCAACACTCCTTATTGATGACTGGTTTATTAGCAATGCATGCGTAGCTAACATTGTATCACCGCTCTCTAACACCAACACTTGCTTAGTGAGGAAGTAGACTCGATACTTCCTAGTTTATAAACTAAACATTTTAATATGACAAAGTTTATACTACGCTTCGTAACCCTAGTTTCAAACACTTGAACTATGACGCTTTAGCTTTTACTCTTTGAAACACATGTATAGTATGTTAGTATTTTTTTTAAATATATTACTAATCTAAATACCTACTACATCATGCTTGTTCCATTCTATCTTGGTCCATCAAATTTACTCTTTTGTTAAGCCAGTGGCGTGCTTAGACATTTCCATCAGGGGGGCCACTGGGATTTTACCAAGTTCCCTCCCATATCATCGTCTGATGTTTTTAAAATAAAATTTCTCTAAAAATTATTTGGAGCTTCCTACCCCCAGATAAAAAAATTGACGCCTCTCTCATTTATTTGGAGTTATACTTATATGGATTTATTTTAATTAGATGCTTCTAGAATCTATAGGTTAGCTTCATAAATATTTTTAATTGTATTTAGAGTAGTTCAATGTGTTCTTCTCCCAACAAATAGTTAATTTTTATGAGTTGTTTTGAGGTAATGCATTGCTTACCATCACAATTGTCACAAAAATAAACCAAAGTAAATTCAAGCCCATTTCTTATTTCATTTTCTAGTTTATAGTGACCTAACGTACATGATTTGGAGTGTTCATCTAATTTAATTATCTGTTTAGAAAAAGGCATTACATCAATAATTCGGTGACCCTAAGTGGAAGAATCCTGTGTTCTTTCAACCTTTCAATATTTTCTATGAAAAGTGGTGGTAAGGTATTTTCATTACTATATTCATATTTTGAAATAGTGTTTTCACTAACGAGTGAAGGATGTTCCACATTCGGTAGTAAATCCTCCAATTCGTCATCTTCATCAAAAAAGTTTGGGTCTGCCTGCATATATTTGGAATTGTAGGTTCCTGCAGTTGGTGTAGAGTCTTCACTTTCTTGGGCACAAGTCCTAAAAACCATTAAATATATATATATATTACATAGTTATTTATATATTACAGAACGTCTTACCATTCATCTAAGCTATTCGCATTTAGTTATTATAATAGGGTAAGAGTGAGTAAAGTAGAATAGAGAGGAAATGTACCGGGTCTGTGTGGAGGAAGCGTGTGGGAAACTTACTAAAAGAAGCCTTAGTAGATTACACCAAGTCGGAATTCAAACCTTGACCTCCCACTCACTAACAAACCAGAAAAATGTGTAATTTACTCAGCATGCATACTGATTAGGGCCTATAATCACTAACCCATAACTTATAAATTATATTATAATACAATCAACACCTTATATTTTGTGTATATCTAATGACTATTTTAAACTTTAGGTAGCAAACACACTCGATTACAAAAACTTGCCATCATATCCGTTTGGAACCAATTTAACGCAGCCACGTTTCATGTACAAGACAGTACATTTATTTTACAATTTATTTATCAACATAAATATATTTGTCACACTTTTGGCATATTCGCAGAATTTTTTAGAAGATAAACAAATAAAATACGTCTAAATATACTTTAACAAACACAAAATACAAATATTAGTTGTAATATTTTCAAACTACAGTTACCTTTTAAGTGATTCAAATTTGTTTCCGGTTAATTATGATTCTTCTTTCTGGATTCGCCATCTCTTTAAATCTCTGGATCGTTTTCTTCTTTTGCATACTTTACTTGGAAATGAACGATGCTTAGACATTTTGGACACAGTAAAATTCACATAAAAGTTGATTAATATCAAGGCCATAGTCGGAAAATTTTATGAACAATATATATGGCTTTATTTATGGTTTAAACAATACCAAAATTAATGTACAAGTTCAAATTAGGGGGCTGTGTTACCATAAATAGCACTTCAGAGAGCATCCAGAGGTGTTTAATAATTATAATATTTTCTAGCCTATGGTGTTCGGCTGCCATAAAAAATACTTCAGAGAGTTTCAAGAGGTGTTTAATATTTTGATTTTTTTCAAACCTATGGCAGTTATGGTGTTATGTTGCCATTAAAAATGCTTCAGAGAGCTTCTAGAGGAGTTTAATACTTAGAATTTGTCCTAGCCTCCATCAATTGGGGGATGGGCCTCCCCCCCCCCCCCCCGAAATTATTTGCTGGCTACGGCCTTGATTAATATAATTATATTTATGGCAGTTAAATGGTAGCCTACGCTCAAACTAAAATATAAAACTAAACAATGTCAAAGAATACTGGTAACAATTGACTGTACAGCTTTCACACATTAAATAGCTTACAGGCAAGAACAGTATAAAATATCATAATATTACTCTTCGTATGTTTTTGTACCTCAATACTTTTCTCAGCAGGTTTTTAAAAGTTTGCTAATGATCTTCACCCCCCTCATCTCTACCCACCCGCCTGCCGCTGTCATTCAAACACAAGCGGTCACTCCTACCTGTGTTTGGTTCTCAACGGTACGGCCCGGTTTGGCTGTATTTATTCTGTGAAAATCACATAATTTCGGGCAATTTCCTATCCAGTTTTTAAAATATGATAGTAACGATTGTATGAAAAATGTCAAATGAACCAGTATTTATTGCTTAATAAGGAGAGTTAAATTTAATTTCAAAATATAAAGTAGTTTTCTAATAGGAAATTTATTTGTAAAAGAATGAGAAAGTCTGCCGCTGATTCAGTTTCATTATTTATTAAATAAAAATTAATATCTTGGAGAATATGGTACAAACCTTGCCTAAAATATGTTTACCATATAGTGCTATACTATCCGTAAATCCACAAAAAAATTAAAGCTTTTGCTTGTATTTCTTAATACTTGGATACAAATTAGTATTATTAAGTTAAATTAAGCATTATAACTATTTAAACAAAAAATACATAAACATTTTGCTCTATTATTACTTATTTTAATATTTTTATTCTATTAAAAAGGCTCACAACCATAAAAATAAGTAAATAAAGTAAAATATTATCGCTCTTGCAGCAATGAAGAGAATTGCAGACGTTTAGAAATACCAATATATTTAAGACTATTTCATGACACGATGAACAAAAAGTTGAAGGCCATGAAGAAAAAAAATATCATCTTGGAGGGTGGAGCCTAAATTCTGTAAACTGCTAGGGAAGGAGTAAAAGCTGTTTAAGTGGAGGTTCTTGAGTGTCAATCATTCCCTAACTCTCCCCCTTTATTCGAGTGAGGTGAGGAAGGTAGCCAGACAGGTATTTATGAGTCATTATCTCCAACAAGTAAAGGAAGAAAAGATAGAAATAGCTTGATCTAAAATGCAGATAAGCTTCTTAAGTTCTAACTTCCAAAGTTCAAACCACTCTGGATGCTAATAGTTTAAATGTTGCATTTATTATTTTTTTGTAGGTACCAAACACATTTAACAAAATTTGACTATAATTATATATTTTAAACTTTAAGGTTTTAACTATCGAACACATTTTACAAGAATTGATTATATATGAAAATACTTTCAGTTATTAATACCCGCTTTATTGGCTGCGTTGTTTAAGGCGTCACACTCGCAATAAATTAGACTGTCAAGGTGGTGAGGTCGAGCCTTGATTCCGGCCAGGTGTACTGAGAATGGTTTATCCTAAATTATTTTCCACTCTCCCGCCAACACATTAGTGTAATTTAGTAGGTCTACATAGGTGCATAAACCGTACGGGTAGTAGATGCGGTGCTAAGAAAAACTACTCATAAAAAGTGTAAATTCGATCAATAGTTTTATTGCTACATTGACTAGTGTAGCCTTTTACCTAAAGAGTTGGCTCGGTTACAACGATATCGACTGGTGGGATCAACCTGAAACGGGACATGCTTATAGTACAGTCCAGCAGGGATATAGATAGGCCTACGATGAACATAGATAGCGATGTGTTTATATGTTTGTTTTATAAATATTATTTTTTATTATTAGTTCTTAATGCAATTTTTTCAATTTATACATGAGTTTTATATACATTTATTACAAATACACTTTAGTTACAGTTTCAATTGGTTTGAAAAATATTACCGATGTTTTTGGTTCTATAACATCGATGTTTTCAGACGATGTTCTTTTTTCATCTATTTTACTTTATTAGTAGGGATATCAATTTTTTCCTTCAATGTTCATTCAAATTATAATCCTCTTTGGGTGCACTAGAATGGCTTTCAATTTATTTACTTTTTTAAGAAAGAGGTGGCACCATTCATGTAAATAAACATTTGTGGACACATGTCAAGCTCATTTAGTCTGGTTTTATGGTGCTAGGGAGGCTGAGGTTCGAATATGGGTTGGGTGATTAAGGGTGTTTTTTCTAAATGGTTTCCCACTCCTCTTCCACGCTAATGCGGGAAAATTTCCAGAATAATTATAACTTACCCTTCCCTAATCATGAATTGTAGTAAAACGCAGTGGTTTCTTACTTTATTATAAATAAAAACAGTATTGTGATCAAATTATTGTGAACATTTTTAGCTTCGAGATTATGCGGAATCCATATTTTATGTGATTCCAAACCCAAAGAAAGAAGTGTACTTTACAATTAGGTCTGTCTGTCAACACTAAGGGATAGAGCTGAAATGGTTCGATGGACTTAATTACATTTTTTATTTTGTCTTTAGCCCCCATATTACTGATGGTTTACAGATTGATAATTTTTAAAAACTTGAAATATTTCAAAAATAGGATCAAACGATTGCGTTTAAAAAGAACATCGGAATTGTTTGAAACCACCAATAACACTGCAATCTATTAAAAATAGCACACATGATTTGGCTTAAAATGAGAATAAGAGTAGTTTTTTGCGTGTTAAGTAATTCAAGTTGATTGATTTTCTTAAAAAAGTAAGCATTTAAAGATAGCGCTTAGTTAAATGAGAAATTAATTTTCAAAATTTAATTGTTTTTCAAAATGACCTTACTGATTTTTATTAATAGGTACATTTTATACTATAGATAATAATGTATGTTGATTTTTCTAAAATAAATTAACTTAAAGCTCGTTTACTCATGACAAATTTTGAAAATTTTAAATTTTTCTAAAATGGCCTTAAATATTTAGTTCAAAATAGCTATATTGGAATTGAATAAACACACAACGTGTGTGCATCGGAATTGTTTTACATAATAAATAAGAAGATATATACATATATATATATAATTATTTTTAGGGTCGTTCATTCAGCACATTTACAGTAGCATATACATATGTATGTTATTAGGTTTAAATTGTCAACATTACTACTGTATATAATGTTTTATTGATTTTAGGGATCACAAAATATTGAATTTTAATATAAATAGTTGCCCATATATATTAAAATATATTATGTACCGTTTACTAATGTGTATCCAATATTAATACTGCATGAATAAAAATTGTACTAAGATTTGAGGAACAAAATAATAAGAAAATACTTTATCAATAAGATTTTTTTGGAAGAAATTAAACAAAACGCTTGGCTCTTCACTAGATATTAAAAAAATTTAACATCAGTTTTTAATAATTTTCAAAGGAATTCGGTGTTTAGCTTTTATTTATTTATATTTTATTCATAGAAAAAGATTATTTCAATTCATTTATTTTGTGTTAGTGAACTTATCTAAATTTAATCTAACTAACATAAACATCATAGGCCAAACCAATACACTTTGAATGACTTCAACACAATATATTAAAACTCTGGTAATCCTAAGTTCCGGATAATCTGATCAGAGGGTCACTTATTGGGATTTCTTCCCCCCTTTCTTGAATTAGCTACAAACAAATGTGCCCCATCAAGCTTAGCAAACAATTACTCTTTCTTTCAATGTTCGACGAATATTCAGAGATTCAATCAATGTTGAAGAACTAAACAATCATATTTTAGAATTTTTTTTTTCCCCCAGTCACTGTGGCTTTTATATCTACAAACTTTTTGGTTAGTTTAGTCACACTTTTACGATTACCAAGACATTTTAAAACTTCCATTTTTTTCCATACGCGTGTCCACAGAAGGGCCCAGGTAGGGCCCCCTTTTGTGACTTCAAATATTGTGCTCAATGAGGCAGTCACACGCACACATACACAAATGTAAGAAGTAATTACTAAGTGTGAGAGGGATGTATATAATTCTTATTACAATTTTAAAATATCTCTAAATAACTTCTAGAGGATTCTGATTTGATCATTCCTAATAAAATATAAAGATATGGAATTTAAAAAAATCCGGGGGTGGACTACTCTAAATAGCTTCCTTGAATAAAATCTAAATGGAAATATATTCTTATGAAAATACTCAGGGTCAGTGGTGGTGGAATCGAGGGGTAAGGTGGGCACAGCTCATGGGACGAATCAGCCCCCTGGAAAGAATTTACTCTCTACTAGATACATTTAAAACACCCCAACAGTATTGAATATTAAGCTAAAAGATTGCCTTAAATAAAACTCCAAATGATTTATAGTTGCATTAAATTTTCAAAAATTAGTTGGAGAAGACCACTCCAAATAGCTTCTAGAATCGTGTAAATGTAAGAAAAAATCAGTCGAGGAGCACACTTAATAGCTTCTAGGGTCATCAAAATAAATAAATAAATCTAGGTAAGTCTTAGATTGTTGTAATTTTGAAGAATTTTTTTGCTATAAGCACTACTAATGGTTTTTGAAAGCCTTTAATTTTTTTAAATGGGCCAGTAGAAGATCACTTCAAACATCTGCTAGAGGCATCTACTTAAAAAAAATCAGAAGAGGGCCATTTCAAAAAGCTTCTAAGCAGATCCAATTTTCAAAATAAGGCCGAGCGAAGACCACTTTAAATAGATTTTAAAGGCATATAATTTTCGAAAAAAATTCAGGCGAGGGGCAATCTAAATAACATCTAGAAACAACCAAATTTTAAAAAAAATTCAAGGGGAAGACCCCTTCAAATAGCTTTAAGGAAATCTAAAATTTAAAAAAAAACTCTGGGTGAGGGACTTTTTAAATTGGCTTCTAGACTCTAGAGGCATAAGAAATTTTAAAATTTCCGGAAGGAGAAATACTTCAAATAGCTTCATGGAGAATCAATATTTTAAAAATAAATTGGAAAGAGGACTACTCTAAAGAGCTTTTAAAAGAGTATAATTTCCAAAAATGTAGGTAAGGACCACTACAAATTAGTAATAGTGAAAGCGGGGAGTGGGGTGAAGGGGAAGTTATGGCCTCTTCCGTAATAAATTAGACGTATTTCACACCTTCTGATATTCTCGAAATTGAAGCTGAAAAACTTGAATCAAACTACAAATAGCTTCTAAGGTTTTTCAATATTTTATTTTAATGTGCCAGGTAGAGGACCACTCTAAAAATAGATTCTAGAGGTATCGAGTTTGAAATATTTTTTTTTGGATGTGTGCAAAAATAGTATAGATGCAAACATTTTTTTTAAATCAGGCAATAACAAATAAGTAGCTTCTAAAAGTATCCAATTTAAAAAAAGTCAAGGTGAGTATGATTCCAAATAGCATCTAAATATATAGAATATTATTAACAAATTGCTGGAGAAAATCACTTTAAAATCTCCTAGATGCATCAAGTTGTCGAAATAACAAAAGGTCAAGATCAATCTAAATTGTTTCAAATATTGAATAATTCCAAATATTTCCGGGTGAGGACAACTTTAAATAGATTTTAAAGGAATCCATTTTTTTTTTAATTCGATATGAGAACTGCTCAAAATAACTTCTAAAGACATCTTAAGTTTCAAAAATTTGCTGAAGGAGGACCATTCCAAATAACCTATAGAAGCATTCAAATTTCAAAAAATTTCTGGGGAAGACTACTAATAAAAACAATTCTTTATTCAAAAATTGTGATTAAGATCACTCCAAATAGCTTTTAGGGACATCCAATTTTCAAACATTTATTGGGGAGGGTGGGAAGTCAAGTCCCCCCACTACCCCCAATTTTTTTTGCTCACCCCCACCCCTACACAAATAAATAATTAAACTTTTAATTCCTCATCCCCACCCCATAATAAAATAATATCTGCATCTTTTCAATGGAGTTTTGAAATCTTTCCAGGCAGATGCAATTACATGCCCTCACCCAATTCTGTGGCCGCACGGTCTAACGCGCTACCTCTGTTGTCACATGATCTAACGCGCTAATATCATGTTAGACTAGACTGCTGAGGACATAAAGGTCAGGGTTCGATCCCAGTCATGTGCACTGAAAGTGGTTTTCCCTAAATGCCTTCACGCTCTTCATGCAAATGTGGGTGCACATCCTATAAATTACACCTACCTCATCCATAACCCATTGGTGTAATTAGTGCATTTGCTATAGCCCTAACAGGTCTTAATACCTTGTGCTGTGTATAAGTTACATACATTGCATAACCTGAACAGATAGTATAACAGTATGCTAAAAACTTTTATATTGATTCTATTTGTGAATTGACTGAGCCAATTAGTTCTTTGAGGACTTTTTGGTATTGACTAGGTGTGTGCATATATTTTTTTAATAAATAATTATGAGTTTACAAAGATCTTAAGAAACCAATATAGAAACACTGTGCAATAATGTAATTTAATTGAGAGGGGAGGGGGGCCTTTCTGGTTATGTTAGACCTTGATAGAAACAAATGTCTATTTTTAAAATAAATAACATTTGTTTCTATCAAGACCTAGCCTAACTTTATTTCAGCTTGGCTTCCTTCCTTGTCAATTAAACTACATTATTTTAAAATTAATGTTAAATCCACTGTTTTTCCAATCTGAATCTAGGGTAAAATTATGAACCTCAGTGAAAATAAAAATATAATGGGAATTTTAGAAAATAGTAATTGTAAATAAATGTTCACTTATTTTCCTATCTATTCCTTATAGCATTCATCCAATCAGTAAAGTGTTAAATTACTGGTCTGATCCCTGGTTGTTGAGTTTTTCTAGAATTATTTTCGTTCTGGACCCCCAGTAGGCAGTATTTGAGGTTTAAAACAAATTTCAATTGAATAATTGATTATTAATTTTTAGGGTTTGTGTTTCAAATCCATTATTATCTGGAATCCTAGAATATCCTTAAGGATTAGCGGGTCCAATTTCTAATTACATTAATGTTTCCACTCATATATTTCTAAGCCATTAATCAATTATTAAATTATTTTTAGTATTAATAATAATATTAATACAAATTATGAAATATTTTGTTCAAGTACAAGTTTGTATATATTTAAAAAAAAAATATTGCATTGGTACACAATTCATAACATTTTCAGATCGTTTAATGATCTCAGTCAAATAAATACTTCTTGCACACATCTACTAACAATGTTTTGTTAACAAAACCTTAAGGTCCACATAGAACACATGTAATGGGGCCATAAGACAGTCCCAAGCCTGTTCAAACACACAGGGAATTTATTCTTATACCTGTAGCCTTATAGACTTTGTACACCACAAGTGTGACCAGAGACTAAATACAAGGTGAGACCTACCTTAACTCTAATGGAATGGGCCAGTTTCCCATATGAAACTAGCTCATGCCATTCAGGTCTATATAGTTGTTATTTATTTAGTAACTAGTATGCACTAGAACATATGCGGTAAAACTAGGCATTCGAAAGAGTATTTAATGTGGCAGGCCACCTTGAGTTCTAGCGAGTCAACCACATATTCAAAGGAAATGTCAGGAAATTTTATATTTCTCAAAAATTTTTTTTTTTTTTTTTACATATTCACAACTTTGATTTACAATAATCATATCATTTTTTTGTCACCCTGTGAGTCTCTACACATTTGAACATATTAATTAATGTTGATTCTCAAAGTCTTTATCTAAATCTAATTTTCATGTCATCTTTTCACCACTTTACTGTGCATTTTAGACAAAGGTGAACCATGGCTGTACGCTTGCTAAGGAATTAAATTATGTTATAGGAAGAAGCTAAAAAAAAAATTATGTCTCATAGGGGTGTGTGCAGTCCACTTTTCCAATTTGAAGCGAACTCCAATCGAATACATGAAAAATTCTCAAAGCATATTTGAAGTTCGAATATTTTCTTTTAGTTATTTTATGCTTGGAAAAATATTATATTTTGCTTATATAAAACTTGATGCACTATTATCACAACATGCAATTCAATTACTTCAGTTTTTTCCATATGAATATTGATTTGTAATATATAAAAAGCTCAGAATTGCTATAGTGGAAAATAAATGAAGTATTTTAGTTGTCAATATTTTTATTGGCGAAGCGAAGTCGAAGCTGATGTTTGTTTGAAGCCAATTCGAATCTTCGCACACCTCTAGTTTCTCACAGCAATTTGAACTCAATTTTTTTTATATACATTTTTAGCATATTTGGGAACAAATTGAGCCCAAACAGTGAACAAAAATTATATCAATTTTTGGCAATATGGCAAGTCAACTTACGCTAAGTTTATAATACAACAATAACTTTTTTGGTTTGTGTGTAAATATTTGTGAGTCACTCGGCTCCAAATTTGTAGAATTTGTTTTAGTCTTGGTTTGTCTAAAAAAAATATTTATTTCTCTTAAAGGTTTCATAAAAGTTTGAGTCAGATGCCATCCTGTAATCAGCTCCGTCTAACCAGCATTCTTCTTGTTTGTTTACTTCTTATGTTGCTGGAATCCTTTACTTTTTTACTATTAAAGACTGTTTGAAGTCGCATTAGTTTACTCAATATATCTAGTGTTTTAACATTATAGGTCCACTTTCATATAATTGTTCGCAATCAATTGGACAAAATCTCATGCCATGTATTTTTTGTTTCCATTTTCTATTCTTATACTATATGTTTAAAAAAAAATTCTCAACAGTTTAATTCATAAAACAGTACGGTAAATAAATATTTCTTTCTACACCAGATTATAGGTCAAGATTTATATGTATGACTATATTTATTTGATATTAAAAAAATATTTTTTTTATTCATAAGTGTTTGTTTTTTATTTGAATCACTTGTACTTTAGCCAGTCATTGACATTGTAACCTATTTAACTAAGCTATTTATGGAGATCATCACTTTTATTACATCATAGAAGTTTGAACCCTATTTGAAAAGCTATTATAATTCTTGAAATAAAAGGTAACATTTATATTATTTTTTTATTGCTGGACAAGTTTATATTTTATGTTCAAGAAGGTAAATTTTCACTTTTCATTACTGGAGTTATACATTTTCAATTGTGTCTTAAAGATTCCTGGTGACAAGACAATCATTAAACTTTACCAAAATGAGTATATCTTATTTCTGATAGGAATGAAAATCTGAGGCCTTTTTTCCTACTAAAATTCTATCATATAGTAGAATTTTTGTAGGGGAAAAAAGTCTCAAGACACATTTGGCAGAATTTTTTTTTGGTAGGACAGTAGTTAGGCATTTCTCCGCTAGTACGCTAGTAACAAATCTAGTTTATAGTCTGGCTAATAGAGGGCTCTTATATGTGTAGTTTAAAAATCGCCCGCTAGGTTTCTCGCTCAATTAGTACTCCTTCCATCCGCTAGGAGCGGGCTGTTTCGCGGACGACATTTAACATGGTAGTCAACAATCTCTAATAATCTCTGGATGTCACAGTGGCTCTGAGATTGCACCACTCGTTTGGTATATCTCAGTCCAATAGAACTTAATAGAATGTTTAAGAACCGGAAACTGTTTCAAATTAAATATCTACATTATTATGGGTTGTTCGAGATCAGGAAGTTAATTTTTAAAAGACTTTAACATTGTAGTTTTGACTCAACTTTAAGTTACACACTGAAGTTAGTTACCGTAGCTGATGCTTCCTATATTCAAGGCGTGAACATAAAAACAGGAAACAACTAGTAATTTACTAGTTAGAAATTGGTCACCATCATATCTGAATGATTTAGAAAAGACGTGCTTTAAGCGCCAAGTATTATTATTATTATTAGCACCGCATCTTACTACCCGTTCGGGTTATACGCACTTACGCTAATGTGTAATGGTAGGGTGATTGTGAGATGAAAATGAAGGACCTACAATTTAACGTGGAATTCGAACCACGGTGGAGGCCTGGCATTCCTCACATTCACAAGATGTATTGTCAGAGGTGAAGGAAGGGTTTGGTAATCAGTTAAATCTTTGCCGGGACCAAGGATTGAACCCCGGCCGCCAGCATAGAAGTCTGACACCTTACCCCTATACCGCCAGCTCACCACGAAGCGTCAAGTAATAAAATATAAAATTTATATATATAATTAAGATGAGAATATTGTCAATGCTTTCAAATATTCTTTAGGTTCAAATCAGGGGCATTACATAAACAGTGTCTCGTTTCTCAATAGATTTGAATAAATTAAAGCTAGTTTTAAATAATAATTTTTTAACATAGTGGTTAAAGTTTGTTGCCAAATAAAATAATTGATTTATCTCTTTAAAATTATAGAAGTCTATACATACTTTAAAATGTATTGACCTGAAAAAAAGAATCTTACCAGTTAAATATTTTTAGACAAGGCTGCACTCTAGTATACAATTAGTAAGTTAAGAAGATTTCATCCTGCTGCCCTCTACCAGAAGTGTGACAAAGTTTTTGCGTTAAACGTTCCTTCTGTTAAACCTCAAGTCAGCCATTTATGGATACAATTCCGAATTTTCACAAAAGCAGTTTTTTACAAAACTATCGGAATGGATACCATTCCGAGTGGATACAATTCCGATTTTTCACAAAAGCAGTTTTTTACAAAACTATCGGAATGGATACCATTCCGAGTGGATACAATTCCAGTTTTAGTGGATATAATTCCAGTGGATACAATTCCGATTTTTCACAAAAGCAGTTTTTTACAAAACTATCGGAATGGATACCATTCCAAGTGGATACAATTCCACTCCCCCTAAAAATGATGACATCCCATAAAAATCTGGGTCCTGGTTATTAGTAACATTAATACCAGCAATAATTTATCTAGTAATCGATTCGGGTTTGAACACCACCCTTTCTGGCCAGTGGTAGACCCGTTGAATGTATATATACATTCAACGCTGCTACCTCATCCCACCCTTCAAAGTCTCTTGTAGAGTTCGACGGAGAAGAGAGAAAGGGAATATTTTAGCCGATTTACTCCAAGGCTATCAGAGTGACACTTTCTGCTGTTGGAGAACACAAGCGATCTTAGCGGCGAGATATTTTCTACTAATCTAAGCTCGTCAGTTTTTTTAGCTGGGCTGGAGACTTCTTGTAGTATATATACATTCAACGCTGCTACCTCATCCCACCCTTCAAAGTCTCTTGTAGAGTTCGACGGAGAAGAGAGAAAGGGAATATTTTAGCCGATTTACTCCAAGGCTATCAGAGTGACACTTTCTGCTGTTGGAGAACACAAGCGATCTTAGCGGCGAGATATTTTCTACTAATCTAAGCTCGTCAGTTTTTTTAGCTGGGCTGGAGACTTCTTGTAGTATATATACATTCATAGGTAGACCTACATTACTCCTTCCCCCACCAGACGATTACACAAAATACCAAACCAATTTACAGGTAGCAATTTTTTCCCCGTTAATTGCACGGTATAATACATCGGTGGTACGCTTAATCATTCCAATAATCCTTTCGTAATTAAGAAAAGGGTTAATGTTATAACGCATGTAGCTTTGTCCTTATTTCCAATTCTATATTTTTTTTAGACTTAAATTATTTGGTGTTCTGAATCTAACTTTAATTATATTGTAGACTAGATAATTCCAATGACTATGTGTAGAATATTTAAATTAGAGTGGTTTAATTCCATATTCTGAAAAAAAAAAAAAAAAAAAAGTGTTTCTGAACTTTTGGAAGTTGGTTGAAAAATTAATTAAAACAAACTCTTCCAGACAAACGTATTTATTACACATATATATATATATATATATATATATATATATATTATATATATATATATACATACATATGCATATATTGACATATACACATAAATATATACAAATATACACACATATATACATATATATACATATATATACATATGTATACATATATATACATATATATACATATGTATACATATATACATAAATATATATACCGTTCTTGTAGAGTAAAATACCAATTAAGTAGTTGGTTAAGCTAGTCATTAGTCAAATGTATTATATGTATTTGGTTAAGCTAAGTTTGATAAATAGCTTAGGTAATATTTAGCTTGGAGAGGAAATGAAATAAATCAACGCTCTACAAAAAAATATAAATGAAAGACGAATCATTGGAGCTAAATGATTAAAATTAGGTAAATAAATCTTATAAGAATAATATTTTAATAAATCGAAAAAACACTTAGACACGGAAACCAGCCCGAGACCTTTGGTTTAGTATGCCAATGCTCCACCACTAAGCTATCCAGGGATCGTTCCGTGCCGAGGGTCATTCTTAACTTATATTTCAAGGCAGAGTCTGTGATGGACGTGTGGATATCCTTAGTTTATAAGAGCTATCGTTGATATCACAGCCATCGGTGATTCGGTTGTGGCTTTTTTTCTGCCAAAGTTACAAATACATTGTGCATTCTAAGTGAAGATTAAATGAAACATCGTTATACATACAACTTTTCCTGTTGATTTACGTAATTATTATCTTTCATCCTCCAAGCCTCGCCTTTAAAATATATTTAATTATTGCATAGCATTTGAAATTTAAAAATGGGAGGGAGGGGTGCAGTGAAATGGGTGTTGGAAATACATTTTTAAAACTTATAGAAAATAACACCTTTCATTATGGTAGAAAATATATATTTCGAAGACAAATAAACAATTATTAAGGTGTTTTAAAACTAAGATATGAGTTTAAGGATAGCTAAGAATTTCAAAAAATAATATAAATTGATTCCAATAAATGGGGGGGCTCATAAATTTCTAAACTAATAGCTAAAAAAGACTTATTTACAACATTTTTCTGTAACAATGTATATTACTTCATTTCACATAGCCTATTATCGTATTTAGGCAAATATCGCGTTTTCAATGGGCTGCTTTTATTTGAGAACCAGGTAAGAATTTGTTTATATATTTAGCTTATTTGAATTTATTGATCAAAGTAAATAGTATTGGATTATCATAGTTAGCTCATTATTGTAGAATGAGGATAAATAAAAAGGTTGGTAGCCAGATGTTAAATATCCTTCTATGATTTGTTTTGATGTGGTTTACATGTGCGAATAACGGGGCAAACTGCTAATTACTTATTAAATACTCGTCAATTTTTATATTTCAAAGCTAGCTATAGCTTAAAATTTTGTGAACATTTAAGGTAATATGAAAAACATATTATTGATTAGATGTGTTTGGATATTAGTTAAAAATGTATGGATATGGGACGGGGGGAGGGCGGGAGAACTTCCATTTAAAAAAATACGCAATAACAACATGAAAGCACAAGTTTTCTATACAGTGTTTGTTTAAAACCTTGAATTTTGGTTCCAACAGGATAATCAATGTCCCACTTGTACGTCTTCATGTTAATCAAGTCGTTGTTGTCTCTGTTATTGTACTCTGCACATACACACCCTTGTTCAAGGGTACCCTCCCTTAGTCAACAACCTTCCCCTTCACACGCTATGTCAAACATTTTAACAGAGTCACAAAGTTGGGTCTTTGCGAGGCGAAGTGACTCGAGACCTACTTGGTGTCTATGATAATAGGGAAATGTAGGGTTTCTAGGAGGGCGTATAGCAAACAAAACGTTATATTTAGTTGTGTCTTAGTGTGAATAATACAAGTTGGAGATGTTGAACATACACAAGGATTTATTGATTTTCATAAACAACGTTTACTTACCTGTCAGACTATGACTATCCGCATTTGATGTTGTGATATTAAGGAATTATTATTTTGAAATGTATCCGCATTTGCGTGAAGGACGAATATAAACATTACTATTGTAGTTAGTACATTATATTATTTTATTTTAATAATAAAAATGCATTTTTCAAAAACACTGCTGATATCAATAACATTATTTACATACTAATCTAAACTAGATCAATACACCTTGTACTACAGACTTAAAAAAATAACCAGTATATTTAATATTAAGAGAATATATACTCATCAACAACCTGAATCTACCCAGAGTCTTTTAAATTTGGGGTCGACTATTGTAATCACCTATAGATATTACAGTCTCCAGATTTTTTTTAACAAATAGTATAATATACCAATTTATTAACTTAATGCCATTGGGACCTTTAAAGTTCATTGCCGCAATTACGAAAGTACGCCAACTATCTCTATCTTGAGCTAGTATCCAGTCCACCTCGTTACACCGTCCATTCTAATGTTATCCTCCCATCTGCATCTAGGTATTCCTAATGATCTTGCCCCATTGGGTTTGCCAGTCAATACTCTGAGCAAGGTTCTCTCATTCACGTTGTATTTCCTGACTACCATAATATGCCAGATTTGACTATCATAACAATTTCTTGCGATGATTACAGGGTAATTAACTTATCACTATGTAACCTTCTCCACTCCTCAATATCTTCATCGCTGGAACAAATATATTCCTAATAAGCGCCTTGGTTTCGAACATCCTAAATTTATTCACGCCATTTAAGGTAAGAGACCTTGTTTCACAACCATAAACTATATATGAACCGGTGTAACTATGGTTTTGTCCGTTAAAGCTATAGTTTTACATTCCTTGATAGCAGGCAAGGTGTTGACAACTTACAGACCGAGTAATACCATAAGTATGGTATAGATATTACATAATCGAGACATTTAAGACACGCAGAGTAAGCGTCAAGATCATATAATTTTGTTTTGTAGAGTCTAGGAGGTTGAGGTTCAAATCCTGACTGGGTGTGTTAAGGATGATTTTTCATGGTTTCTCCATCTTCTTCCACGCAAGTGAAGAATAAGAAGAAATGTATATAATACGCATGTGTAGTAGGATGTGAGTGAAAAATATTTCTAGTGTAATTCAGAAGTACAGTCATATTTAAATAGGAAATAAAATTTTTGGATAGTTAAGAAAGTTACTAAAACTATTTTCATATTCAGGCAACTCTTGGTCTACGAACGTTCAGCTTACAGACATTTGCTAAACTAACTACACAATTCATACAAATAGAAATAATTGCTTATATAAAATATTTCAGATATATGGTGAATGTAATTGTAATATTTAAATAAATAAATAAACCTGGATTGGGAAAGAAAGAGATGGAAAATTTTTCTTTCCCTGAGCTTTAGTGATCTATTAACTTAGTTCACTTAGGGTCTGAGAAAGGAAAACTTCACCATTCCTGTATTTTCCAGTCACAAGTATACATGGTTTATAGTTGCTTTTAAATGGCTGCTAACATTTAGTATAGACCCTACGTATCGTAAAAACTCAGGACTGCAAGATACACATAACACAGAAAATGTAGAGCCAACAACATCTTGAAACGTAATCGAGCTGTTTGTATTTATATGTAAAGCTATGTCTACTGCGACTGCCTCTTTTCTTAGTTAATATTAATTAATATATATGAAATTATACTACTTTACCAAGTGAATCGAGGTTCTGTTTTAACGTGGCTATTTATCATTTAATCTGTATGTACGGATCTTTATTCCACATTGTCAAATGCCAATTCTAATTAAATTTGGCAGGAACATTCCTTGAACCTAGGGCCAGGACCACCACGAGGGGGTGTAAAAGGGGGGGAAGGGGGGTGGAAAAGGGGGGGGGGGAATATTGGTATTACGGTACTGGGCCCAGGACTTATAGGGGCCCGAGCCGGGTATCCAGACTCACAAGTTATAAAAATGTATAATATGAAAGAAAATACAAAATAAATTTCCTATCCATACGAAGGAATATTTGTGGTTTCCCACGAAGGAACTTGCTGGCATTTGTCACTATTATATATCCTTGGTTCAGTCCAGTCTTGTCCCTCGTTTCAAAGTGTTAGGAAGTTTTATCGTTTCAAGTTTTGTACTAAAATTAAATTTGGCATACAAATGAGTCTGGCAGTAAAAATAAAGTTCAATTTTCGTATATAATTTTTTTTTCTTTTTTTTTTAAAGTGAAAACAAAATTTATACAAATTTACAAATTTAAGTTAGGCAGTGAAAAAGGAACAAGGGGAAAGGGAAGCATTTACACTTGCAAATAATTTGTCCCCCCCCCCCCCCTTGTCTGAAATAAGCTCCTTCCTTCCTTAGAATAAACTTGCCCTCCCTCTAGATTCATTTCCCTCCCCTCTGATATTCTAGAATATTAAGCCCTCTTGAGTGATATAAACTTGCCCCCTTCTAGATTTATTTCATTTCACTTTGATGTGAAGCCACCTTTCAGTTTCACATTCAAGAATATCAATCTACATAAAATTTCTAGATGCATCCAATTTTCAAAAATTTGGGAAAGAGGTCCACTATAAAATAGTTTCAAAAGAGATTTAATTTTTAAAGATTTTCCAAGCAAGGACACATCAAATAACTTCTAAGGTCACCCAATTTTCAAAAATTTGCTGATGGAAGACCACTTCATATAGCACCTATAATAGGTATATAATTCTAGGCGAAGATAACATTAAATAGCATCAAGGGAAATTTAAATTACAAAAAGTCTTAGGAACGACAACTCCAAATAGCTTCTAAAAGAATCTTGCTTGAACACATTTTGCAAGAGAGAACACTTCATGATGGTTTCTAGAGATATATAATTTTCAAAAATTTACTGAAGGAGGACATTCTAAATAGCTTATAGGATCATCCTAATTTCAAAAAATTTCGGAAGAAAATCACTCCATATACCTTCAAAAGAAGTATTTTTTTTACTTTCTCACTATCTTATAGGTAGAGAAAGTATTGTGATCGTCAAAAAAATCGAACTCAATATTTTGATGAATTTTGACGTTTTATGAACCCCTGAATCCAAAAAAGTGGATTTTGACTTTCTGTCTGTCTGTCTGTCTGTCTGTACCTTCAACTAGAGCGTAAACTATTTTACCGATCGGGCTAAAACTCGGTATTTCAGGTTTTCATAGGTTTGCCACAAGGATTTTTGGAATTATATATCTGACCCTAAAATTAAGGGTAGTTTACTGAAGGGCAAAAAGAGAAGAAGTTGATTTTCTCAAAATCTGCACTAACGATTATAGTTATATTTCATTTATTAACAATTATAAATATTCCAAACAAAATGGCTTCTTTCAATATTTCGGCAAAATTACTTTAAGGGCCCCGGTCTGATGCGTAAATTATATATTTTTATAATATCTCCTAAACTATTTGAGCTATGAAATTACTTATCGTTACAAATATGTAATATGTATTTATAATAATAATATTTTATAAGAAACATATTTTTATAAAACCATTAACTTTCAAGCTATACGTATATATATATATATACATTTTTTTTAACTTTTCGAACACAAAAGGTAAAAGTATTGCAACCACAAAAGAAAATCTAACCTGTTGGTGGATGTTGACGTCTCAAGACCCCTCAAACTCTAAAAAGTTATCTTTGTAATGCCGTCTGTCTGTGTGTCTGTTTAAACTTTAAATTAAGAGTAGTTTAAGAAAAGGTGAAAAAGAAAAAATCAATTTTCTCAAAATCGACTGTAATGATTTTGATTAAAATTCGTATCTAGATGTTGATTAAGATTATAAATAAACTGGCTATTTTAATTTTACCATGAACATGAATTTTAGGGTACTTTACAGAAGCAGAAACTTCCGTATCTCTGCAACTATTTGAGATACTAAATAACTTATCATTGAAAAATTGTAGTACTATTAAAAATAAAAAACCACTTTTAAATGAAATATATTTAAATAAATCCAACAGTTTCTGAAATATTGGCAAATATATTAATACAATTTTGTGAAGTTTAGTTTTAAAGAGATACTAAAGTTTGAATGCAATAATTCTCCAATGCCATAGAGTAATTAAATAAAAGTAAGTCTCTAAAAGCTTATGTTGTTTTTCCTTAAACCTCTTAGGAGCAATGTTTGTACAACGATGACCTATATCTATTTTAGACTCAATAGTCAATATTTACATTTTTTATTGGTCAACATTTATAAATGAGGAATTTAATAGCAATGCGATGGCATGAAGATTTGCAACACCTAATAAAATGTCAAAAAGTTTAACTGGAAGCTAAACTGATAAACAAACCAAACAAAATTATGGAAAACCAAGAAATAATATGTAATGTACGAGCTAGACATTGGCATGTATATTAAAAAGAAGTCAATTATACGTATTATACTATAGTAAAATAAATGGTACGGTGCATCTCAAAGCCTTTCACTCTATTTAATCTGAAAATAAAGACATTACTGCAAAATATTAAAATTTGTGAAACTAGTTAATACGTACAATTGGAGAAACACTCCACTAAAGAGCATATATATAATAATATACAAGCGATTTAAGAGCCAATCAATGCCTTATGAAAATATATAAAAGGTAACAAAGATATTACTAAACACTAAATAAACATGGAAGGTGTATATGAAACATTATTAATTAATTTTGTATTCTAAAGAATGATAGTGAAAACCTTTATTATAAGCGTCTTGGTAACATAAGACAAAACATATTAAAATTAACACATATTCCATTTAAGATAATCAGGATCATTAACAAGGGTAGAATAAATAATCATAAATATAATTGTTATATTAATAAATCAATATTTTAATGAAGGTCTGATAATGATCAATATTTATCTATTATACTTGATCTAAATAGGAAAATAAGCAAAACTAGTTATTTTATATGGTTTTTCAATGTGAAAGTTGAGTTAATTAATAATAGTAAATAAGTTGGAGTTTACAAATTGATTATTTAAAGTGGTAGCTCACTTTCTACTCTTGTTGTGAAGCTGTGTGAGTATTTATTATTTGACGACTAGTTTGGACGTAATTTTAGATCATCCTCAGATCAGACTTCAGGAGGAAAGTGTTGTTCCTCACTACATTGTCGTCGTAGAAAATGAATCATTAAAAAAAAAAACTAAGCTCTGAGCCAACATTTCATATCTTATATACTTTACAGTCCTGCAACCACCACTGGGGATGGGACCAACAACTACGTGGTCTATCTCAAACATCAAAACATTCCTGACATCCGGCCGTCCTGCGAGGTCGGGGAACTTTCTTCAGGACTGTGATGTGTTCAGGGTACAGGTTAACCCTAAGACCATCTGGTGTACGGACAAGAGGACTAAACCAATCATGACACTTATGTATTCACACATTGACAATTTATTATCCTGAACCTCATAGACAATCCCCAACACACACTTGAGGGTGGTGCTTTATTCTCAACTTTTAGAACAGTATCTTTGAATAGCTTTTGCATTTCAGGATTTCTTTGTTACATACCCAGTGAATTCGTTTATTTGAAAAAATCTCAACAGATTAATTCCGTGGAGTTATCATTAAAGAGTTAACATCCTCTAAATACGTTTACCTCAACCCTTGTATTAAACTGGTATTACATTATTGTATTTCCTACTTAAAATAAAAATTAAAAATTTTAAATAATAAATTCCATTTGTGACGCTTGCAAGAATTCTCTCTCTCTCTAAAAAAAGAGAGAATATATCTAATAAATCTAAACAATTAATTTTTTTAAATTGTTTACTTGTCTAAATCTATTTTTATAGTTTAACATCTCTAAATCATTTTTTTTTAAATTTAATAACATTCCATTCTGTCTGAGAAAGTTTAAAATAGCATCTAGATTAATTTGATGAATGAGAAAGATTTTTTTGATCAAGGTTTCCTAAGTGGGGTGTACTTGTCACCATTGGGACCCAACTTTTTACTTTGTTTAGAATATAAGGTATACCTACACTTTATCTAAGAATTAGCTTAGGATATCGATGCCGGAATGACATAATTTTATTTTACTATAAATAATATTAAATATATAGAAAGTACTGTGAGCTTCTAAAGAATAAGTCTAAGTACTTTTAACGGATTAATTTAATTCGTTCTAAAGTTGTTTTATGGGCAACTAATTTCAAAAAATATTATTTTTATCAGATTGTTTGTGTTAATATGTTTCGCAGTTCATTTTTAGTGCAAAATTGAACTTATTAAAATTTTATAAATTAATTTTAAAACATTTAGAATGTAAATAAATCAAATGATACCCCTAGATTTAATTTACAACTTTTGAAATAATCATATTAGAATTTACCTTAAGTTATCCGATTAATATTCCTATAAATTAATTTTAAACATTTAGAATTTAAATATGTTAATTAATACTACTAAATTTAATTCACTGCTTTTAAAATAATCATACTAAAATTTATCTTAATTTAACCGATTGAAATTATTATTAAAAATTAATTTTAAAACGTTTATAATGTAAATAAAACTCATAAATGTATTTCACTGCTTTTAAAATAATTATACTCTAATTTACCAAAATTTAATTGATTAAAATTCTAATACATTTTTTATTCAACATTTAGAATGTAGAATAGTATTCATAAATTTATTTCATTGCTTTTTAAATAATCATACTAAAATTTATCTTAACAAAAAGTCGCACTGGTGCTCACACGGACAAAAGTGTCAGTATCGTCTAGTCTGGTAGTAGGAAGTCTCGGGTTTGATCCCAGTCTGGTGTACCGATATGTTTTCTCTTTGCCTAAATGGGGTATTTCATTTACCTTCAGGAAAATATGGTCATACTTCCTTAGATTCTTTTCATCCCTATTTCATTGTTGTATATGCGGTTAACCTGAATGGATATTAAAACTTACAACTATCCGGTGAAAACAAAAGTATAATTTACTCTTAAATAACTTACGGGGATCAAAAAGTTGGCACACTGTAGTTAGTACCACCTTTTAAAATGTCTTATAATTTCCTTTTTCAGCAGTTTATTTCTCTAAGTTTGTGTTTTTCTTATTCTTATAACTAATCATCCCGAGGTTTAATTTCCTTTGTGATTCTATTTTCTCCCTGTTATTTATGATCAAAGGAACGAAAAATTACATATAAACAAAATTGATACACAAAAATATAAGGAGTTGAGGATAATAAGAAACGAAATTAAACCATTATTCGATGGAAACATTTTCCAAATGAGAATAATATCAAATTAGAAGTCTTGTTCATTTTGATATATCAAAGCATTCCAACCCTCCTATTAAACTTATTTATATTGGTTTGGTTCCTTCAATATGCTATTTACTACATATTACGAGCTATTCTATGGCAGTGATGGTACTAACTAACTGTAAATACCCATGTCATCAAATCATTGACTTAAAAAAAAGAAGAATATAGTAATTAGCCTTCTCAAATTAGTATTTGATCATCGCATGGATGCAGGACTTCAAACATAGCAACAGCCCTTGTCATAAGACAAATATAATTAATCTGGTTCAGTGATGTCGACAGCACTAAACATATAGTCCAATTTTAATTTTAAGGACCTTTTAGGAAAAAAATTGTGACCAAAATTGATAACATTTCATTATTATATGTGTGTTATTTTATAGTTATTCTATCAAAAATGACAGCTGCAGGGATAACTTATGAATACTTGATAGTAGGCATAGTAAATATTCTCGCTGTCAAAAAGTTCCTTATTTTGACAATTTCACTATGGAGCTCAATAAAAATAAATGGTACGACACAATCATCATACTTTAATAAACAGTCAATTATAGCTTGGACTAACATTTCAATAAATTGGTGATAAGTAAATCTCCGTTAAATGGCATTGTTCACACACACAAAAAAAAGTACTCGTATACAGTGTTATTTATCATGAAAAATACTCCTTTAAGGTAGGATGGAAGTGGAAGTGAGAAAAGGCTAGGGTTTTTGTTGTTTTATGTCAAAACATTTTTTTGGCTAAAATAAATAAAATATTACAGATATAGAGTTTAATTTTATTCACATGTTGATGCCAACTGTCCCTGAATATCCATTATGAGCATAGCGTCATTAGATGAGAAACATTTTAAATGTAAAGAAAAAGTGGTCATTAAATTCTATAACACTCTTGACAGGTATTCAAGAAATTTTCATATCACCATATGAAATAAATCAAATTATATGTTTGTATTGGAGAAATTATTTATTTATTTTGACAAAAAAAATGTTTTGCCATAAAAACTGAAAAAAAAAATATTTTTCTCGCATCCCCTTCCATCTCAACCTAATACCCATTTTGAACAAAATTGTTAATGACATTTTCGAACCATTTAAAATTTTCAAAAACAAATCATAAGTAAACTTCCATCAAATGATTTTTACTTTACGGAAAACTAAGACAATATGTTACTTATTATGTGAAAAAGTCATATATCTATTATTTACATAAAATTATTAAAGTGATTATAAGCATTTATAATTATCAAAACTTATTTATCAGAAAACTACACTTAATTGTAGAACTAAAGTTAAAATTGACCACCTCTGTGATCTAGTAGCCAGAATTCTGAGGTCCCGGGTTTGATTCCTGGTTATTCCAGAGTTTTCTGTGAAGCAGTGTGCCTGTAACAGGGTCAACTTAAGTTCGTGATGACCAAATTAGAAGCTACTTGAATGAAAAAGTATCGGCTCTGGTTTATAAAACTGAGACTAATGGCTGGAGGTTTTATTGTGCAGACCACATGACACCTTCTCTCCCCATAAGTTGGCCCTATCTGCAGCGAATGCTCGGTCAGTACAGCTCGATTGTCGGCTGATGCCATAAAGTTTTTTGTAAAGTAAATATGGCCTCGAGCTATGATAATATAGTATTTAAATAACTTAAATATTACGTTTGGACGAGATTCATCAAACTACCATTGCTGTAGCCCCAGGTACATGTATATAATCGTGGAACCCATTTGTTTTAGTGCAGTATCCCCCATGATCTAGAGGTCACAAGCTTTCATGACTACGAGAAAAAAAAATACCATTACTATTGTAATTGATTGATTACATATTTTAATAGTAGAATAACCCGCCTCGGTGGCGTAGTTGGCTAACGCGCTTGTCGTGTTGAGCCCGACTGCTGAGGACGGGGAGATCGAGGTTCGAATATAGGTCGGGTGAACTGGGGGTGGTTTTTCCTAAATGGTTTTCCACTCTCCCTCCACGCAAATGCGGGTTCACTTCCTTTAATTCAACCTTCCCAATTCCTAATCCATTAGCGTAATTAGTACTTAAGCGTATAGCCCGAACGGGTAGTAAGACGCGATGGTAAATAATAATAATAATAATAATAATAATAATAATATATAGTAGAATAAGATTAAGTCCGACCCCTTAACTCAGTCGTTAGCGTGTATTTCTACTTAGCTAAGGGTCATGGTTTCAATTCCTGGCATGGCCGAAAATGTATCATTGGTAAAATGATTATTTTTTTCTTTCACAAGGGTAAATTAACGACTGGGAGATGAGTGTTGTGTTTGTTTTAGGTTTAAGCTAGTTTGTAAGTCGTGGGCTGATATGATCAGTCAGGAAGTGCACGTAAATTATTTCAAATAAGAAAATAGAAATACACTAAATGAAAAATCAACATGGCCTTTTATTATCTTCATATCATAATAATATAATAACATCATCATCATCTCATTTATTTATTATATACTATTATTTTATTATCATCATCATCACATCATTATATTTTTGGGTTTTAAGACCTACCACCTCTTCGGTCTATTCGCATATTTAACTTTTTGGTAGAGTTGAGGATGTTATAATTTAGAGGAAGTTTTTTGCAATTACGTGGAGATTGGGTGATAAACTATCGAGGGAAAACCACCTTGGTACAACGGTAGGGATTTGAAACCCGACCACCCTACGACAGACAAATCAAACAAGATCAAATATATACCTTTGTCCACGTAGTCAAAAATCCAGTCTTAAGTGATTAAATACATTTATCAGCCTCATCTAACATTATATTAGAAAAAATAATTAATACTCTGTGTAAGCATTTCACTACTCAAATTGTCTCATATTTCACAAAATAGAAGTTTTTTAGAAATATCAAATTCATCAAGGATTTAACTAATTAAGTATGTACAGTACGTCTACTGGTATTTCCCATCGTGATTTTTTAAAGCCATATACCTATTTTACTAATCAATACGTCATACATACCTATAAAGGAAAAAGTCATAAAATCCTGTTTTTTTTTCATTTCATGAAGTAATTTCTAATTGGTTTGCTATCGAGTGATGTGGCAGATACAATTTTTTTTTTTACGTAATTTACATGGAGTCCAATTTATAGCAAGCAGATTATTGGACGGAGTCGGATATCTCTTTATAAATACAATTAAAAAAGAATGAAGGCCGAAATACGTATGGTTTTGAAACTGAAATATTTACATTTCGCCATGAAGTGGAAATAAAATAAATGGTACGGAGCTACGCAAGGACTTTCTCACTCTATTTTTTGAAAATGGAGATATTTACTCAAAACTCGTAATATATGTGAAATGAAATAATATACACTAGCAAACTCAAGCATTAATTGCACTATACTTATGTAAAACTTTATTAGTCCCAATTTTAAATTTTATAATTTTGTTTTGAAGAATTAATGTCCTCATTTGTATGTTCGGACTGATTATAAGATCAATGTTGCGTCCACAAGATTCAACACTTTGTATTAAAATTTCAACTTCCTGTTAAAATGTTCGACATTTTATTAGGTTTTGCAAATCTTCATGCCATCGCATTACTATTAAATTCATTATTTATAAATTTTGATCAATAAAAATTATAAATATTGACTATTGAGTCTAATTCGGATATAGATCATTGTTGTACAAACATTTCTCCTAAGAAGTTTAAAGAAAAACAATATAAACTTTTAGAGACGTACTTATATTTAAATAATTTATGGCATTGGATAATTATTGCATTATAATTTAAGTAGTATCTCTTTACAACTAAAGCTTACAAAATAGTATTAATATATTTGCCAATATCTCAGAAACTATGGATTTATAAAAATGTATTTATTATAACTTTTTTAATTTTTAATAATACTATAATTTTTCAATGATAACTTATTTAGTATCTCAAATGGTTGCCGAAATACGGAAGTTTCGGCTTATGTAAAGTACCTTAAAATTAATTTTCATGGTAAAATGAAAATAGCCAGTTTATTTATAATCTTAATCAACACTTAGAAACAAATTTTAATCAAAATCGTTAGAGTTTATTTTGAGAAAATCGATTATTTATCTTTTCATTCTTTCTTAAACTACTCTTAAGTAATATGGCGAGAAAGTAAAAGAACGTTCATTACTTATGATATATCATGACATATTATGTGTGTTTACTCCGAAACATGTGATATCATTTTGAATGAACTTGATCATGTCTACCCGTCAAGTTTAATTGGAAATTGATGAAATTTTAAAACAAATAATCGAAAAACCAAGCAAAGATTGAATTTATAATATTATATTGTACACACAATATATTTTATAGTTAGTTTATTTGAATACAAAAAAAATGGTTACGATTTAAATAAAAGTTTCAACTTTATCATTCTAATCAAGTAAAATCTTTAATATTAGCCAGATTATACTAAGTAAATAAAATATTTCAATGATTCAATTTTTACTATTATTAATTAACCTAGGTATTGACACTAATAATTTTGTATTCTTGAAACTGGAATTTTATAGTTATAAAATTAGGTATTTTTTGACTAGAATCACAATGTTTTACTTTGCACATAACAACTCATCGGTATAAATGGTGTGAAAATGGTTAATAGTAAAAAATGGAAAAAACAAGGTTTATTTGAACACTTGCTATGCAGCTCTGTAAGGCAGTTATAAACAAATGTTTGCATTAATATAAAAAATAAGAAAACATAATATGAATCAAATGGTTGTATCATTTATATGGTGTGTGTCTTAAAGGTCCACCTTCAAATTAATGTGTCAGTGGTATAAATAATAAGTTTGTTATTCACTTTTTTCCGTCGCATTTTACACACGCATGTTACACACGTATATATTAATCACTAAAAATGTAGTAGGGTTGAATAAGATAGAGGAAATTAATCATTATTTGCATGAAGGAAGATTGGGAAAATATTTAGGGAAAAACTCCCAATAAACACACGGCTTGTATCAAACCCAGACTCCACTGTCACTGACTAATCAGACTAAATGAACTGTACACACCATCTCGGTTGGGAAAAGCTTGAATATAATTTGATGAGTTATAGGCACACCTTAATATGCCAATGTTATGAAGTGCTCACATTAATTCTTTTTATATTTACCCGCATCTGTGGCCTCACAATTTAACGCGATACACTCGCAGTAGACTAGACTACCGATGACGGGGAGATCTAGGTTAGAATCTCGGTCGATTGTACAGAGAGGTTTTTTTTTCAAAATGGTTTTTCATTTTCCTTCCACGCAGATGTGAGTACACTTCCTCTAAATATAAACTTCCTAATCCTAAACATCATTACCGTAATTAGTACATAAAAGTATAACTCGAACGTGAAGTCAGAAAAAAAAATCAACTTTAACATTTAGATTGGTGACCTGGTGGTCTAGGGGTAAGGTGTAGGACCTTTGTGTTGGGGTCCGGGTTTCAATCCTAGGTCCCTGCACAAATTTATCTGATTACCAAACCCTTCCTTCACCTCTGACAAGACATCTTGTGAATGTGGGAAATGCCAGGCCTCCACCGTGGTTCGGATTCCACGTTAAACTGTAGGTCCTTCATTTCATCTCACAACCACCCTACCATTACACATTAGCGTAAGTGCGTATGACCCGAACGGGTAGTAAGACGCGGTGCTAATAATAATAAATAATAATAATAATAATAATAATAATAATAATAAAAATAATAATAATAATAAACATTTTGATTGACCATGATGTGATCATCTGGCTCTTATTTCAATTCGGTCGTGTACGTTAGGTGTGCACTTTAACAATTTCAATTCAAAAGCATACGCTAACATTACTTAAACCTAATTAGGTGTCCACATGGTCTATGGTGTCATTCTCGCAAGAGAGTAGACTCCCAATAACGGGGAGATCCAGGCTCGAGTCCCAGTCAGGTGTATTAAGGGTTATGTTTCTTGAATGGATTTCAACTCTTCCCCACGTAAATATGAGAACACTTCCTCTAAATACAACCTTTCTCATTCCAATTACATTAGCGTAATTAGTACATAGGCGATAACCCGAACGTGTAGTAAGACGTGGTGCTAAAAAACATTCTATGAAGAGAATACATTATTTACATTGTATCTAAGCTATACAAATCTTAATAGGCCTATAAAATGTATTGATGATTGTCAAAAAATAAAAAAATCCCTAATTAAAATCAAGTGGTTCGGCGAAACTTTAAGATTCCAAAGAATTTTTCTTTAAATTATTATTTCAACTTTTAATACAATATATTATTAGCATATTATTCCAAGAGTAATTATGAAAAGGATATATATGAGGAAAATGCACACTGATTGGCGTGCACGAGAAATCCACCGAGGGGGGGGGGGGGGTAAAAAGTATGCATTTCTACCCGAGCCAGAATCTGTGTTCTATCTCTAGTCTGGTGGTAACCAGTGATTGCGGGCTCACCGATTATCAGGGGTTGGCGTTCCAAAATGCTCTTTGTGTGTGCGTGTGTTAACATACGTGGCTGCGCTCAGAGGATACAGCCACTGAGGTTATAGCCTATATGACACCTTGTGGCTTTGTGTTCGATCTCTTCATGGTAACCAGGAGTTCATTCAATAGGAGTAATGAGTGGCTTGAGTGGAGTCATAGCGAGAAGTTTCTGACTTACATGTTCGGAGATATAGGGCGTTCGAGGCAGGATAAGTGGTTCTGACTGATAGCCAGGAAAGGATATTATATACCCATTCACCAAACCATATGATTTGCAAAACCATATATTGATTTTTTGCTACTTTTGGCAGTCATAAAATTCACACAAACAATTTGTTTTAAACTAGATTATTGAAACCCGAAATTATGAAAATAACTACTCGGATGTTTCTCTTTTGTAGAAACAGCTTCTGTGACTAACATGAAACATATTTTAAAATCAGAGCTTCTGAAATCCTGCTTTATTTTCATAAATTATGATGGTGAGCCAGCAAAACCAGCACGTTTGATCATGTCATACAAACCGTATCGTCGGTTGTGTTCATACGCTATTTACTAAAATAAATATGTTTTATTTATATACATATATTTTGTATGGCTCTCTTTAAGTTTAAAAATCATTTATTTATTTTAGCAGCCCTTTATAAAAAAATAAAAGTGTGAATAAAATACTTTTATGTTTATTATTATATGTACTATAGGGTTTCTTTTGCTACAACCACAAAGCAAAACAACATAGAAGTTGTATTAATATATGTTGGTCTTTCAATAAGCTACGAGGACGCCAATTATACAATAATTCTTAGGGAAGTATAATTAGAATCATTAGATAAAACTTTTTATCTATAGGTTATTAGTCCTACACTTTTACTCAGTCGGTAACGTGTCTGCCTGTTGATCTGAGGGACCCGAGTTCGATTCCTAGCATGGCCAAGAAATTTATTCTTGGTGAAATGTAAGTTCCCCCTTTCTCAGTGATAATTGACGACCGGTATTTGGATTTTGTATCTGTGCCAGATTTAAGTTAGTTTATAAATCGTTAACTCACATAATCAGTGGTTCATGATGTGTACTTTAAATAAATTTTAAAAATTATAATATAATATAAGCAGGCAAATATAATTATTTCCGAATAATTTGACATCAATCACACTCAGACAATGTTTGCAATAAGGAATCTTAATTTTCTATCTCTCAATACCACCTCTTCTGCAGTGGATACCCTATCGATTGTTCCCTCGGGGTTGGATACGGCGTCAAAGTCCAATTGAAGGAGTCTTCTCTAGTCTGATTCTATGACCTCATCCGTGAGGCTAGTGGGTGTTTCCATGTGAGGGCAAACTCCTCACACCAAGTCCTAGGAAAAGGTGATGGGAGGAGGGTGGAGTAGGGGAGGTGCTTCCTAGACACCCGCTGATGATGATGGGTTCGTCAACTATCAGGAGTTGATGAACCATCACTCGATACGTGTACTAGCACACATGTCTACGTTCAGAAGGTACATTCGTGATCTTGAGCTAGAGGTGCCCTGGGACGTGATGGAGGGGGGGGGGGGGGGGGGAGGGGATAGTTCTGCCAATTATAGCACAAGGTGGTTGGTTGGCCAGGTAATGAGTCTTTATCTCAGAAGGGTCAGTTGGTGATGTAGCAGGTTGGTGTCCCAGCATGGCGAGGGTGTTATCTAATGTATTTTATCTTATGTGGGTTAAATGTTTAGCTGACATCTATCGAATAGAGGTCACACAGAAAGACATGGCTCTCAAATTTAAAAAAAAATTATTATTTACAAAAATTAAGGCCAGTAGATAGTAGTCTATAACGGGTACCCGTCAGTAGGACCTTAATTTATTTTCCCGAAAGTGTGTGCAAAATAGCTTTAGGCCAACTAACTTCTAGACCAACTGGCTCTAGACCAAATGTATTTGAGCCATCTGACTTTTAGAACAACTAACTTTTGAGACAACTGACTTTAAGACCAAATAACCTTAGGCCAAATAACTTTATACCAACTGAGTTTAGGTCCAACTGACTTTAGGCCAACCGAACTTTAGTACAAGTGACGTTCAAGCCAACTGATTTTAAGGCTAAATAATTTTAAGTCAACTGATTTTAAAGCCAAATAAATTTAGGCCAACTGACTTTAAGGCCAAATAAGTTTAGGTCAACTTATTTTAAGACCAAATAAATCCAGGCCAACTGACTTTAAGGCCAAATAACTTTAGGCCATCTGACTTTAAAGCTAAATACGAGTAACTTTAAACCAACTGACTTTAAGGCCAAATAATTGTAGGTCAAATAACTTAAAGGCAAATAAAATTAGGCCAATTTTATTCAAACCAACAACTCTTAAGACAACTGACTTTAAGGCCATCTGACTTTAAGGCCAAATAACTTTAGACAAATTGACTTTAAGCCAAATTATTTTAGGCCGACTGACCTTAGGTCAACTGACCTTTAGGCCAACTGACTTTTAGGCCAATCTACTTTTAAACCAACTGACTTTTAGGTTAAATTACTTTTAGGCCGAATGACTTTAACGCTAAACGACTTTAAGGCCAACTGACTTTAGGCCAAATTACTATTAGGACAACTAACATTAAGGCCAACTTACTTTTTAAGGCCAAATTAACTTAGTCTACTGATGTAACAGGGAGATAATGAGTTTATCCGCATTTACTGCAAGGAGACGGAGTAACACTCTAGAAAAAACCTAAGTACACCCGTTCGGGATTTGGACTCTGAACTCCTAGTCATTATCAAATCTGATAATGCGACACTGTTGACTTGGTCAATGTGTCTAACGATAAAGGATACTAGCTACTATGATATAGCCTCATTTGAAAAAAAAAATGTTTATAGTACTAACTAATAATAATTTGTTTAGATGTTCGTTAATTTATAACACTCATCATAGTTTAAAAATTTATGCTCTATAAATAAACATATTTTTGTAGCTTGAAGAGGAAACAATATTTTAAAATGTCGGAAGGGTGAGGGGAGTGTTAATGTAAAATGTGGGGCATGCATTACTAGGAAGAAATGACGCTGAATTATTCAACAGTTCGCTTAATGGACACGTCCTTCTCGACGATTGAATGTCGAGTTTCAAGAATCACGATGTATTGGACTTCGTTGCTTTTCTATTCAGTGTGAATGTGATCTTATGCTAATATTCAAAATTCTGATGCTGCATAATATATCAGAATCATTGGAAAACGTCACCAAAATTTTAGATATTTTATATATGAGATGAAAATATATATCATTGTGACTACACAAAACAGTCTGGATATTTTAACGAGAATATGTATTTTTACTTGTCATCGATTGAAATATTTTTAATTTTTGTGATATATTTGTATGTATTTTTTACAAAATTTTAGTGGCCACTCAATTTAGAACTTCTTCCCTAATATATAAGGTGTATCATTTGTATTAAATAAAACGGCATCACTTCATATCATACATCTGTCCTTTCTACATAAGTTATATTAATTGGTTAGGGATTATAAAGGTAGTATTAGTGAATGTGTACCAGAAGCTGAGTGAAGGGAGACTAAGAATCAATTTATAAAATACCACACTAATTACACCCACCCGGGATTCAAACCATGACCTTCAAACCTCTGCAATATCAGACTATATGAGATTGACGTTTATACCGTGTGCTCTGCAAAGAAGTTTATATATGTTTTGATTAAATTATATGTTATATAACTCTCCAGAGGTGCACTAGTTAATGTCTGCTTACGTACATAAGCCCATTCAAAATTTCAGCTTTCTGTATTTCTTAGTTTTATTGCTTCCCGCAAAGGTGAAAAGTGGTCCAATATGTTATACCTTCAGTATATTTTAAAAACCCACCTTCTACACCCTAACCTATAACTAGACTAGAGTGTACCGATATCAGGGCGTACATAAATTGAATTTATAATTGTATGGAACGCCGTATAAAGGGATTATATTACTCAGGGAATGTCGAGAGTTACAATCACTGACCTTGGGGCCACTAGGTGTCATAGGACCTATAGAAGTTGAAGGTAGCCTTAACAAATATAACGCGCTAGTCGTGTTGAGCTCGACTGCTGAGTACGGGGAGATCGAGGTTCGAATCTCGGTCGGGTGAACTGGGGGTGGTTTTTCCTAAATGGTTTTCCACTCTCCCTCCACGCAAATGCAGGTTCACTTCCTCTAATTCAACCCTCCCAATTCCTAATCCATTAGCGTAATTAGTACTTAAAGCGTATTACCGAACGGGTAGTAAGACGCGGTGCTAAATATTATATACTACTTAACAAACTAGTAAATTAAATAGATACTTAGTCCTCTGTGATATTCTATATTTTAGTGTATTGTGTTAGTGCAATTAACTTATTGAACATCGACTACTATACAGTCTCACTTGAAAACAGCAAATAGAGACATAACATAACAAAAAAATACAGCGAAAAAAATGAAAAGTACCCTCTTAAAAACTAAACTAAGTTTCTAATACATATTTGATGGGTAAATCCATGACAACAGGTAGTATTGGTTTACGTAAGGATATAAGAAATACAAATTTTGTTATTTAAATAAAATTTAAATTAATTTCAGGTAAATAATCAATAATTAATCATAAAGGTTTGTTAATGGAATGTATTTCGAAAACAAGTTAAGAATAACTTATATAAATTTCATTTACAGTCTTTAAGATGGGTCCAAGAGAGACGCTTATAAAAATAATTATGGATTCCCTTTGTTAATTTATGAAAAGTTTTCTAATTACGAGATAGTTGGATCCTTTGATATATACTCCTTTCACTAATGGAGAAATGTTCACAGAGAGTAGTTCTTTAATCACAAATGAATGGGAAGCTATTCTCCCTCCATAAAAGTTGATAAGTTAAAAATATAAAAATCTTCGTTTGTATTCTGCCGTAATGGTGGAAAATAAGCCAAATAAAAATTCTTATCAAAAATGTTGATAATGTTGATAATACCTTGATATGGATATGACTTTCCGAAGTATTCCTTCTTCAATGTTAGTGTTTTTTTGTTTTTTATCCTAAAATTGAGGATTTAATCAGGATATACGTGAATTTTCACTACCCGAGCTATTTAAATAACTATTCTTTAAAAGTAAATCTGTAGGAGTCCTCGATTGAATTCTGGAATTGTCTTCTCCAATTTAAAGTCATAGGCAAAATATTCCCTAACTAACCTATTTATTTAGTTTATAAATGACGAAAAGTTATTTAAAATATCTTAAACATAACAAATCTTATTGAAATAATATTCATTAACCTACTATCCTATAAGAATTTTAATTCTGTCGATTAATATTTTTATTTAATTTTAATTTATTCTTAAGTGTTTATTTATTTTGACGCGACTAGCAGGCCATGTAGTCAGATGTCATCCTACATTTAATTAATTCTCGTTTTATCATTTTTAAACTTATTGTTTTCAGCGGACATTGCATGGCGTCGAATGAAACCCCAGATAATAATAACAATACTTTTATCAGAACAAGAAATATACAAATTTACTGGGTTTTTGTCCAAATATTCCGTCCACATTTTAAAACAATACTGATCAGGTGTAATTTTATTTTTAACGTCTTTTACTTGTTTCTACGATAGTCATGATGTCCGATACGACACAAGGCAGAAATAAATGGACTGTAGCTGAGGGGGAAGGCGGGACATGTGACGACACAGATACGTCATCAATCTCGTACATTTTTACTTTAAAAGGCCCAAGAGGAAAAAAAAATAGAAGAAATTGTGATTGTTTACAAAAAATGATCTTATGTCAAACTGTGAGATTTCAGGTTATGCATACATTTAGTTAAAGATTCAAATTTTATCAAGCTTATTAATTATTATTTTTCTTACCCCCCCCCCCTTTCCAAATATTCCTTGTTTATACCTTAATTTCACATATTTATAGACATATATTTCAAATTTAAAACTTAAATCAAGAGATTTTTGGGACTCTACGAGAAATACCGAGAGGCGGGAATTGGAAGAAAGAAGCGGGATGGGCGTCTTGGAGATAAAGAGAAGATGACACGCGATATTTTCAGTGCAACAAAATTGAAATTTTAACAGTTATTTCTTAAAATAATCTTTCAAGTGTTCATCAAAATGACTACCAGAGACGCGAAAACTTTAGATCAATGGTAGACCTCTGCAATGACGATTCTTAGACTTATAGTTTTGGACCAACTCGCAGTTTCAACGATGACCTACCAGAACATCTTTTGGGGTGATATCAACAATTTTTTTTTAAGTTTTAATATCCACACAGCTTCGAACTCACTACGCAGATGCTATATTCGTATGAACCTTTTCCACTACAATTTCAATACTTCGTGTTATTTTCCTCTAAATTAATAAATATATTTTTTCTCACGCAAACATTTTTTAAAAACAATGAATCGGGAAAGAATCTTTCGGCCAGAATCATTCCTTCGACAGGCCTGCAAGTTCTTATGTTCTTATATAATTTTATTTTAACTATTAAACGCATAAAGGATAACTATAAATTAGGTGTCTCAAGAAATTATAATATTTGTATTATTATTTCAACAATAATCCACAAATATTGACTTTAAGATTTTCTATTAATACATCAACTTACTGAACTGTTATTTATTTATTGATTGCATTTTAAATTTATAATTTAGCAGACGTCTGTTAGGTAGGGTAAAATTTTATATAGACAACTATTTATTAAAAAACCTAACTTTATTTTTTATTTTTCTCAAATTCAAATCCGTTGTAAAGTATTTTATTTATATTATTATCACCATCATTTAATATTATCCACCTTGTTATTATTTCTAAAAAAAACATATTTAGCGAGGTTTCTCCTGCAAGCGTCTCCAGGGATGCTTACCTTGGAAACCAGTATTGTTGTATGCAAGGTGAGTCCATTGTTGACTAGGTACAGTAAAGATATATTTCCCCCCAACATGACCCAGAGGTCCTGAGAGAGTCTCATGTTCGATTTTATGCATTATTATTATTATTTTAAGTTTGACGCAGAGATAGTGATTTTTTTTAAATGTAAATTTTGGTTTTGAGCCCAAAGTATTGTGTCCATTTTAAATCTGAGCTAGCCCACCATTCTTTTATAACCTATTTTATGTATTTTTTTAAAATTATATCACTGGACTTAAAATTTAATAAAGATATCAATGCCTTTTTATATTTACCCCTCTTTTCTATAAAATACATTACACTTCATCATTATTAAATTGTATATGAGAAATGTTTATTTATTTACACTACCTATATTTATATATTTTATAAATGCCGAAATATTCCTTTAAATATATTTAACATAACAAAACATATTATAATATTTATATATTCAACGAATGAAAAAGATCGGAAATAAGCAATAAATGTCAACAGAACGGACCCAACTCAATGTCTATTAGATTAGTTGAGGTTTCATTAATATAAAAACAAATTTATGAATGCCTTGGAATTTACAAGACCATCCTGATCTCACAAAAAGTTTCTCAATACAACGCTCGGACCAGTTGGTAAAAATAATTACGTTAGTATAAATACTAAACCTTAATACACAAAACATTTAAAACCCATAGTCATTATTATTTTAATAGTTATATTTAAGGATAAAAAAACAAATCCTTTAATTATAGTTACCCATGTCATTCGAGCGACTCCTGCTGCTCTAGGCGGCATTTTGGTGAAATAATCCATCTTCCTTAATAGATTTATTCTTGTACGATTTGTATTGTCTAGAGGATAAATTTTAGACGACCAAAATGGATAGTCGTCAAGGGTTTGAAGAACCATGTTTGTTACAATAAGTATTTAAAAATAAAATAAAATATGCCTTAGGTGCACACTCTTAGGTTTCTTGATTCATAATTAAAACATTAAACACAAATATATCATTTATTTTATCAGGGTGAACACAAAATTATAACTATAAAATTTCCTGAATTTCCCAGGTTTTTCAGACAACATTTCGAAAAAAATCCAAGCCAGGCCTTTTTACGATTTTTATTGGTGGATGGGAACTTTTTCATTTATTACGTTAATAAGATATTTCCGAAAAATCTTAAGCTTACAAACATCAATATTATAATATTGTTTTGTTTTTCTAGTATTTAATTAGGTACTACTTGTATTTCCGTGAAAATGTTTTATAAAACAAACACTGCACAGCCATTTCATGTTAGAATAACATATCTAGGCAATGCATTCGGTTAAAATCGATAAAACCAAATCTCTCACCTTTTTTTAAAATGTTTAGAACACAAAACAAAAACACAATCAAAACATTAAAATAGATGACTACGTAATTTACTTTAATTTCTCTTTGGCATTAAGCTCGAAATTTTCCCTTGGTAGTCAAGCTATTAAGAAAAGAAAATAATACTGTTTTCTGTTGTACATTATATTCATGGACAAAAACCGTTGTTCCCATGATTTAAAAAGTAATCTTACAATAGATATTTAAATAAAACTAGGTACACACCCCTAATTCCTCTAAATATGTTTATCAAATTTCACCTCAAATTTCTTGGTCAAGGTGTCAGCAATTACAAACACACAGACCTCAAACACACAAACACCTTCTTATTAAATTTTTTCTCGCTTCCTCAGAGAGAGAAGTGTTGTGATCGTAAAAAAAAACTCGAGATTTTGATAGCCGAAACCGAAAAAGGGGTTTTCTCAACGCCGTTTATCTGTCCGTCAGTTGGTCTGTGTGTCTGTGTCTTGGCCTTTAGCCGAAACCATTTTACCTATAGGGATAAAACCTGGTATCTAATATGTTCATAAAAATCCTTAGGGAGTTTTTAGGAATTATATGTTTAGAACCCGCCTCGGTGGCGTAGTTGGCTAACGCGCTAGTCGTGTTGAGTTTGACTGCTGAGGACGGGGAGATCAAGGTTCGAATCTCGGTCGGGTGAACTGGGGGTGGTTTTTCCTAAAGGGTTTTCCACTCTCCCTCCACGCAAATGTGGGTTCACTTCCTCTAATTCAACCTTCCCAATTCCTAATCCATTATCGTAATTAGTACTTAAAACATATAACCCGAACGGGTACTAAGACGCGGTGCTAAATAATAATAATAATAATAATAATATAATAATATATGTTTAGACCTAAAATGTAGGGTAGTTTACTGAAAGGAAACGATATTTATTTTCAAAATCTGTTATAACGGTTTTGATTAATTTTGTATTTAGACGTTGTTTAACATTACAAACACAATTGGTATTCTTGTTTCCCATGAAAATGACTATGGGTAGGATTATTATACATAAGCGGAATTTTACAATTTTTATCACATTTCCGTAACTATTTAAGATACGAAATAACCTTATCATTGTAAGGTTGTAGTACTATTAAATATAAAAATCTTTCAATTGAAATGTACTTTTATAAACTCAATAGTTTCAGAGCTATAAGCAAACATGTACAGTAGCCCATGGCTTCTTTGGTGCTGACTGACAGCTCACAGCTGACTTCTGACAGTAAACATTTAGATATATACCTAAATTTTGACTGTCAGAAGTGACAGCTGCTAAACACATGTTTTTGCAGATCATTTGGTTCGGCGTACGGATACATAATTTGCTCTGGTAACTTTTCAAAGCCGTCAGCTGTGAGCTGTCAGTCAGCACCAAGAAGCCATGGGGCTACTGTATATTTATATATAAATATATGTTCTTTATGGGACACTTTGAAATTAAATTATTGATTGTCATTCTTTCATTGTTTCAGTAACAGTGTATATTATTTCATCTATACTATTTGGGGGAGTGTTTCTGCAACAATGTATATGATTTAGTTTCACAAATATTATGAGTTTTTAGTAAATGTATATATTTTAAGATAAAAGAGAAGGTTAATCTTTGCTATACACTGTACCATTTATGGTTATATAATGAATGGAATTCAAAGATTTCCCGGAAAACCAAATAAAAATACAATGCTTGTATAGAATAATATAAATGTCAATTAAAACGGATAATGAATTAAAAATAAAAGAAATGTAATACAACATGAATTGAAATACTTATTTTTCTCACCACGTCTTATTATTATTATTATTATTATTAGCACCGCGTCTTACTACCCATTCGGGTTATACGCACTTACGCTAATGTGTAATGGTAGGGTGATTGTGAGATGAAATGAAGGACCTACAGTTTAACGTGGAATCCGAACCACGGTGGAGGCCTGGCATTCCCCACATCTCACCACGTCTTAATACCCGTTCGGACTGCCTACATTTAATCATACTTATAGCAAAGAAATGATAAAGGTAGAATGATGGTGGTCTAATCTCATAAAATATTATATACCAATTAAGATTAAACATTATTATTATTTAATTTTGATGTGTGAATGGTTAAGAAAGTAAAATTTGTACCTTATAAAAAAGTTAAGAAACTGTTGTTTTTCATTGTTTTATAAGGATAATAATATCTTAATATATCCGTAATGTATTAATGCTAAAATGTTATGTCATTTATTTTCTGGGATTAAATTATTTGAGAGTAATCTATTAATCCTTCAGTTTCATCACCTTTATCCCTTGACCTCGTGTCCTCACTTAGTTAAAGTGGAAATTTGTTTAGACCTTTTGAAATTTACTCGGTAATATTCTGACTGCCACTTTGAATCCAAATAATTTTATATAATGCCTTAGTGTTGTGAAACTAGGCCGTTTCATTCCCATGCCAGAATAGCTTCAGTAGGTTCAAACCGTTCCAAAACTTAAACTTTAGATTGATATGAATGAAACAACTGTATTGAGCTTATAAACAGGGAGAGACCACGTTTATAGATGGATTAAAGTTTGAAGAACTTTATCTAACAGTTACAAAAGTTACTAAAACTACTTTCATATATTCATACGTAAAGTTTTGCGTTATGGAGCTGTCACTTTTGCTAAATAATAGCAATGCCTCTAAAAAATACTAACAATACAACCAAATGTTATCAATACTGACAGTGACAATTTATATTGATACCTTCTAAATACTTCTTTCTACTAGAAACCAACTAAAGTTTGTCACCTCTAAACCAAAACCCACATTACAGCCTCGGTATTCAAAGTAAAAACGCAAACATATTGATCAATTTATTTAAAACGAAAATAAAGTTAAAATAAAATATAACAAATTTTAAGATGCTAATTTTATTCAAACCAACAAGCACTATTTTATTTAGATATTTCAAATAGATATGATGACAAAGTCCAATTTTTATTAAGATAAATGAACTTGGGTATTTAGTTTTTATCCTATTTTCACCACCACGTCATATTACTGGTCTGGATTATGCGGATTTTTACTATACTAACTAATTAGGTAGAAATGAGAAAGGTAGAATTTCGTTGTAATGTGCTCACATTTATAAGGAAATAGAGAAAGAAGGAAACCATTTATAAAACAAATCCAGCTGGAATTTTATACCCAAACTTTTCATCACCAGAAAATTAGATTGGATGAGCGTGACATTTATTGCGTATCTCTACCAATTTGAATTTTCTATCTTAAATTTTTTCAAACGTTAATGTTATAAGGATTTTCACAGTATAAACTTTGTTTTGGGCTACTCCGATCAAATGTTTTGTCAATCATGCCAATGCCTATTACTTGTCGATTAGTCTTATCACCGATGCCAATTATTTGGTTTGGTTAATTTTAAATACTACAAAAATAATAAATATTAGTAGAAATACTAAAAAATCAACTTTTCGAGTTGACCATTTATATTTTGTTTAGTATAGGCCTATTAGGTTTGATTATACAGGGTTAAATGTAAACTAGAGTTAATTAAAATATAAATTCATCTTATAATTGGTTTAACCACATTTTAAAGACAGTTATTTTCAGTCTAATTGATTTCACAATTTAAGAAGTATAAACTGATGAATATCTTTAAGTATTAAAATAAAGATAAGTTCTGAATCCATGATGTAGTTTTAATCCTCTGATAGTTCGTTAATTTTAACTTCCCTGGAATTTTCCCGGTTTTCGCTTCTCTTGAATCTTTTCCAATTTAAGATTCCTTTGATTTACCCCAGATTAAGCTTCCCCTGAATATTCCCCAGTTTAAGCTTCCCTTGAATATTCACAAGTTTTAGCTTCCCTTGGATATTCCCCAATTTAAGCTTCTTTTGAATATCTCCAAGTTTTGCGTCCCTTGAGTATTCCCAGTTGTAGCTTCTCTTGAATATTTTCCAGTTTAAGCTTCCTTGAATATATTCCCCAATTTTAGCTTTCCCTGAATCTTTCCCAGTTTTAGTTTCTCTTGAACTTCCCCAGTCTTAACTATCATTACTATTCCCCAATTTTGGCTTCTCTTGGATCTTTAGAGTTTTGGTTTCCCTTTATTCTTACCCAGTTTTGGCTTCGCTAGACTCTTGCCAAGTTTTAATTTTCTTTGACTTTTCCCCAATTTTAATTGCCCTTGAATTTTCTCTAATTTAGGACTCCCTTGAAACTTCCACGGTTTTAACTTTCTTATATCTTCCCTCTTATCTTCCACAGTTTTTACTTTTCTTGAATAATCATTTATTTTAGCTCCTTTTGAATCTTCCTTTCTTGATTCAGAAGTCTCTTTGCTAGTTTACCTTGTGGATGACCTTGAAAAGGTAATCCTTTCCTACTCATAACCTTTGCAATACAGCTTCTCTCGCTTTCACTGACCTTTATATTCGCAACACAAACACACTTTACCCTTTACTCATCCCATTGTTTTTGATGAAGAAAGTAGCTGTTTAATCAGTCACTAGCAGCCACCCCACACACCTTTTCTGGCAATATAACAAAGGACAATAATGTCTTACAAGAGATTAACAATGATGAGCTACCAGTATCTGAAATTTTTGGGCCTGTTTACAAAGGAGCAGCTTTAATAAAAAATCATTGATAAACATTTTCGATCTTTGACTTAGAGATTGGGCCATAATTGCCTGATGATCAGATTGATAATCGGCATCAATCTAGCTTTTTTTAATTAATTACTATAAGTTATAAACAAGCTATTATCAGACTATCTTAATTCAATATAATTTAAATAATCATCTTATCCTTTAGGGAAAGAGAAAAATTCAATACACAAAATTATTCATTTTTAGTCAGCCAGGTAACTAAACAAGGTTCATTACAGAGAACCATTGCCAAATTAATATGATAATCTTGTAATACAACTTAAATAATGATACATTTTTTAAAAGGTCAATAATCCTGCTGTTAGATTTAGTTTTACCAAATGTTCAATGAAAAAATAAAAATTTAAGGACACAGGATCAAAAAATAGAAATTAAGGAAATTTACTGCATTCAATTGGAGAGAGCGTGTAAAATAAGTTCAAATATCCCTCGGTACACCCAGTTAAAATTAGAACCAACTTCCACCTACCCATTGTGGAATAAGGAATATCCCAGCAAATCCACTGTCATTAGCCAACACTACCACTGTTATTCCATATAAGAAACATCAAACATATAAAACACACTATTCGGAATTGTCGTTAAGACTGATTTTATTGGAAATAATTAACTTATCTTACATTTAAAAAAATTAGTTTCATTTCAAAATAGAACCTACATACTAACTTAATTCTAGAGCAACCCACTTCGGTGGACGTATGGACTATGGCGCTACTCTTCCAATAGATTATACTGCTGAAGGGGGAAAGTCGGGTTTGATCCTAGTTACGTGTACTGAGGAGTGGTTTTTCCTAAATGGTTTTCCACTCAAATAAGAGTGCACTTCCTCTAAATTTAATCTTTCTTTTCCCAAACACATTATTGTAAACTGTAATTAGTACATAGGCTAACCAAACGGGTAGTAAGACACATTGCTAAAATATTATTATTAACGTAGATTCAACGCTCGATTCACAGATCAATGACAATCTCGACGTAAAAGGTGTGGAAAATAGTGGGGGGGGGGGGGATACAGGACTGAATTAGGTATGCACAAGGGAGAATCCATAAATATATTATATCAATGAGGGGTGTTGTACCAAATCGCTCGTTCTGAGCCGGGAAGATTCCTGGATAGCTCAGTGGTTAAAGCATTGGCGTACTAAGCCAAAGGTCTCGGGTTCATTTCCTCTGCCCAGGTGTTATTTTTCAATTTTCAGAATAACCTTAAGTATTTTTCTTCATAAAAACACACATCATTTTGTTAATCACAATAAACACTCAACAAATATAAATTTAAGAGAAAAATTTTTCAAATATATTTAACAATATTATAATTTAAAAAATACGATTATTTGTGAACTACCCTGAAATTATTTTTAATTTGCTAAAACACAAACGTATTCTTATTTATCATGAAAAACTATTCCTAGATTCCCATTTTGAAATCAAATTTCATGTCAATTTCCAAAAATTTCAAACTTTCTACTATTGTCCTAAATAAACAATTCTTAAATTAATTTTTATTAGGTAAATAAAGATGTGTTATTATTGTTATTGATAATACAAAATGGTTGCCCAATAACAATTTTGAAACAAAATGCTAGAGCCATTTTTTTTAATATTCTAACTAAAAAAAGTCACTAATCATTTAACTACCCAAAACTGATTTTTCTCTCAAAAACTAAGTACACAGCTTTATTTGTCATGTTAAACAATCAAAACCGATTTTCCCCCAAAATACAAGTATACAGCTTCATTTGTCATGTTCATATCAAACACCCATGATATACATTTTAAGCAAAATCGTTAGAGCCATTTTTAAAATAATTCAAATTTTCCAATAATCATTTATCAGTAAACAGCCCTTTATTATTTTTTAACCCAAAATCAAGTATAAAGGATAATTTTTCATGCCAAATCCTCCTAAGATACCCATTTTGAATCGAATCAGAGCGATTTATAAAATATTTTAGGTTTTTAAAAAATCAGTCAAAAATAAAACAGCCATAAATGAGTTTTTTACACCAAAAACATATAATTATATAGCTATTGTCATACCACACATCTCCCACTCCACATTTTAAACAAAATGGTTGGAGCTATTTTAGAAATATTAAGAATTTTCAAAAAAATTCGCAAGTAAACCACCCTTCAACATATTTATTCCGAAAACAATTATTCAGCAATATTTGTCATGTCAAACAAATCCTAGATATGCACTTTTAATACAATTGTTATAACAATATTTGAATATTTAAAAATCAATAAAACTACTCATCACTTAACTAATCTTAATTATTAAAGTACTAGGGTAAAAAAAAATGTGTTATAGCGTTATAAGATCTTAAAATCAAGATTGAACAAAATCCATTAAATCGTTTTGGATCCGTGACCAGGGACAAACAGAATTGTAAAATCAATTTTTTTGGGTTCGTGTTTACATAAAAACGTAAAGACTCGTCATAAGCTTGAGATCGATCACAATAATTTATCTTGATACTCTTGATATGAGGAAGTAAAAATAAAACATGATTAAAAAGTAATTATTTTAAAATAAAAAATAACCGTTATCACTGATTCCAATTTCACTGTTGTCAAGTGAATAATTAAGAAAAGTGCACTCTGCTAGAAATTCTGACTCTAGCATAATCTTGTATCCAAAAGCTCAGTTAATCGAACTTAAAATGGGCTCTTGTGGACCACTTCGTTAAGCTGGCGAAGTTATTTCCACGACAAGGTACAGAGCTCCTCCAATCCTCTTATCCAAGGGCTTAGGAACTATGATCGACCCGTAAAAGTCTCACAAACGTTCCAAAGACCTGTTCGAATAAGTAAAACGTTGATCACCAAAGATACACGGAAAACTGCAATCACACTAGCTTCTTTTTTTTTTGCCTCTCCTTTAACATAAGGTTTATTTATTAATGATTTAATATAAATTATGTATTAGAATAGATACATCCACATTAGTATGGAAAGGGAATGGGAACACCACGGCGAGAGAATATGTGTAAATTACTTAAGTGCACTCGGTTGAGATTCACATTTTACCTGCAAACGGCGACTGAGTGCAATGTGATTTTAAGGCTCTAGACCACCCGGCCTTCACTGCAGATCCATACAAAATCTTTAGGATAATAAACCTATTTGTCAGTACGTAAATAGATTATAATAAAACATAGGTAGAAACATTGTTGACAATTTCCAAAATTTACAAGGAAAAAACATCTTTATACAACCGCATTTCAATTCATTTATGTGTAAATCTTACTTTTGATAGATAATATAATTAACTATAAAATAATACTCACAATATGATAAAATAATATTGATCTTGACCACAACTTTCTTTTTTATGAGTGGTTCTTCCAACCAGAGTTTTAAAACTTGGGCCTAGTATTTGGCTCTTAACAAACTTAGGCTCCACTCAATTTTTCATTTATTTGAGGTATTTACGCGAACTTTCTGAACTAACTGATTATATCAGCAAACTACTTATACACTAGTTAAAATCTAGAACAGACACAACATCCAATCCCCGTGATTTATTTCCTGTTAAAGGGTTAACCCACATTTCATAAGTTATTAAAAAAATTGTTCATACCGGGAATCAAACCCTGGACCCGAAACTCTGTAGACATACACGCTAAAGACTAAGCTACCGCTACTGAGATCGTATCAATGAGGTTAAGTATTTTATTATCACCTGGTGCAATACAGAGTATAAATGATTAATTAGTGTTTTCTTTTTCTTTAACAGTGTATTCACTATAGTTTCTTAGCAAGTTAGTTCATATCTTCACTGGTGATAGTATGGATCAAGGCGGAATTTTTATTTGTCTTGCTTACCGGTGAGAGAGAGGTCGGAGTTCATGTCTCACCTGAATGTGTTGAGAATGAAGGGGGTTTCCATAGATTGCATCCCATACCCTTCATCTACGCAAGTGGTTGACCTCTGAGGTCTTTGAGTAAGGTGCTCACCTCAGGTCCCGTTGTTAATGGATTTAAACCCATCCGGGGTGGATGGATTTTTTTTAAGTGGTAAAAATCCATCGCACAACTCCCTTGAGAGGGGCATCTAAAATATTCCTGAAATACATGCTATTAGATGTCATTACAGTATAATTTGTAGACACTATCTCGATCGTTTATAGAAATTCTTGGCTGAAGGAAACGAGAAATCACTGCATTTTTTCAAAACTTCCAGAGTACATGTGCTTTCTCCCAAATGGAGAGGGTGGGTGGTACTAACCAACAGAAGGGATGAGTAAGCGCGCTGCCGCAGATGTATGAGGAAGCATCAAACCAACCTCCAGGTTTCAAACTATAAGCAAATTATTAATTAGCATATACTTTTCAAACACCTGAGTGTATCTTTAAATTGTATAATAAGTTAACCTTGGACAGCAAGAGTTAACATTACACACACAAACTTCAATTTTAAGAAAAGTACTATCTAAGAATCTGGCCGAAGACATACACAAATAGGTCTATTAAACTAAACATCACCTTGAAGTGAACTTAAGCATTCCTAATAGTGTCCTTGAATGTGGTTGATCTGACACATAATACACACAAAAAAAGGGCTATTTGTATGATACATTTGTTAAATTCCCATCATCCATCATCTAGTTGAATTATTTACGTTTATTTAGAATATATTATAAAATCTTAAATAGGTGTTGAACTATATTAAAAAAATAGCCGTCACATTAAATAGTAATTTAATAAAATAATAAAATAAGCTAATTATAGACGTCATGGATTAAGCCATAAAGTATTAATAGAATAGAGTAATGAAATATAATGAATAAAAGTGGTTGAACACAATTATAGGGGACCATGGATCGATTCCAAGTGGTGCTGGTGAATATATTAATATTTGTATAAAGGTTTGTCCTTTTACTCTTATGGTAAATGTGAAAGCAATGGGGATGGTTGTACAGAGTCCAATTTTCAAAGAAAGCACAGCGAGAAAACTCACTAGATACACTTTCACATATTTATAATTAAAGTAATGTAATTTGTAGCTGCAACTATTGATATATATAAATTCATTACTCATAAAAAAAACATTATTATAATAGCATACTCTTATCAATGTTGGCTGTAAGGAAAATTTTTTGTATTTTCTAAAAAACTCTTCTTATTAAAATTGTACTTGAGTACTAAATGTCTCTATAGAGTTATTTTGCAAGTCACATACTTACATTAACTTATATTATCTGTGAGGTTAGAAAGTACAGGTTAAATACCCCTATATATTTTTATAAAGACCTAAGGGTTTTGTTTTAATTCTAAATTGAGGCTATCTTATTCAAACATTCCTTTCATATTCTTAACAGTTAAAATTAGAAACCACAAACAGACATTCAGACGGTAACGTTTGTGTACTAAGTTTTAATGAACCTTTTCTAAATATTATTAATACCTCGAAACATTCCCAGGTAAAGTACTGTGTAAAGTAGTTGCGCGCGCAACGACGCGTACAGTCATCAATGTGAGGATGGACACACCCTCTTCTTCTCATCCCCTTCACCCGGATCCTTCCATCCCAACCCTTCGGCCCTCCCCTGCCAGAGGCTTCACAGCGGCTGTACCATTCTCTCTATCAGTCGGTGGGGAACTCGTGTCGGGTCTAGGTCACACCGATTCAGTGTTCTTTGAGCTCCCGGATTCGGACGTAAACTTGCGCTAGCGCAATCGTCATTAATTTTCTAGGTGAAAAAAAAAAAAATCGAGGATAAATAAATAATAGGCTAATTTTGTTTCTAAAAATATTTAATTTACTCGTTATTATATTCCATACGAGGTTACAAATTAAGTACTATTAGAACATTATTAAAGACATATCTAACACGTTTTAATAAGCTGCAAAATTAAAGTTATAACGCGATTCTTCTATCTACAAGATAGTTTAACATGTGAGTGAGTGTATTGAATAATTAGCCTATATTGAATAAGAAATATTTTTAGTCATATAATTTATAAAATGCAAATATTACTTTGGTCATTGGATACGAAATGAAAAAAAAATAATCGGGATATGAATTTTAAAATTTGATTCAGTAAAGTTAGTTTTTTGCTGCATTATGTAAACATAATTTATAAAAATAAGTCCTTTTAATAGTATTTGCTTTATTTCAAACAAGAACACGATATATTTTTATTATAATTTATCGAAAAAAAAAATGTATTCAAAATTTAAAATTTATCTAGTAAAAATGAGATTTTTAAAATTTAAATTTGTTTTAAGTCATAGTGATATTATTAAATGATTATGATAAATTACTTTAAAATACCTCTAAATGCTTATCAACTGAAGTTTTAAATATTGTTATAGATAAAACCATTATAGCTTACTAAGAATAAAGTTATAAGTTAATTTTAGTAGTCTTTGAACGAGTTATTGGTATTATTTTTACTCAAAAACACGTTCAATAACATTTAGAGTGACGGAATAAGTTTTAGATTATCATTTAAATTATAGCTAATATATATCAAATTATATAGTTAATTCCCGTAAATTATATTTTAGCAATGCCTAGTATATAAAACGTTTCAACTGAACGTCATAAATAAAGTTTAAAATAAAATATTCATTGTTAACTATGGATTTTAATTTATATTTAATTTACACTTTATACAACCCAAAAAAGCTTTGAAATTAAATATTTAAATTATAACAATGAATGTAATTGGCATACATCCCTGAATCATGTACAAAAACATAAACAAAACAGGTTTTATTATGAAATAAAATTTGCATGTTTAAAACATACGTTACAGAAAATTGAACTGTGGAAATATATTTGTACAGTTGAAATATTATGACATTTAATAAATAACGCTAATATATTATTTTACTAAAACGTCATATCAATATAAAAAATACTCGCAACAGTGGGTACGTGGTAAAAGGTGTTTGTCTAAATCAGTCTGGTATACCGATGTCGAGGAAGTCAGGGTTCAAATCTGGTCGGGTGTATTTTAGTGCTATTTCCATTCTCCCTCCCTGTCTTCTCGTCATTATCCTAATTATTTAAATATGTGAAGATACCGAATGGGCACACCCTATCTATAGAGTAAAGGTGGTAAGGGATAGCTAGAAAAATATATCATGCATCTATTCGTCAAACTATATGACCTTGAAGAACATATGACGAGTTGTTATTTTCGGCAGTCAGAACTTATGCAACAAACGATCTGTTTTTATATTTTTCTTTCAACTATTTTTAAAATATTAAAACATAAACCTTTGAAAATAACCATTTGAATGTTTTAATCTTTGTGGAAGTGGTGTATGTTATTAAAAATACTATTCAAACTAGAGCTTCTAAAATGCTGCGTTCTTTTCATAAATTAGGAAGGCTGACCAGATGAAACCAGAACGGTTGATGACGTTATACAAACTGTCTTCAGGTGTGTTCATACGCTTTTCATAAGATTGAAACTTTTTATAAAATTGAAACTTTTTAATAATTAATATTTTGTCTGGATCTTTCACTAAGTTACATAATTATAACATTTATTTATTTTGGTGGCCAATTATAACAATAAATAAGTATGAATAATATCTATTTTTGCCACAACCGCATAAAAAACACATTATTAAATGCTTTATTCAAAACTAAGGAAACTCCAAAAAAGACAGTAAATATTAGGAAATAGCTATTAGAATAGTTTTATATAATTTCTTATTGATAATATATAATACCAAGTAAATACTAATTATTTCCGTATAGGTTGATATTAGTCACTTTCACCAATGTTTGCAATAAAGAAACTTCTGCTATCCGTCACATACCACCTCTCCTGGCGTAGATAGGGTATAGTAAGATGAGGCGCATATAAATATTTTAACTTACCTGGGTTTTATGGATTGATTTACACACTGAAACAACCATTATTAAACTTGATTATTAGTTTGGCTTAATATCCAAAAACTTTAGAGCATTTAATTGCATATACACTAAGAACTAAACAAAAAAACAAAAAATTACAGTCACGCGTATTTTAGAACTTCCTCTTTTTTTTATCAATTTATAAACTAAGCATACGAATAAAATATCGAAATAGTGTCTATTTTTTATACTAGATTGTTCAGTTTTGTAATATTTTAAAAATAACACTCAAAACTATTAAATCATGTTTTAATTGGTGGCGTGCATTTTAAACTCATAAAGAATTTATAGTCCTACTATTTTATGTACTCAATATATACAGTAATTACACTTTATACTGAGAAATTGATATGAAAATTCATTTCATTTATTATATTATATGTAATTTAAAGTAGATATATATGACCCTATCTTAAAATAAAACAAAAAAAATAAGAATTAAAATATGCTGGTAAACTTTTTGAGCAAGAGAATTCATAAAATTAAATGAATAATTTAATTTTACTGAATCCTAGTAGGATCCTTTTGTTTTATTAGGTGTTTGGTCTTACAACAGGTACATTCCTTTTGTCAGTGAACTTAGACAGTCAATATGCCATGTCATCTGCATCCTCCTTCAGCTCTCAGAATTTTCTTCTTTCCTTCAAGTAATTCAATATTTGAATCTACTTCTTCATAAGCTCCTTTTACCCTCAACTTTTCCTTTAATGACGTCACGTAGCAGACAGTTCCTTCTACGAATGATTCCGATCCAGTTTTCTTTGTACCGAAGAATTACATTCAAAATGGTTTTCGTTTAACACATTTTCTTTAGGACTTCTTTTGTCCACTTAATTTTCTCAAGTCTTCTCCTACATCACATTTCAAAGCTCTTCAATCTCCACCATTCAGTCAATCATTTACTGCAATTCTTCTTTAATTTCGGATTACAATTCTAGATCATTTCTGATTTTATTGTGTTGATGATGCGTCCTCCTATCCTATTATTATTATTATTATTATTTTATTATCATTATATATATTATTATTAGCACCACGTCTTACTACCCATTCGGGTTGTACACACTTACGCTAATGTGAAATGGTAGAGTGATTGTGAGATGAATTGGATGAACTACAATTTAAAGTGGGATCCATATCCGTTAGAGGCCACACATTCACAAGTTGTGATTAATACACGCCTTGTCAGAGGTGAAGGAAGGTTTCGGCAATCAGATAAATCTGTGCCGGGACCAAGGATTGAACCCCGGACCCTCAGCAGGGAAGTCTTGACACCTTACCCCTAGACCGCCAGGTCACCGACTCCTTCTATCCTGAAATTGCCACGTCCCTCTTGAGCTTCCTGTCTCACTCCTCTTCCCATCTCTGCTCCGTTTGTCTCAACGTCATACAGCCTTACCTTCACTCGCTGTTAAGGACAGGTTTACAGTTAGCCTTCTCTCCCTCCAGTTGATGAACGTATTTAGTATATCCATCAGGGGTGACCTGGTAGTCTAAGGGTAAGGTGTCGGACTTCTGAGCTGGGGTCCGGGGTTCAATCCTTGGTCCCGGCACAGATTTATCTGATTACCAAACCTTCCTTCAACTCTGACAAGACATCTTGTGAATGTGGCGAATGCAGGCCTCCACCGTGGTTCGGATTCCCTCGTTAAACTGTAGGTCCTCATTTCATCTCACAATCACCCTACCATTACACATTAGCGTAAGTGCGTATAACACGAACGGGTAGTAAGACGCAGTGCTATATAATAATAATAATAATAATAATAATAATAATAATAATAATAATAATAATAATAATATCCATCAGCTTATTCCACTTCACTCCATCGAACGCCTTTTGCCAGTCAATTAGCTATAGTAAATAGCTTAAATTTGGTAAAAAGTTTTTAATTTTTAAAAGATAATTATTGTAGAGTTTTGGTGTGATTGATTTCAATGTAGTAAACCTTTTCCTTGCCTTCCTTCCAGTACCTCTCTGAAATTATTCTTAGCATCCCGATGGCATCTCTGGTTTTTTTTACTTTTCTGAATCCAAATTGGTCTTCTTCTATTTTATTTTCCAGTCACCTGTTGAATAATCTTGCCGTTATCTTGAGTTTTAATTTATAATTTACATTTAAAAATTAAATTAAAATGCACTGCCATATAATAAAAATTTTTTTTTAACTTTACCTAGTTTTTACACCCACTTTGACATTCCCGTACATTTATGTTAATGGGGTAATGAAGAGTAAAGTTAAATTTATAGGATATATACCTGTGTTTTAAGTAAGCTAAAATTGACATTTATTTAGGGAAACACCTTCTGAGTTCACTCATCCGGGATTTAAACCCCAATATTATCCATCACTGGCAATTCAGTCTATTGCCAGAGTACACCGTACGGTTATGGATGCTAGTAAATGCAATACTACATGAAATATAATAATTTACTGAACTCAGATGGCTCAATCTTTGAATCACCAAGCAATTATAATTTGAATCTTATTACTATGTTTGTATTATTTTATAGTTTTCACTCTTTTATGTAAAAAATCTTATGTATTTACAAATTTTTACTTTATTTTCTATATATCCATTTACGAGTATTGATTATGGATTTTTTTTATAACTAAACTAATTTGTGAATTTCTACCAATTTAAGTAATGACATGGCTATCCAGTACAATATTTCATATTTTATATTATTTTATTTACTTCTTTACTGATACCTTAGAGCTAATGGTGCACAAAGCAAGAAAAAAATTATGTTAACATCTTGAAAGTTGAAATATGGTTTGTGACCTATATGGTTTGGTTAGCCCTATCATACTAGAATATATTTTATAAAACGTTATTTGGCACTGCAAATGTATATGATTTATAATCCAAATACAATAATCTCGATTGATAATGGGTCTGAAAATATATTACAAAACTGATTTGTCCCCTTAGTGTGAGAAATTTTACTTTCTATGGTCATATAATTAAGGAGTTTAAAGGCCATTATTAGCCACCACACCTTAACCAAAACGTAATAATGACTACAAAATATATAGGACATATAGTCTATTGTTGGAACTATATATAATGTTAATTTTAGCACCGCGTCTTACTGCCGATTCGGTTTATACGCTAATGTACTAATTACGCTGTAGGTTAAGGGTGATTAAGATCAAATTTAGAGTATACTTGCATTTGAGTGGAGAGAAAGTGAGAAATCATTTAGAAAATACCATCCTCAGTACACCCAACTGGGATCGAACCGAGACTATAACCCCATCATTGGCAGTCAAGTCTATTGCAAGAATAACGCTTTAGACCATGCGGTCACTTAAATGGGGAGCTATAATCAAAATGGTAGGTGACCTGCTGGTCTAGGGGTAAGGTGTCAGACTTCTGTGCTGGCGGCCGGGGTTCAATCCTCGGTCCCGGAACAGATTTATCTGATTACCAAACCCTTCCTTCACCTCTGACAAGACATCTTGTGAATGTGGGGAATGCCAGGCCTCCACCGTGGTTGGATTCCACGTTAAACTGTAGGTCCTTCATTTCATCTCACAATCACCCTACCATTACACATTAGCGTAAGTGCGTATAACCCGAACTGTTAGTAAGACGGGTGCTAATAATAATAATATAATCAAAATGATCAAAGATTTCATTTTTTTTCTTCTTAAAATCAAACTATGCAATGTGTGAGATTTACATTTTTGACTCCGGAAAGTAAAAATTAACTGCGTAAATAGGAAAAATGTAATATAATATTTTCATTATTATAGGTCTGTGTATTTTTAAGATTCTAAAACTTAATCTGATCACTAGCTCTCACATTTATTTCAATTATAATATAAATATAGTAACTTGATAGTAAAATTCTTGATGAACAAAATTAAAATCTTAGGTATGCCAACTTGGTTATAAAGAAATAAAATATTATAATCTCAAATTAATTAATTGCTAGCCTAGATGGGAAAAATGGTTTTGCATTAGGTCATGTAAAATGTACACACATTTTAGTTAGGTTTAAATTGCGGGTATGGAAATTATATAAATGTTGCTATCCCTAAGAACTTTTGAAAGAAAAATAAATGTGCAATAACAAATGTTTTTATTTACGTATTTAAACTGTTAGTTTTCCATATGAAAAGTAGATAATAAATTATCAAAAAAGTGCTTACTAAGGTTTTTACATGAGGTAAAATAAAACTATGCTTCATGCAACTATTATAATTGTGGAACTTTTTATTTAATTAACCATTAATATATATTTACAAGTTTGAGTTTGTCTAAAATACGCTAACAATTATTATTAAACACCCTTAAATAAACAATCCAATTTATCAATTTTAATAACTGTTTCCACCATAAAATAGCAAAATATATAAACTTACCTGAATTAATAAAAGGGAGATACATTTTCTTGTTCATATGAACTGTCAAAACATATTTTCTCAACTGAGTCAGAATTCCTGTTTATTTCTATTTTGAGCTAGCAAACCTTCTACTCATAGTAATAATTTAGTTTTCTCTCAGTTGAGATAGGGAATTATAGTCAACATTACTAAAAGAACTCACCAAATCTCTGTTTATCCAAACTAGATTATTAAATACTTCTAAATATTAATATCTAGGTTCACACTTGACAAAAATATTGCCTTTCCAAATATTGACTGGAATGAATGAATGGTATTCTTTATATGAGTGTGTGTTCAAGGTGTATTTTGTGCATACATTAATTTTTTAGCTTGCATTTTAAATGATTTTCTGATAAAATTAAAATGTCCTTCCTTATATCCATTCGAGAATAAATATTACCATCAATTACTATGGATCTGGATATGTTTTTAAATGGCGCTTCGTTGTATTTCATATAGTCAGTCGTAAAATAGTATAAAAAGTCTACTAACTGAAAGATTAGGTTAACTTAACTAATAACATTTTAAAAATAAACATACATTGATATAAGAATAAATTCGTGAAATAAGTTTTTCCGGAGCTAGTTTCAAGACCATACATTTTCCCCAGTTATTTCCCGAGGTTGGGATCTCATATACGTCTAGTAAATTCACAAGCTTTCCTGAGGACATAATAAACATGGTTTAGTTCTCAAAGTGATGTATTTTATGTTCCTCAATTGGTGCAAACAACATCAAAATTATTATTTTTAAACAAAAACTCTCTATTTTTTAAAATGCTTTAATATCATTAAAATATTATTATTATTTTGAATACAACTTGAGAAATACCAGTTTACTAAAATAACACACTATATGTTTACATTTGCTTTCCTAATTAAATACACAAAATAATTACTGATTTTTATTAAAAAATAATTATTAAGCTACAAACTTTAAAAAAATTCCCAATCGTATTCAATAAAGTAAAAAGCTATAGGTTTTTTAGTACAAATATAAAAAATGTTATCATGTAGTTTTTTGGATCATCTTTCTGTTACTATAGTGTTTGATTGAAGTTATTTACTGTACTCATTTATGTTAATATTTTTTATGGAAAAAGATAACACTTACTATTTAATTACTGTTATTTTATACTTACTTATAATATTTTTCAAGAGTGACAGCTAATAATCACATTACTTGATAAATGAATTCATGAAAGTGGATCTATTAGCTTTTATTTTGTCAAATAAGGTTCTTACTATAAAATTTGACTGTTTTTATAAGACCACTGCACTGGTTTCTAAATACTCCTATATGAAACATAATATTTATATGATTAATTAAATTATTAATTAACATACAAAACTTTACCATAACTTGCCCACCAAACGAAAATTGTTTGAGAAACCATACTTTGGTTCTATATAAATTGGTTGTTTGAAAGTGGTCTTCAAAATGTTTAATCAAATAGGACTACCAAAAGTGACAAGTTCACTGGACCATTCATTTCACTTATATTCATATTTTATTACTCTTTCCACAAGTTATTTCCAAAGTATCAAACATCTCAAAACCATTTTCCCCGGTCTTGTCGAATTTTAACTTTTCTTTAAACCGTTCTAATTTTGTGCGCATATCAAATACGGTATCCCATTGGGCCTTGAAAATACGAATTTAACTCGTGAAGAAACTTGAAACTGTAAAGAAAGCAATTCAAGTTTAAACAGCGAATTGAAGTCACGAAAATATTTAGAAACTTCAATGCTACCAACTGTCACAGAGGGGCTCGATTCACACGCATGTGCATAACTCCACGCGTTTCAGTTTGTTTGACCTACATAAACAGCTGGTGCTAGCATTTGATGATCGCCACACCAAAAGCTCTACAATAATTATCTTTTTAAAATTAAATAACTTATTACCAAATTTTAGCTATTTATTATAGCTAGTAAAGTGTTATTATAGGATAACGCATAACTAGAATTATTATGTATTATATTCTGATAAATTATTAAAATATGCTGACCCTTCTATCAAATCAGTGGTCCGTAAACCTAAGATTACAATCTTTTTAGTAGTACTTAATAAAATATTACTTCGAGCATGAGTACTCAAATTTAAAAAAATGCTAGAGGGTTAAACTCTCAATAAATAACAAAAATAATAAAATTTACATGCTCCAAAATTGAATAAAATAAAATAATTGTTGGAATGTTAAGGGTGGGAATGAAAGGTGTGGTCGAAATGTATTTTTATAGATATATTAACTTCAACAAAATCTTGACAGGCGATGTACTTAATTTGAATTGTTCTGATTGAAATTTTATCTCTTGTAAATATTATGTTTACTCACTATCACTATTTGATACCATCTATATACACACTTGCACACTACTTTCACTATTTATAAATTCTAAACGTTCAATAACTAATAAATGCTACCAATTTGAACATCATTTTGAAGAAAATAAAAAATGAAAATGTTAAAAAACTGACAAATGTATTTTCTATAGAGACTGTTTACATCTAAGATATTTTTAAATTAAAAGTACTGTAACTATGCGTAGCTTAGCATATTTTTTAAATTACTACGTTCAACAAAAAAATTTAATTAATTTATTAATATAATGATGACAAAATAATCTTATAGGAAATGTACTAGTATTATCTTGTAGAAAATAATGGAAAACCATAAATAAAAATACTAAGTAGAAAACAATGCTTCTTGTATCCGTCAGAGATTTTAACATTGATTTAAAATACTAAATATGTTATTAAATTTAATTTAATAATTAAAAAGTTATCAAAAGCATCCAATAATACCCTCTTATGGATTACTATATAATTTATCTCTAAATTATTAATAAAGTGTACTAATAATATAAGTACAATTTTATAATTTTTATTTACGCTATTTTGGCAACATTATTTTACTTACAGTTTTCAAGTAACGGAACTCCTATTAAAATCAGACTATACAATTAAAGTGTATTGCCTTAGAAATTTAGGATAACACAACGTCTCCTAACATAAATATAAATATATTAGTGAAATTTTGAATTTAAAATGCCTAGAGTTCCTTTTTATTGAATTTATAAGACAATAAAATAATACAGTGAAACTAACATCACGTGGAATATAATAACAATAATATATTAATATAACAATTATGGCTACTATAAGGAAAACTACATAGGGTTGTTACTCTATAAATATATTTTTTAAGACTCACAAAGAAAGTCTCAATTAGTAATCATTACTGAATGGTTCATTCTTGTTTCATTGTATATTTTTCTTTTCTATGCTGTCAGTCCTGACCCGCAGCTATTTCCACGAACCTAATAGAATTTCTACGCGAGTGCTCGAACTGAAAAGGGGTTGTTAGATGAAAATAAATGAGGTACCTTTGTTTCCATTTTATCGTTCGTAGTTCATAGTTTATCATTTTCACAGCTTTTGGACTCTAACAAAAGTGAGTGTTAAAATATTTTTATCCACTTTATACAACGAGATTTTACGGTAGAACTTTTTTTTTTAGAAGTAGAGAGGAGGGAGATAAAAAAAAAGGATGCAGTTTTCTATCCATTTATCCAACAAAAACATCTGTGTTAATGAGATATTTGTGTCCCATAGGGATTAGACCCCTACTGCTCTACCAGATTTGCCGCTCGGACATGAGATATTGAATTAAAAAAAAAATCATCAGTCACTAATCACTTTTCTTTCAAATGTATTTTTATATATTAAAATAGGTCAAAAATAAAAAGGATATTACACTTGCTAAAATTATGGTAAGCTTTGTTATAGTATCTAAATTACGCCTTTAATTACTTATTGAATGTTAAACAAATATAATTATAATGAAGGACATAATTTGATATGTAATTATTATATACTAGTAGTTTTATCCGTTCTTCACGTGGTTAAACAGCGTAAAAACTATATACAACTAGAAACTTAACCTCTGAATGTCTACGTTTTGGTAATTCATCGTTGTATAATCTACTAACCAATCATAGTAAGTAATAAATTTAATAAATACAATTTTTTAGACAAAATAAAACCTTGTCCAATAACTGAGTGCATAAACAAAACCTTATTAGCGCATTATTTACATAAGCATGATCATAAAATAGTATAAACTAACTAATATACATAGCTAGAGAAATATGTTGGAATAAAGAGCATCACATCTCACCATAATACGCAAATAAATTATATACGATTTACTCAGTTACATATACTTAGTGAATAATAAAGATGATGGTTATAGAAAGGGCATCACGGTTCACCGAGCTATTTCAGCAAAATTTGTTTATTTTAATAGTCATGTTGCTGATAGATAGGCATTAATTTTTCCTTCGATTTTTATATTTGTTATTGAAACGCTAATGGTTACTCATTAAGAAAATCTATAATTTTTGTATGCGTTTATTTTCATATTTTATTCTTCTGCCGATATAAAATTCAAATTTTCTATGATATCGTGAAGTTTTTTTAATATTATCAATTTTCAGCCCTCTATTTTTATATTCCAGACGTTTCAGCTATTATGGTTTATTTGGAAATTCAAATTTAAATTTTCTTCCATGCAAAAAGGAAGATTCTATAATAATTTCGTAAAAGTATTAGGCTATTATCCACCTCTCCTCCACATCCTTTTTTTATTCCCAAATTCCCATTATGGAATTTTAGGATTTATTTGACCATCTTGTATAGTTTATTTACCTGCTTGAAAAATCTCAATGTTAAGCCACATCAAAACGTAATGCTATACATCAGTTGTATCAATTTTAAGCTCTTCAACTTCTTACATTTCACTTTTGAGATTTGGTAAGTTCAGAGGTAGCTATGATCTCTAGGAGGGGTCTATTGACATACACCCCCAAACTTTCACTTTATATCACACCAAAAAGTGTTTTTATATTAATTTTATAAATCTTGAAGGGACTCTCTTCCCCAATCACTGCTTCTTCATTTTGAAATTTAAGGATCACATCCAAAGGATTGTTTGGGATTGGTCTTGTACCTGATAAATTTAAATCATATACCACACTGGAAAATAATTCATTATTTTAGTTTTGAAAGTTTTTAAATCTTACACTTCACTAGTAGGCCCTGTTCTAAATTGTAAAGATTTATCACTATTTGGTTATTGGAGTAGTCATTATACATGCCTGGTAAATTTCAATTTTCTGTCACACCATAATGATTTTCTTAACTTAATTCCACCCCATTACCCCTCCCTACCTTCTCAATTTAAAAAATTCACTCATTTATGGTTACTTGGAGTGATATTCACACATTATTGCCAAAATTCAATTTTTTGCCAAACCAAAAAGTAGTTTTTTCTAATAACTTTGGTAATTGTAGCCTATCTTCCCCATTAAAATAGTTTCACTTGTAAATTTTGAGTTTTAAGATTAGTATGGTTGTCTGGAATTGTCCGACCTACCCGCCAAGTTTAAATTGTATACACCCCCCTTACCATTCACAAAATTGTGTTTATTTTATTTCTAGAGCTCCCTTTCTTTTCCCAAAGTCCCAACTAAAGATTTACATTTTTCAGCCCTTAGTATTAATTTAGAGTTGTATATTTATTTGCCTGCTGAATTTAAGTTTTCTATCTCCCTGGTTTCTTGATTAACATTAATTTTAGGAGTTTGAAATTGAAATTGTTTTATATACTCTTAATAATTTCAAACTTTAAGAATTATTTGTTTATCTGGAGTTGTCTCTATTCCTGTCTGGTAAAATTGAATTTTCTACCTTATTTAATTTGTGAAGTTAATGATGACCCCCCCCCCCCCCCAATTCCTGGATCCCTAATTTTATAATATTCTGGTTGTATGGAACAGTTCCACTACCTTCTTACCAAGGCAACATTTTCAGGCCCATAGTTTGAGTAAATACGGTGATGTATTAGTCAATAATTTTCACAATTTTCTGGCCATCTTCACTCCACCCTTTTAGAGAATGAAAGTTGTAAAATCCTCAAAATCATCTCCCCCAATTATAGAAATTGACTTTTTTTTTTAAATTCATGACCTTATGACCTCTGGTTTAAATTTTATATAAGTTAATTTTGAAAACTTCGACTATAATAGAGTGAGTTGTTATTTCCTTTCCTTTTTGTTATTTCCTTATAAATATATATAGTTATTTCCTTTCAAATATATATATATATATATATATATATATATACATATATTTAAAAGCAAATAACTATATATATTTATATATCACGAATATAAACTACAAGAAATATTTATAATTATTAATAAATTGCAACTACATATTCTCTTTTCAAATAAATGAGCTAATTGAAAACATCATTAATCTAAGCTAATTTGGACTGAAACTTGTTAGGTTTATCAAAAATTTTGACTAAACGGAGAAATACGGATGGGTCTACGAACAGACAGTATTTACACAAATTGTAAATTACATTTGAATGAGATTTTATAAAATCTACGATCAATTAATTATCTGATGTAGAATACGTATTATGTACTGCCACTTTGCACTTACAATTTATTTTTTTATGGGTACTTTAGTCTAAATATTTTTAGTTCAATAAAAGTACATTACGTTGATTTGTTTATCATTGTTTCTGTATTTTATCTTTCAGTTTGCTAACCAATATAATATATCGTATTTTATTTAATTCTTTTTCTGTCCCCGTTTTACTGAAAATCTTGTTCAGGTTATCCAGAGTTTCGAGCATTTGGGGTTTTACTGTATTTTCAAGCTTTGAGTATGTTCAAGATAATTTAAGGCATGGATCTTCAGAAGATGACTAACCAAATCTTCCAGATAGGTCAAAATTTATCTTTCATGTATCTTAGAACTGGAAGAAATAATATTAATCTATAGTTTGCAATAGATCCTTTCATAAACGATAATAATAACAAATTGTTGTTAACCTGATAATGTAATGGTGCTGTCAACAGGATGAGATCCACATCAATGAACGGATGGTATAATATTATACTCCTGTGTGAGACTAGACTCTTACAGAATTTGAGATTGGGGTTCAATCCCGGTCGTATGCTTTGATTGTGGTTTTTCATCATCGCTTCACGCAAATGTGAGTGCACTCCCACTAAATTAAAACCTTCCTAATCTCCAACACATTAGTGTAATTAGTAAATAGGCCTATAACTTGAACGGATATTAAGACGCTGGGCTATGCATAAAAAATGTGAGTTTAGGGGGTTACATAACAAGGTACACATTTTTGAAAATTCCCTCTGCTAACTATTGGCAAATGCGCACATAGATCTCTCACTATGACAATCATGCATTCTTAACTAAAATCTCTACTTACTTCCCTCTTCTTATTCCTCATGCACACAATGAAATCGTTTCTATCACACTATTTTCCTCCAAAATGGCGTTGTATGAAAATTTAAAAAAATACATTTCTAATTTCTTATTTCAAATAAACAAATAGTATCAAACTTTTTTAGTTTATGCAATTCCATAAATACTTCTAAAATATATTATTCCTGTTAATATCTCATAAAGTCTCAATTTATTTATTTTAATAAAACACATTAACTACTTCAAAATAGATCAAAAACTAAACTACCTCGGAAACGTTTCTACACAATAATGAAACTATTATATTTTGTTTATCTTGTTCTTGTTTTTGCCTCTCAAGCCTTATAATACAGCATCTTTCTAAAAATATTGAATGGTTTGAGTGAGGACCTACTAGAAACTTGACAACATCGAGGACTTAAAGTCGTACTTTCTTCGTACTAGATTGAATGACCAGTAGCCGGGTTTCACCGGTGGTTCTCTTTTTCTTTCAATATCTCCGTCCCATACTGCTGTCCTGTGGGATGAGGGTAGAATGATATCGCTTCTCTCTTGAGGGTTTATAGGTACGTACAAAATTGGAGCTTGTCTGGTCGTCTCCAGTGGTTTGGCATTCCAGAAATTGGATTGTGGTGTAATATGGTTTTGTAATAGGTATTTTAAAGGGAAAATTTTTATTTTCAATTTCTATAAGTGTGGGATAAGGATGTGAGCGCTCTTCCCAAGTCAGAGGAGGGAGGGATTTAATATTAGTTCATATCATTTATAGGTTCCCTATTTCTAATCCTAAGGGTAGACATTGTTGGTATAAAATATACGATTGTACCATTTGTTTGCAGTACTGAATTAATTTTTATTATAGTGTAGAGTGGCGTGGTTTGCGCCCAGTCACTTTTGACATAAGAAAGTTGTGCCGACCAAAGGTACTAGCAGAGCGCCTGTCTCTGGCCAAAGGTTTAAGGAGAGGGACGACCTGTGGCTGGCCGTGCGAGAAGGAAGGCAATTTGTAGTTTGTAAACGCAGAATTTATAAACAAGCCTGAAAGCACTAAAGGATCATTTGTGACCTTCCTTAATAAACCCTACATCTGGTCAGCGCGGAAGCACATTACCAGGCTGAGGCGGTTCGTCGATCGAGCCAGGTGTTGTACTTGCGACCAATGATTGGGCAAGTCGATTGAGTTGGGATTGGTGATTGTCAGACAAGTAAATTTGTTTGGTCAGTTCTATATATTAAATCTCAATATATATATAAACATAGAATTTTCGTGAATTGTACAATTCAAGACCAGAAAAAATCGTACGTTTAAATAAATAAGTCTGTACAAAACGTGTATTTTATGAATGTAAGTAAATTCCCTTTTTGATCAACAAAATAGCCTGGCTAAAATATTTAACGTCTAGACCATCAAAATAAGGAATATTTTTTATTTCAAAAGTACTATCAATTTTAATATTAAGGAATGTGTAATATATATAGTTTAATTAAAATATCATGATATAGTTAAAGCACTTAACTAAGATAGATAATATAGTAAAATAGAAGTATATACAGCTTAGCTAACTTGGCCTAAAATTAAAAATACGTTTATGTACATCCAACATTTTCCCAAAGCAGAAGCTAATTAATAAGGTTAGGCGTACTTCGTGCTATTAAATATACATACTTTATTACATCAGAACTATCAGAAGTTATTGCTTCACTAGGAGTATAAAACTTGAATAAATTATTTTAAAATACAGGAAAAATATATTAAAAATTACTTTAAGTAATTTAAATTAAATTGACTAGCTCTTACATTGATTAAATTTGGAAAATATCAGGTGATCACTAATAAAATGATTCATATATTTTTTGAACAATAATAACTGGAATAATGTAAATTATTTTTAAATCTATATATAGTTTCATTAGGTACGGTTAATAAATTTTAATTCAATTCTTTTGACATTAATTAAAAAGGCAAAGAGTGCAAACCATTTTAAATTAGCTTGGATATTAAGGAAAAACTGTCAAAGAGTAGCACAAATAATAATTACTAAATAGCTGTGTCAATCATCAAATAGGCATGAAAACATGATTATAAAATCTAGGTCTAGAACCTAACTTTAAGAAATTGGGCACTAGTAAGCCTCAAATTTAAAAGCTTATTATTTTATCAACTGTGGACCACTTTCAATAAAGAGCTAGTAGGCCTATTCATAACCAGATAATCAATATATGATCTGTCCTGTTAGAAATGATGACACTTTCTTTAAATGGACTTTAGCATTGGCTATAAAACTATAGAATGTGTAAAAAATATTTTATTTATATATATTTATCCCAAAATATTAATTTTAGAAGATCAAAACTCATATTATATTATATTGATCAAGCATTAGTTTTCAAATAAAGGGCTCACATTAAAATAGTAATGTTGACCTATATTGGTGTGGTATCAGTAGTGTAGGGAGTATGATCATCTTAAACCGTAATTTGTTAAATGATGATGGAATGGGAGTCTTAAAGGGTCTTTTTAAAAGTATCATTTCCTCAATATGAAGTATTTCTCATAAAAAAGAACAGCTCTAAAACCTATCAAACTATTTCTAATTATCTTTGAATTTTCTATGGTGACCCTATTAAAATCACTACTTGTTTGTTTGTAGCCATTTATTTCAATCTCAAAACAGCAAAATTCCATATGAAACATAGTTGAAAACGGGGATATAATTTCACTTTTTCATGAATTTTATAATCTTATGAATCTTTAAATTTAAGTTTAAAATATTTTTTTCTTATATTACATGTTAATAACTTTTAATTTTATTTTGATGTGAACAATATTTTAAAATTGTAAACTAATTCTTAAATAAAGCGGTATTTCTATACACCTGAAACGCGTTTCAATGCTCCGTTAGACGGCACCCTTCTGGTTGAAGAGGATGGTTGTATTTCCAATCAAAAATCAGTAATCTCAATGAAAGTAGAGCGTACAAGTTCAAGGAAGCGCATACAAATTGGTTGAAAAGTTATAATGTCAAACATTTGGAGCATTTAACTAAGTAACATTATTTAATGTTTCAAACGAACATCGTTTCATTCCAGAATATGTAGTATAGAATAAAAGCTGATTGGGAGTATTTTTAATGAAATATGGCAATAGTTTAGTAATATATAGTAGATGATGTATACATTTATAATAAAGTATTTGATGAGAGCTCCCGTATTTGTTTTGTCATCTTTTTTCTGAGAGTATTGAGTTATAGTTAAGTACGTATATATATTGTGTTTGGGTTAAGGATTTTATACCATTATAGATTTATTATTTGAAAGTATACTTTTTTCGAACTTTATTATACTAAACGGCATTGAACTATTGTAGTTTTTGGCGTGATCACTATTCTATTTTTATATTTTATAAATAATCTATAATGCCAAGGTTATCAATGGCTCACTTTGAAGGGTATGGGTGTGTAAGGTACTTTAGATAAAGCACACCTACATTATTACCACGTAAGGGAGCTTGGAAATACACAGAGATAAATTACAATTGAAAAAAACAACCTGGTTTGACCGACTGGAATTAGAATGTCCATCCATAGTAACCTAATTCAATGCCAGTGAGATCATTCGATTCCCGTGTCCAGGTGTCATTTTTCAATTTTCAGGATATGATATCTAAATGGTGCTATCCTCACCAAAATGCATAGATGATAGCTTCGGCTATCTGATTCATTAATATATGCAATCCCGGACAATTATAATATATAATTGTCAATTGGCTGCATAATGCCAACTACCGAGTCGCAGGTGGCTGCGTTGTCTGATGGCTGTGATCTTATGTAATCACATGTTTATAAGCTGACGACTTCTGCACGTCCATCATAGACTCTGCCTTAAAATATGAGTGAAGAATGACCATGGGCACGGGACGAATCCTGGATAGCTCAGTGGTAAGAGCAGTGGCGTACTAAGCCGAAGGTCCCGGGTTCGATTCCGTGTCCAGGTGTCAATTTTCAATTTTCAGGATATTATTTGTGTTGAGTTGGTCTAAAAAGTTTTGTGGATTTTTCGGATTTTTACCATTCGAGATGTATTGGTTTCCATAGTAGTTTTCTGATTGTTGATATTGTCCCACAAGTAGCCATGGCAGGTGCTATCCAATGTTGAGAGACAAATATTTGGATGTTAAAAGGCTCGTTGGTATGTATTATAAAATATACAGCAAAGAAGTATCACTGTAGCGTAAACCTGCGGGACACCAGAAGTGGGTGAAATATTCGTGAAAGATAATTATTTATTACTATAATAGCAGAGAACGTGTAGCGCAAGGACTATATTATAATTATTTATATTTATAGTTTAGTGGTAAATTATAAAATGTTAAGAACTAAGCGTGTCAATTAAATAGGTTATAGTCCAATATCAACTATTTTCAAAGGTACAATAAGCGTCACTAAATATGAGTTTCAAAATAATTGTTAAGTGGTATAGTTATAAATATATTTTGGTATATTATTTATTATGTTATCTCTATTATGGATCTTATTTTAAATATATAATTTAACCAAAACTACATACGCCCTCAACCACGTGACCACTGATAAAGGATGCAAAGTATAATAATCAATTTCGGGCATGAGGGTGTTAGGGAAGTACAATAAAACATTTATTTAGATTATTTAGTCTATTTTCGTAGTGTCAAACTATAAAATCGGTGAAGCGAAAAAGGGCGGTATTTAACGTTGCGGTCTATATAAAGAAGATTAAGGCTGCCCACAGTTCTGAAAAGGTTTGTTTAACTATGGTTGATGTTGATGAGTTAAAATAAATCATCAAGACGCATTGTTGAATATTTATGGACTTCAAAAGATACACCGAACTAATAAAACAAAAACATTTAAGTGTATATATATATATATATATATATATATATATATATATATATATATATATATATATATATATACACTTAAATGTTTTTGTTTTATTATATTATATATATATATATATATATATATATATATATATATATATATATATATATCACGTCTTGGCGATATCATTTGTAGCCCAGTAGCAAAAAGACTAGCTAGTACTAATGAACCATTTACCAGGGAACGTCCGAATGTACAAATCGCACATCCTCTCCGTGGAGGCTCTCTCCATGTCCCGATGAGATGAGGTAAAGGGGATAGTGAGTATGATGGTGTGGAACCAGTAGAAACACTTAAACCTAACCTAGGCCTAATTAACCGAACCCTGATGTCCATTGGGGTAATTCCCCTTTCGGGAAAAATACCCAAGGTACCAGCCGGGAATCGAACTCATTTGGCTCATAGCCAGGTGCACAGACCACTCACTACACGACGAGACCATTTAGATATTTAAGTGTGAAAAGTACTTTATTAAAAGTGGCCTGACGCAAGTGAACGCTTTGAAAAATAATATGATAGAAACAGATTTAAATCTAAATTTTATAGAAATAGGATAATTTTTCTAGGATATCATTTCTACATACCTATCTTCTTTTACTAGATAATATTTTCTAATGTAGGCGTAAATTGTTAAGAGAATATGAGTAGTATAGATATACTATCATGTTTGACTCTTAAAAGTTTTATACAACCCATTGAACCATATTTATCAAAATGTTAGTTTTTCTACTAGAAGTCTCATTCAATAAAAGAAAATATTGACACGGGGATATCATTTTTCAAAAAGTTTGTACACTCCGTTTACCTTGAAAGGTTGCAAGATTACGGTGATGAACTATACCATGGCCCTATCTTATAAGCTACGTCATAGTGTAACAATGTAAGGTAAGCCTGATACTTATTGGAGTAAGCGATGGATACAGAGAAGGGTAAAATATTTAGAACAGATTGTATTTCAAAAGAATTTGATTCAATTATTTTGATACAAACATGAACATATTGGCAATAAATATACTGCAACAATATATATATATGTTACAGGAAAAGTATATTGTTAGCGAGAGTTGACTCGGCCTTGGTAAAGTCGACTATTACTAAAAGTATCAGTAAAAGTTGATTGAGAATAAACAAATCAACTTTTCCTAGGAAGAGTTAACTATGCCTGCTGTGGTTTAGTAAAAGTTGATTCCGCGCTGTTGTTCTCCACATGCACCTGTTTTGAATATCCCAGCTCTATTTGTTTACTGTTGTTTTCTTGATCACTGTCAGATGTGGCTCTCCACATGCAACTTCGCGCGCACATCTTGTTTTGATATCCAGTCTATTTTACTGTTGTTTTCTTGATCATTCGTCCAGATGTTGCTCTCCATGCAACTTCGCGCGCACATCTTTGTTTTGAATATCCTACCTCTATTTGTTTACTGTTGTTTTCTTTGATCACTCGTCCAGATGTTGCTCTCCCCATGCAACTTCGCGCGCAATCTTTGTTTTGAATATCCTAGCTCTATTTGTTTACTGTTGTTTTCTTTGATCACTCATACATTTGTTATAGTTTTCAACAGTAACCAAGGATTCAGTGTGTGTTTGATTAATTAGTTTCAGTGTGTTTTTTAGGTTAGGTTAGGTTAGGTTAGTCAACTTTTACTAACTCAAGGCAGTAAGAGTATACTTTCCCTAGGTACAGTCAACTCTGAGTAGTAAATGTTGATCGATATTCATCACTTTTCGCTTTTAATCAACTTTTAATAAAAAGACAAGTAAGAGTCGACTTTACCTAGGCCGAGTCGACTCTTACTGGAGAATCTACTTTTCCTGTAACATATACATTTTGTGTATGTGGTCTAAATACACCGGTTACTATACAAATTGATAATACAGTCCAGTTTAAATATGAAATCGTATTCTAATTCTCAGATTTATGAGAAGTATTATAATGTTTGACTTTGATCTTGGAGGGTAGGTTTCATTCCCGTTGGTTTCATTGAGATGGCCTAATATGTTTTACTCGGTGATTCTACGACTATTTTACATGATTAACAAATGTATTAACGACTCAACCAAAAATATTGACAAAAAAAATTAGTATAGGCTCCTTAAACTGAGATATTTATAAAGAGTATAAGAAACTCTAATCTAAAAAAATAATCTAATTACTGTAGTAATTGGAGAATTTGAACATATATGGGTATAAAAGCGTGAACAATATTAATTCCACTGATATGCCTAGTTTTCATCAAAACAAACATGACAAAACTTAATTATTTATTTACACGAAAACTTTATATTCAATTATTTTCATGAAATGAAGACATTTTGTGTTCCTTTAATTCAAATAGTCCCTGATAGACATATGAAAGCAGAGTGTAATAATAAAAATATAGCGGGTCTACAATTATTAGACGTGTCCTTAGTATGTTTGTGGGGTCCGAATTAATATTATTAATGATTTGGTCTAGCCATATATATTAATATATATATATATATATATATATATATATATTATTTATCTGGATGGACCAAATCAGTAATACGATAATTAATTTTTATATATATATATATATATTATTCTGGTCGGATGTATTGAAATGAATTTTCCCCTTTCTCTCCGCGGAAATGGGAAATGATAGTGATTTTCTCTACAATTTTCTTTTACAAATTCTTACTCCATTAGTTTTTATATCTAATACAATTATATTACCAATTTCTACTCCATTAGTTTATACATATAGTAAGATATAATTGTAGATGAAATGTACTCTTATCTGCGTATATAGAGAGAGAAAGTTCATTCCAATACACCCGACCAGGATTTGAACACCAATATCCCACAATGGCAAACCATACCATTCTAGTTTAATGCCTTAGCCCTTGTTCCCCCCCATGTTGGTCTGCGCTCTTGCTAATGAATTTGGTATATTTACATTTTTATGAACGAACTTTGTTTTTCTAAGAGAGAGAGAGTTAATTCCAATGTCTAGGTTTCCGGGACAATTGGCTTTGCCTATAATCAGGAAATCGATACCACAGCTGAGAGAAAGTGTAGGGTAAATAAACTAAGTCTGAATAAGACATGCTTTTATTGGAGATGGTAATTTCAAACCAGAAGAGAAATAGGGTATACAGGGGTGCTTCAAGGGGGATGGGTGGAATGATTGGTTTCCCTCTATCACTAATTCCTACAAATCCAAACTTGCACAAACTCTGTTCTCTAATTGTAAACAAACAAGGCTCCAAACCAAACATTAATCAAGATCTTATTAGGGTATTAGGTCAAAATGGAATGAACGTCTTTGGTTGGCTAGGGTTTTTGTTGTGGGCTATATCACACGCCTCGTATTGCTTAAATTGTTATTAACGTTGCTTCAATTTGCTGTCTATATTCGACTAAGTATCGACCTATGTTGCAAGATATAATAATATTGGAACAATAATGGCGACGGCTGCATCTGAAACGAATCCCAAATTAAAATTGTAATACCAAATGTACCCCTCTTTTAAAAAAAACATTGCTACATGAATTGCGTCTTTGTTGTTTAAAAAGGGTATAACATTAATTATGTCCCTGCTTAAAAAAATTAAATCTAAGGTATAATTCAATAATCTAAATGATTACCGGTTCTTAAATTTGTATCTATATAAGTATTATGACAAACTAAATTAAACAACGAGAAATTATGTTTTTAAGTTAAATTTTATATAAATTGGTAGGCCTATAATCATGTAATTTTCTTGATAAAAATAATTGAAGATTTTATATTTACAATAGATTTGCATTTAACACTGATTTTATACTTATTGCTCAATGGTAAATATTTGTAGCATACACTTTTGATTATTTTTAATCTAGATATTTCATTAATTATTTAAGTCAAAATCCTCTCCCTCATGAAATCTTCTTTGTGTACTACTACATGTCATGTATATCATTTATTGAGCATTTTTACATAGGAATCGCACTACAAGTTTTTCAACATTTCTATAAAATGGAAAATGTTTGTGTGGGCTGATTATAGCATTCCTTTATTTTGAAATTAAAATATTACCAGCAATTTGTAATGCGTGGTGCACGGAAATTCAAAATCACTTTTTCGGATTCGAGGGGGTCATGAAACGTCGAGATTCATCAAAATTTCGACTTCATTTTCTTTGGCAATCACAATACTTTCTCTACTTGTCAGATAGTGAAAAAGTAAAAATTGGGACGCAGTTCATTTGTCTAATTGGAACTATCGGGCAGTGCGTATGTTTCTAATCGGATGATTCAAATTAGTGACAAAATTCCGATGCTGTGATAGCGACAGATTTCTATTGCGAGTTATTTAGATATGTATGATCTAGTCCTCTAATAGATATTTATTTTTTTCCAGCCACGTTTTAGTAACTATTCGGGTCAAACGCGTACATTATTTACGCTAGTGAAATAGGAGTGAGGAAAGGCAAAAATCTATAGAAATGATACCTTTATTTGCGTGGTTGGAGTGTGGAAAACCACCGTAATTACACCCTACCAGGGTTTGAACCCAAATTTACCCGTCACTAATAGTAAGACTAGAGGAACGTGTTAGAACATGCGATTACCAATATGCGCCAATTGTCTTAAAATAATTAAACATCCATTTAAAGACGTTACTAGATTATTTAAATTTGTGATATTCTTTAAATTATTACCTTTCCACTTGACACAACATATGTTTCGGATGTAGGGAATGAACAATTACTCACGTCTCCCGCACTGGTGGGCACGCGGGTTAAAGCTCATTGACTCTGGTTTGCTGGTATTAAAGCGGTCGGGGTTTGAATCCAGACAAAAATGATTTTTCTAACTGTCTCCCCATTCTTCTTCCGAACAAATGCGGGTAAATGTATCCTAAATCAAGCCCTAATTATCCCTAATTAATAATTATTATAACCCACTTTGGTGGCTACATGACAAAAGGCGTCAATCTCGAAATTGACTGGACTGCCGATGACAGGGAGATTGGAGTTCGATCTCAGTCAATCGTACTGAGGGTGGTGTTCACTAAATAGTTTTAAATTCAACCTTACTCATCCCTGACACATTAGTGTAATTAGTACATATGTGTGAAACTTGAACGGGTAGTAAGATGTGGTGCTAAAAATACCCATTATTATTAAATATGCTTAACCAGGACTGGTTATGAGACATGGATATATATGTATATATATGTTTGTATATATATACATATATATATACACATATATTATACATTATATGTATATATACATATATGTATATATACATATATATGTATATATAAATATATTATATATATTATATATATATAATATTTGTGGACGTGTGTATTAAACTTCAGTACCAAGTTTTGTTTGTCAGTGACGGGGCTTGAATTCTTGCCGGGTTTATAGAAGACGTTTCTTACCTAATTTGTTTCCAAATCTGTTCTATGTAAATATAGGAATATTTCCTCTTCCTTCTATTGTCATCATACCTACCCCATTAGAGTATCTATATATGGATAGCCCAGACGAATAATAAGACGTAGTGAAAAAAATAAAATAAAAGAGCTATGTAGGTTAATCGTCAAACAGAATTGAAATGCTTCTCTCCATCTTCTCCCTTTAAAACATTTTTCATTAACAAGAAAAGTTCGCTGTTGGTCACGAACATTATTGGATGGGTTTATTGTTGGCCAGATAGAGGGTAAAAATAAACATTAAAAAAAAACACTTGTTTGGCAGGTTTTATATCCGGCCCGATGTGACGAAAAGAACCAAAGGCAGATAATGCATAGCTCTCGCACAAAACAGAGGATTGCCAAGCAGAAAGAGTTTGTGTGAAATCTCTATATTTAGTCTAGTGATTGATGATCTTTATCTCTCGGTGAAATTGCTATTCCTGTCGACGAATGAAAAAAAAACACACCTAAAAAACAAAAGCTATATCGGTGACATAGCTAGGTAATATTTCACTAACAAAAATATATAATGCTTCAAGAAATGTTCTTTTTTTCATCCACTGCAACGAATGACGTATAGACTGACTAAATGTTGGCATTACATTTCCCAAATACACAAGTCAGCTGATATATGAGCTTGAAAGAACATCCGTATCTTCATACAGAAAAAAATGATGAAGGGTGATATTTCCTATTTAAAAAAAAAGCCATAGCTTGTTGATTACATAATATAAGTGGTGGAATATATATTTTCTCATAATATTATTCGCTTTGTATTAAAGATTGAAATGGTCAAATATTATTTAAATACGTTAGTAGATAGATAATATCTTTTTTTTGTGGTTCTGTATATATTAATCGGGATGAATGTTAATAAATCTAATTTGTTTTAGTGATACGAAAATTCGAAACAAAATGAAATTCCCAACATTCTCTCGGGTGATTTCACTCTACGGGTATGTAAATTATTAAATGTCATTTGATTTTGACATTTAAAAAACATAGCATTTTTTTTGCACCGTGTACTGCTATCCTTTTGGTCAATCCATATATTTACACTGATGGGTTATGAATGGGACAGAGAGAATATAGAGGAAATTTGCATTCATTTGCATGGAGGAACAGTGGTATTCGATATAAGTAAAAACACCCTCAGGATACAGTGCAGGGATTCGAAACCCGATCTCTACTTCACCGGCGAGCCAGACTATATGATTTGACACTCAGCTTGAGTGCCTGCCATAGCGGGTTGAGGGAGATACATTCAACCCATACTTAAGTCAAATAATATTCACATCTTTATGTTGTCATTTTTAAGAATTTTAGGAACTTTACATCACTTAAATATAAATTATACATTTAATTTTATCTTTCACAAATGACCAAGTAGCCCTACATCGCATTTTTACTGTTTGGGAGAAATTCTTGTCGAATTTAACCTGCTTTGAATTGAGAATTATTTTTATGCTTCAGGGGAGAACAATGTTAATACTTTCAAACGACAGTTCATTTGGCACTTCTGTAAAATGTAATAATGATAGTCATAATACATTTAATTTTCCTTGATTAAAGGGCCTACTATCAGGCAACAATGGTCTATAACATCTTAACTCTTAAAAAGTTACAAGAATTACGTATTTATATTAGGAATCAATTAAATTGGTTTGAACTTTAATTAAAGCGTTGCATAATGTGATAGAAGTATTGGGGATGACCAGCCACAAAAGATTAACCTTTGATCACAGGATCTACTTTCAGGTCACCTGGATGCTATCTTGGTTTTGGTCACTGAACATGGATGTAAAAAAACACATCATTCTAAAAATGTATATGTTTAATTACTTTCAGATCATTAAGCCCGGATGCAAAAGTAGGTAATTCTAAAAATAGGTGTCGACCTACTTTCATGTCATTGAACCTGGATGCAAAATTAGGTAATTCTAAAACCCGATGTCAACCTACTTTCAGGTCATTTAACCGGGGTGTAAGTGTAGGTCATTCAAAAAATATATCCCAGAAGAGTTTACCCACTTTTAGATAGTTGAAACCGTATATTAAAGTAGGTACCCCCAAAGTAGCCTGTGGTACTAGTTTAACGGGAATTATTCATGACATGTTGTAACAGGATGAAAGTAGGTCACGGGGGAGATCACCAGAATGCAGCAGCCCTTTCGATAATTGCTAAGCCCTTATTTGAAGTTTGGCGACGGTTTGGCAAGAGTTATTCTCAACATATTGAGACAGAAAAATAAGGGGTTGATGAGATCATTGGGGAAGCAGATTTAGATTGAATAGTAAAGGATATCATAGACATATAATTATTTAAAATTATCACTATACGTTTTTATATGAATGCCTCATATAATCGTTTACACTTTTTTCTCTAACGTTCCTTAGATGCGTTGGTAAAATTGCTTTGAGTTCACAACCCAGAATTTATAGTCCTAGCCGATGAATTGTCTTAATTACTAGGTATCACTGATCATATCCAAGTTTCTGATACATGCTTACACCGTAAGATGCTCGAGATCGATGAAACCCACAGTCTTTGTTAGCATGTCGCAGACATTTATGATGAGTGTCTCGATCAAGTCATTGCAATATCTTGTAATAGGTGTTGACCATATCCCTATGATCGACATAAAAGTCGATGAAGCCCCACAAAGCACAAGCAGGAACGCGCCCAGATCAGTTAGAGGTGAGACGTTAAAGGGAAACGTGGTCAGCGTCATGTTTCTCCCCGATGACGATGTCAGCACATACGCATTTCAGAGATGTTTCATGAATAGTAAATCTTCCGAGGAGTATGTATGTTAGTGAAAACTTTGATATGACCGCCTTGTATTTGCTCAGCTCTTGCGGCTCTGTGCATTTTTTTTTACTACCACGTCTTAATATCCGTTCACATTGTGCGCTTAACTCTGCGTTTATAAACTCCACACAATTTCATAAGCATTATCTATCTAGACAAAGGAGTTAAGTTCTTGACTCATGTCGACAATAACATGTTAGTCTTAGACTTTATATAGTGGAAATAGCGTTTTGGTAATACTTGCAAGGCGAGTTGTTTCACAAGGTTTGCTTTTCTCGTGCGAACATATTCGGGTAGTTGTTGGCTTTCCATGATATGTGATCACTTCGCCGGCTGCCTGCAGAATAATTAAAGCTATGGGTGACATGCTGTTGGGACAATCTTTTATAGCCGTGGTTTAAGCAGGAGGTACTATTATTGGACACAGCCTATTGAGAAGTGACAGAACGCCGACGTCTTGTAACATGCGTTGTAATATCTCAACACCTTGGTCATTGTTAGTAGGATAGGTGTGTGAGAATATTGAAAGGAAGGTCCTAATTGGAATGTTCTGGATGTGGTAGAAAAGATACAGTATATGAGACAGTAATGGCCGCAAACGTCTAGGGTTTTTACCTCAAGTTGTACCGTGTTATGAGACCATCGGTAAATAAATTTTGCACATAAGTGCCAATTGCAACTATACATTAGGAAAAAAATCCAAATACTCTATAAATACTCTCTCACATAATTCTTGTCGATAAAGATGGTGACCCAATGCACCCCTTGTTTGGGGTGGGGATCCATGTTGATAACGAGGGCAGCTGGTTGCGCTGTTCTTGTTGGCAGTTGATCAGGAGGGAAAAAAATCCGACGTACAGAACAGGAGTATGAGCTGGTTTTCAGCACATCTCTTAAGGTGTGCGTGTCCAACTTTAATCATCCAATCTCATAGCTGCCAAACCATATTGGTGGAATATATATTACATACAAAGCTATTAATGAATGGATCCCTTTAAAAACTTTCCACCTGACAAACATTTCAGTAAGTTATGTTTTAGTGAAAAAATATCCTTACGATCTGGTCTGTCATGCTACTTCGGTGATACCATCATAGGCTGATCTTTGAGCTATTTAGCAATTGAATTCTGAGAAAAACTGGTAGGAAATTTTGTATTAAAGTCATTAGTATAACTTTATTCCACTTTCTAAAGTATTTGTTAAGTGTCAGTTGAAACAATTTAGAGGGATCATTTTATTATAAAAAATAAATAATTATTAAACTATTCTTAGAGTTAATATTTTAATATGCAATAGACATATAATTATGTATCATGTAAAACTCACTAGATATCAATTTTGAACTATAAATGTTGAACAATTTTAAAATATTTCAAATTTTCATTTCACACACACTTAAAATGTTTTTTTTTATCAAAATAAAAGTATAGTTCTAGTTATCCATTTTAAAATAAAATCGTTAGATCCAAATTCGAAACGTCACTCATCACATTAGTAAACTAAATCAAATTTAATAGTTGGGTCAAAGTCAGAAATAATCTCCTATTTAGAGCCATAAAACATTTAAATATCGAGTTTGAACAAAATCAATCAAATCGTTTTTGAAACATGCCCAGGGACAGATAGACAAGCATGGGGACAAACATAACTGTAAAATACCCCTTTTTTGGGTTATGGGGCACATATAATATAGAGATTCATAATATTTTAGAGGTTAATAATATTCACTTATTTGAGAAAGTAAAAATTTTCTCTCTTATTGAAGCATCATTATTAGTACTATACAGATGTGAAAAATGTCTTCATTAAGAAATTACCATAATATTTATGTTTACCTTATTTTATGATTGAAATCTAGTTCTGTATTTCTAGTTTTTAAGGTTCTAATACATGGTAGATGATGAGAGTAGTATGTGTATGTATGTACGTATGTAGTATGTATGTATGTATGTATGTATGTATGTATGTATGTATGTATGTATGTATGTATGTATGTATGTATGTATGTATGTTATGTATGTGTGTATGGTATGTATGTATGTATGTATGTATGTTATGTATGTATGTATGTATGTATGTATGTATGTTTAAATTATTAACTGTCAATAATTTAGCATTGTGATGAACACTAGGGGTTACATTTAATAGAAAAATAGAAAGATTTCAAGTCATGTTACTAGTAAATACATTAACAATGAAAACAATATTACTTTAACGTGTGCGAAGAAGAGAGTTTTGGTGTCCTGAAAGTTTACAAACTGTTAATATTTTATTTAAAAAAGAATATGGTTACTAAAAGGATCTATCGTAGCATCCCTAGGTACCCACCCTCCCAAAACCCAAGGATAAATCAGTGTTATGAGGGTTCAGGGTTAGTAGCCAAAAACACAGTAAATACACATTATTTTCCGTTAGAGGGGAATAAGTGACAGGTTGAAGTCATTATATAACTTTAAAGTAATTAGAAAATTCAATAGCTATTAATACAAGTTAAGAAATAACGCTGCGGCTTATATCAAGGTTTACTAGAGAGTAGATGTTAACAAGATTAATTTTTATAAAGTTTCAAAAACACTTTTATTTTAAATATTAATCAACAGTGGCGTCACGTGAAATACTGCCTGGGTAAGCATAGCGTGTTAAAACTGTATTTGTGAATTAATATTTGCTCTTAGTTAGTCTCCATTTAACGAGTCATACATAGGTTCATCTTTATATGCCTAACAAGGGGATGCATGTTAATTGATAGCCAGATAATGAATGTTTTACTAAGGGAAACCTGGTGAGCAACCATGCTACATCACTAGTAATAACAAGACATTCAACGTATCTTTCTGAACAAAGCAGCGTAATCAACACATGACTTAAAAAAATACTTAATATTCAACTTATTAAATAAAAAGAACTACCTTGGCTAAGGTTTTAAATTAGAATTAATAAAATTTTGATCTAATACCTAGAGTCATTTTACCAGTCATTCTCAATGTGAAAGTTTTTGAATAGATTTTGAATGATTTAGTTTCTTAGCGAGATCTAAAGTCCATGGCAGCAGTTACTCGTTCAAAATCTACTCTTCTCTTTAAATATGGTTTATTATAACATAAAATTATTACCAAACTCAAGTTATTCTGACTTAAGTGTGGTAACAAACTGAGGGTATATTGTTAATTTCTTGACTTACAAAACACATAATCCCGTATTTACTCTATATATTTAAATAAATTGGTATCAGGGTAAACACATTATACAAATACCAAATTACTAACAAGACTTGAAACATACACCTTAAATACTTTTAAATATTTCCCTAGAGTTAAAAAAAATATCAACAGTAAATTAATTGCGTTTATGTCATACTTATTTAAATCCTTCATGTCATACTTATTTAATCCTCTTCACTGTGGTTAACTAATTTTTCTTGAGCGATAAAATTCCATAGCACAATTTTCTTGAAAGGGAAGTATAGCTATCGGTCCCTTGTCAGTTGTTGAATGTAAAACAACCCTGGAAGGTATGTGAAAATACATTTCCTGGCAAAATTGATAAACCCATTTGCTCTTGCTCGTTCAAATAATTGTGTGCTTATATACTCAGATGGTTCAGAAAGTGCACGTTAAATATATCAAAGAACGAAACAAATAAACAAAAATTAGTGATACAATTCATTTACCTTAAAGGGTGGTACACTTACCTTGCATAGCTTTACAATTGCACATCTTAAAATATATGTTCATAATGCAGTCTATCAAGTTAAACGGAGTGTACAGTACATCATATGTCTCAAATAGTTTTGGGATGGCTATAGTTAAATTTTCATTAAAATAAAAAGGACCTTATTCAACCACTATAAATGATCTTAGATACACTAATTCTACGTAAAATTTGATTATATTCAGTTGTCACAGATAATATTGAACATTTGATACAATTTTATCAATGTTTATCGTGAAAAAAACTTATCAATGAAATCCCCTTTCTTTAAATTGGAGTATACAATAGTTTATAAATTATTTAATTGTTAGAGTAACAATTCATATAGGTGTTACATAATAGACGTTGTTTATATCTTACATAATAAATAAAGTTATAGCCTATTTTATCATGTTATTCTATTTGTATATCTCTTTAGGAAAGATTGTGAACTTTCAGATCAATAGAAGTATATATAAAGAAAGAGATGTAAAGGAACTATTTATTAACCAAGTTTGGTATAGTGTGGTACATATTTAAATTTAATAAGCTCTCTTTCTCTTAAGTACTTGTCAAATAACCACTCCTTTAAACGACCACAGGGGGTATCTACATCGTAACAGCGTCCATCCAATGAAGATGTAGAGGAACAAACAACCATGGTAAGACAAAGCGACTATAACAACCGAGAGAAGTTAACCTAAATGTCCCCCTAGTTTTCATTAAAACGTCCAAACACGTGGGGCTCATACGAAGTTAAGTCAACAAACGGTTAGTGGAAAGGCCATTTGGTTGTTCGCATCAACTGGAACAATACCTGCCCCTTAGCCCGGACGGCAATAATTAGTCCTGCCTACGTCTCGACTTCATAACAAGGATTACCTAGGAAGGGATAACTCGCTTCCTAGCTATGGTGAATAACTTAAGTCAATTGTTCATAGAAATACAGCTATACAAGCTACTAGATCTACTTTCACATCAGTTATTGTAAACTAGAGTTTTCATATTTGATAGCTAATATTAATGTTATTATTATTATTATTATTATTATATTTATTATTATTATTATTATTATTTATTATTATTTTATTATTATTATTTATAGCAGCGCGTTTTACTACCCGTTCGGGTTGTACGCACTTACTCTAATGTGTAATTGTAGGGTGATTGTGAGTTGAAATGGAGGACCTACAGTTTAACGTGGTATCCGAACCACAGTGGAGGCCTGTCATTCCCCACATTCACAAGTTGTGATTAATACACGTCTTGTCAGAGGTGAAGAAAGGGTTTGGTAATCAGATAAATCCATGCCGGGACCAAGGATTGAATGAAAGACCCCCAGCACAGAAGTCTGACACCTTACCCCTAAACCACCAGGTCACCCTAATATTAATGCCTAGCAATGAAGTAAAAGAGTATCAATTTCTTCTGAAATATGTTTGTATTTTTTTTAAAGGTTCTTTTAAAATTGGACTGTAGGTACGAGGTGAAAAACATGAGTCCAGTACGTTCACACGTGATTGACAAGTTAACCAATCTAGTCTGACGTGAGGTATAGCCGGACCAGCCTTAAGAGAAGTGACTAGGTTTTCTTTAATATACCACCGTACATACATCGTGTGAGAGATGGTGACATTATTTACACCTATAGTCATCGTAGTTTCTAGCTTGTCCAAATCGTAGGTTTGTAGTTAAGCCAAGTGACAGTTCGGGAATTTTGTGATTTTTATGCAAATCTACCGCTCGGGGCTTTATTTAATGGTATGTGGTCGTGTCATAATAGCATTCACACATTCACAAATTAACGTCTGTATATATAGATGTACTTTACTTTTACCCGTTGTCAATTTTTTTTTACATCTTTGCTTTATATTTTTAAATTGTTATTATAAAAAAGAACTTAGCATATATTATACTAGGGTGACATATTAAAAATTATTTAATACTGTTTAATTAAGGGTCTTTTAGCGAACGACCCTATATCTTCGATTCTAAGATTATCTATTGTAAGATTCACCTTAATTTTGAAGAACCACCAACATAAAAAAAGTAAAACAGCTATCTTATATATATGAAACATTTTTATACAAAATTCACTTTACTAACAATACAATACAGGCAGTACCTTATTTATCAGTAAGTGGTATCACTTCTTTCTGAATCGATACCAGTCTGATTCTTCTGAGTCGTCGTTATCTGCATCTGAATCAATATCAGAGTCACTTTATTATCCAATGGAATTGAAGAGTGCGCTAACGGTCAAACTTGGAGATGGGGTTTAAGGGTAAAAGCAAAATGTGTGGTGTCGTGTGCAAAGCGTGGGAAAAATAGAAAAAAAATTCTATTCTAAGAGATCGTCGTTTCTAAAACATACCCCGTTTTGATAGACGTTTAAATTGAATTAAAAGTGCGTCTTAGAATCGAAAATAAATGGTAGTCTCAAAGGTTGTTAAACAGAGGGTAGATTTTAGAGAAAGTGCATCCGTATTGTCTTGGAAATAGGATGGGTAAACAATAGTAATAAGTGATAACTGATAAATCCTTTGTGGGAAACCACATTCATGGGACTTAGCAAGTATTTGCACATACACATCTCTAAACGTTGACTTTGTGGGTAGTGGTTCTAACGCCTTAGCCTGTGTAGTCACCGATTAAGGTACACCATGGTAATGTTTCAGTTATAATTTACCCATAGACTCCCATCCCTCAATCTGAACGGTCAGATCGACACTTAATTCGTCGCGAGAGAGAGAGAGTCATTGTGGTAGTTTTAGGGGATGGCCATATATAGGGTATTTTAAGTATACTTTCTAAATTCATATATTTCCGAGAACGACATCCACGTAATATAAATTAAATAAATCCTTGAATGTATAGATGTTACTATAACAGGATTTCTGATATAATAAAACCGCAGGTTAGAGCTTTAAAAAAAAGGTAGATATGGACACAAAAAATCACAGGACTTCTGAACAATTACTAGTTCTTACCCTGTCATTTGGACAAGAATTAAAGTTAGTTTGGGTGATTTTTCCCCTGGGTAGGCTTACTATTTCAGACTAGCTTATCCTAGACTAGAATAGTAAATTCCACGCAGCAATACATATCCCTTAATTATTTGTACACTGATTTTTGTAAGATCAAACATCTTGAACGCCTTTTTTCCTACCAAAATCATACTTTTCTGGGAAAATAATGGGCCTCAGATGTTCATTCCTACACACATTATTGTATAATCCTTACTCAATAGATGGTAAGCTTATCCCACTTACATATAATAATTATAATCGTCGGAATCAACCAGAATCAAATTAGTGTCCCATAGAGTTCTGGAAAATCACTCTAACCACTCTTCAATGGATAACTAGCAAAGAGGCCGTTCATATGTATCCATTGAACAATACGATCTCAGTAAGATTCATTTAGATTTTTTACAAGGAAAGCGTACAAGCAAAAATAAAAACTTGCCAGATTTTATTAATTTAATTTAAGGGCAAAAAAATCATAAATTTTATAAATTTACTTTAGCTTATAATTAAAGAAAAAATAAAGCAAGTGATTTTATAATTAACACTTTAACTGTATATGTAAAGATTTTTCTCAAAAATTGTGAAAACTATACATGTTAACACACGGAATGGGAAGACTGACCAACCGTTAGTTTATAAGCTTAAACTTATTATATATATATATATCTTACTAAACTGTGTCAATAGGGCAGTGAAATAGTCGAGTAACAAATTAAATTAGTAAAATTTATTTATGTAACGTCGCGCTTATCTTTAAAAACCCTCATTGGGGGAAACGCAAACAAATATGTTAACGCTGTTCAATTTAGTTCACCGGTTACTGAATGGTTCGTATTCAAATCCCAACTGAGATTAGTTTTTCCTAGATGGTTTTTCATTATTCATTCACGCTAATGCTGGTACAGTACATATACATTATATATTCCTCATTTGTACCTAGTTAGTATAGTACGGGGATATCCCAGTGCACAAAAAAACACTATAAATGCTCACACCCCGTCCCTAGGCAGTTAATTCATCTATGTAAACGGGTTAGTTCCAATTTCCCCACATATCCTTTGGTAATTCAAGTAATTGAACCCAAGGTTCTTAATACAATATAGATATGAGCTACTGACATGTTTAAGGGGTCGTATTCGTACAGCATGAAATCTACATTTCAACCCCACACAGCCAAAAGAGTATCTCAGAGAAGAGAATCAGACGGAAGCTCTAATTCTCCGCGATTCACACCGGTAGGCACGTGGACAAAAGCATAATTCTGTCTGGTGGCCTTTATTGAGTGGATTGTAATGGAGAGGTTGGAGCTAGAATCACAACCAGGTATGCTGTGGGGTTACGTGTGGACAAATAAGTTACACAAATCATCGAATTTATTTGGTAGCTAATATTGGATAGCTCAAATTATTTAATAAACAAAATATAGTTGTATTCAGATAGCAAGAACCTTCATGCACAAACAGCTGGCGGATAGGTTTCTCATCATAATCCTAATATACCCCAAACTTTCGTCAATCACATACCCTTTAGGGCTTGACTGTACTGGAATATTCTATTTTCACTTTATCCTCCCATTGACGTCTCGTTCTACCAAAGAGGTATTTTATTTCCTATCCATAATGTATTTTGTGATGAATACGAACCAGTATGAAACTACTTTTTTTTATTATTTCTTACGTTTTTTATGATATTTATATGGTACTTTAATTAAATATAATATTGTTTCAAACACATTTTAAGATCTTTATAAATTGGTTATTAAAATCTTGGACGGACTTGTTCTAGATAAATTGACAGATTAATGAGATTTCTTTGAAGAGCCTAGAACTAATTTTATATTTTGATATTGCTTCGCCTAGTAACAATTGATTAGTATTTTCATTGATGGTCACGTGTACTACGTCAAACTTGTCTAGTCTGGTTTGTCATTTATGGGATATCGGGCCTTGAATTACAGTTGGATGTAGGCCTATTAAGGATATTTTTTTTTCATAAAAGTGTTCCCAATCTTCCACACAAATGAGAATATATTATCTCTAAATTATATTTTTACCTCCGTTGCCTCATTTTTATAAATGCTTATACTTATAAAGGTCAGAAATACTCAATGCATGAAAAAGAATTATTCTTACCTAGTGTTTAAGTACTCAGCGTTGCTGCTCTATGTTACAAGTTTTTTGATTGTTACGGGTATAAACTTGATTTAAGAAAGTGCACGACCTGAAATATGTATTGTTATTTTCTTACTACACTGAATGTGGCTTACTTCGCCATACTTGGGTATATTTGCGCCAAGGACAGATACATTTTACTGCACCACTAACCCCAGTTATACCCCGTCTGGCTGGCAAGGCAGTTTCTATAATATGAATACTGGTTTGTAGTAAGCGCGCTCAGGGTAAAACTGAGAAACGGTTGTACTTGTGGTATAATGTTTAAAATATGCTAACACCGAACGGTACAGCATTTTTACCTTAAGTAGTGAATACTATCATTGGTGCAGGTATGATCAAGGTTAGTAACTTGGTCTACTCTAAATTAATTACTAAAATAAACAGCTGTCTCAGGTGACCAAATCTATAATGGGCAGTTAAAGTTAAAACTGAAAGGCGCATCTATTGACCAGGTGGTGAGAACATAGCTATTGTAACGTGAAATATGATAGGAAAGTGGGGTAAAAAGAATGAAATGTTAGAGAAAATGTGTTAGTGTCGTTAAGCCTCGTTTATCTATACACACACAACATGTCTGGCAACACGACCCCAACAATTTGAGTTATAATATAAACACAATCTCATCTTGTTAGAGATGGGATAGCTGGTCAGTGCTAACATGTTGTGTTGTGTTGTGTTATATTTTGTCTCAATAGTTGTACACAACATTTTGTGTTGGCTGTTTAGTTAAAGATGTGTACAACGAGGCAGTGCATAGCCCCAGCGACACGCTTGTTTTATACTTCTAAGGTTTTTGAACTATCCCTCCTCCCCTTTACTAAGTTTTTTACATTTTGGTTTTTTTTATATAAGAGTATACTTCCTGGAAACACAAAAAAGAAACGGCAAGTAATAAATCATTCTCCGTGGCCAGAAATGTGTAGACTAATTAAAGACTGAGGAGTTCCCTGGATGCCGACCCAACAGATTGGCATAAATAAACACCACTTACTTTACCCCATATTATGTTGGCTTCCAACACATTGGGCATTTGTTACATAATAAGCAAGGCTTAGACCCCGTTTTGCAAGGGCCCTATATTTTAATAAATACATATATTAGATACAAAAATGACATATTAATGATATTATATTGAATTGATTCCGACATGGATTTTAATTCCTTTAAAAACTATAAAGCTAATTCCGGCTTTATGGTGCACACTGCACATGTTCAATCAAAGGGGCTATTATTATTATTATTACTATTATTATTATTTAATATTTCAGACCTCTGCGTGAAGTAGATATCACGCAATGTTCATAACAAAAAACCTCAGTTTATTAATATAGAAGATTAAATATAATATATATTTATATATATATATATATATATATATATATATTATATATATTTCCCTGAATGTTGATGATGGGGGAGATTAGGGTTCGAATCTCGGACAGATGTACTGAGTGTGGTTTCCATAAAATGGTTTTACACTCTCCCTTCACGAACATGCAGGTAAACTTCCTCTAAATATAAACCCCAAATCCTTAAAACTATGAGAGTAACTAGTAGTAAATAAGCGTACAGCCCGGACGGGCAGTAAGATTCAGCGTTAAAATATATATTATTTTATCGTCCATCAAAAGGGAGAAGTGGAGCTCATAAGGATTGATGTAAGAATATATTAACATTATTCTATTAATTATTTTAACGGGTTTAAAAATTGCTTCATATCAGTTTTACACTGAATTGTGGAACTCGGTCATTTTAACGTTGCAGTAGTAGGTGTGTGTGAGAGAAAGATATACGTTTGAATCATGTTGATGTTGGGAAGCCATATTTACTTTATTCACATAAAAGAAATAAGATAGCATATGTGTGTGACCCACTTCGGAAGGGTCTAAGGAATCTCTCTCGCAATATATAGACTGACGATGAATGGGAAATCAGGGCTCGAATTATGATTGGGTGTCTTGAGAGTGGCTTTTTACTAAATGATTACTCATTATTCTCCACTAAAATGCGGAGATTTTATCTCTAAATATTATCTTCACAATCCTTATTCCATTGGCGTAATTAATATAATATATATGAGTATAATCCGAGATTGTAGTTCGATGAGGTAAAAAATAATATAACCTTCTGATGACGGCCACAGACCAAAGGCACTCGGAGTGCCTGCTACTACCACCATCTTTCCTTTGTTACGACCCATTTATAGGTCAGATATATGTTACACTCCATTCGAGAATTTTACATTTTCACGAACTGGGCAGATTTCTACCCATTCCATTAACCATCTTCTCCTCTTGGTCATTTTACGAACTGGACAAAAACTAGTCATGTTCGTGGATTGCTGAGCGCTTGTGCTGCCCAGTTCATTAACTGAACTGGCTATTTCGTGAACTAGGTAGAGCTCCAATAGTCACATAATTCATGAACTGGGCTACCTTTTGCCCGGTCCTTGAAAAGGACAAGTGAAAAAAGATATGGTCTTTAAGATAATTATTTATCTTTTAATCTAATTAGAATGGGAGGTTAGGTTAATTTAGGTAAGGTTAGTTTAATATAATATATTAAAATTGATTTCAATTAAGTTTACAGTTGATAGTACAGGTATCAGTTCATTAGATGGAAAATAATTAATGCAATATTTGTTTAGTTCGTGAAATGGTCAATAGAAGATGCGAGACCACACAAAAAAAGAAAAAATGCAATTTTTCAAATTCTTGAAATTTGAACTTTCACTATTTGGATGTAACAAATACCTTTAATTTGAAAGTTCAAGTAAAACACATGCGTTTCAGTAGCTGTTTTTAAGAAACTGGTGCACTGTTTGTCTAGTGGTAAGACTTTATGTTGGGAGTCCAGGGTCCAAACCTAGGTTCCAGCATAGATTTATCTGATTGCCTAACCCTTCCTACACCTCCGACAAGACGTGTTTTATTCACAATTTGTGAATGTGTGGAATGCCAGGCCTCCACCTTAGTTCGGATTCCACGTTAAACTGTAGGTCCTCCATTTCATCTCACAATCACCTTACCATTACACATTAGTGTAAGTGCGTATAACCCGACCGGGTAGTAAGACGCGGTAATAGTAATAATGTTACTTAGAAAGATCCGTAAGGATAGATTCCTTTTTTAATTCATCCATTTATTCACCAAGCGTTACAAAGACAACACATGCCATTGTGTTTCAAGCAATCAAAAATTTTGCTTAAAAATATGACCCCTAGAGATTTTCCAAGCACTTTCTTTACCTGAAGTACGATGAAAACCATTGTTTGGTTAATGGAACCCGCGAAACAATGGCATCATGAATTTTTGACTAGTTCCCGAGAAAGGGGTCTTTGAAAACCATTTGACCGGGACTTAGGAATGGTTTCATTTCATTTGGTATACACAGTTATGTGAGTACATTAACAAGAGAGGGATAAATAGTAACAGAATTACATATCATTATCAATCTACATTGATAGATAATTTATATGAGGTATGAGGTTTTCAAAAATCATAACACATAATTTTCTAGCCTAAAAACCATTTTACAATTTATTATATAAATAAAAGTTTACTTGATATATTATATTGTTTAAAAAAAAGCAAACTTTTATTTCATGTAATTTTTCATTATATTAATGATACTTTCCCTCCATATTTAGCTCTTTTTATTTACTAAGAGTATCTACTTAGTTTATACTTTATAAATCAACTGATATCAGCACAGGACTTACAAATTAACTTAATTCTAGAACAGATACAAAATACAATCCCTGGATTTCATTTTGTGGGAGAGAGTTTCGTCCCAAACCTGGTTATTCACATAGTTTACTAATTTGGTACGGATGGAGAAGGTAGAATTTAGTCTTGGCTTTGAGGAAAAGAGAAAAAAAGTCAGGAAACTCTCCTCAATACGGTTAATACTCTAATATTTGAGATTAACATTTACGTTTGCTAAATTCAGTTAACTGATTCACGGCTAAATAGAAATGTATTACATCTAAGTAAACAAATACAAATAATTTATATTTAAATCTCTCAAAAAGTATAAGAACTTTAAATATTTAAACAGGTCCTATCCAATCTTTTCTTGGATAAAAAGTTTAAATAAAGTAATCATTCAATGTTTTTTTTTTCAAGCTCAGGGTTACAGGCATACACTTATTTCTAGCATTGCTAATTAAAATATCATTAATTATTTAAACTTAAGATGCTGAACACTTTGCTCTACAGTTTATGTAAACTACGTCTTACTAACCTCTCAACCTACCCATCTGCTCATATATTTAGGGTAGGAATAAGGAAAGTATAATTTAGAGAACATGATCCTGCATTTGAATGGAGAGAGAGAGAGAGAGTTGTAAACCATTTGAATAAAGTCAGGACAACAGATTGAATTCGAACCTCGAAATTCTCGTTACCAGAAATCCATTTTGATGCAAAGGTGATGCGTTAGACCACGCGACCACCTATATGAGTAAGTTATGCTATGATTTTGAATTTTAAAATAAACAGTGATCAAGCGTAGAAAAAATTGTGAGAAATGTTAGCATGATTAAAATGTTTCTTAATCTTTTTTTTTTTTTTTTTTTTTTAGAATTTTCTGACTATACACCCACGAGATACCAATTTCTAATCAACTTTTGATCGTTATACACTTTGCCTCAGTAGGTAGGGTGTCTGCCTATTTAACTAAGGGTACCGAGTACTATTCCCGGAAGTGCTAAAGCTGTAATGTCGACATGTTTGTTTATCTTTTCACAGTGATACATTAACTATCGGATACTGGGTGTTGTGTCTGTTCTATATTCAAGTTAGTTTATAAGTCATGTGCTGATATAATCAGTTGGTTCAGAATATGTACGCTAAACATGTCAAGTAATAATAATAATATAAATAATAACTTTTAACCTTTTGTAAGCTCACCATTTATCAAGAAGACAAAATCATCAGTTTCATATTTTCTGGCTTGTTGGGGTCGAGGGTCTGTTAATATTTTCGACCAGATTAACCACAAATGACTAGGCCGTTTGAGATATATTAAACCTCATACCAATATTATTAATGTGTTAGAATGTAAAACATTTGACTATTCTAGATATTATTTGTATAAAAAAAATTGTATAGATAAAGTCCATAATATTCCCTTGAACAAACTGATAATATTCTGTACAAATGAAAGGAAAGATGGTGAAATCGATGGATGCTTCTCAAAGAGTAGTTGGATGTATGTGCACTATTGTAAAGAATGAAATAGTATTGAAAGAGTGGGTTTGTCAGAAGAAACAAGAGCAAGGTGGATGCAGTTGGAATCATATATCTGAGAAATGTATTTGGAAAAACTCATATGAACAGAGTCAGTAATGAATGTGTTCTGAAGGAGTGCGGTTTGAAGGGGAATACTATATATGGTCAATGTGAAATAAGCGTCTTAGGTTGGTTTGGGCATGTTGAGAGGTTGAATGTGAATTGAGTGGCAACACAAATATACGAGTATGAAGATAGAATATGTGGGTCAAAAGAAGAAACAGGCTCTGTAATATTTTTCTAAATTTTGTAAATGAATTTGTGAAAAAGAGAAACATCAAGAGATTTAATAATTAAAAAGAATGTAGGATTATTTGCATGAGTGTTGTTGAAGATAAAGTAGTATGCAAATACAAGTAAGTGTGTGGAAATTTAGTGAGGCTGGATTAAGTAAGGAGTTGTGTTTTTTTATTTGCACAGTTTATTACCTACCCCTTAATTAGGACAGCTTGTTTAAGTATGTATGTATGTATTTATTGCGGGTTTTATGTATCTGTCCATTTTTATATCACAGTAACACATTTACTAAAAGTGAGCATAATTTCTGAGAATTACATTTTTTTAGCATAACGTCTTAGGGCCCATCCAGGTTTTATGCCTATGTATGATTACTCTAATGATTTTAGGAATGCAAAAGTCTATATTTATGGGAAGGAGAGTTGAATAACATTTTATAAAAACCACCCTCAATACACCCGACTGAGATTATAACCTCAATCTCCCTATCTTTGGCAGTTTAGTCTTACATTAGGTTAGGGCGTTAGACCAAGTAGCTACTGAAACGGGTTTACATGATTAATTAAAGTATTTTGTTTTGAGTGTGATATGTATTTTATTAATTTTTCATTCAATTTGTATTGGATTAGATTAATGTTTTATATTACTTTATTGGCGCACTATGATTAATGGGCAAACCTAACACAAGAAAAGTTTGTTCTATTATTATTATTATTATTATTATTATTATTATTATTATTAATTATTATTTTATTAGCACCGCGTCTTACTACCCGTTCGGGTTATACGCACTTACGCTAATGTGTAATGGTAGGGTGATTGTGAGATGAAATGAAGGACCTACAGTTTAACGTGGAATCCGAACCACGGTGGCTGCCTGGTATTCCCCACATTCACAAGATGTCTTGTCAGAGGTGAAGGAAGGGTTTGGCAATCAGATAAATCTTTGCCGGAACCGAGGATTGAACCCCGGCCGCAAAAGTTTGTTCTAGGAAGATAACATTATCATAACATGAGATAATACTTGCAAGCACGTATTTGTTTTGTATATGTTTATATCACCGCGTATTACCACCTGTTTAGGTTATATGCATGTGTACTAATACTTACGCTAATGAGTTAGGGATGAGGAAGGTTTAGTTAAGAGGAAGTATACCCAGATCTACGTGGAAGGAGATTGGAAACCCTTTTTGGAAAAAAAACACCTCAATATATCCTACCAGGTTTTAAACTCTATTCCTCTTGTCTTGGCTGTATAGTCTTACTCGAGAGTAACGCCTTAGACCATACGGCCACCAAAGTAGGTATATTGTTTAAATAAATCTTGTTACTTTTAAAAGCTATTGGAGTAACGCTTATATATAAATACATACACGTTCGTTATGTAGTTTTACTATTTATTTGCTTTGATAATGATCTAAGCATACTCAAAAATTAAATATTTAGCTTAATTTGTGTTACTTTATTAAATTTGAAACTTAATAAGAAAACTTATATAAAATAAATGAAATAATCCTTCTTATAAATATAACACAATGTTGAAACTGTGGAAAACGCACACGCCCTGTATATAGATAAAATGTTAAACTCAAATCAAGTCACGTTGTGTAGTTGACCAAATTACGTTTGAACTAGTTGATATTATGGTTCGGTATGGCTATTGTTTGTGAGTTTGCCTAGTTTTTTTAATATAAAAAAAGTTAATATTGTCGAATATCCCGGAGGGGGTACCCAGAGGGGTTGATTGCATTATGTACGCCCATATGCTCCCTTGAGCAATATTTTTAAGCCTGCACATTCCAAACGTTTAAAATACCTTAACCGTATCGATATTCCAGTAAACATACCATTATAGCTACCGATCGTTCGGGGAGCCCATGTATTGTTTAGAACTGGAGCGATTCCATGAAAAACTCTCATTAGACGGCGCCACCTTCACGCGAGCTCATTCACTATGCATGTCGTTGAGTGCAGTAAGCACTAAGTGGCCGTGTCTATTTCAACTCCTGTTGATTCACTTTAATATCATTTGGCGCGTCGGCATTTAGATGGGCGTCAACACGCCGTTACAGGATTGATCATTTATTCAGAGAGTTATATGAACCAACTTAACGTCTACTCCGCTATGTTTGTCAAAGTTTGTGATGATTGAGAGCGATCGTTGGCACTTAACGTGTGCTGGCTTTATCGACCATGCTAATAATGTTCTGTGACGTATGGCACGCATGGTGAAGATTAAATTACTGGTATCTAGGCTTGGCTTCAAGTTGTACACTCCGTTTACACCGAGAGGTATCAAGCTTGCCTTGCTTGGTTCTATTATGGTGTGGATTATATTTTAAGGGACATAATGGAATAGTTTAGGACTTATACGTGCTTGGTACAACTGTGGTATAGCTTATAAGATAGGGTCATTGTGTAATCGTTCAAAGAAAGGCTGCTAGCTTGCTTGGTACCACAACCTAGTAGCTTGTAATATTGGACCATAGTGTAATCAGTCAAGGTAAGGTTTCTACCTTGTTTGGTACCACTACTTAGTAGCTTGTAATATTGGGCCATAGTGTAATCAGTCAAGGTAAGGCTTCTACCTTGTTTGGTACCACTACTTAGTAGCTTGTAATATTGGGCCATAGTGTAATCAGTCAAGGTAAGATTTCTACCTTGATTGGTACTACTACTTAGTAGATTGTAATATTAGGCCATAATGTAATCAGTCAAGGTAAGGCTTCTACCATGCTTAGTACCACTACCTAGTAGCTTGTAATATTTTGTCATAGTATATTCAGTCAAGGTAATACTGCTAACTTGTTTAGTACCCCTGGGGTATATTTTAAGACCATAGCGTAGTCAATCAAATTAAGATTGCTACCTTTAGGGGTAAATGCACTGTGCATTTTTTTTTTTTTTAATCAAGCCAATCGTTTATGGATTAGGAAGATTATATTTATAGGAAGTGTACAAACATTTTTATGGAGGACGAGTAATAAACCATTTTGAAAAACCACCTTCAATACACCTGACCGAGATTAGAACTCAAACTCCCTGTCATCGGCAGTCAGTTACCGCGAGAATAGCGCTTTTGACAATGAGGCCACAGAAGTGGGTAGTGTACATTCTTTATAGGTAAGAAACACCATTGTCGTATGGATATGTTTTTGCCTCTGTTAATTGTAACTTGCATTGGCAGTGTTGCCAATTTAGCGACTTTAAGGGTATGAAAGGACTAATTTTAATTTTTATTGCCTACCAACTAATCTGGTGGATGGCACTTTACCTAATTTTATGTCAGATTCATGTTCATTATTTTAAATTTTAATTCTGTATAATTTTGATTTTTGAACTACCGAACAGCAAGAACGCATAATGCGTTGCTCCGGTCTACATAAGAACTCCAAACTATCTATCCGTCTTTCACAAATCACAATCTAGCAACTTCCTGGTAATAAATAATCTAGCTACAACACTTACATGGTCGTTGGAAACATTGTGTATTGGTGTGCACACGGACTAAAATGTCTACCTCATCTGGTACGACAGGGATATAGAGGCTTAAATTATGGCCTGACGTATTAAAACTTTTTTTTCCGAAATTTATACCTTCTTTTGAACCTCAGCGCATATTCGGATACATATCCTCTAATTTATAACTTACTCGTCCGTACCCCATTAGTGTAAATATTCGAATAGCACGGATAGATAATTAGACGTACGAATAACATTAATTTACTTGTAATGTGTAAAATTTAGAGCTAAATTGTAAAATAACTTTGTGGAACATGTACCTGTGACCTCTATATATTATTTCAACTATTTTATTATTAGCACCACGTCTTACTACCCGTTCGGGTTTACGCACACCATCCTATAAATTTGTCAATTTGTATATGGAGTAATTTGTAATTTAAAAAAAAAAACGTTCCACTTAACGGCATTAAATTTTGTATTGTAGTTGGAATATATTTATTTGTTCGTAAATATGTGATTTTACTTGGCAAAATATTTTGAAATTCAAATTTTTAAAATGGTAGCAGCTTTATACATATAAATATAAGGTTGTTTATTCAAATAAAAAGACAAAAAGCTAATAAAGCGGAGTATATGACGAAATAGTTCTTAGTATCAATATAAAATTGAAGTAGCGAGCTATATATCACCATAAAAAGGGTGGTATTGCTGGATTAAAAAAAATTAATATGAAATTTCACTCTTTTTTTTTTAATACAAATACATATCTAGGATTAAATTTAATAAAGACCGGGCAGTGATGTAGGGGTAGATGGTAGTAATAACACTCAATCATACCTTAATCAATGTGAGACTAAACATTTATTATTACGATACTTAAAATTAAAAATTCATGTAAGATTTATGACGTCACTGACCACAAAATAGCCGGATGAAAGCCTACTCAAATTACCTCGGAGATGACTCAAACAAAACCTACTTAAGCACGCACAGTAGTATTAGGATAATTTACAGTCAAAAAGTGAATATATTTCATTTAGTATATCGATTAGGTGAAATTTCAATTATTTATTATTTTTAGTTTAACATTGAGTCCTATTGCCCATTCGGGTTACACGCCTATGTACTGATTACGCTAATGGTTCTAGGGACTAGGAAAGTTATATTTATTTTATGTGAGGGAGAGCAGAAAACAATTTTGGGAAAAAGTCTACTCAGTACACCCGACCCAGTTTCTATACTTTATCTCCCCGTCATCGGCAGTATTGTCTACTGCGATAGTAGCGCTTTAGAACATGTGGCCACTGAAGTGGGTCCATTTTTATTAATTATAGTAATGGTTGAAATTTCAAGAGAGAGAAGGGGAGGGGGTTCGGACTCCAATGACAATCCTTTGGCTATGCGCCTGACATATACGCTTTCGATAAAAGAAATATGAACAAGTCATGCACAGACCCCTAGCTCTAGTTTTATGATCTAGGCCTCACTAAACAATTTCTTATATTTATGAGTTTGTTTCTACACGTCCACGAAATTTCCCGGTACGGTATATAAGGGACGAAAGCAATCTCTAGCATGTGGTGGGTGCTATTTGAAGCGTGCGACCAGTTAGGCCTTTGAAGGAGATGAAACCGAGAGAAACCGAGTATATCACACACGGAACTTAAGACGAGTTCACAAGGGTGAGTTGGACTTTTTGCACCATGTTCTATTGTCAATCTGCGCTACATGCGTGACCTTACACAAATATAATTAAGATTATAAAGGTTAAAAAGAGATAAAATCTACCTTAATTTGCGTGAAAGGAGAGTAGGAAATCATCTATTAAAAACCATCCACATAAATTCGAACCGTGACCTTCATCACCACAAACCAGACTAAATGAGCTTGATGATTAGTCCACATGCTCATTGGTGTTGGTGTAGTAGCTATCTTAAACTTGCATATAGGAACTGTGCTATTTTATCTCAGTCCCCTGGGTAAATACTAAACAGGGACTCCCAAATCAAAGCAGGACTCATTCTCCACAAGAGAGGCTTTGCTTTGATTAGATGGTAAATAAAAATATATCATTAATAAATTTAAAACTTCGTAACATAAGATTTGGGACAAGAAACCCTTGTCCCAAATGTTCATAGCTTAGTTGGGCTACGATCACTGACCGTGAGGATTATCGTCATAGTTTAGTTAGGCCACTTTCATTGACCAGAAGGATTATCTTCATAGCATATTTGGGTTAAGTTCAATGACTAGGAAGATTATTTCATAGATTAGTTGGGCTACCTTGACAGGCCAGTTAATAGACCTTCGAGTAGATATGAATTTGCCCACCAATCTTTTAGCCTTATAATATGATAGGTTAGGTTGTACTAGGCTAGGTTAGATTATAGTAAAAGTTAAGACTTAGATATTATCTTAAAACTGTTAAAAATGAAGTTAACTTTCTGGATTATTAATATAATATCTAAGTCATCTTTTACTATATTCTTCACTCCTTACGAAATATACATTTAGAATGTTTTCTAAAATATTGTAGGTTAGATTAGTCTAGCATTTTTATATAGCCACTACTTGCTGTTTTTCGCTAAGCTTGAGAAAACGACTAAACCATCCTAAATGGAACGCCAGAACAGCCGTAGTCAAGTTAGTTCCCCCATACGCCTTGTATACAGTTCCCAAAAAGGAACGCATGGCCCAATTTTAATTTGGGATAAAGACTAACATTTCAAACCTAGGTTAACTCTTAACCCAATTGTAATTATGGGATGAATGATGCACTTTTAAACGAAGGTAAAAACAGGTATATGTGTCTCAACTTTGATACAACCTAGAATTTAGTCGCGATAATTTGTCGAATTGTGTTTAGTGTGTTTTTTAACAACCAATAATAAAAAAATAGCTTTATAGAAAACATTAGTTAAATGGGAAATTAAATGTCAGATAATTTCTAAACGTATTAGAAATCCCTTACAGTTCATTTCATGAAATATTTTATATCCATTCATTTTGATTACATAGTACCGACGTCATAATAATGTCAAAAAATTAAATACTAAGCACTAGAATGCAGAAATAGGCATATTAAAATACGACAGGTCTAGCAAGCCGTAGTGTAAAATATATGGTTTGAATAAAATACTGATCCAGATTGGAAACAGTAATGCATTTAAAAATATAATAATAATTCAGAAATAATATATACGTACCTATGATCACATAAATCAGAATAAACTGTAAAGAGGAAAACAATTGTTTATGCTATTTACCACTACAGCACTAGTGGCGAAGAAACAAGGTACTAGCACGGGAATTAGGTGAACCCAACACTTGCGACGTGATCCATGCAGCAACAATGGTGAGAGAACAACGCAATAAATGTGTGAAATTAACTGTATAGCCCACTTTTGGAAATCACGTAATAGTCGTCCATAAGAAATTAGCATTAGTCTATGGATCCCTACTACTATTTTTGGGCTGAGATTAAGTGTGGTACTTTTTTTTTGTTAACTCTGTTGTTTTAGGTTTTATTTGTTTGTAAATCACAGCTATGTTTTATAAATTTCACAGAAAATATCCTTAACTAATTATTTTCAGTATTATGATAAAAGCTAAGACAATAACATTTCATCACTTCAACCACATCCATAAGAGCATACTCACATTGGTGGTCACGTGGACTAAGGTATCAATCTCGACTAGTGGTATGATTCCCCTACACGTTTATTAAGTTTATTTTATTAAACAGTTATCCACTCCCCACTCCCTGATCGCAAATGTGGATATAGGCCCAATTAGTCTTAATTCGACCTTCCTCATGTCTATCCGATTAGTGTGAATATACGGATAGCACGGACGGATAGTAAAACACCAAGCACGTCATAAAAATCACATCATGCTAAGTCTCTACGTAATTGATCACCTTGATTTATTAAGCGAATGTTTTTTATTGATATTATTATTGCCATCCAGATATGATCTTCATTTTAAGAGTTAGTTTCATCTCACTGATAATCCATAGCTTAGGTAATTAATACAGCTCTAACCAGTTTTTATTACTGCTTCTTACTAACCTACTAATCTTGTATGCTACATGATAATTACTCTATTGGGTAAAGATGGAGAATCAGACATTTTAAAGCTAATCTAGACGCCTTTGCGTGGAAGGAGAGTGATAATCCATTTATAAAAATCCACCTTCAGTAGACCCAGTTGGGATTAGAACCCTAATCTCACCGTCATAAGCACATTGGTCTATCAAAAGAGTGACGCCTTAAGATAAGCACCCACTGGGACATTACCGCATGGACCTCAAGGACGGAACGGAAAGAACAACTAATTCGTAGTATTATTTGTTACCAAGATTCGCCCTCTATGTGGTACCATCAGCAACGGACTTTCCACCGTTCCGCCATTCGACAGAAATTCCGGGGGAGGGAATTAAGATCAAGTGCGGTCCGGTAGTTTTGGCGTCATCTTCAACCAGATCAGGATATAATGTTTGATATTTGCCAAACATAAGTCTTTTCCTGTTGATGTTGTGAACCCAGAATCGTTATTTCCTACATTTTTTCTCTCCTCTTCAATTAAAAGACAACTAATAGCTACAAATTATTTCTCGCTTTCCATATTTTAAATAATACGGTGAAATATCACTCACAAAAGCACAATTATAAACATGAAACAAATCTAACAACAACAGAAATGCAAACATTACTTCCTTGAGCACGCAAAGGAGAAGGTCACCTTCCGGCTCTAGAGCAGCTTCGTGAACCGAGTCTCCGCCCGTGACGTCAGTGTGGATAGAGGGTTCAACCCCCTCACCTCCACCCCGCCCCCCTAAAATGTGCGGTGCGTGTGGTACGTAACGTCCGTGGGGTACCGACCCAGTGGTGCTTACCTTTAGAGTTAGACTATTCGGACACTGAAGTGGGTAGCTTGAATTAGTTGTCACATCGTAGTGCGTTAAACTGGAGTCGTCACTAGAAATAAATGGAACTTAGAAGTCATTTACTGTAGAATTTTGCCAGGATAAACCGAGCTTTTTCAAAACAGTGTTTGGTCCTCATTTGATCAATCATACATTCAGGCTCTGCACTACATACCTCACATAGAAAATTTATTTCCTTTTATACCCGACCAATGAGTAGCTTAGTCGGCCTCAAAGTATAGTGGCTAGAATACCTAGTAATTGACTTAGACGTCCCGGGTTCTATTACTCGCTGCTACAATTTTTTTTTTTTTTTTTAGTAATTCCCATGGTGTTCAGGGTTTGGTTAATTAGGATTAAGTTAGGTTAAGATCATAATTGGTTCTATCCCGTCATATTCACTATCTAAACTTATCTCATCAGGACATGGAGAGATATTATACGAAAAGGATAAACGATAAGTACATTCGGGCGTCCCCTGGGCAATGGTACGATAGTTCCAGCAAAACTCTCCGAAAACTGAGCTACATTCTAATGTAACATATATATGCCATTAATAATGAGTATTTTAGCTAGTGATGAGAATATTACATGTATAATTTTTAATATATCTGCTTGACATGGAAATATTACATATTATTCCACTGTAATTGAGATCAATGAAATCATGTATTAATATTTATTGAAAAAAGTACAGCCAAACTGAAAACTAATATAGTTTGAAAATAAAAAGAAAACATTACCCTTGTCCCAATTTAGCCGTTGTCAAGGGAAGAATATAGGAAACCGCATCTTTATGGTTAGTACGAAACAATGTAACTAATATCCTAGTTAGTAGGCCGTGAGATGGACACTTAAGGGAACATAATTTAAGAGATAGATTTTTAAGGATTCATGACAGAACTCTCCTGGAGAGAGGACAAGAAACAATGTTGTGAGAAATAAAAAGGCTTTGTGCTAGTTTTCCCGTTTGGTTAATAACTTTTAAAAATCAGAGCCTGCTACGCTACCCTGATGAACATTAATATGAGTAGGTCATGCCTTGAACATTTTTGCCCTTTTACCTTTTGGTCCTTGCGTAAGGGTTTATAGCAAGGGTGGTCGTGAGAGAGATATGTAACAGATGTCTCTGGAAGATACACCACGAATATTAGGTGATGTTAGGACTAGAAATTAGAGGTAAAAAAGAGAGAGGGGTTTAGAGATAAGGGCGGATACAGGCCATGTTGTTGAGGGGGACGATATTCACATAAGGTTTCTTCAAGTATATATTTAATAATTTTACTTAATTAAGATTTTATAATCATATTGCTAGTTTAAAAGAATAATAAATATATATTATAATAAAAAGAGGACATACAACTACAATTTTATTAATAAATCTGTAATTTTAATATAAAAATCATGAAACAAAAAAGTAACTTTTACAATACAAGTAATAAGTATGTACTTTACATTAACCTAAAATGTTTTAGTATATATTAATATAAAAAATATGTATATTAATACAAATTATGGGTTATAATACTAACTTGCTTTTCTCTGTAACCGAAATAGGTTGAAATAGTTACTGATTAGTTCATTTAAGATATAGAGTGAGGCAGGTATTAGTCAGTCATTCTTTACAACAATTAGGTATTTGTTTTAATATTTTGTATTATTTTGTATGGGGGACCACCTCCATCACCCTCCCCCCCCCTGTATCCGCCAATGTACTCGGAGCCATCTGTAGGGCAGCGATTTTGTTTCACTACATAGTCACAGCATGTATTGGTTTTTTCCCCTCCATCAACTCTTCCAAACCCCATTTTTTGTACCCCTTTTTTCTCCCCTTCTTTCTATTCAGAGGTATGTTCCACTACATTTACAGAGTACATCAAATTGATTTCAAAACTATCGAGGACAATTTTTTGAAGTTCATGTTTAGAATATCGTCATGTAATCATAGTTGTGATTTCTTTTTATATCCAAAGAAATAAAACTTATACACCTGAGGAGTTTTACGAAATTGTCAGAAAATTAAGTAAATTATATACTATTATATCATATATAATCTCATGTTTTCATATAAATATATTTTGACAAACCTACCCTATTTTATAACTTTTCGTAATTGCAAAAATTTCCTTAAAAAATTGAAATGTACAGGGAGAAAAGGGGAAAAGCTACATTACACACATTTTTAAAAACATTTTTTTAAAATTTCAAACCATATAACGACCCCAGAAAATACTTTTCTATAAATTAATATAATAATGACAAATACTTATTTTAAATTATTTTAATCATAATCTAAAATACATTAGAAAAGTCTAATAATTGTTTAACAGATGGAAGCACTAACTACATTTGGGTTAAAATTTAAATCTCCTCCTATTCCCTGTACTCTTCAAATGTAAACATTTAATCCGTCTATTATATTATTTATTTTACTAATTTATTAAATAAATATGCAATTTTATGTACCTATGTGTTAGAAGCGTACAAATATTTAGTTAAATTTTATATTGAGGTTGTTATGTTATTTTTACGGTGTTTATTTGTAGAAACTTTTTTAAAAAATCTCCATTAGCCAATTGTACATATTTTTTATCCTTAAAAGTAGTAAAATATTTTTTATTGATTCTACTACAAGCTTATATTATAAGATACACCCTAGTGGAACCAAGAAATAAAAGCTTAGTTAATACCTTTCAGGGTAAACGGATAAAATAAAGTAGAAAGATTTTGACGTATTTTGTGGTTTATATTAAAAATAACTATGTCTATACTTTCACTACTATAATTATTATATAACTAGTTCTAAAAAAAAATCAACTTTTGGGAGAAAAATTTCAATAAGCCTATCTTCTCCTTTTGTAAGAAGGAAAAGGAAATATCTGAATAAAAGGAGGATTGTGGCAAACAATGGAAAGTATTATGGTTAAAGTGGCTTAACTTGTATTGTATTCAAGTTCATTAATAGTAGGCCTACAGTCAAAACTTTCTAAAATGTCTTTAAATAAGATTTTAAATCCAAACGGTCTAAATTGAAAACTAATTTAATCTTTTTTTAAAAAGGAACTTTTACTTTATTGTGAAAACAAATGAAATAACAATAATATTAAAAATAATTAGAAAGCACTGCTTGCATTAAGTATACTTTATTAATTACTACAACAAACCCACATTGATGCTCATGAGCACTATGTTTCTTACTCATTAATTATATTTTTTCGGTGAATTGGGTGTTCGGTGACTTGGGAGGTGGGGTTCAATTTCTTGTTTGGTGTACAAAATGTGTATTTTTTAATAACTATCTTCTTTTTCTCCCTCCACTCAAATTTGGATACATTTGCTCTTAATTCTATCTTTCTCATCCCTATCCAGAAAGTAGACCACTAGTTAAAATGTGGCTATCCCGGATGGGTAGAAAGATGGGTGGATTAAAAACTAAACTAGTTATAATAATAGTGTTTAAAATAATATAATATATATTCATTGAATATTATATTTATTTTATTAACAAACTTAAATACAATCGAGTTGCATAAAATTAAAATTAATGTTAATTTCGTGTTATTTCAAGTCTTTTTGTAGTCTTAAAATAATGTTTTTAGTTCAATTTCATTTAGAAACTAAAAGGTTGGTTCCAAATTTAAACTACTATATAAATGTGACTACAAAGTAGTATAAAATATGGAAAATATATACATGCCTACAAAAATATATAAATAGAATGATGAATTTATTTATTATCAAATCGAATATCAATAATACGAATCCCTTGGGTGTTATCAAATAAAGCTATCTTTCGATAAATTTCCATACCGTTATACAGTCTAGCCAAAGTTAATTATTCAATATTTGACTATCCTTAGGGACATGTTTTGTTTTACTCTACTTATGTGAACTCTTTCAAACACATTTCTGTTCGATTTAAAAATAATAACAAAAGTGATTTTCCAAAACTTTTTTAGTTGAAATTTCCTTTTTTATAATTCTAAATAAAACAAATTTATGTTTAACAACTTTTCATTGTTGTTAGAGAGATCTATAGGTTGTAGAATAACACATAGCTCATTAATAATTTCTGATATTACTTAATTACACTATGGCATTAGGAACTCGAAGGTTCACTGTCGCACTTAAAAAATTTCATATGTATCCTTATCTAGAGCTAGTCTATCCAGTCCACCTCATTACATCCTATCTCTTTCAGGTCCATTCTAATGTTATTATGTCACCTACATTTAGGTCTTCCAAATGATATATTCCCATTAGATTCACCAGTCAATAATTTTACATGGTTTTAGAATCTTCCATTCGCGCTGCAAGTCTTGCCTACCGTAATGTAGGATTCTGATTGGAATTAACAGTAGAAGTAAATTTAAAAAAAAATCTGTTAACATTGATAGCATTTAACTTTATAATAGGTATTATTTCATAGGAATCTATATTATTGATGAAAGGTGACTGTTGTATATCACATGACTTTATGTGATCATATTAAAAAATTGTTCTAGTAACTTTAATAGCTTTCAAAAAAAAATCCTTCCTATAATGTTTTTAAGTAATTTTATAGCTCTCAAAAACTTCCTTTCTATCTAAAGCTGACTGTGTGTATAATTATATTACACACATTAATTAATGTTTGCTGGAATTGTTCATACCACCGGTAAATTGGTAATATAGGTATTGTTTTTCTTTAAATATGTATGTTGACATTAACGTTGATCGAATATGTTGTGTGGACCTACTTGTATCATTTGGGAATATAGAACCCTATAGTTATATACAGCCAAAATGTAATATAATTTTTGACAATAATGTTGTTACAAAATTTAAACTAAACAAAACGATTGTAATTTGGCACAGCCCAGTTAATATTTTAGACCACAATTGTTTTCATACGCTTGAGTACTATACTCATGATATCAACTTGACACAATAAGTGAAATGTGACAATAAAAATAGACGCCTTTAATGCTCAAACATAATTTATTTGGTTAAAAAATATATAATTACTATTTCAAATGGTAGCCCACGTCATTATCATGTTTGGTTTTTTTAAATGGAAAAGTTTCTATGACACAAATGCGCACGTATTATAATACTACAAACAAAATAATTAAACATAAAAGAAAAATCCAATCAAACTTTGTTCGTTTGGACTTATGTTAAATGTGAAATATATTGTTAGCTCATAGAATATCAAGTTCTGTAAAACATTTATACTTGTTTTCGGGGAAGATGGAGAAAATAATACATTTTAAATTTAGTTTAAGTATGAAAATATATTAATATTTTAATGTGGACATTTAGATTAGTAAGGAAAATACTAATCGAATCCTGGTCAGGTTGTTTAATGATTGTATCATAAGTTACATCGTTAGTATCACAGGTTTTTCTTTTCAGATAGCAAATTTGTAATTAATCTATCATATTATTATGTTAATTGTCATGTACTGTATGAGATTAATTGTTAACTTATGGCATTTTGTAAATCACCTCATGAAATTAGTTAAAATTTTAAATGTAAATATATTTAATATTTATTATAATCATTTTTTAATAATCGTGTTTTAGCAACCGTCTCTAAAATAAGGATCAGGAATTATTGTAGTGAAAATCTGTAACCGCATTGGTGTCAAGACAGGATGGGGAAAGTCACAGTAAAATCTTGTTTCGAAAATCATTCTTAATGCATCCAGTGGAGATTCAAACTATGATTTCCCCGTCACGAGTAATCGAGTCTATTGCGTGAATGATACCTTAGACCATGTGAATGGGATTCTGTTACGTATTGATGTAGATGATAATGTAAGCAGAATTAGATATGTTAATACACATATCCTCCACTTAACACATTTGGTTACTTATCCAATGGCCCACACACACATGGGCAATATTTTATGAGTTATTTCAGTAAATATACTTACAGTGAAATTATGATAGTAACTATCATGAAATAACTAGTGAAGTAAAATTGTATTCATTATTGTTTGTGTGTGTGTGTGTGTGTGTGTAAATTACCAGATTAATTTATGTTTTAAAGCAGCTCCCTATTTCCTTTTTAAAATAATTAATATAACTGTGAGATGCATTTAATTTAAATCACTATAGTAAAAAAAACTCTATTTTTCAAAACAAAAATATTCAGTTTCGTTTTGTATGAAAGACAAGGAAATAGCTGTTTTTCTTGTGTGTGTTTTTCAGCACCATTTTATACTATCCGTTTGGGCTATACACCTAAGTACTAGTTATTATAAGTTGTTAAGGATGATGAATGTTTAATTCAGAGGAAATGTACCCACATTTGCTTGGAAAGTTAGAATGGAAATCATTTAGAAAATCCACCCTCAGTACACCCACTGGGATTGAGCCTCTATCTCCCAGTCATCGACAACGAGTTTATTGCAAGAGTGATGCCTTGAACCATGCAGCCACCAAAGTGGGTTAAAACGTTGTTAAATTTTCTATTGGGGGGGGGGAGGGGGAGGGAAAGCGAGTTAAGATCCGTTTTTTTATGACCAAACCATTTTGGTTAAAAAATATTGTTTAAACATTGATTTTGTAGATACATTTAGTTTAGTTGTTTTGTTATCTGCCATGTGCATAACTATTTCACCAAGACTTGCATTCTTCAGTCAAGTTAATGGCAGATTTCTGTGAATAATGAAATATAACTATTAGTATCGGGCCCGTTTGAATTGCGAGATAAAATATACTTGTCGTCCGGTCCATACGAATTGCAGAATAAACTGTAATTCAATTCAACTTCTAATCAATAAAATAACCTAACCTAGCATAACCTAACCTATCATGACCTAACCTAACCTCCATGTTCCATTTTGAACAAAGTCATTATGAATTTAATTTTTACCCTGCAGTTCGTGTGAGGATATTACTGAGCTCGAATGAGTCGTTCCGCAATTTGTATGTACCGTTACTATCGTAAACAAAAAAAATATAGATTTAAAATAAACTTAGCCCATTACAGGGGGAGCACGAGTGAAGGCATTATCGGTTTTCACATTATCAGGATTGATGGTGATGGAAAGTTCGTAATTTTTTCAACCCCAGTTAGGTAGGCCTATATTTTTTCTTTCATAATAATTTCCAAATGCATTATTCTTTTTCGACATGTTATTCTGCGCACAAAGAGTCAACGTTGTATATGGCAAGTCAGAAGAATTAGCATATTTGTTTCGGTGGACCTGTCTTACAGCCGGATCCCCTTCTTGACGCTAACCCACGACACTTGCCCGGGGAAATAGTGAATTCTACTAGCGGGTGTGAAAAAATTATATCAATTTTGCCGGGAAAGGTGTCTTCATATACAATCAGAAGTTATTTTATTCGCCACAATTGACATGAGACTAACGGCTTTACAAATCCTACATAGGAAGCTGTGCTACGGATTTTTGTCCCTCAAGAAATATACATTGGCCTCACCTGGGTTTGAATTCACGAACACCGGGTCATGAAGCTATAACTTTAACACAATACCACCTAGGTCAACCATGGTTTCCCATTTTCCAGTAATAAAAATCAATGATTCACTTCCTCAAAATTCAACATTACTTATATCAACCACCGTTTGTATATGCGCAGAGTCCGTAACTATAATTTAAAAAATAGTTATTATCCCATATTTTATAGAATAATCCAAGATCAAAAACTATATTTATAGGATTGAGATTTAATTAATTTTATACTCCTCAAATAATTTATTTCAATATTCTATGTTTAATTATTAGTGTATGACTTGATTGAAAGCAGTTATTTTTGAAAGAAGCTAAAAAAACTGTTGATTAACTTTACTCTTTCTCTATCAGTCGTCACAACACGTCTCCTTCAATTGCAAATATCTGTAATAATTTTTTTTTTACTATGTGTTTGTTGATATTGTGAAGAAATTGGTTCTTTGAAAGCCACTTCATTACAAGAGATGGGTGAAAGAAATATCTCAAAACCTTTCAAATGTTCCTACCTCAAATTAAAGAGAAGATACTGCTCTGTATACAAAGTGTAGTAACCAGTTATATCACATTTGATATTATTGTAATCAACTATAGCATTTTTTGCTATACATTTGCAGTAGTAGAATTACAAAGAAAAAACAGTGCAATTTTTTTTCAAATTTAGCATTTTTTAACGAAATACAAATACGTTTTTATCTATTTATTTAAAGTGCAATTTTATGTAGCCTTTTTATTAGCCGTCCTACCATAGTATGAATTTGGTAGGAAGAAAAGTAGAAGCTAGTTACCAAAGCTTCTAAAACATTTTAATATATTCATACATCAAGTCGTCTTAACTGCCGCTGTAGATTTTGATATATATATTATTGATACCTTTTAAATAACACAAATAGTGTAATAAAATGTAATCAATGCTGGACACAGAGAAATATATTTGAATTTTCTCTACTGTTCTTTCAACAAAATCAGGATATATCTGTTATTGTTATTGCTAATATCAACTTAAAATAGCTAATTTTAATAAAATATATATTTAAATTGTTTACTTTAATAAACCAGTTGTCGCTAGGAGATACGAAAAGAATTCACATTGCTGAAAAATCATTTATAATATTCCCACGTCTAAATTGAACCTTGGCCCTCTAGGGTTTGAGTCATTCATGGTGACACATACCTAAATTTATTTAAAGTATATGTTAAATAAAGGGACATTACCATTTTATCAAATAACACTACACCATTATTGTATTTTTTTTACTGCGACAAACCTTACTGCCATCAGCTTTATTCAGATTTAATTAAAAACCTTTATTATTAATAATTGTAGTCAATTTTGATTATTTGTTTTGCTTAAAGATCTTGGGGGCAAACACATGTAACATTATGTGTATGTTTGTGCTTGCGAAAAACAATAATGATGTAATCTAGCCTAGATTGCTTGAAGTATCGCTGTTAGATAGTAACGTTGATATGAAATATATATATAAATATAAATATATATATATTTATATATATATGTGTGTGTGTGTATGTTAACAGCTATATTGAAAATACTCTGGATTTAATTAAAACTAATTACCTTTCCAATTATATCATTGTAAATATTTTATTAGTACCAATCATATGTAGATATGATTAGAATAGCAAACGAGTAAAATTATACACATTCATTCTGTGTAAAAGTAATTAATTAGCAAATGCCTCTATTCCAAGGACGTAGAGAAATAGTATTTCTAGGGGGTGTCACACTTGAAAATATTACTATACCTTTAGTTGATAACATATTTTAGATGTAAATATTAATTCCCCCGTATAGGGGATCCATCAAATTCCAGAGGGTGAAAGACCCCACCATACCCCACCTTAGTACACATTTGTTTTATTTACATTAGATCAATTTTTGTAAATGCAGAGATATTGTTATTTATAGCATTTTTTTTAGTTTTTAAAAGAGTGTTAAAAAAAGTATCGTTTTTCGATACATGTTTGTTTGTAGTTTTTCTATAAATTTTTACTCTACCACATTATCAGAGACATACGTTTTAAATACAAAGGCCGTTTTCCGTGTCTTATTTCCCATCCAGGATATACGCATATTTACATTAATGAGGGTAGATACTAGTAAGTTAGAATTTATAGGAACTGTACCCGTATTTGTGTTCAGAGAGGGAGGAGAAACCATTTAGGAAAAAACACCCTTAAGTCATAACTTTAATTATACTTATAGCCTTTGTATTGAAGTACTTTAAAACCTAAAATAATAATAATAAAACATTGACATTACTGGATATATGTGTAGTTTATACTGCCTTTATATTTCATTTAATGTTTTATAAGAGAAGATAGTCACGAAAACAATCATTTGATGTCCATTATTCCACGGGTTTCATTATAGAACAGCTTTTTATACACCTTTTGTGAGTTGGTTAACCGAAGGGGTTGAAAGCAATTGTTTTAATTGCATATCAGAGTATCAGAAAAATATATTCATCTCACTTTGAAAAAAAAATCATTTCTGGTATTGGATATTCAAAAATTAATTTGAAACCTGTTTGTTTTTCTTGTCAGAAAAAAATTTAGTACTGTGGTTTTTCAGATTTAATTTTTTTTAGTGTCAAAACATTTTATAACTAACTTTGTATATTCTCTGATAGGTGGGTTGTAAAATAATCTATTATAATAGATTTAGATTGTGTTTCATTCATTTCAATTCGCAATGTTTAATAGTCTTTCATATGCATTTTCTTAAAATAACTTAATATGAAGCGGTTAAATGAACACAAATGTAATTCGTCCGAAGTTCACTACCACTAATATCTTTTACATCGTTATACAAATCATGAATGCAGCAACACGACTTTTTCAAAATGATTATAAGTTTTGTATAGTCCGATTTTCATGGAAGAGCCTTATCAGACAGATAGTAAAGCTACTATATCTATTTTAACGTATTCATACATCAGGTTATTTAAGCTACAGCTGTAACTTTTTATAGATTTTATTGAAATATTAAAAAAATTATTTGGCCTAATTTAGTTAAATATGACAATGTTGCAGGCAAAAAATGTTTGTACTGTCTAAAAAGTTCTTTATATAAAAATGAGCTATATAATATACATCTCTCGTTCCTATTTTATTCACAGTGACGACCAGCCTGTGTAGCGTTGAAATGCTGTTCATATCATCCACCATAAAACTAGATATTACCATAGCAACAGATGTGTAGAAACTGAAGTGCCTGGTTCCAGGGTTTTGGGATGGATACAATGACTAAAAGTATATGCTCCAAACCAACCTAAGGCTCGAAATATATATCTAAGCTACGTTTTGTTAGAAGTTACGCTTTGATCAAGTTTCTGGGGCTGTAGTCTACAAATTTATCAATGGTCAATTTGAGCGAATATATATCACCTATTTACTCGACTTTAACTAGTTAATTATTAATTACAAAAACCTTATTCGGTGGCACTATTTTATAATGTGCTACTCTCTTAATATAACATACTACTGATAACGGTTAGAAACTTGTTTCGATTCCTGTCAGGTATACTGAGGGTGTATTTTTGAATTGGTTTTATCACACTCTCTCCATGAAAGCGCAGGTACTCTTCAGCTAAACTTAACCTTTATAATCTCTAAGAATTTAGCTTACATAAGCGTATAAGTATAATGGGTATTAAGACGAGGTGCTAAAAATATGAACAGAAAATTGTTTATTGCTTTAAGGAAAGTTGAGGATAAATGGTCACATATGTTTCCCTGGAACGACAGCACTGCTCATTCATTGTATTGTTTCTCTGGAAAAAAAGTTCTGTTAATTGTACTGTTCCCTGGAGCAGCAGAACTGAGGAATTTGAATATACAGATGAGAGTTTCTTGGTTAAAACTACTCTCGATAAATTTATGGATTAAGATACCTTGATTCACGATCAAAAAGCCATTTGATAAGATGGACGTTCATTAAAGTGGTATGCACCAAATGCAGCCATCTCTTGTTGGCCATTTATGAAGTTTTTTTTTTTTTTGCAATAGCTCAAAAACAATTTAATAAGGTACATATTGATCTAATTAACCCTTGTAGGCTTATATTCTGAAAATTTAAAAATGACACCTGGACACGGGTGTCAAACCCAGGACCTTTGACTTAGTAAGTCAATGCTTTAACCACTGAGCTATCCAGGATTCGTCCTGTATCTAGGTGCAATTTTTCAATCTTCAGAATATGATATCTAGATGCGATTAAATCCTCACTAAAATAAATATAATAGCTTTGGTTATTTGAGTCTTTGTAGGTTTAGTTAAAGAATAACAACCATCGTTTATCGTTGTTGTTTCATGCGTAGACTAAACGTCAAGGACGTCTAATATTGTTTTCTGGTGACGGGAAGGTAAAAGTTATACTTTTGATCGTGTGTACAGTTGGTGTATTTAGATAAATAGTATCCCAAAAACATGTGAACATTTTCTGTGAAATTGTACATTTCTAGTCCTTAATCTAGTAGTGAAATTAAATGTGAATGTCTGGTGTGAATATAAAGAGAAACTCTGTAGTTCATATTCTTCTTTTGAAATACTGCTTGAATATTATTATGCTACAGTTTATTTCTTAAAAATATACTAGATATAAACAAAAAATTTCATTAACACGTCATTAATGCACGTATATAACAGTTTAGTTATTTAAACTCACCTTATCAAGGCAAAAACTGTCTACTATGTTGAGATATTTTTTAAAAATATCTATAATCCATTAAATATCAACATGATGTTTCCCTAGAATTTCCCTGGGATTCCATTATTATTATTAATTTTATTATTTTTATTTCCTATAATTAATACCTATTCATCAGTATTTATAATTATTTAGCTATTATCGTTGGTACTTGTGTATTTTTCAGTGCTGGCCTGTCATAGGTCTCACGACTGTTGGTTGGCAAGCGCTATAATAATGAAATTGAAATTGAGATTGAAATTGAAAATGAAAATATATTTTGTTTCGTTGAGTGATGTTAAATATGCCTAAGGCATCTGTACATTTAAATGTTTTAAAGAAAAATGGGTTCAATATTATTTTAACAAATGTTGGCACAAAAATAGTACTCCCTTAAGTATTTATTTATTTATTATTATTTTGTATCTTGTTCAAGAGTGTCCAAGTTATTTTTTAAAATATTGAAATAGAACTTGTCAGATTTATAACACTTTCGATAGTCAGTGTTAAATTATGAGGATATCATTAATATTAAATGATATTATTGTGAACTAAACTAAACTAAACTGATTTGTCAGAAACTTGATAAACACATGCATGCTCATAGTGATGCACAATTTATCAAATTCTTAAACTAAAATAGAGTCTGACATCCTAGCTTAGTTGGCAACGTGTTTATCTACTAAGCTAAGTGTCACGGGTTTGATTCCTGACCTGGCCAAAAACTATCATTGGTAAAATATGGATTTACCCTATCAAAATAATGAATTTATACCCGAATACCGTATTTTAGGTTTGATCTATATTTAATTCAGTTTATAAGTCGTTTCTGATATAATCAGTAGGTTCAGAAAGTGGAATTTAAATACCTCTAATAAATGAAAAAAAAAAAAATTTAATTTAAAAGTTAATAAGCTACTATCTTATACATTTATTCCGGTAGAAGATTCAACCAAAATACATCTTATAAATTTGTTCCCTAGTTATAAAATACGAATAAACCAATAAAGGAAATGTACGTGACCAAATATTGGCTAGATATACAGAGATTCACTGTATATAGAATATATGGTGAGGAAGTACATCTCTCCAGTTTAACCTGAACCGAAACTCAATAATAGTAAAGTAATGACAGTACAAAACGAATAAGCACCACTCATTAAATTAACTAAAATAAGCCATTGGGCAAAACTGTTCCTATTGTGGGTGGTTCATTTTTTCGTTGGATGTTATTGATCATACCGGCTGTTATAACACACATTACTTTTATAGTTAGATAAATAGATTCATCGCTATGTAGATTGAAATATTAATTAATACAAATAAAATAAAGGTTAATCTGCAAACATACATACTTTCTCACACAGCCAATATAATCTACTTGATTATTAAAATACCACTTATTAAGTTTCCCTCTAAAAAAATTAAATTGGTAATCATATAAAACTGATCTATTTTTTTTTAGTAAAATTGCTACAGCCCCTTAAAAATAACTAAAATATCGACAAACTTTTTTATTTATCATAAAATACTATCCAGATACCCTTTTTGAAGAAAAATTTAAAGCAATTTTTTTGAAAAAAAAATCATTAATATTTAACTTAAAAAAAGGTAGCCCATATCCTTATTTGCCCATAAAATATCACCAAATACTTTCTTTAAATAAAATCGTTAAAGCCACTTTTGAAAGAATTTGGTACCCTTAATTTGAGGGATAAAATTAAATAGACAACATCCTATAAACATTCTCATATAGGGTATTAAAGTTTGAAAAATATCCAAAAAATGAGTTATTGGAGAACAATCCTTAAATAATATTTTTTTTAATAAAATATTTATCAGGAATAACTATTCCAAAATACTCTTTTTGAGCTCAATCCTAAATACCATTTTAGAAATATTTCAAACTTTGTAAAATTTGTCCCAAATAAACTACCTTGAAATTACATTATCTTAATAAATCCAAAAAAATAGTATTTACGATCATGTAAAATAGTCTCCAAATACCATTTTTGAACCAAATCATTCAAAATAACTTGAAAGAACTTCAATAATAAAAAAAACTCATCAGTTAACTATCATTCAATGAATTTTTTTTATAAAAAAACAGATGAATATAATTATGTATGGTATAAAAACTTAACAGATTTTAAATATTTAGAACCAGATCTACAACCAGAGCCATTTCTTAAAATATTCAACTTAAAATAAATCAGTTATCATTAAACTACTCATTAATGAATTTTCCCACAAACAACAGGAAAAGACTCTGCCTTAAAATATGAGTGAAGAATGACCATGAGTATGGAACGATTCCTGACTAGCTCAGTGGTTAGAGTATTGTTATACTAAGCCAAAGTTACTGGGTTCGATTCCCGTGTCCAGGTGTCAATTTTCAGAACAAGAATAAAGTTTCGTTTGTAATGTCAAACATTCCTCAGGTGTACATATTAAACAAAATCGTTAATGAGTTTTCGAAATAATTAAAATGTCAAAAATCTCTCTTTAGTAACCCTTAATGATTATTTACGCCAACCACCACTATACAGTTTTACTTCTAAAGTTAAACACTCCATGGATATAAATTTTTAACAGAATCTTTATGACCAAATATAATAATAATTAACCTTAAAAAACACGTTTGTAATTCTAAAATAAACTTCTTAACGTGGTCTTAATATATGAAAAGTGATTTGGAGTATTATTTATACTTGTGTGAGAGACATTATAAGAAGTTGATGATAATATTATCAACGATATATTACGACATTATAATATTCGATCACCATTAATTAATTTGATATATAAATATGTACTTCAATACATTTTATGACGTGGTAAAAGTCTATTTTGGAGGTATTCATGAAACTGTATAAATATATTACAATAATATCATAAAATATGAGATAACTTTCATCACGTCTTAATACTCGCTTATGTTACGCGATTATTTAAAAAAATAAATATAATGCGTTAGGTATGAAGAAGATAAAATTTAGAGGAAATTTATATATGGAATGATAGATAGTGAAAATAAAACTTTTAGGAAAAAAACACCCTCAGTTCACCCGGCATGGATTCGAAACCCGGCCTACCCGCTGCCAGTAAACCGAACTAAATGAATTGGACATTTATATCACCAATTAATATTAGTGAGAAAATTAAATATCAACTTTCTGTATGGACTGATTATTTCATCACACGACCTACAAACAAGCTTTATTTTATAACAGACACGATACACAGTTCAACGGCTGATAATTAGTTATTAAGTGACTGTGAAAGGGGAAGCAGTACTTTCTACAATGATATATTTTTTAATCCATGCAGGCAAATGAACCCGTAACCCTTTGTTGAATATCAAGAAGTAATACCAATTGAGCTTAAGATGTTGTGCATAAATTAAATATAATATAATCCGATAATTATAGGTTAAATATATTTATAATGATTAATATATAATCTACTTTGGGAAATAATAAAAGTAACCACTATTCTTTAATTACCCCAATCAAGACTCAATATGTATTTATTATTTTGCTTAGATCATTTTCAATTCAGAAGTATAAAACATGTAAATATGTAAATTAGATACCAATTTATTTCGTCTCTAAATACAATACAATCCATAAGTTATGTTTTAATATAATACGCCAAAATTACTTATATATTTAATTTAAGATTTGTAGATGATTTTTTCTTAATTTTATATTTAATTCGTAGAGGATTTATTCTTAGTTTCATATAATAAATGCTCTAAAATTATCTTTACCATTATTACTAAACAACGTTTTTAAAATGGAGTTGTCTCTTAAATCGCATCAGAACTATGTAGCATAGGGCTAAAGGTTTAAGGGTGCAATTTTGGACTGGAACATTAATTTGGTTTATAGTGATAAGATGAGTCTCTGGGTATTGGATTTCGAACCATTTCCAGTATTCCCTGATAAATAGCGTTCTTCGCGTCTAAAGCTCAATGAAAGTAACTTGCGTGACGTGGCGGGAGGTGGGCGTAGGTAGATGGAAATATCTACTAAGTTGTATAGTTAGGTCTGTGTCGTGCCTGATTAGCAGGGTTATTAAATACAAATTTAGGCTCGAACCAGAAAACGTATCGAATTGCGGTTTTCTACATTCTTCAGTTTTCTATGTAGAAAAATCAATTTTCTTGTGTTTTTTTAAATACAGGGGAATGGTTTCACTGATTTCATTTTTTTAAATAATAACCACACCACGATGAGACTCCTGGTTCATGATGTATTACCTACCTAGGTAGACATATACAGTATATATATATACATACATTATATATTGTTTTATTTAAGAAGAAATAAATAAATTAATTGACTATCATAGCTACCATGATAATTAAATCAAATAAAGCTATTTTTACACAGAACTAATAATATTATGTGCTCCGACTGTCAATAATGAAGTTTTGAAAGAAGGGTATCTTAATTAATGATTCTGAAAGAACACTTTGCAAAGCGGAATACTAATCATCACTTAAAGTAGCTCGTGATTTTTTTTAATATGTGCATTGAGATAAAACAGACTGTAGAACAGAAAGGTTGTCCGATATTTAAAACTCCCCCGTGAATATTTAAACCATTTTCCCCTTTATATTATTGTAACGTCAGTCTATATACCTTACATAAATGAATTTTAGATTATATAAGAGCTTCGCAGACTGATAAAGGAACTCTAAAAGTGCCGATGAAAATATCATTATATTTTGCGTCCATCGCTAAACGCTATTCATTGCGATACGCTTTTCGTCACACACATTTTACCAAACATAGTTTATTTAGTTAGCTTAAAATATATGGTCCCATTAGCACAGGGGTACCCAAAGATTTTATTTGAATTGCCAGTTATAAAAAAATAGATGATGGACCAAACGTTACACCAGAATATGTTTTCTTTTAGTCAACATAGTGCAAGGGTCGGCAAAAGATCGATCTCACATCAATTTCTAGCCAATCGCGTAACATAACTATATCGTCATGAAAAGACCAGATTTTCTTGCATGATTCCACCATGGTAAAACTTATAAGATAGGGCCATAGTGTAATCCGTCGAGGTAAACGTCAATATAAACGTAGTGTATAATTTAATTATTTTATGTATTTTATATTAAGGCAAGGGCATGGAGGAAATATTTAATTTAAGGAATATAAACAACGACAATAACGACTACAATGACAAGATATATATATATTAATAATTAAAAGTATATTGGAGAAAAGAAGAGTGATCGGTGGAACTTTTGATAAATGTAAAAGTCTATCAAAGAAAAAACCAAAAGTTAACGTAACAATATATTAATAACTTAAAATCTAGTATTTGTATTTTAAATGAGTATGAAGATATTTATAAAACGATAATGTATATTTAAAACTGGTGATTTATTAATATTGGAATTTATTTTAGCAAAGTAACTTATGTCAAACACTGAAGGCCTAAAGGTTATTGAGAATAAAAAAAGAGGAACTTATAAGTACTGAATAATATAAACGTAGTGCTTATTTAAAATATCAACCATATTCGCTATAGTTCCCCCTCCCTAAATAATATGTTGTAAAACATAAAAGAAATTCATGGGACACTCACAAAAAGATAGAGTCCCGCAGATGGCCCTCGGGTCTCACTTTGAGAACCCCTAAATTAGAAACAAAAAATTATAATTTAAAAACTTTTAGAGACTGCCTTGATGTAGTCGTGTTTGATACTTTGTTATATTTTATAGAGCTTTTTAGCTATATTTTATAATATCCTACTTTTATAAAACTTGTTATCTCTAGAAATGCTAAGTGTTGTGATGATTTAATTGCAGTGGATCTCTTTTGTTTTATTCATTGAATTAAGGACAATTTTACAATGTAAATAATTATGAGCAAAAGCTATGTTTCTCTTTGAGCTGAGACGTCTAACAAAATAACTTATTTATGATTTTTTAAATTTTATCACTTTACATTTTATCGACACGCTTCAGTATCTGTATGGTCTTAAACTCTAAAGCGTCACTCTGCCAATATATTAGAGTACTGATTAAGAGGATAACGGGGTTTAAATCCTGGTTGGATGAACTAAGAGTGGTTTTCCCTAATTTTTTTCATCCTCCCTTCACATAGATGAGGGTACAGTTCCTACAAATTCAATCTTACTCATCCATAGCAAATTAGCGTAATGAGTAAACATACCTATAGCCCAAACGTGTAGTAAGACGTGGTGCGGTAATAATAATAAGTCCTTGACGTTGGGATGTAGGAAACGCGATAAAAAGCCTGTGTTTTTGCAGATTTTATAGCAAAATATTTATTGGCCAATATAAATGAAATATTACATCAATACAAATTTAGAGTTTAATTTTACTTGCGTGGTGATTTTAACAATTTTTCAATATAAGTCATGATCTTAGGGGCATTCGATGACAAAAATTTTAAATGAAGAGATAAAGTTATCATTAAATCCCATAACACCCTTAACAGATTTTCAAGATATTTTTAGGTCAACATGTGAAGAAAATTGAACCAAATATTTGTTCTGAAGTAACGATTGATTTATTTTCACCATAAAATGTTTAATATAAAAACTGCGAAAACACATTTTTTTTGCCTCCTCTACATCATTATTACTAAAAATATGTCTTAAAAACAATATTTCCGTTACATTATTGAGCATAGGAAACACAAATAGAATGCTAAGAAAAATGATAGAATAGATTATTTAGTGCTTTGTGTAAGCGTACACAAATAAAATACCTCTATGCCTATCTGATTATTATTCTCAAATTATTATTATTATAGATTGTAATTAATTCACAATGCAGACACATTGCCATTAAAATAACTTGTTTATCCTTAACTCAAATCATTAATAACCATGTTGCTAAATGTACTTATATTGTAGTTTACTTCCATGATATATGTTGTATGTTGAGTCTTTACGATAGTCAAAATACTTTTTTCCTTTCTAAATGTAGTTATAAAAAAACCTTTATTTTTTCATAACTTATATATATAAAAAACTAGTAGGTTTTGTGCAAGTACAATTTTATTTTGCCACTAGGAAATATTATTCTTATTGTAGTTAAGTGATTACCCTTGAAGGGAAATTGCTCTCTCTCAAGTTATCTCACAGAAATATACTATTTGAAAACTCCCTACGGAGATATTTTTTTAGCATCAGTGTTTTTTTTTTACAAACGAAATGGATTGAATTATGTATACACTGCAAGAAAAACATTTGGATGCTAGCCAAACTCTCTTAGGTAAACCAATCTTTAGAAAGCATAACGTTATGAAAACATCAAATGGGATGATATTGTGAATGTATTTCATAAGTAGATATTACATGTTTAGTATAAAATAAAACATATATTATTAACACAGTTACTGTGACTGATAGAACCAGAGGGTCAGAAGTTCTTTACTTAGGAGGGTAAATTTTAGTTAGAAAGAGGGCAAATTAAATTACAATTAATTTAAATCAAACTTATTTTAACATATTCTTATAAAACACATTGCTTTTTTATACTTTTAATATTATTATGGTATATATTCTCTTTATTTGAATTATCTAAAAGTTTGTAAACATATTATAGCTAGTTATTTTTACACTGAGATTTCTTACATAAAGGATATTTTAAATTAAACTAAAAAAATACGTATCTAAACTTGATTGCCTTAATAATTTATAAACCATAGTAAAATATTATTTTTAAGTAAGGAACGTTGCAATACAAATAGTAATTAGACTACATAGTAAACTATACAATTTAACAATCATGCAGAAACACCGAATATCTGTGTTTAAAAAAACTCATTATTGAATAAGGAAGGTATTCACATACCGAAACATGTAGAAAAGAAGTTACTCAACAGCTGATATTCAACCCTTTTGAGAAGCCAAGAAGCAAGGGATAATTTATCAAAACTAAGACATTAAAATGCTCTATATCAAAATATAAATTAAATTCTACAATTTTGAAAATTTAATATTTCAAACTGCATGATAAGCTATATTTTTTTTTGTCTTTAACTTTTAAATAAGACTTTGGTGGATATTAAGATTTATTACCAATATTTACCATTTATTATGAATTACATTTTACTTTATATGTAACATTTAATTGTGCCATGTTGTTATTGTTTGTGATATACATTAATGTTACACCTTAATTTGTTTAGAGTGTCCCAATGAGGGAATAATATTTTCTAAATAAGATTATCAAAATTCTTCTAAGAATTGTTATTGTATATTATTTTATTATCATATTTATGTAACATTCACCATTTTCAATTCTTAAAAATTTCCAATGGTACGTACAGTACATTCAATCGTTTGTTAATTTAAAATTTAATTATTCAAGTTAAACATTAAAATATTGTTTTTAAAAATTGTCTTTATATAACATTAAAAATTTTAACTCTTAAAATATTTCAATGCTAGTCAATCTTTTTATGTATACTCAAATTTTTTTGAATATTTTTATAAATTGTAAGCCACTTAGCACTGTTTTGGTCCATTTCTATTATGTAAAAAATTATGAGTACATCAGTTCCAAGTCTTAATATCTTTGTATTGATTGATTTAGTTTCTTTCAGAAAATCCTCCAAATAAACCAATCAAAAACAACGCATCTGGGCCAGGATTAATCCACTTGAGTCAGAGTTTGATGGAAAAAATATTATTTTGACGATTATCAGCTTAATATAAATAGTATGCACACTAACATCAAATTATTTGAGATTTTTTAAAATAAATTTCACTGATAGGCCTACTATTTGTTTAGTATTAAAAATATTTGCCAGTAATCCAACTTTGATCAATTAAAATATCAACTTTAACATATTTCCAGCATTTAAAAATATTTTGTAATTATCTTTTAAAAAATCTTTGATTTTCAAGATGATGTTGACCTTCTACAACAAATATTTAAATATTATCTATCAGTGAATCTAGAAATATTTTAGAACTTATGAGATAATTATTTGAAACAAATTATTTTCGAATAGTTGAGATAATTATTATGTTAAATTATTGGCCACATTATCACAACCGTTTTTTAAATATGTCACGATTATAATAATTTCAGTATCAAACTTTACAAAGGAATACATCAGATATGTTATTTTATTTGATATCTGAGCCTAAAATATCAATTTGATTTTCATGGAAGTTAATAAAGTTACACACTTGATATAATGGGCCTAGTAATAACCAAGATCACTAACGTTATAGTTTTAATCGTTTGAACAGAACATTTAAAAATCCCCTGGGGACTTATGTTCAAGTTTAGAATCTCAATAAAAACAATTCCTACCGGTTTCGGCTTATATTACTAAGTCTATCAGGACGTTCCAGTTTTAAACAATTATGTATCTTACCCATTTAAAAAACATTTGATTGTAATTTCTCTCAATTACATCACATAATTATTTTATGTTCTGCATCTTACAATCCATCCATACTATCCTCATGTATACACTAAGGAGATAGGCACGAGCGAAATATAATTTAAAAGAAAGGTACCTGAATTTGCTTAGAGGTATAGTATGAAACCATGTAGGAAGATTCACTCTAAGTACACCTGGTCAGGATTCAAACACCTACATCCCCGTAATGGAAAGCCTAATCTATTTCTTTAACGACTAATTAGATCTTGTAGCTACTGTTTCGAATATAAACCTTTGTTAATTTAAATTAATTACTTTACTATAATTTTATATTTGCACTAATATTCTCGTTTCTTTGCATTAGCTTAAGTGATTTGTAAAACGTGACACTCTGAATAGTGCGGGAACCGGAAACTGCCTTATGAAGCAACTGTCACTTAAATGCAAAGAGACTTTTTTTAAAAAAAAGGGTAAACCTACTCTTCCATTGTGTCATCTTGATAAAGAATGAAACACTACTAGAATACGTAGAAAGAAATCTGTGAGTGACAGATGTGAAAGACGTAGTGCATTAACCCGTTGCTTTTGTTAAAACATTCATTATTCTACGTCATCCACCAGAAAATATCTTTACTTTTTTTTTACTAAAGGAAGAAGTCAAAATAATTGCGCGGATTTCATCATTTAATCCTATCCGTTAAATATTATACATAACAAATTTGGGAAAGATAGATTACACCTACTTAATCATATCTTCAAGCGATTACGTGTTTTATTTAGCGAATATATCATCGTAATTTCTTTAAATTCAATTTAAATTAAACTACAAAGCCACACCTTGGTGTATTATAACTGCCCTAAAATCAACTAAATATTCCATTAAATAATACATTTCCTAAGATATTATATTCTTACTGTGCGTTGTTCTGAACATGTTAATTTCTCCTTTTCCAAAATTCAAAACTGGCTTCCAGTCCTCTTTCACTAAGAAATTATTATTATATTCGCACGTGTTAAAGAAGAAAACTCTAAATTATAATCCACCTAATTAAAAAAAAATATTTTAACCATTCATTACTAATTAATACCATACGTTCTATATATTAACAATGTTAAGTAAACAAAATTATATTAATTCATGGAAAAATCACGTTTTTGTATTCAGGGCTTGATATTATAAAATATCCTTAATTAACAAAAAGAAGGAAAAATTATTCTACTGCCACATCGATTTTTGCAGGTTTGAAATTGTCAAATGCGTTCATAGCCTTAGCTATGTGTGTTAAGTTTAATCAAAATAGTAATAGTAATAATATATTTTTGAAAGAAATTTTTAAAAATCATGTAATATAATACTGATGTGAATTGCCCATTGATTTTAATTCAATATTCGTAGACCACCCGTTTATGATCGTAACATGTTAAACATTTCAGTTAATGTTGAGTAGATCTTCAAAACCATTTAAGTATTCATAAGCATATGGCCTGCTAACAGCAACATATTTGGTATCATTGACACACAAACACTTGCATCCTTTTTAAAAATTCTGAAATCATTTAGTTGTTCTATATTTTAACAATGTGATCAAGCAAAATATTATCACTAGCACCACGTCTTACTACCCGTTTGGGCTATACGCACTTACGCTAATTTTTAATGGTAGGGTGATCGTGAGATGAAATGGAGGACCTAGGGTTTAACGTGGGATCCGAACCACGGTGAAGGCCTGGAACTCCACACATTCACAAGCTGTGATTAATACATGTCTTGTCAGAGGTAAAGGAAGGGTTTTTCAATCAGATAAATCTGTGCAGGGACCGAGGATTGAACCCCGCCCCCCCCAGGACAGAAGTCTGACACCTTACCCCTAGACCATCAGGTCACCATTAAGCAAAATAATTCTGTGCTACTCTGAGAGGATAAAATATAATTCCAACTATATGTTTTAAATATGTAAATCCTCCTTTAATAATTTGTAATAAAAAGTTTATAATCAGATCATCATATAAGATATAATCGTAACATATGATAAAAGAATAATTTTTAAATATCCGATATTGATTAAACATTTATAATATAGCAAACAAATAAATTATTTATTATGTAGTGATTGCATTTTTTTTATATACTACGATTTTTCACCTTTAATTGATTTATCATATCTATAATTCGTTAACAATAATTCTTATGTTCTATATATCGCTTCCATAATTTTTCTGTGAAGCAGTGTTTATGGATCGGTTTCAGATTCAGCCTCGTGAGGACAAACGAGGAGCAACTTGAATAGACAAGTAGCAACTCCGGACTTTTTTTTTTTTTTTCCGGACTATTAAACTAATATTAATGGCTGGAGGGTACGTTGTGCTGACCACATGACACACTCTAATGTCAACTGTTGGCACCATCAACGGTGGCCGTTCGGTTGGTATAGCTTGCTTGCGGAATTACACCATGGAGTTATTTTTATAATTTGTTTACAATATTTCTTGTGTTCAGTATATAAGCGTATAGTGATTTGTATTTTTATGTATGTATAGAAATACAAAATAATATGTTTATCTTATCAAAATTCGCACAAAACATATCAGCAGACTAAATTAAGTTAAATATAAATAAACGTATTATTTTATGTTTCAGATCCACTGCTTCCAATAATAAGTGGTGTCATTATGAGATGAAACTGAACTTTAGTTTATTTCATCGCGTCAAAAGAATGGAGAAGAGGGGCTTCTTTCACCCAGTGTGGTTTCTTCTGACCACTATCCTACTCCAGGCATCTCACGAAGACGCGGATATCAGATTTTTAAATGAAGGATCAACTCATTTTACATCAAGAGCTATTGCTAGAAATGAAAAAGTAACTGGTTCCAAGGAATTTAAATTTACTCTTGCATTTTATAATGCTTCAATCCCTGAAAATTCCCCAGGTAAAACTGTTCTTTCTTCGAATGAAAGAATGGGAATTGTGTTTCCTGTTAGAGACCATAATTTAGGAATACAATACAATATAATCGATGGTGATAAAGATAACTTTTTCAAAGCTGAGGAGCGAGTGGTGGGAAATTTTTGTTTTCCTCCTTCTTCGAACGCGGACAGGTAACGTGGACGTTTTGAACAGGGAAAGGAAGGACAAGTACGTGATTAAAGTGCGGGCAAAGGGAACGAGGCGAGACGATAAGAATAAACTGAGTGTTCTTGAGGCGGACTCTACGATAGTAGTCACAGTGTTGGACACCAATGATTTGAAACCTCTTTTCTATCCCACGGAATACGAACAGACGGTGCCTGAAGACATGCCACTTCACAAGTGTATATTGAGGGTGTCAGCTGAAGATGCGGATCTTGGTCTTAATGGAGAGATTTACTACAGTTTCTTAGAGAGCACAGACCAGTTCTCGGTTCATCCTATGACGGGATTCGTATCTCTCACACGACCTTTAAACTACAATGAACGATCAATCCACGAGATTACAGTTATTGCGCAAGACAGAGGAATTCCCATTCCGTCAAGGGCTACTAAGCCTAGTACAGCCAGAATGAAAATCAGGGTGAAACAGATGAACCTTTATTCTCCAGAGATCTACATTCATCAATTAACGGACATTTCTGAACAATCCAATATTAATATATACGCCATTGTTCGAGTAACTGATAAAGACAAGGGTATTAGTGGGAAAATACAAAGTTTGGATATCATTGATGGAGACAAAGATGGGCGTTTTAGAATAAAGTCTTCCGTTGAAAGTTCCTTTATATTTTTTGAATACAACGTTGAAATTATTCAATCTTTGGACAGGGAAATGGCTCCCAAAGGTTATAACTTGACCCTCAGAGCTACGGACCAAGGTAATCCTCCCAGAAAGAGCTATAAATCCTTCACAGTACGTTTAGTGGATCTAAACGACAATTCCCCAGTTTTTTGATCGAGAAATATATGAAGCAGAAATTCCTGAGACCGCCCCAATTAATACACCAATTATACGACTGAACGTCACAGATATTGATGAGGGAAATAATGCACAGTTGCTTATTAAAATAGTTGGAGGTAATGAGGGGGGAGAATTTTACATTAACTCAAACACGGGAATGGTTTACACAGCTCTGAAACTTGATGTAGAGATTCAATCCTTTTACACACTTACAATATCTGCTACAGATCAGGCCAGTACTGGTACAAGGAAATATACATCCGCCACAGTGAAGATAAATGTGATTGACACAAATGATAACGATCCCGTTTTCGATATGGTTGAAGAAAAGGTTTGGATTAATGAGAACGAACCAGCGGGAACTTTTGTAACAAAGGTTACAGCGAAAGACAAAGATTATTTAGACAATGCTTATATTTCCTATAGCATTGCAAATCTTAGTCCTGTGCCTTTTGACATTGATCATTTCTCTGGAGAAGTCCGAACCACTTCTGTTCTTGACTTTGAAACCATGAAGCGCGAGTATTTTATTAAAATAAGAGCTTCCGATTGGGGTATACCTTATCGCCGACAAGCAGAAATTCAGATAAGAATTGTGGTTAGGGATATAAACGACAATCGTCCTCAATTCGAGAAAATTGACTGTGTAGGACGGGTTCCTCAACACATCCCTGTAGGGACAGAAATACTTAAGTTGTCTGCGGTTGATTTTGACGCTGGAACAATAATTAGCTATCAAGTATTATCTGGAAATATAGGTGAATGTTTTTCCTTAGATAGGATCTTGGGAGTTTTAGTGTTGCTTGTAGTTTAATGGATTCACAAATCCTCTATAGAGATTTTAATATCACAGCGACAGATGGAACCCATTCATCTGATATTTTACACGTGATGATTCATATCTCAACGACAAATGATAATTTGTTTTCAAATAATATTATGGCAGAAAACATGGGAAGTTTTGACTGTCACGACACTGGAGTAGCTCGCAGGTTTTCAGACATCCTTGTATTTGCAGAAAAGAACAACATACCGGGTCAGGAAGAAGATTTCGCTATGACACCAAGTCGCTACGGAGAAAATATTCACTCCCCTGAATTTATCGACGTTCCCCTAGACACTCATGTCAGTGAATCGATCCCTTTAGGTACGATACTTCTGAGAATACAAGCTGATGACCGAGATTTGGGGTATAATGGCATGCTCGTATTTGGAATTTCTTCTGGTGATCAAGATTCAGTCTTCTCTTTAGATTTAAATACAGGTGACTTGAAAGTGGTCGGATATTTAGATCGTGAGAGAGAGCAAGAGTACATATTGAACATTACTGTGTATGATCTTGGAAGGCCACAGAAATCATCATCAGTTCTATTGCCTATAACAGTTTTAGACGTAAACGATAATGCCCCTAATTTCGAAAAATCTATATCTAGCTTACACATAATGGAGAACACCATCAACGGCACAGAAATCTGTGTGATGAAAGTGACCGATAAAGATCTCGGGGAAAATGCTTATGTGACTTATTCAATGGTTACTGCAAACAGCGAGTTTACTATAGATCCTGACACTGGTGTAGTGTATGTTTCTTCTGACCTTGACAGAGAGAGGCAAGAAATTTACGAACTGATAATTCGAGCTACTGATGGAGGTAAGAATTTCAACATTGCCACTTCTTTATCCACCGATGCTATTATCCGTATTACAATAGACGACGTAAACGACAATGCTCCCTTGTTCGCACTAACAAAATATTCAGTAAAGGTGCGTGAAGACATTCCAGTAAGAAGTGTGGTGGCTATAATTAGTGCTTCAGACTCCGACATGAATCTAGGAGGGGAAGTTCATTATTCACTGGTTAACTCGGATGACACTAAAAACGTTTTCTCGATAGATGCTCTTTCAGGAACAATCCGCACTGCTCAATACTTGAATTTTGAGGAACGACAGTCATATAGGTTGAACGTGAGAGCCCAAGATCGCGGAAAACCTTCACTCTCCTCAGAAGCCACAGTTTTGGTTGAGATCGTGGACGTAAATGAGAACATTCATGCACCGCTTTTTAATGACTCTGTGATGGAGACGAGGGTGAAAGAAAACCTGCCGGTCGGGACTCTTGTGTCAAGTGTTCGGGCAGTTGACGAGGATCCACTTAGTGACGACTCTTTGGTTGGATATTCTATACATGGCGGGGACGGTATGGGAATGTTCTCCATTGATAATAAAGGTAAGACATACTTTTCTCTTGACCTAGTAAAAAATGATGCAGCCAGTGCTTGGGAAATACGGACATACACACCACTTATTTTGAAAGTAGCATGCATAACTTTTTTGTTTCCACTATAGTACAGTAGGGCTGTAATTAACCGTATGTCAATCATCCTGTAAGATTTAACCTATATGGAGTGAACAATTTAAAAAATTGTGTATTTAAAGAGCATAAGTTGAATAGGACTTATTTTAGAATAAACAGTAAACTAGTAATTTAAAGCGTGATATTCTAAAGTTCTACCTCCATTAATAATACACCAAAATTGTTTCACGTTTATAAAGAAACAATTACATGGTATTTTAAATGTTTTACACTCCACTTCAAAATTTAGAACATATTTGTGACAAAAGAACAAATATCAAAACACTACTTAGATCGTAACTTAACTATCCGCTTAGTTTTAAAGTAAGCCTGTGTTGAAAAGCCTTATTTCAAATAATAATACATTTTAGTGGTATGTTGGTAGGATTAAAAACCTTACAAAACGGTATTTCTAGGATATAAAGTGGGGTAACTATACTTTTAAAGCAACACCTTTAATTAAACATTCAACACCATCACAAGGAATATTATGCCTGGGTAAAAGCAATGGCAAATACTAGACACGTTAGGAACGTTTAAGATGAAACCAAGGACCTCTAGATATGTAGTTCGTCTACTATTCTACCTAGTAATGGAGAGTAATCTTAATCACATTTAATTTTACAGCTGTATCTCTCGACTCGACCAAGCGATTATAATGAATTACACTCGGTTTGTGTTTGAAATCGCAACATATAACGCCATATATCAAAGTTCTAACTAAACTAAGGGAATCTCTGCTATCTTGCTAAGATATTTATTAAGGTCCGTGTAAGCTTCACGCTGTTACTAGAATCGACGACCTGCAAGTCGTTATCGCTAATGAAGACGAACCTAGTAAATAGAGGAAGAGGTAAAATGGGAGAAGAGACAGGGGAAGGGAGGAGGGGGGGGCTTCTTGACGAGTTTCGTGGCTTTGCATGTTAATGTATTGTGTTAAATGAGAAAATGAGTCTTTTTATGTTTATCAGGGAACATTTAGTAAGAGTTTTAAGGATAAAAAGACTCATTGCGTTCCAACTTCACTGTTATAGAGTTAGGAGAAATAATAATGTAATTGTCGTAATATTTATAATAATCATAAATCATAATCATATTAAAATGATATATGAACCATTTTTGTATTAAATGTGAGTGTTTGAATCTATATGTATAGCGCAAACTTTATAAACACAGGCGTATAATTTACAAACGAACTTAACCCAGAATATAGCCACTGGCTCAAATGAATCCATCGATTATAAGCATAAATATGACTCACTTGGTGATAGATGGAACAGACACGTATGGTAAATTAAAAATACCTAAAACAAAGAGAATCCTTAAAATGTACAGTTGGAATCAAAATATAGGACTTATTTATAGTCTATACAATTTTTGAAGCTAAATTAGCTTTTAGCCACAAATTACGCAGAATAATTCAGTTTATACTAAATGCTTCCAAAATATATTTTACAAGGAAATCTATATTTTAAGCAAACCAGAGTATAAAACATAAATATTTTTGTATATTTGAAAATATGTCTAAAATAAAGTATCAGCATCAAATATTTTGGTGTTAATTAATCAATTGTGGACACTTTTTGTTTGAATTCTTGTTTTTTTTTTAAAATTTGAGCATGACAAAATAAAGTGGCGCAAATATGCTCAGAGCTATAACTTCCAATTAAGATGCTATAGTTTTTTAAACAGAGTTTTAATTTTTTTTTCAGTACATTTTTTAAGAGCAATCAATTTGTCTGCACTTTCCTTTGTAATTTTTTTTACAAAGAAGCTGTCAATTTATTTTCCCTCGGATAAAGGTGGTGGTTAAACAACTTGTTTCCTAAACTTATCGAGCAATCACGTAGTTTTTTTTCTCTCTTTCTCTAGGGTTGTATGTAAACACTTCAAAGTTACAAAAACGCGAAATACTTTTCACCCTGTCAGGTAACGAGGCAAACTTTAACATAAAATATGACGTCTGCACTCACTGCTAATGGGGTAGGAATACGCTGTCCTAGAGTGCTACTGGAAAATATTGCGTCGAGTGAAAAAAGGAGGTGGTGAGAAGGGTAGGGGTGACAACAGTGAGGCAAAAATTCAAACCAAAACTTTTATAGCTTCTTCCATGGTCGGAAATACCAAACTCTAGAAGGTTAATGCATGTAATTGCGCAGCCTAAATTGAAAATCTGACCAACTCTCACTATAATGATTTACCTAATATGTGTTTATCATTAATATCTTATGGTTATTTTGTCTATAAAATGTATTATTCTAAATTATATTTTTAAGACTAAATATGAGTATACACACTTTACAGTTTATTCTTTTAAAGTTTGTAGAAGCTTTTATTTAAAATGTAAATCATGTTTCTAAATTTAAAGTAATTAGTTGGTGTATCGGGTTGAAAATTGCCTAAATCAATCTTATTTATTTTAAAAATTACATGATATGTAGAATACCGCCTATATAGTTAAGATTATTTGTATATTTTATTCTAATCTAAACCACTTTTTATGATATTGGGTATCCTAACAGCGTTCATAAACTACAAACTAAAATGAGTAATTACATATTTGTTTTTTTTTATTTATTGCATATCCATAGAGCATAGTTAAAACATTCAGAAAGTAAAATAAATTGTTCAACACAATAGCACTAACGTTATCATGTTGTATTTTGTAGTAATGAAGTGAATTTTCCAAAATAAGTTGTCAGTAAACTAGAAATAGAAAAGTTATCCTCATAAAAATAAACATATCATCCTCTCAATCACAATAAACACTATTTATATATAGATTTTAAATAATTTTTTAAAAATATTTTCATAATAAGTTATTTGTAAAATATTCCTAAAATTATATATAGTTTGTAAAAATAAAAAGTATTCTTATATATCATGAAAAGCCATTCTTAGAAACCCATTTTGAACGCAATCTTCAAGCCAATTTTCAAAAATCTCAAATTTTCTATAATTTATCCCAAGTAAACTACCCTTAAATTAATTAATCTTAGAAAAACAAGATGGATTATTATTGATCATATAAAATACTCCTCCAATACCAATTTTTAACAAAATCATTATGGCTATTTTTTTTAATACAAAATTCTGTCATCAGTAAACTAGTCTACTATAAAATTACATTTTTATAAAAACAAATACATCTAATTATTTATCATAAAATAAAACAAAAGATATCCATTAAAAAACAAATTGGTAAATCTATTTTTCTAAATTTTCAAACTAAAAAAGTTTACGGTTAAATACCCTTAAACAGATTTTACCCAAACAAGTTTTAAACAAGTTTTAAACAATCAGTATAGAGTTTTATTTGCTATGTCAAACGCTCCCCAGATATACATTTTGAACAACAACGTAAAGCCATTTTCAAAATACTTTGAATTTTCAAGAATCACTCATCATAAATAAAATTACCCTTCAAATAACTTTTGAACTAAAATTATTAATACAGTGCTATTTGTCTTGTCAAACAAATCCTGGAGATGCATTTTAAACAAAATTGTTTCAAAGATTTTCGAAAAATGTGTCATCCAAAAAATATATTTCGTTTATAAACTGCCCCCAATATGAGGGCTTTGGTCAAACCAAACTAAATAAAAGTACGGAGGAAAGACAGAATAATTAAAACACTTTTGTTGTTGTTAGGGTTCATATAAAATGTAAAGATTCACCATGATCTCAAACTCGATTATTTTTACGATTACAATACTTTCTCTCAATATGAAAATATAATATGGCAATTATTATTTGCTTACTCGGTCTATGGCAAAAATCTAGAAATACAAATTCTAGGCAATAAAAAGATCAAACATAGCATAACAAATCAATCACTTCCGAGACCACACATTTATGTTGTGCTAGAGAGTTATGGCACGTTTTGATAATGGAAACAGTTTCTAATCTGAAATGAATTAATATGATGAATCTCGTTAGCTTAGCCTCAGTATTAATTACCATTTCATATTAATTTCGATGTAAGATTTTTTCACAATTTTTCTTATTGTTATTACTTATATCACTTTTTGGTGTAGAATAATTAGGGAACTTAACAATTATCGTGGTATGTTTTACCACTGAATTTGTTACGTTAAAATCCGTAAGAAATCTTGTTCACGCCTAATATCCTCAACCACACACCTATCCATTTTATTAATCTTGGTCACTAGTTAAAGGGATAGCGGTAATTTGAATACAACAACATGCATATTAAAATTAATCCCCTAACATTTTAGATGGTATAACATATCTTTATTGAAGTTTAACTGATTATCACATGACCTTATGTTACAAATTATAAAGTTATGTTCACTTTATTGTAGACCGTTGAGGTAACGACATTTTAACGATCATTTTACGAGTGTCTTGGCTTTCTCTCGTCAGCTGTGTACTAGCCCCGGTGCCTCCTCGCTTTTTCCCCTCCAGGGCTGGCTTTCAACCAATCGAGTCCTCCCTTCGATTCCCGGTGGCAGTGATCCAGTTTCTTGGCAAACAAATTCCTAACGGTCCAGGGTCAGCCCTCTAGCAACCACCCCTCAACACACAATAGCAAACACACCTATTTTATTATATCCATCTTGCCTTCCTATTAAAAAATAAATTATATATCTTGATCGAAATATCCCAAACTACTCAATTTTTATATGGCCTTATATGCAATATATCTTGATCAAAATGTCCCAAACTATCCTAACATTTTTACATGTCCATACATGCAATATATTTTGATCAAAATGTCCCAAACTACCCTTAAAATTTTTACATGTCCATACATGCAATATATTTTGATCAAAATGTCCCAAACTACCCTTACAATTTTTATATGGCAATACTTGTAATATATTTGATCGAAATATCCCAAACTACCCTAATAATTTCAAATGCAATATATTTGATCAAAATCTCCCAAACTCCCCTAACAATTTTTATATGCCATACATGCAATATATCTGGATCAAAATCTCCCAAACTACCCTAACAATTTTAAAAGACCATACATGCAATATATATATGATCAAAATGTCCCAAACTACCCTAATAATTTCAATGCAATATATCTTGATCAAAATCTCCCAAACTCCCCTAACAATTTTTATATGGCCATACATGCAATATATCTTGATCAAAATATCCCAAACTACCCTAACAATTGTTTATATGACATCATACATGCAATATATTATATCAACAAAATATCCACAAAATACCCTAACAACTTTTATATGGCCATACATACCATATATCTTGATTCAAATATCCCAAAATACTCAATTTTTATATGGCCTTATATGCAATACATCTTGATCAAAATGTCCCAAACTATCCTAACAATTTTTAGATGTCCATACATGCAATATATCTTGATCAAAATCTCCCAAACTACCTTATCAACTTTTATATGGCCATACATACCATATATCTTGATCAAAATATCCCAAACTACCCTAACAATTTTTATATGACAATACTTGCAATATATCTGGATTAAAATCTCCCAAACTACCCTAACAATTTTTATATGGCCATACAGCAATAAATCTTGATAAAAATATCCCAAACTACCCTAACAATTTTTATATGGCAATACTTATAATATATCTTGATCAAAATGTCCCAAACTACCCTAACAATTTTTATATGGCCATACTTGCAATATATTTTGATCAAATATCCCAAACTACCCTAACAATTTTTTAATGACCATATATTATGTTCCTCCCCAGCAACTTGTATATTCGCATGTAAATGTTTATAACAAAGAATTTGAATATATTATCAATACCACATAGCACACATGCATAGTATCTGCTAGGAAGTATCATTACTGCGACTTTTTCCTTTCTTACAAGATAATTCTGGCACATTTATTCTGAACAACCCTCTTCCCCCTTGTTTATTTAAGCAATAATATTGTTCAAGAATGTTACAGAAAATACACAGTATGTCATAAAAATATGTACAGTAGTTGGGAGTGTTTTTAATGAGGTTTTGCCCTTTAAAAAAATTGTAACTGTTCAACTTAAAAATAATGTTTTTAGCTTAAATAATTAAATTAAGTAATATAAAAAATGCAATTTAAGACAATTATCTATTTGTAACAGTCCTAAAAGCCACACTCACAAGAAAATATTTGAAAGTTAAAGGCCGGCGGAACTATGAAAAGAAACCAACTAAGTTTAATGGAACTCACAAAGTTCAAAACGTTTCTCTGGAGATCGTGAATGACGTCATTAAAGAAATAAAGATAGAAACATAATCGATAGACCATAATGCCTCAAACATCTTCAAACTCATTTAAATTTATATTTTTAATGGGGTCCAACGTAATTTATCAGATGGTTCAAAAACGTCGATTTATTATTGTATAGCCTAAGAACTTTATTTGGTAATTTTTAAGACTATTCCATATAGCCAGTGAAAATACATAATAAATTAATATACCATTTGAATATCTCTTCTGAACTTCAATTATTAAAATAATAATAGGGACATACGTATATATATATATATTATATATATATATATATATAGGAGGTCCGGGAGATTAACATTTATGTATAACATATACACATATATATTTAAAGAGACAAATCGTTTTCATTAATATCATGGATGTTAATTTAGAATAGGTAATGAAAACGTTAAAATACTTACTATCATTCATTAAAATTAAATAGTTATATAAGTTTTTTAACGATTTTATGTCTAACATTTTTTTAAATAAATTTTCAAACACAACCGTACATACTTTATTACATAGTATATTTTAGTTTGTGACCAAATTTTCAAAAGTCATTCATAGTAAACTAACATCAAATGATTGTTTTGAGATAAAACCACAATATATTTTTATTAAACTAATAACACACTCCTCAGATATCATTCTTTTACAATATGTTCAATCCATTTCGTAATATTTTGAATTTAAAAAAAGTAATCTGCAAATTACATTTAAACTAATTGCTCCTCAAAATACAAGTATACAGTGTTATTTGCATGTTAAACACTCCCTAGATAACCATTTAAGAAAATTAGCTTAAGTATTTTCAAAAATAAAATTTAAAATAATAGTCAAAAGTAAATTAGCCTTAATGTGAGGCTAAAATAAAAATTAAAAAACGTCTTGAGGTATGACCATTTAACATAATATCAACGTTGAACATCAAGTTTTTGGTTTTTAGACACAGAGACAAATAAGATTGGGGACAGATATTAAGTATTGTAAAACTTACAATTTTTTGTTTTAGGGGTACATTAAACGTAAATATCCATTTTAATATAAAGTGTTAGTTGGTTTTTATGATCATAATATCCTCTCTATGTGATAAAGTATTAATATATACTTTACAAAAACCATTAATTAAAATAAATAGCTAAATGCCTACATCGAGGTTGGTGGAACAAATGGTATAATTAGGGTTCAAACTCCCGACCCTTTGTTCAACATGATCCACTCACTATCTGGTAAACTATTAAGGTTGCAATACTGTTGAACACACGTACTTTAATGTATCTGATTCACCCGGATTGTTTGGAGTAGGATAGATAAATGAGAACCAAATACCAGTGTTGGCATGAATACAGTCGACGATTAGAAATAAAACACTGTGATGTTTGTAATGGAATATTTACTCAACACGGTTTGAGTATTCTTGAACCATATAACACCATACCATTACTAGTTAAATGTACTACCATATATAATTTGTTTCTATATGATATCATTATCTAAATCAACTGGCCGCGTGGTCTAACGTGCTACTCTTGTGTTAGACTATACTGCTGAAGACGGAGAAATCAGGGTTCGATCTTGGTCAGGTGCACTGAAAGGGTTTTTACATAAATGGTTTTCCACTCTCCCTCCAAGCAAATGAGAGTGTACTTCCTCTAAATTAAATCTTACTATCCCATATATATCTATTAATGTAATTATTATATAGGTGTATAATCCGAATGGGTAGTAAGACACGATGCTAAAAAAAAGATCTAAACTCAAAGAATGTAATAACTCTTTGGTTAGTTTCTGGTAGGAAGAAACCTTAAAAAGAGAAAATCTGCCAACATTTTTAACATTATACTTTAATATTAGTAGTATTATATCATAGGTATTTCCGATAAAAAGAGACGGCTGCTGATCACTTGACTTTATGTATGAACATATAAAAATATTTTTAGTAACTTTTATAACTATCAAAAAGGCTTGTTCCTAACTGAATAAAAACCTTATTTAAAATGTTAGCTCTATTAATATTTTATTTAGAAACTATCTTTATTTTTAATCTATTCATGTTTTAGAGCATGTTTTAATTTCTAACGTATTTGTTTTAGATAAGTTATTAATAACCAATATGGTGAATAAACAATTAAAAACCTTTATCATAATTTTCTACGGGTGCATCTACAACACAAATTATTATTATCATTATGTCTTTGAGTAGTACGCAAACCTAAATATTTTTAGTATTTAACCAATAACAAAGAATTTTTTTAGCATCACTTCATACTAACCACTCGAGCTATACGCTTATGTACTAATTACGCCAATAGTTTTAGGGATAAAATAGGTTATATTTAGAGTAAGTGTACCTGAATCTGCGTGGTGGTTGAGTGAAAAACAATTTAGGAAAAACCACCCTCATTATAGGCGACCGAAGTTCGAATCTCGATCTCCCCGTCATTGGCAGTCTATTGTACTGCGAGTGTAGCGCATTAGACCACGTGGCCACAGAGGTGGGTTAAGGATTTTGTTGTCGATTCCTCTAATTGTGTAGGAATGTGAAAGGTGAAATAAGAGAAATTGTACGAAGTATCCACTGGCAGACCATACTAGACTAGATTTATGTTTAGTCTACGTACCCACCTATGCTGATTTAAAGATTTTTAACAATCTAATCCAAATGATAAAGATGAGGAGAATTGCATCGGTTAAATTTCCCCGTCCTAGCATGGATAGTTAACGGGTAAACCACAATGAAAATCAAATGGTAAACCAACCCCACCTGGGATTCAAAACTTGACCTCAAATTAACCTCAATTAAGTGAAGTACCAGCTTTAGATCAGCAGGCTGACTATTTTGTAATTTCTGGTTAATGTTCGAGTTAACTGTTATGGCGCACCGCACATACTTCTCTCTACTTCAGTCAGAAATTGAGCAATTGGTTTATATCCCGGGAACTGTGAGGTACTTTTTGTTTATCCTGTCAAGTATCAAGCTTACCTTGCATAGTTCACCTAATGGTATAGCTTAGAAGAGTCATAGTGGGATTGGTGAAGGTAAGATTGCTTGCTACATTTCAGTGTGAATGTAGTGTACATTCCATGTCCCCATATAGGACAAGACTATTTAAAAAATAATGAAAATATAAAAGGAAACAGATTCCTACACAAATTATGGTAGTTAATAAATTTTTTTTAAACATAAATATATTTGTATATTACCAAAAAAAAAAGTGCACAAACAAATAGAATCCATTTAAAATTTAATTTCCACAGAAGATAGATCATACAATAGTTGAATTTAAATAATATAAATGTTTATAGAAACGCCATGGGAACAAAATATAATCATATTTTATATAGACTATTAAAGAAATACATTATTTATTTTGTAAAGTTTCAACTTCCCACTTTACAAATTTATCTAAAAATACATATTTTCCGTTAACGAGGAAAATATTTACTTTATAAAAAAATATTCTTTTAATAAGAGTTATTTATTTTTAAGAATCCTTCAACTTTACAACATTGTTAGTTTGTATCTCCTCTAATAGTCTTAGAGATATTATCAAAAATTGGAGATATCCTTTAATGTGAAGTACTCTATAGGTCATTTCCCTGGAAAATTAAATATTCCATTTTGTTTAAAATGTTAAAACATGCCTGGATACAAATTTTAACTAAAATAGTTTTAGTGTATTTCAATAAAATCACCTTTTTTGTGTTTTCAAACTCAAGTAAATTATCCTTAATTTTAAAGTTAGATAGCTAATTTCAAAATCCATTCTAGGGAACCTTATGAAAATCCTAGATACTAAGTCTTAGTACGATCAGGAAAATAATTTCGACTCTTGGTCGTGGTACAGACATATTGACAGATAGACAGCATCGTGAAATCCACTGTTTCGGGGTCGGAGGGAAATGACACATCGATATCCATCTAAATATTAAACCCATTTTTTTGATTATCACAATAAGTACTCTCCCTGAGGGGTTGCAAGAAAGTAAAAATCAAATTACTTTATATCAAACGAATTTAATAGATATACCAAAAATTCCTTATTTTATAGTTATTTTATGCCACTTATTGCTGCTATGTTATTTGTTATGTTAGCACCGCGTCTTATCAACCATTCGGTTAATCGCTTATGTACTAATCACTCTAATGGTATTAGGGATTAGGATGGTTATAATTATAAAAATTGTACCCATATTTGCGTGGAAGTGAAGTAGAAAAACTATTTTTAAGCCTCAGTACACCCAACCAAAGATTATAACCTCAATCTTCCCGTCATCGGCAGTCTAATCTACTGCGAGAATATCACCTTAGACCATGCGGCCACTAACGTGGGTAAACGCTTTTCATAGGTCATGTAATGTGCAATTGGATAGGTTACTTGTATTGTAGATAAGGGCTTACAGACATGGATGACATTAATAATGTATCGTATGATCCTACATCAACGATGTTTACTGACCTCCACCCATGTAAATGAGCCGTCCGATGGCCATATTAATTTGTGTTTGTGTTTATTATTACAAACTGGTATCTAAGCTTCTAGACCCTTAAGCCCTTTGAAGGATCTATGTACTAAATGTTCAACGTGTCCTGTTGATGAACGCAATGAAATGGGTAGATCATTTCAACTAGGCTGTTGGTATTTACTTGAACTAAATGTCAATACTGTCGCGAATTTCATACCCATGCTTTACTCTAGTGTTGAAATTATATTATTGAATTTTATTTGTGTGAATATTTAGAATTAATACATTTTCTATGCTTCTAAAGTAGGTAATCATTGTATTTTATCTCGCATCAAAAGCAACATGTTAATGTGCGTGGCTTTGTGTTGTAGTGAAATGTGTTCCGTTTGAAAAAAAAGGTGTATTGGTTATGCCTGTACTTTTGTTAGGAATGTTCAAATTATACTTAAAATATTTGGTTTGTTTTTGTTTGGAAATGATTGGTACTCTCTAAAATAAGCATTATTGGAAATCTTTAAAATTTTATTTTAAAATCAATTTTAATATATTGTAGTTAGTTCTTCGAATAAATAATTAGAGCTTCAGTACATTTTGGTAGCAATGACACTATTTTAAGATAACACCCGCCTGCCCCCCCCCCCAAAAAAAATGTATAAAAAATATTTGATAATCAACAAAGTGAAAACATATTTCAGCAATAAATAAATACAAATTAGCTTGTTAAAAAAATCAAAATTAACATGAACACCAATTATGGTTAAAAATATATCCTAATATATCCCGTTGAAATATATCATCGAATTAATTCAAACCTCCTATGTTTCAAATAGGGAAAAAAAGTTTAAAATAGAGAATTATTACTGACACCAAATATTTTCTCAAATAACCCAAATTAGTTATTTTGATTCTATAAACGCTTGAAAATATACTTACAAAAATTATAAAGAGCCTATGTGAACATTACACTTTTTAGTGAAAAACTATTTCCCAGAATATAATATGAAATTACCATTTCAAGAAACTATGTTTTCCAATTAAATTTTGTGATTTATAAACGGCAATAAAATAAATTAGGCCTATTTATGTTTTATTTATAATTTATTTATTGTAGAAATGTTTGGGATAGCTTTGCGTTAAAATTATGAAGCATTCATATTTTTTAAATGGTGAGAACAAAATAATATTGTGTTCTAGTAAGAAATAAAACAATTTTACTCCGTTATATTTGCTAATTGGTTAAATCTTAACTAATTGGAAAATTTAAAACATTTACATGTCATGAAGCTTTAATTGTAACTTAAAATATTATTAGGGCTAAGAACACACATTGTATATAATTTGGTTTATCCGTAATAAAATTATCATTTTTCTTTATATTGAAAAATTACACTTGTCTATAACGGTAGTTAAAAAAATATAAGAGTTTAGTTATTCAATCCATCCCGATTTTCACATTCGTACAATTTTAATCTTACTGTTGGCAGAAAAAAGCCAACCACTGAGTCGATAGTGGCTGTGTTATCTGATAGCTTGTGATCTTAATTGATCACACATTCTTAAATCATTTTAGAAAACATTCTAAACTTTAAAAAAAATTAGTAAGGAGCAGTTATAATACAGGTTAAGACTCTCGAAAAAATCTAAGGTCAATAAAGAGTAAAAGGATAGTATAGTAAAGAAAATAAAAAATTAAAAATTAAAAGTAATTAACAAGTTAATGTTATAAATATTTAATATTGATAAAAATTCAAGCAACGCTTACGATAACACTAAAATATATGAGATAGAAGAAACAATATGATTAAAAATAATCGTGACATAACATTATCAAGTCAAATGGTGACCATCAATCATAAGGATAAATACGTGAAAACATATTAAAATAATTAATAACAAAAATGAATTGAGGAACAATACAATTAATATTTAAACTTATGATGGCAAATTTGAATGGAGTAACCAAGTGAAAGTATTGTATTACAGGAAATATAATTAATATGACATAAGGCTTAAAACGTAACAAGCTATTAATAAAGTTCCATGTTTAAATAGAGATATGAAGTCTTTAACTTGATTGAGTCCCGTTACTCCTTCGTACAGCGCCATGAATATGGTACACACGTACCGAAACATGTCAAAAAAAAGGAGTAACGGGACTCAAATCAAGTTAAAGACTTCATATCTCTATTTAAACATTGAACTTTATTAATAGCTTGTTACGTTTTAAGCCTTATGTCATATTAATTATATTTCCTGTAATACAATACTTTCACTTGGTTACTCCATTCAAATTTGCCATCTTAATTTTAAATATTAATTGTATTGTTCCTCAATTCATTTTTGTTATTAATTATTTTAATATATTTTCATGTATTTTTCCTTCTGATTGATGGTCACCATTTGACTTGATAATGTTATGTCACGATTATTTTTAATCATATTGTTTCTTCTATCTCATATATTTTAGTGTTATCGAAAGCGCTGCTTGATATTTTATATTATTAAATATTTATAATTTTAACTTGTTAATTACTTTTAATTTTTTATTTTCTTTATTATACTATCCTTTTACCTCTTTATTACCTTAGATTTTTTCGAAGTCTAACCTGTATCACATATTTTTAGCCAACGATTTCCACACGTCCATCACAGACTCTGCCTTAAAATATGAGTGGAGAGTGAATAACCCTGATTCATATGCCAAGTGTAATTTTTCAAATTGAATAAGATGTGTCTATAAAGTAATTAACAAATATAATAGTTTATCCATTTAATTAATTATTATTTTACCATAGTCATGGACAGTAATTTGTCTAAATAATAGTTCATCATTGCTATACATGGATACTAGCTTACACACAAACATATCAAAACAAGACCATAAATCACATAAGAAATAATAGTTTTACGCAGAAAAATTAATTGAACTAATAAAGAATAATCAAGCACGTGGCTGTATATTCGAACAAAGCCTTGGTGCGGTGTTGTCAAATTTTACAATATTACGGCCTGTTACTAAAGGCCAAAATAATTCTATATACGGTGAAAAAAATTGGAACCCATGTAAATGCCAACGAAATATTACATGAATGTAGGGCCAAAATTAATTTTAATAAACCTAAGGACAAGGAATGGAGAAGTCATCTAATCCTCCGAACTGAACTTGCCTTACATTTTTGGGGTGGGTGGGTGGGTTGGAAATGCCAGAGTTGTCGTTGCCAGGGGCAATATTTAAAATTCAATTTCCTCTGTCATCTTCCGAACTATTTCCCTGGGACTCACTACGGAACTGTTTTTTTTTTCTGCAGCCTTCCCTTTTCTCTCTCTCTCTCTCTACCTCATGACACCCGCTCCCTCCCTATCCTTCTCACCTCCTGTATTCTTCCTACCATTCAGCAGGATTTGCCCTCGAGATTACATTTACTTCCTCTCTATCTCTCTTTATTCTTTTTCATCCTAAACTCCTTACAAAGCTATACGCTGTACTCTTCTGCTTGCGCGAGAGAAGACCGCCAAAGGAGGAACCAAGTTAAGCTTTCATTGCAGGCGTAATGTCAGTCTCGTTCACGAGTAGGAAAGATTCAGATTGAATGGCAAAATATGTGATGTTTGCAGTTTCCTCTCTTCTAAATTGCTATATTTATCATCTAGCCCTTACCAGGGGGTATTTTGTTATAGTTATTTCTTTACCCTATGATTTAGAAGCGTAGCTTCCACATTTAATAATGTTTGAGAAATAATCTTGGTTGACATGTCAGAATAATCTTTTTAACGATGGGGTTAAGGGGGTGAGGTAATAAGAGTAAAGGATTTGTAAAAATTACTTGAACATATTTTTTGGAGTAACTCAGTGCTAGTCTTTTGAGTGTTAGTGACTTTGACTGAGTGGGATGCATTAAATTCACCTGTACAGAGGATAGGAAGCATATATAATATATATATAATATAGATAATGTAGTTTTTATACATATATATATATAAAATGTAGTTTCATATAAAATACTACGTTTTTTCAAATATATATATAATATAGTTTCATGTTTGCCTGTATATATGTAGTATCATATAGGTTATATACATGATGTGGTTTAATATAGGTCTATATATATAATGTAGTTTATAATAATATGACATCTATATATATATGATGTGGTTTAATATAGGTTCTATATATATATATATGTAGTTTAATATAGGCCTATATATAATGTAATTTAATATAGGCCTTTATATAATGTAGTGTCATATAGGCCTATGTATAATTTAGTTTTATTTAGGCATATATATAATACATATACAAACAATGTCGGTTTATATATATAATGTATTTCATATTTATAAATAAATATGGATATATTTAAATTTATATATAAATATATTCATATATACGAATATATATGTATATATATATTAAAATGTATATATATTATATATTTAAATATATACAAATACATATATACTTATATGAATAACTAAATAAATATAAATATAAATTTATGTACAAATCAATTTTCTATATATTAGTTTCATATACATCTATAAAATATAGTTTCATATTATATAACACAGCAGTTCCATATAAATATTCGTATAGTGTAATTTCATATCTTTTGTAAAGGCGATCTTCCTTAACATGTATCTCGCTGATTCAAGGTCACTAATACTCAGCACACTAGAATTAAGGTACTCGAAAAACATGTCCAAACAGTTCCTGCAAATCCCTGAATTGTATTACCTCACCATAATAATCATCACAATTATAAAATCATATCCAAATAAAAATGTAATTAATAGTACAAAATAAATATAAATAGTTTAATATTAAGATTCAAAAGATACGATTTAATAACGTTGCTTTTTTAGTGATCCCTTAATCAAATTATTTTTTAAGTCATTTCTAATAGTTCAATGAGGTAAGATAATTTACTATGAAGACAATACAATCTAATTAAATAAGATATAAAACAAAAAGTTTCATCATTAACTGTGTTTTTTACTTATGAATTGTGCACTGTACGCTATGTACTATTTGCAATTAGTCATGCGTTTTCCATGAATATAAATCCATAACTTTCAAATAAATTTTATTAGGAATTTAAATAAGAACTTTCTTAGGCCTAATCAAAGAGATGAGAAGATCTAGTCTCTTGTTTTAATGCAAAAGTGGCAGGTATAAAACTATTTATAAATAGTCACAATGCTATAACAAACAAATAAACGAAACTACTTCCAAAATTATTTATAATACCAGCTACAACTTTAAAAATAGTATGAATTAGAAATCACTTCTTGTACAATCGCACAGTTCTTATCGTGACCTTATAGTCTGATAAAGTATATCGGAATACATATATAATTTGGAAAGCTATACTGAAGGGGAAAAAAATCCACAGATGTTATGCCTTAAAATATAAGCTATATATTTTGTTGCTCTGAATATAAAATTAAAATAATATTTATCAAACCCTGCACCATAAGTGGTGGAAAGGCACTTGTAAATATACCACGTTCTGTCATTGAATGAGTGCACTTAGGGCTAGTTTCTTAGACTTAACACGCCTCAAATGTGGTGCTGCACTAAATACAAGACAGCACCTAGCCAGATCAGAATTAAATGGGTTATTTTCATATGCGAAACCAGCCCATTCCATTTGGTCTGATTAGGTGTCTTATTATACAGGATGGGTGGAATCAATTAGACGATCTACGCTAAGGAAAGTGATGGACAACGTGCCGAGGTTTACCTGACGTCCATTGGAGCTCACCTGAGTGACATTATCTTCAAAAAGTTAAAAAGTTTAATATTTAGTTTGCTTTTGTTTAGTAAGGGATTAATCAATTTTCAATTAAAGTGTTAAAATTTTCAAGTTACCAATCGTATAATTGTTTCATCCTCATGCGTATTTAGTATAGCGCCACAGAAGTGTTCAAAGTCCGACTAAGAAACTAGCCTTTAATATAGTTTCCATTTCTTTCTACAGGAGAATTGTGGTGATCATTTTTAAAAGAGAATTAGACTCACATTGCACTTGGTCAACGTTGACTGGGAATATAAGGATTCAAAACTCCATCCCGTTTGGGATGGAGTTGGTTTTTCACATAGGATTTTCCAACCCTCTTTCGCGCTAAAGTGGCCTCATTTCCTAGAGTCTACGTTCTTCGTTTCACCTACTACATTATTGAAGTATTCATTAACCCTAATGTTAAAAGCATACATCTAATAATAATGATAGTTTATAAAATCTTGTCAAACCTGGACAAAGTCAATACGGCTAAATATCACTTTCTCTCCCTATATAAATGTTAAGTGCTTATTATATTATTATATATTCTCACAAGTGCATGGAATATGATAACCCAATCAATCACATCAAATGTATACCATGGTATATCTTCTAGGCTTAACATATTAGTATTTCTAACTATTAGAACGTTAAGATGGCTTTCAATCTTTTAAATAATATTTATTAAATGTTTTGCTTTTTTTATTAAAACATATTTTAGTAACGATACAGATAATACAACGTTTATATTTTTAAATACCTGTTTAAAGTTGTTGTTTTTTACTTTTTTTTGGGATTACCATAAATTACTTTTCAATTTTAAAAAATATCTCAGAAGCCAGTATCTTAGCGTTTATGCCTACTGATATAGGTGTCCTAGGTTCCTATCTCAGGATGGCTGAAAAATTTCTCATTGGTAATATTGATTGTAGTTTCTTCTGGAGGAATGGGTGTTGTACATGTCTTATAGTTAAGCCAGTTTATAAGTCATGCGTTGATATTATCTATCATTTAATTCAGAAAGCACATTATTAATACCTCAAATTACATGACTTTAGAAAATTTAAATCAATAAGACATTTAACTTTCTTATTTATTTGTATTTATTTTCATATTAACTTGAGTAAGGAGAAATTGATTGAGAATATTATGTAAGGAACGAGCTTGTGAGAATATTAGATAAGTTGAAAATAGGTTAATGTGAAATTGTTTTATAAGTTAAAAATTAAAATATAATTAGGATCACCACATATAATAATTGAGAAAGAGATAATTACAGTAATCCTATTAAAAACAAAATAGGCCTTATTCAAATATTAGATTAGAATTTGTAATATAATGATTAGATGAACATTTAATTAATATGTAATATGTTAAAATTATTGCACATAAGCTATGTGAAATTACAGTTCTGAGAAAAAATAAGAAAGTAAATTGATAAGATCTAGATCTCAACATCTCAAAAACCAAAACCAACACCTTCGAGTACAAAATCTACAGGAAACCAACCCATACAGATGAAATCATACCTAGTAATTCAAATCATCCTTTCTCTCAAAAATTGGCAACCTTCAATAGCCTCATCTATAGACTTCTTCACATACCACTATCTAAAAAGAATTTTAAAAACGAACTCAATATCATCAAACAAATTGCTACATCAAACGGATATTCCCACTCCATCATTTACAAAATTATCCAAAAACAAAAAGCCCAAATGGCTAAGAAATCCAACCTCACAAACATTTCTGACAACGCCGATACATCCAAATGGATAAAATTTAATTACACAGGCCTTGAAACCAATAAAATCACCAGAATTTTAACCAAACATAATATTAAGATTGCTTTCGGAACCAACAATACAAATAAAAAACATTTGTCTAACTCCAACCTTAATACTCAAAACATTTACAACAAAAGTAGTATTTATAAATTAACCTGTAACTGTAATGCAGCATACATTGGCCAGACTGGGAAGGCCCTTTCGAAACGCTATTCTGAGCACATCAGTGACTTTAAATTTAATCGAACCAAATCCAAATTTGCAGAACACTTAAAAATTTCAGGTCATCAACCTACTCCCATTTCTCAATGCATGAAACTTCTACTACCTTCCACGAAAGGTTTAAAAATGAACATTTCTGAAAACCTCTATATATACAATGCTTCTTTTCATCATAACACCATTCTTAATGAGCAAACCAAATTCGAAAACCAATCCCCTATTCACACAATTAAATATCTTCCACAAAATTTAAAGATTCAAAATTCATAATTTCCACCCAATTTTTCTTATTTCTATCTATTGGAATCAACAAACCCACTAGTGGCATCTATATTAATAAATTATATATATATTTTTTCAATGTTTCTTCATTGTTTATGTTGACAACAGAATGTTCTGAATTTAATTATTAAATGGTTACAATTTAATAATTTATACATATAATTACCGGATAACATAGGGAGAACATCTCAACCCCACTTTAGATTTAAGAGGTAAGCTTGATCGTTTAATTCTGATTATAATTCAACTATTTTTCGAACTTCCTATCAAAAAATAATACTACCTCGTTCTTACATATTAACCTTTCTACAATTTTCCTTATATTCTCACTCGATTTATTTTCACATTATTTACATTATAATAATATCTGTTTGCATTGGTTTGTCTCAGACCTAATGATGGCTGAATAGCCGAAACATGTCGTCTAAACTTCAATCCAACGAAGAAATATTAAGGAGAGGAATTAACGAACATAGCTAAGGAACGGTTTATGATGAGCACTTATTAACCTAATTTCATTTTATCAAAAAATATCTATCTATCATATATTTAATACATTCTGATGTTTAATTGTATTTTAGGACTACCGTTTTTTGATTATAAACTGAATGATCCTAAATAGGCTTAAATTTAACTTATCAATTTACTTTCTTATTTTTACTCAGAACTGTAATTTCACATAGCTTATGTGCAATAATTTTAACATATTACATATTAACTAAATGTTCATCTAATCATTATATTACAAATTCTAATCTAATATTTGAATAAGGCCTATTTTGTTTTTAATAGGATTACTGTAATTATCTCTTTCTCAATTATTATATGTGGTGATCCTAATTATATTTTAATTTTTAACTTATAAAACAATTTCACATTAACCTATTTTCAACTTATCTAATATTCTCACAAGCTCGTTCCTTACATAATATTCTTTCTTATTTATCATAACACAAAAATGTTTATAAGAAGTAATTTATATAGGGGATTGTAATATGAAAATTTAATTCTCCCTACTATTTAATATTTAGTTAAAAATATTAATATACTACTCATAACTTTGTCTTCTTTTTTTTCGAGAATTCTTGTGGTGGTGAACACATTCACTGATCCGGTTATGAGAAATGTAAAAACTTTTGGTCTAGGAATTGTACTAAGATATGTCAGTATATAACTTAAACAAATGTAAAGTCTCTAGTTACATGAAAAACTCTAATTTTTTTGTTTATGCAGGCATATATTTATTAATAGCAAAAGCAGCTAGGAAAACTTAGATCAAAAATATCTTTGGGTTAGCGATATAGCCGTGTCAAGCGTCATATTCATAAAATTGTTGTTATTTTTTTAATATGTACGTATCATTATAAAGGCTAAACGAAGAACTTTAGTTTCTTTTGCTAATAAGAAAGACAACAATATTTTTTCCTAAACCACGTACTTCTCTGAAAGCTTTTCATAGTATACAGTGTCCTAGTTTCACAAAACTGTTTTTGATCGAGACATTTCTATGATTTTCCATTAACCCATACAAAAGCTTCGTTTTGAATATATATTTTTAGTGTTATTTGAACTTTATATTCAAAGCAAGAAAAACAAATTTTAAGGCAAGGCATCTATGTAGAGTTATTTTTCCTCTAGGCTAACTTTCCAACTTACATGTATTCCGATATAATTTATCAGATTATAAATTTATGGTAAAAGTTCTGCGCTTATATGAAACGTAATCTCTGAGCTGTTCTATTTTAATACTGTAGTCGGTATTGTAAATACTTTTAAAATTATTTTCTTCATTCGTTTGTTATAGATTTTTGATTGTTTTGTTAATAATTTATTTTATAAAACAACAGAGTATAAAATAAAACATATATTTCTTATGAACTTACCTATATAAAGCCATCATCAAATGTATTTGTAAGGTTGGGTTTATATTAATGCATAATACATGATTAATAGTAAATAGCATAGCACACAGTGCAGAATTCATAAGAAAAATACAATGATTTATAATTAAACGTAGTGTTTAAAAAGCTGTCTTAATTAGATCGATGGTATTTTATTAATAGAAAATGACTTAACCTCTTGGGACTACTATATGATGACTCTAAAAATACTTCAATTAAGGGTTCCCTAGAAAAACAAAGTTTATTTAGTTATATATTTTGAAACTTCAAATTAATCTAACTAAAGTTTTGTCTGTAATATCATATTAAATTTGATTTTTATTTAGTTCCAATTTTATTATTGTCATGAATAACTACTCAATATCAGGATAAAAATAGAAAAGTCCTCTTAATTTCAAACAATATCATACAAATGTAGTCATTGAGGCTAAAACATAACAGTATAAATAAATAAATTGATAAAACTAGAAGGTTTAGTAAAATATTTTGTTCAACAACTTCATAAATGCAGATGTAATAGGATATGTGGTATGCTTATGGCACAGATAAGGAAACACCTGGTATGTGGCCTAGGTTTTTCGTTAAATTATTTAAAATATATTAATTTAACACATTATTGGAGATGTTTATTTTATAAATTCACGTAAAGGTCAGTAATGAGTTAAAATTATCTCTAAATATTATGTTTTGCCAACAGAAAAAATAATCTGAGAAAATCTTTGTTTGTATTAAGAGTAGTTAGTCTATAGAGTTTTGTTGGTAAAAGGAAAGAAAAAAGCTATTTCGTTAACAGTATAAGTTAACATAAAATTACAACTCATTAGTAAGAATGTAAGCTTTCTTCCTCTCTACTCCCAAGACATCGCCATACATTCATTAGCCCTCTTAAATGAGAATAGGATGGAACGACCTATCCTTGTAATCTTCAACAGACGTACACAGAAGGCTGTGGAGTGATTTCAATGATTTGAGCTAACATACGCATTTTCCCTCCTCCTTAAGAAAACAAAAGTTGAGTTTGGAGTCTAAGAGAACTTTTGCTAACTTTGAAACTATATTATTCCCTAGACATGCATGGTATGCATGGTGTTATCTTGGGAGTAAATTATATTCCTCGCATGGATTTAAATATTTAAAAAGTTAATTATTATTATTAATTTAATATTTTTTTTCGTTGCAATAGGTTTTTTTAGGACCATGTCTTACTAATAATTTGGGATGCACGCATATGTATTGATTACGTTAATCTGTTAGGTATGAGGAAGGTTGAATTTAGAGGGAGTGTTACAATAATTTTTATAGAGGTATAGTGTGAAAACGTTTTGAAAATATCCTTCAATACAACAGAGTGGGATTTGAACACGAATCCCCCTGTCAATGGCAGGCTAGTTTATTACTAGAGTGATGGCTAAGATCATACGGCCACCGAAGCAGGTTGATGGAATTATTTTATGGTAAATATCTCCAAATCTCGTTTCTCTTATTTGCTACCCATCCTCCTGGAATGAAAATTTTGCTGCTAATTCTTTGAGTTGTTCTCTTCAACCTTTCTTCCCTCAGATAATGTATTTAATAAATTTATACTTAATTGGTCACATCAACTAGGACATATATAATGTACACATACATTTATATAAATGTATAGAGTCAGCGTATGATAATAAAAATAATATTTATAAGTCAAATTTCTTCCAAAATATTAATTTGAAACTTAGGGATTTTAAAACTTTCTCGATAAGTACAAATACTTATACTTCTGTCCTAATCGGTGGTCACGTGATCTAAATGTATGTAGTCTGGTTTTCCAATTTTGTGGAGGTTGAGGTTAAATTCTCGGCTAACTGAACTGTGGATGGATTTTCTTAAATGGTTTTTCACTCTCTTTATCTCTCTTTCTCTCCACGTAGATGTAGGTACATTTCATATAAATTCCTACCTCGCTCCTACCCGGTTAGCGCAGTTAAAATTTGTAAGGCCATATTAGGTAGTGACACTTTATAGTTGTTTTTTTTCATATGGACATGTGGGCATTAGATATATATTCTCACAGAAAGACTACTTTTATTAAATTATGACCCGCCTCTGTGGCGTAGTTAGCTAACACGCTAGTCGTGTTGAACTCGACTGCTGAGGACGGGGAGATCGAGGTTCGAATCTTGGTCGGGTGAATTGGGGGTGGTTTTTCCTAAATGGTTTTCCACTCTCCATCCACGCAAATGCGGGTTCACTTCCTCTAATTCGACCTTCCAAATTCCTAATTTATTAATGTAATTAGTACTTAAAGCGTATAACCCGAACGGGTAGTAAGACGTGGTGCTAAAATAATAATAATAATAATAATAATAATAATAATAATATTAAATTATGACCCTTTTTTTAAAGTGTTTATTTAGTTATTTATGCAAATAATATTTTATCTAAATTAAAAAATGGTTTTGATTTTCAATAAACACACACAAAATATATCCCTGCTGAAGTAGAGAGAAAATGTACCAAGGTGAGAGAAAATAAATGATAGCAAACGGCTTTAACATTTGTCACTGCAACAGGATCGAGTGACTGTCGGTTGGAAGTGGGGTGAGTAGGATTATTCTATGAGCTGTGAAAATGTACCGTAAAGGAGGGGAGGGGAAATTGAAGGGGGGATGGGTGTGTATAGAGAGGATGAAGGTGTGACATGTTATTTAACAGCAGAAGTTAGTAGGTACAGGAAGTATATAAAAAAATAGTTTTATTTGTCACAATAAATTTGTATATTTTCCTCAAAGAACAAAAACCTTTAAGGAAAGTGTTTTCACAGATGGGAAGGCAAAGCCAATATTTTGTGGGGAAGGAAAGCAATAACAATTCATCACAAATAAATTGCAAGGTGCAAAAATAACAAAATACTTGCATAAATGGTATCGTCTTAACTGAAAGTAAAAACTGGAAGTATTCTTGGTGGAGGATCGTAGCAGAGTTTAACTTAATATAATTACATTTTTATTTTTTATTTATTTACCTATTTAGCACCACGTCTCATTACCCATTCGAGTTGTACGCCTAATATGACATTGAAATTAACATTATTTTTTAAAATATACTGCATTATTTTAAAATAGCGTATGATGCACATTCTGTCCAACTTGAAAGATAAAAAGTTTACCTTACGCGGTTCCACTATGGTGTTTATTATAATATAGGGTTAAAGTATATTTGTTCATGATAATATTGCTATGTAAACATAGTGTGCATAACGTATTCAGAAATGTTGTTTTGATAATAGGCATATCTTATCTTGCTTTTTTGCTCAATTAGATCCAAATGTTGCTTTCTATATTTAGTTAACAAGGTAAATAAATGAGTTTGAACATGGGATTAAGGACACTTCATAACAGGATGGAAGAAATCGAAAACATGAAATAGATTTTATTTTAAAATAAATGTAGAAGCAATGGTTAAGTTTTATAAATTGAAACGAAAGTGTTTTGGTAAGAAGAGCAATGCTAAAGTTAAAACGACTTAAAAATTCATAGAGGCAAAATAAATGTAGTCAGAAAAAGAAAGCGGAAACGGGGGTGAAAAAATTTAATTCGTCTCCTTCTAAACTAAGTTCATACAAATATCCACAGTCTCTTGGTAGCCAAGTGGAAGTTTATTCGTCACTACTCTGGGAAAAATATCATCTGTGATAAAGATGCTAATAAACTCTCGCTTGGTTTTAAAATATCTCTTTTTGATAAAACGCATAAAATACTTAAATGTTCTTGATAAAGAATCAAACATCAAAGTCAATCTTTATTGAAGCACGGTAACCATAGCCTATGCGCACACTGTCCAAAAAGATGTAAAATTTATATTCTATTTAAATACCACAATATGCCAGTCTTTTCAAAAAATGGCATATAATAATTATAATTGAAGAAAGCTTTTATTTTATTTCAGGCGAGCTTCTTGAGATATATATAAAATACTACCACAGTTTATATAAATGAAAGATTTCATCCACTAAAAATGTGAGACCCACTTCAGCGGTGGACAGAAGACACAAAACCTTTAAAGTGCATACAAACATTTGTCTCATTTGACCTTGTTTCCTAGTTATAGTCATGTTTGTACTCGAGTAACATAAATTGCCTAACATTATAGGAAGTGCTTAAAATGGCAACCTTCAACCCGAGTGCAAGCCTACAATTGTCGTGTCAAAGAATATCGCACTCTTTCAAAAATATAACGAATCACAATGCTTTTATTCGGGCTGAAATGGGGCATTTTGAGCCCTTCCTATAATATTAAGCAGCTCCACGTATATGGAGTGCTATCTTAACTCTAACTAAGAAATAAGATGAAATGGGGCATTTTGAGCCCTTCCTATAATATTAAGCAGCTCCACGTATATGGAGTGCTATCTTAACTCTAACTAAGAAATAAGATGAAATGGGGCATTTTGAGCCCTTCCTATAATATTAAGCAGCTCCACGTATATGGAGTGCTATCTTAACTCTAACTAAGAAATAAGATGAAATGGGCATTTTGAGCCCTTCCTATAATATTAAGCAGCTCCACGTATATGGAGTGCTATCTTAACTCTAACTAAGAAATAAGATGAAATGGGACATGTGTTTATTTGAACTTTTTTCGTTGTTTTTGTGTCTCCTGTTCACCTCTAAATTGTGTTCCACATTAACGATACATCATGTATATACAATATACATAATATGTGAATATACACAAATATTTGTAAATATTTATAACCATATATACAGGATGTTCGGATACTCAACGTCCATGCTACACATATAGTGTGTTTGAACCAAAAGTATTACAAAATACTATACACTTATATCCCATGAACTATGCCAATACCATTAAATTGTGTTAAAATTTTCGGCGTCCAGCACCAGGAGAGCAAATATGCTCAAGCATGCGTGTACAACAGGTTGCATAGGAGTTAAGCGCGTTGTTGCACATTTAATAATGGCAAATCTTGATGTAATCACTAGGTCTGGGGTTAGATTCCCATGTCTATATGTCATTTTAAAATGTACGAATCAAGAAAGTATGTATAAATTTATCACATATATTATTAATAATGCTCTCATTTCTCGTTAATAAAGCTTTATCGTAGGCTTATAATTTAAAGAAATCTTTATACATACTTTAGATTTAAGGTTTTTGTTTCACACAAAAAACAAAAACACGTTTCTTTGGCCATATGGTCTAACGTGATACTCTCGTAATAGATTTAACTGCCAATGATGAGGAGATCAAGGTTCAAATCTTGGTTGCGTGTACTGAGGTTGTATTTCCAAATTGGTTGTCTACTCTCCCTCCACGCAAATGCATGTTCACTTCCTTTAAATATAACCCTCCTAATTATTATTATTAGCACCACGTCTTACTACCCGTTCGGGTTATACGCACTTACGCTAATGTGTAATGGTAGGGTGAATGTGAGATGAAATGAAGGACCTACAGTTTAACGTGGAATCCGAACCACGGTGGAGGCCTGGCACTCCCCACATACCTCCTAATTCGTAAAACCATTAGCGTAATTATTCCGTAAGAGTACAAACCGAGCTGGTAGTAAATTGTGGTGCTAAAATAATAACACAGTAGCAAACTAAAAATGTTGATGCATAAAAATAATACCCATTCCAAATTATCTACAAAACTGTGTGAATAATTTAATATTAGTCTCTCTTCAACTATGAAATGCTCAGTAGTTATCGTATGAGAATTGTGAAAAGAAAACAAAAGTAAGGAAATTTGAATATGTATGATGATTTTGAAGCCCCAAAGGCTCTGATGTAAAGTTGGGCGTGAGAAACCCCGAGTGAATCTGTTCGTCTGTAATGTTGTGTTTTGTATCACATGCATAATTAGTTTAACTTGTCGTCGGTGACCTGGTGGTCTAGGGTAAGGTGTCAGACTTCTGTGCTGACGGCCGGGATTCAATCCTCGGTCCCGGCACAGATTTATCTGATTACCAAACCCTTCCTACACCTCTGACAAGACATCTTGTGAATGTGTGGAATGCCAGGCCGCCACCGTGGTTCGGATTCCACGTTAAACTGTAGGTCCTTCATTTCATCTCACAATCACCCTACCATTACACATTAGCGTAAGTGCGTATAACCCGAACGGGTAGTAAGACGTGGTGCTAATAATAATAATAATAATAGTCTAAGAAGAAATTGAGTAATCTGTATATTGAAAAGTTTACAAATATATTTATTTTGGGAAAGCTAATAATTCCAACAGACTCTTCTCTTAGTACTTGGATTTTATCTGAGGTCATAGACTACCCTATTTGAGCCCAATGTTAAGAAATATTCAACACAATTTGTAACGCTAGTTGTTTGGTTTTTATTTTTATTTCAATAAAATGACTTTGTACGTTTGTTTTTACTAAGTTTTAATAACTTTTTGGGCTGTTCGGATATTTATAATAATGTTTTAGTGATGGTAAAGACAGAATAGCAAGAAGTTTACTCGTATTTACGTGGAGAGAAAGTGTAAAAACATTTAGGAAAAGCTAATTCATGACATCCAGCCGGGACTCGAGTTCCGACATTCTCGTTATTGTTGAACCGGACTAAGTGAGACTTATTCCTTTGTCTACTCGACCATTGGTGCGGATTTACTTATATAAATAAGATTCAATAAAATGAATTATCCTGATACTGTCAGAGAAACTTAACTAACTAAGATATTATCATTGACGGTAAGATAAGCTACAATGGTCAAACTTGATCAATCTAGATATAAGTATAAATTGGGTTCTTTAAATAAAACTTTACAAAATATTCTAAAACTATGGCCAACCTTATTGTGTGTCCTATTAAAAGGTGTATCTTATAGGAAGGTTTAACAAAAGAAATTCAAAAAGTTGGTTAATTAATGTTTATTATAATCTAATTGTTTATTCATAAAGCATTTTAGTTACCAGAAAACCCCGTAGTAGCATACGACTGGCTAACATTGGGTTAGGCATACACCTAAAATTACAGATAAATGAATCTTTGAAACACATATCATTGTAAACCTCCAATTCAGATATTGTTCGCTCTCTTCAACATATACCTGGGTTGAAAGCAGCAAACTGTAGGCCATCTACTACATATACCTGACTTGAAGATATCTAGATGTTTGCTTCTTGCAAAGCTTGGGACTAGAATTAAATAGATTGTCTAGTTTTTAATTTCCCAAATCAAAAGTATTTTTTTAATTCATGGAATATTTACTAAAATGCTGTGAATTTTAACCAAGACAAAAAAAAAATTAAACCTCTTCGTTGGAAAGGTCCATTATTAGGTATGAACATTTCAACTTATTTTCATCCTCATTAGGAGGCACGTAGAAAGGGGCATTAGTCTCTTTTAGTTTGGTTTGAGGTGTTTGGGAGGTCCAGGTTCAAATTCCTAGAATCTATAATAATAATATTTTTTTTTTCTAAGTGGATTTTATCAACCCAGCAACTTAAATTCGGATACGCCTCCTTTAAATGATTTCTTCATCATTACTTCTTATAATAATCATATGGATAGTTTTTATGGCTTGTAAAAGTAAGTTCAATACATAAGTGCCTGCCACGTAAGCGTAAGGTCGCTCGCCAAATATATAGCCCAACGCAAGCGGATGAATTAAAACGGCTGTCGACATGCAACGGAACGTACTGTTCTTTTTAGCAATAAACATCGATCGAAGAACGCAGATAAATGCAATTGTCAAGGAAGAAATACATACATTTCCCCTAGATGTCTAATGCGTTAGAATCGTATTGAACTTGTAGTTAATTGCCGGTGTTCAAATACCTATATGGGTGCAATATGAATGGTTTTACAAAAGCAATTTTTATTGTGATTTTCTTATCTTATATCCTCATTAATGTAGTATGTTTACTTTCCCTAACTCTTAGCCCTATCACATAAAATAAGTCTATACAACCCTGGAGTTGAATGGTTTCCAACTATCCCTTGATACAAATTATAGTACATATATTTTAACTTAAACCTTCCCGATCCCCACCCATTTTTTAAATAAAGGGATATTCTAGACCGGTAATAAAATTCTATCCACGATGGAATATTTTAAACCGCAGTTGATTACATATGGCGTGATAGTATTATAAAGGAGAAAAATCTTATGTAGAATATAGGTTCCTGAAATGTAACAATACCAGCTATCTTTGTGTTCCATACGAAAAATAGCTTAAATGTTTAAAAAAGACTTATAGGAAAATCAAGACCAAGACTCATTCATCCAAAACAATAATAGGTTATTATTTTTAATAAGGATTTGATTTGTTAAGTTTGTTAGAATAAAATAAACCTTAACAGTTTACACATTTAATACATAAAATGTGATTTTACAAACATTATAATTATTACTATAACTTTATTTATTAATAGTTGATATTTTAACTATGATTAGAAATTTTTTTTTTGAAAAATCATATTTAATTCAAAGGATTGCGCAAAAAATGTAATTTTTAACCTTAATTATAGCTTTGACTAATATATATATATATTTTTTTAAATCAAATGTTAGTAATTCAATATAGAAACCATTTGTTGGGGCTTATTATATTACAACAAAATTTAACAAATCATATAGGTACTTATTAAAGACTATCTACTCTCCTTGCTAATTTTTTGATTCAGAATGTTTTCTAGTCCAACAAATATTATCTATTCAACACTAAAATACATTTTTGTATTTGTCTGATCAAATATAAATTTGAGTATGCGAAAATATTATTAAACACTAAAAATGATAAAGTGTAAATCAAGTTGAAATGATTTAAGAAATATATATAGAGTGCACGAATAAATATTTAGTTCTTACTGTAGTTGTTGTATTACTCTTGGCTTACTATGTTTTATTTTGTACATTTCCAATAAATAAACAAGTAAATAGATAATATTATGTATTCAATTTCAATTTATAAATAGTGTTAATTCATTTTCAACAAAAGAATAAAACATATTTTTAGTTACAAAGTGAATGATAGGAATTGCGTTTAATTGAGATCAATTAAATTTACAAAAGCTAAGTCTAATAGATTAATTTAGATATTTAATAACCTATTCAATAAATATGCTTTTGTATAATTAGTGATGATTAAAGTGGTCAATTTAGAAATGTTGAATTGAGAACTAACTATTTAAAAGATTTTGAAAATCACCAATGGATATTAGTTTGATGCTCAAATTATATAGTAATGTTTATAAAATTACTATACCATTTGGAGATTTTTGCATACTTGTTCGAGTAGGCAAATTAACTTTAAAAGTTTTACTTTTAATATTTAAATTAAATTCAACCTACATAAATAAAGTATATTTTATGCGTCATTAATCCTTTTTAATAAGTAATTTAATTATAGATTAATTTCTTAAAGACCTAAAAAATTAGCTCATAACAATATAATACCATTTATTAAAAAGGTTGAAATTTATTATCTGACTCCTTAAAATAATAAAATATCATAAGTATGATTTTTATTTTTATTAATATTATATTTTTATGTTTATTTCTTGAGTGACAATATATCAAATAATCCCACATAGTCAATTTTCCTTATTTTAAGTTAAGTAACAAATTAATAATTTCAACAAAAAATGAAAATGGTACATTGAGGCTTAAATGTCTTGCTTAAGTGTTGTTTTAATTTCAATTGTAGCATCTGCTCAACAAAAAATTTTTTTTCTAAAACAACACTTGAGAAAATATATTCCATCTTGGCACCGTAATATTTTCAAATATAAAAGAGTTGCATAAAATTTCTCAAACGTTTCCTCATAAAATTACGTGCTACCTGGACTCAAAGAGTTGAATATTTTTCTTTAAAACCTAATTAAAATATAGACTTAGCCATCTTCTTCCATTCATATAAAACTAAGAAACAGTAAAACAAAAAATACGGTATGACCCAACATTCTTACTGCACTTTATTTTCTGTACTTCTTATGTAGGCTTACAGCACTTTTCATTTTTGAGTATACAACAGAAGGGCTACCCTACTAAAGGGAATTTTGTTGTTTCTTTACTTCTTCTGCTCTCTTTTATGCCCCTCATGTTTCAGCGTCTAGGGCTCAAGATACACCCCTTGTGGTTATTCCCCGACGGAAACATTAATGGTAGGACGGAAAGAAAACACTGGTGTAAAGCTCAGATGCTTCCACCCTTAAAGCTCATATCGAGACGTTTCGGTGAAAATATGTTCTATATAATAGTTCATTGTAGCCTACTCGTGTATTGCTCGTATATTGAGTAGTATTATATATATATATAATATATATATATATATATCTATCCTGTTCCAGTGTATTGTGTGTTGGTTAGGAGTAAAGAGGAAGGGGTGAACCTCCCCTAAGTTCCGAAAACAGGAGCTAAATATTAGGCTTGAAGGGTGGAGTGCTAATGTCATAAAACAAGACTTAAGGATGTGTAATAAAGATGCACAACTGTATTATGTAATATTTGTATATGATCCCCCTAGAAACGTAAGTTAGTTGAAAATAATAGCCTTTGTTTTAGCATACACAAATGAGTTATTATTAATGTTATTATTATTAAAATAATCTCGTAACAAGCATTTGAGAAGCTTGGCTTGTTTATCCTCTATACCTTAAAATTAATTTATTTTCAAGGATGCATGTTTTTTATACATCTTATTGCCAATCCGGGATATCTTATTTAATTGCACTAATTGATTTGTAATGAAGATATGTAGTCGTGAGCGATACACTGATACACAATTTAGGAAGGAATAAACTGAGTACCAGTGCGCGGTTTGAGTCCCGGTTTCTCTGGTTACGGAAAACCAGATTAAATTAATTTACTATCTTGTCTGCTTTATTTATAACACTTAATACAGATATTAGTTTAAAAGTTTTTGTCTTATTTTGTAATGACTTTATTAGTAATCTACTAAAGTTTATTCAGAAATACTTTTGAAAGCTGATATTATATGTTTAAAAAAAATTGACCTCACAAGTCATATGTTTTCAAATATTTAACCCTTATGTCAAAATATATATTTTCAGTTTTGTGTCTCTTGTTTATGTATACCAAGTGCTGCGGATAGCCTGGAGCGGTTAGTAAAACGTGGAACACAATCAGAAAAACAATAATAAAAAGCTAGTAAAGTCAAGAAAAACATTGTTTACACTCTCTTGAAAAGAACAGATGTGCCAACGAATCTTAATTTGGTAGGTATTATTTACAGTACAATATTAATTACAAGTGTTCTTTGATATCTCGAACTACCTTGTTTACTTTATACAATTACGGAGACTTTGAAATATTTCTATCATAAAATCTAATTTATTATTTCACATAGCTACTTTAAATGATAAAACACTTAAATAATTCTGTTTAAAATGTATATTTAGACATGTTGAAGCACTCTTGAATACGTTCATATGGTGATCACGGAATACCTCTACTATTGTATTACCTTTTATTTTCTCATTTTTTAATCTCGAATAAAGTTAGATTTTAATTTAAAACTTGGATATTTCGTATTTTTCTTGTTGCTTTTTATTTCTGGCCTCTGACGTACTGAACTAAAAAGTTTCTAATAAGTATAGACATTCCAACTTAAAATAAATATTACTCAAAATAAATTTTAAGTCACCTACTTTTACAAAATACCAATAGGATCATATTACAACTGACCACATTGACATAATCTGTAAAAAAATACTGGTGCAATTGGCTAAGTAGGTAAATAAAACAAAATATATTTATATTTTGCGAATTGGCCAAGTATAAAATATTATACTTTCATTGTACAAGACTATCGTTAATGGACAATCGAGAATTTGAATCCCAGTAGGGCTCTATTTTGCCGCATTTGATTTTTCTATATGGTATTTCCATTTTATTTCCACGCCAATGTGGGTGCACTTACTCTGAAATACCATTAAAAAAGATTTCTATTCACAAGTTTCACCACATGGCTTAATATATAGAGCAGGAAAGAGTATGGTAAAAATAGGAAATACACCCACATTAGCGTAGAAAATAGATGATAAACCATAGAAATGAATCATCTTAGTAACCCCTTCCCTTTTTCCTAGTACATTCACTTAAGATTCTAGCCTTGACCTTCCCTCCACCAGCAATAGGGTGTCGGCAAATTTCTAGGCTCCAATTGACTTATAATATTATCAAATTTCCAGACATTACCCATCTTTTCTCCACTTTACTTTTGATTCCCCCCCCCCCCTACAATTCTTATATGTATTTCTTAAATTCAATTTTCCTCAAATACCTTTGTCTCCACATTTATGGAATAGAATAGAATAAATAAAATGTACATTTTCAAATTAAACTATTTAACTTTCTTATGAAATTACAGATTATGACCGATCAAAGTAGTTTTGTCACTCTTATATTATTTGAACGTACCTAATGTGTTTATGAGTTTAAACGATTCCAAGATCAACTGTTAATAATGATATGGTTTTCATACACAATCGACCAGTCGATCATAGTCGACCAGTTGCCGATCCCTGCATTAGATTCCGTGATCATCATTGTGGGTCCTACATATTTGACTAAATTTTTAGTGAATGTGTTGTTAAACACAATAATTCATTGAAAGTTACTCCAATCATGAACCGACTAAATGAAAAATAAGTTTTTACGCATAGGTATATCAATTTAAAGGAATTATATATAATCTATATTAATATACAGTTCAATTTTAATAGGAAGATCTTTCTTTGGCAGCTATAAAAGCTATCAAATCTACTTCCACTGATTAATACATCAGTACATGTTATCCGCGTCCCCGACTTTGATAAAAACAACACTAATAAAATGGCAAAATGCTATCAATATTGACCGCAAAAAATAAATTTGAATTTTTACTTTCCTTAAAAGACCAGGCAATTAGGCCTTATCCGTGGACGTTGTGTTTTAGACTACTTCTTTCGAGATATATTTTTTCTAGAGCTGATCGGATCTAAAGTTTAGTTTTCAAGAAACAATAAAGTTTTCGAAGCCTTAGTGGTTCATAGTTCCCAACAAGTTCTTAGTCAGCTAATGACCCTGTAAAAAATATCCTGAAAAAATAATGATAATTATATAACATGACAAACATCTAATTTTTGTATTTTTGTTTTTTTATAATTTCTTAGTTTATTTGATCATTATTTACAAATCAGACTTCTCAGATAAATAGCTTAATATTGCTAATAAGAACAGTGTAAACAGATTTATAAACTAGAAAAATTAGCTCTTGTGTATATTTAAAAAGGTCTGTCCTTGAATTAATAAATAAATTAAAATGAGTCAATACAATTTCGGACAAATCAATTTTGTTTGTGTTTGTTGCTTCAATTAAAGTACGGCACCCTTTATTTTTTCTTAGTTCACATTCTTTATGAACAGGTAAAGGACGTGCATATTCTTAAATAACAAATCTAAAAGCCACTACCCTAACTGTATAGACTTTACGGAAATATAAATAGAGACACAAAAACGGGACTAAAATAAACTTTTTTTTAAAATCAGGAATCCCATATAAATTACACTATGGTCAAATATCAAGATTTATTTTACTCATTGATACAATTATATCGCTCTACTACGTATATATAAAAAAAGTAATAGAATTGTTTAGTTTTTGCACGTTACTGAATCAGTCGACACGCCAATTAAGGCATCAACTTCATTTGATCAGGTTTGCTATTGGTAAATAATTCGGGTGTACTGATTGTGTTATTTCTTAAATCGTTTCGACTTATTTTTCCACACAATTATTTTCTATAGACTATACCATAAATAAAAATAATATTAAATGTACAACACTATATATATAATATATATATATAGAGAGAGAGAGAGAGAGAAATAAGTACTGTAAATACATATTTTCTATTAGATTGATTTTTATAAGACCGTGTCTTAACTAACCTTTTGGGTTGTACGCGTGTGATAATTCCGCTAATGGTTTTAAGGATTAGGAAGGTTAGCTTTATGGGAAGTGTACCCGCACTTGCGTGGGGTGAGTGGAAGACAATTTTGGAAAAACCACCCTCAGTATACTCGATCGAGATTCGAACCTCTATCTCCCCGTCATCGGCAGTCTAGTCTACTGCGATAGTAGTGCCTAATAGCATGCGGCAACCAAAGTGTGTGGTTTTCTATTGATAGATATAAAATGTATAAAATATAGATATAAATTAATACTTAAATATTTTCTAGTGGATACTAAAAGATTATTCTTGAATAAAACCTAATTAATCTTAATTTTTCCTAATTTATGTTTAGTTTATATTATATATTATTACGTTCCTATGAACGCATTCCTTTGATTTAATTACTTTGTAAAGGAGCTGGCTTTTAACAAATTCCATTTTATATTAAAATTAACGTATCAGGTACCAAATTCCTTTTCAATTGGAACGTAGTAAGCGCGTTCAACTTTTTTTTTTTTAGTTTCTCCTTTTTATTTGATTATGAAAAGATAGGTATTAATTGCTATACGAACGAGCAATATTTGTTTATATAGACACAATTTTGTTTACAGTAATCCTTTGCTATTTATATTTGATTTCGCTTGACCTTATAGTCTGATCGTAAAAGGGAGAAACTTATTTATTGCTCAAAGAGTTAATTATTTTATTTACATGCACAAGATGTTAGCAGTACTGAAAGTCATATAAAAGTAATTAAATTAATTTTTTTTCATAAAATTCATCAAAACGTTGTGACAAAGAAAACTCTCCCCTTTAATTATATTTAATTAGAGTAACAAAATATCTATTATTTACTCTTATTCTGTTGAAGTACGTACAGTTGGGCCAACATTCTATTTATTTATTTTCACTTCCCAAATAAAATAACTTTGAGCTTTCTTTAACATGGTAAAAACTCAACAAGATGATTATAATTTTAAAATATACAACATATAGTTTGGTCTTACGATTCATTAAAGTATTTTTCTTGCCATTTCCTCTTACTCAATCTCTCATCCATACGTCACTATTCTAGCAATATTCCTAGCTCTAAATTGTATAACCTCTTTGGTGTGTATTTGGAAAGTTGTTTTGTTTTTTGTTGATTGGTTTTGAAGAATTGAAGGGGACGATTAGTTTTGGTTTTGGTTTTATTTTGGTGTCAGGTTTAAAATGGTAATAAAGCTGGAAAGTTTAAGTTCCCAATCAATATACAAAAAGGGACACTGTGATGCAAGTTATTAAAATTTTGTACTATAAACGTTTTACACAAGAGTGTTAAATTTAACTTGGAGAGGAAGTGAGAAGTTTATGCATATCTTTAATCAAATAAAAATATATGTAGCTTTTAACTAAGAATGGCTATGGTGAGAATTTTCCAATTTTTTGTTTTGTTTCTACAATATTAATCAGTCACTTAGCGACTATATCTTAAAGATAACTTACCAAAAAGAGAATGGAACCATGAGCAGTAGCGCTACTTATTAATTTTAATTGAAATTATGGTATAGTAATCAATACCTTGTTAAAAAAACAAAGTTAATACATATTAATATAAAATTTACAAACAACAAATTTTAATTTTGTTTCAAGAAAATTATGTTAGCTTAGATATGTAAATTAACGTAGCTCCATAGGCAAGATTTTATATGATTAAAATTCAGAATACATAAATAACCAAACAAATAACTCATTTTTTTTATTTCATAACTATTAATTTTGTTACATTACAATAGTATATAAAATACAAGTGTGAGGGCATTTCTTATGTGTTTTACCCCGAGCATTATCAACCAGCTTCTTGTTGTTTTATGTAATATTGCTACGGCAACCAGACGGGCAAAGAGAAGGGATTTCCTAATCATGTGTTTAAACCCAGTGGTTCTGAGAGAAGGTTTCCTCTTGCAACTGAACTAAATAAAATATTTTTTGTATATACAACCCTAGGAGAACCACGACAAAGTAAAATATTTTTCACAACGCCATTAAATTAGCTTTTAGTTGATGGATTTTTGTTATCCAAGCTCAATGTGCAGGTAGAAATAGTATTTATTTTTAATACTTTGTTCAAAATTAGCTTATATTTACAGCTGCTCTTCAGTAATGACATAATTCAGAAATGAGAATATCTTGTAAATGTGAATTTATTAAAATTTTCAATGAAAAACTCAAACTTAAGGCATAATTAACAACTTTTTAAAGATTTTTGTTTTGAATATTTATGTATAGGTAATTATAAAGTCATGAATTATGATTTAAATAATTCGGTTGACACCCTGATATAATTTATACGTCAAACCTCGTGATCTGAAGTACCTGTCACATTTCGGGAATTATATCCATTTTAACAAATATACGATTAATATATAAAATACCTATCAATGTCACCTTATTATTAGAAAATACACATTTAATTTGCGACCAAAATTGATAATATTTTTATCATTTATTATTATATTTTATTACTTACAAACAATTATTACTCTATGTGAAAACTCACTATACAATTACAAGAGTACACTACCTATCCCAATCTTGAGCTAGTTATATCCAGTCTACTTCATTACACTCTCTCTTTCAGGTCCATTCTCATGTTATTTTCCCAGCTGTGTCTAGTTCTTCCCGATTGTTTTTATTAGGTTTGCTAGTTAATATCTTGAACACGGTTCTAGATACTTCCATTCGCGTACAGTAACCCCATGACTTCTTTGGTGTTGACTGACAGCTGACAGCTATAAAAAGTGACCAGACCAAATTACGTATCTTTAAGCCGAACAAGATGATCTGCAAAAACATGTGTTTTTCAGCTGTCACTTCTAACAGTCAAAATTTAGGTATATACCTAAATTTTGACTGTTATAATTCAGCTGTGAGCTGTCAGTCAGCACCAAAGAAGCCATGGGGCTATTATAGCATGTCCTGCGAACCGTAATAATTGAGACTGGATTATCTTAACGATGTCTTGTGATGAGTACAGGCTATGTGTTTCATTATTATGTTATTTAATTGGTATTCGTAATACTCGTATTTATCAAAAGTGACAAGTACAGATCAAATGAGTTGTGTTGAAACAGGCTTTTACCCCTCTAATATTATAAAGTAATCTATGTAACTTGATATATCAACTGGAATTCCGACATCTAAAATTATATTAAATTTGGATTCCATTAGTGGAGTGTCCTCGTTGTAAGGTTTTACTCTCAAAATTATAATATGCTCGTTTATATTTGTTTCTAACTTCTACGAGCACGTGCCCTTTGGATATGACTATAGATTTTTTTTAAATATGGAGAATGCTTTACTTGTTCTCGTAACCTTGACGACATAACATTTTCGTGTCTTGATATAGTAAGCTTGGGTTGAATATAATAAACGGGTTTTTATTTTTAAATTTGCATTAAGGACACGTCTCTACGGCTGGCATGAAGAAGCCAAGCAATTTGAAGAAGCGAAAATGTGGTGGAATAGAAGGGCAGAAAGTTGCCATAGACCTAGTTTATTTTCGATGGTTTGTTTAATTAATGGTTACATTTAATGTAATAAATATAGGTTCAAAAAAATTGTCTGGTCACACCACAGTAAATCGTCAATAATTACTAATACCAGGCAAATCCCTTGCAGTCAGTACTTTATTTGATAAATACAATGTAAATTTAACGAATATCTATACAGTATATTTATATTCACAAAATGTTTCCTGGAAAGTTAACTGTGTGGCTTTTTTTACACTTCTTTGCAAATATCTATAATGCTATAACGCGCTAACGCAAAGGACGCCAACCTGGTTTTAAAATGTTCATATTTTTAACAATAACCTTCAAAAACTTCCGTTCCAAATCATCGAGCGTACCCTATGCCTTTGGATTGGTTTGGCGTTAAGCTACTCATTGTTAAGTAATCTGATAGGTAGTATATAAGAATGAATAAACAATTAAAACCATTCATATGTTATATCAGAAACAAACAAAAAAATTGAAATAATTTAGTTAAGATCTGCTTGTATTTAAAATCCCCAAATGGAAGTATTTGACATTGTGTGGTGACACGTATCAATATATTCCTGTAAAAATTAATGTTGGATTTGAGTATGGTGTACAAAAAAATTTTGAATTTTTTAAAATGCCTTAACTGTGATTCTGATAATTCGGTTGAATTATTTGAACTTTCTGGTAGCAGATACGGTATGGCTACAAATTTTAAGTGTATATATAAAACGTTTAATGGTAATCGTTTCTTTATGATCTCAAGTAGAACTGAAAGCGGTCATTAAGACACAAATTTGGGACTCGTGTACATCTTACGTAGTATAGGCGAAGGCCTAGCAGATAGGTCATGAACTTACTACAGACACCAACAGAATTGTTTGAGAAACAAAGTAATTAGTAATTATATAGAACAAGGAGCTGAAACCTAAAGGAAAATATGAGCAGACGAGCAGTGGTTGACAATAGTGGAGTGTTTGATTGTAATTAATAAGAATAACTCATTTGGATGAACATTAGAGTAACTTTAGAAATCGTTTATCTCAAACAATATAAGAATCAAATAGACAAAGCTATTATTTATGCTCTTAATGAGGATTACTCCATCTAAATATCATATTCTGAACATTGAAAAATTACACATAGAGACGGGAGTAAAACCCAGGACCTTTGGCTTAGTACGCCAATGGTCTGACCACTGAGCTATCCAGGAATCTCCCGTGTTCAGGGTCATTCTTCGCTTATATTTTAAGGCAGAGTCTTTGATAGACATGTGGAATTTTCAGAATACGACACTAGATGGAGTAATCCTCACTAAAAGCATAAATAATATCTTAGGCTATTTGATTCCTAAATATGCGATCCCTTACAATTATAATAACTGTACAAGTGGCAGCATTAAGCCAACTACTGAGTCGAAGGTGGCTGCGTTATCTGCTAGCTCATGATCTTAATTTTTTTTTTAATCACATATTTGTAGCCGACGATTTCCGCACGCCCATCATAGACTCACCTTAAAATATGAGTGAGGATTGACTCTGAACATAAGAAGATTTCTGGACAGCTCAGTGGTAAGAGCATTTTCGTTCTAAGTCGAAGTTCCTGGGTTCGATTCCCGTGGCCAGGTGTCATTTTTCAATTTTCAGAATATCAAACAATATAATTTTAACGGCTAAGTATATATATTAATCAGAATCTATTCGGCTGATTTTAGTTTAAAAGAATACCAGGTTGTCTTGGTGTGGGACTTATTACTACTATGAATCAAAAAGTTTCCTTGGAGATTAGGGGGGATAAGATTATATGCTACTAACGATAAAATGTATAAAAATAAAATACTATCAAATACACATATCCTCAACATTTATCTTTCAATCAAAATGTTGATTCATATAAATAAATGGTCATATATTGATCATAACAACACCCAATGTAAATTTCACAATTTGTTTATTAGTTTTCAAAAATGTATAATTAAAAGTGGTAAATTTAACACGAGTAGGATAAGAACGACTGTTTCCCCTTAATATGAAGGTGGGAGTTATAGTGATTATTTAATTGTGGGATTATTAGAAACATTTTATTTAAATCTTAATATTTAATCTAACTTACCTACGAAAGAAATGCTATTTTGATTTATATTTTGGGAAATAGCATTTGAATAAATTCGAATATTAGAATAACTTTCCAAACACTGATACTCAGTAAAAAAAATGTATACAATCAATCCCATTAAGGGTAAAAAGTAATCACATTAAATTTACATTAGAATGATTTGTTGTTTTCAATGATTGATTGGACTTTTTATTTATTTATTTTATTTTGTGGTCGTGTATACATTTATTTTCGCTTAGTTTACTTTTCATTCATATTTATATTTACTTCTATAAATAATTTTTCAAACCAGGTAGGGCCTCTATTTAGTCAAATTGCTGTATACAAAACCGAGGTATTAATTTAATTAAAGGATGGTGGAGAACTGAACTAAATTAACACGTGCACAAACCATCACTCACCAATGAGACACACTTGGTACAGACAGTGATAAATTGCCATCGCACCTGAACTTGTCGAATATTAGGTACACCTAGCAAGAAAAGTGTTTACCAACTCTTCGTTTCTGGAGATTAAGAGGGGAATTGGTAGAGGAAGTGTTAAAAGAAAAATATTCTATCAGAATCTTTTAGAGAAACAAATTATTATATTCAACATAACTAATTTTATTACGTTTTAATTTCTAAAATTATTTTTAAATTATATTTAAAAACTGTTTTAATTAATAAAATTAGATATGTAGAATTTTACAAAACTATTTGCCATGAGTATTTGATTTATTATATTTGGCTTAATAGCTCCCTATAGATAAACGTCAAAATAGTTTAATATGATCACCTGAATACTTAAAAAATTATAAAATTATAGCTACATATATACTACACATAAAAAATACGTTTATAAGTCAACATTTTTATTTATCTACTTTTTATCTTACTGTGTCAAGATTTTAAATCCATTTCAAATTTATGGTCAATTAGTTATGAGCCATTAGATATTTTATTTTTTACTTTAGAAAGATGTGTTTTATAAACAATTTCTTCACCATCTCTTGGTGTCAATTATTTTTAAAGTCATTACCTTGATTAAGACTTTATTGCGTGGATATCATATTTGATATGACATAGCACAGACGATCGTAGCTATCATATTAACCAATTAACGTTTGATCTAGTTCTGAAACCCAAATTAACACCTCTCACTACCATCTCCATCAGTCCTTAATTACAGAGGTTGAAATTGCTTCGGCAAAGGCACAGCCGCCAAACAAAAGTATACCTTTAAAAATATCACAGGTCATGCAAATTAAGATAAAGAAGTCACCTCATTTGATCTTATTCTCGTCTAGTTTTATTTTCTGGCGTTGGGGAAGGCAGTGTTCGAATCCTACTTTGATTATTTTTCCTAAATTTTCTTTTCTTTCTCTCTTCGCAAATGAGAGTACAGTTCATTTAAAATTCTCCTACAACACGTTTAAAGTGCGAAAATACCTTCCGGGTTTCTTTACTTGATGAAAAAATATATATATTTAAAAGAATTACGTGTTTTGACTTCTAATATTCGTCCAGGCTATTTGCATATTGACATAAAGGAAAAAGTAAGATAAAAGTAGAATATGGAGAGAGTGTATCCACAATTGCGTAAATTAGTATACAATTCCTCTAATTTAATTTGTATCTTACTTAAAGGCTTTACTGTACATATCTAGGTTAGGACATATTTTATTGTACGCTGGTTGAGACTAAACAGTTGTCAGCTGTTTATAGGTTAACTTTATATTATTATGTATTTATTTAATTCCAATAAAATGTAGGAAGATGCATTTAAAAGGAATATCTCCAGATTGGTGTGAAGTTAAAGTAGAAAAAAATGTAATTAAAACATTCAAAAACATCCAGGATTCACACCCAAACACCCCATCACAGTTAATCAATAAGAGAATAGATTGATATTTAATTCGCGTGTCCACTTAATTTCTAAACGCTGAATCACATATATAATTATTTTCTGCCGATATGCAGTGAGTTTTTAGTTTTTTAAATAAGCACAATGGTACATTTATGTTTATGGATCTAATTATATATCTATTAATATATAATTGGTTCGTAGTTATTTTATTTATACATATTAAATATTACTTATTTTAAAAAGGTCCAAAAACCGACATCGTTGTCCGGCGTCTTTTTCCTAAACGGTTTCCCACTATTCCTACACGCAAATTCGTGTACATTGACTCAAAATTCTACATTACTCGTCCCTATTTCACTAGCGAAATCAATGTATGCGTTGAGTCCGAATAGGTACAAATACTCAGCCCCCCCCCATCCCCAATACGCTCTTTTATAATTGCTAGAAAATATTCATATGTACTGTTCATAAATTGTGTTCTGTTCCCTAGGTGTGGCATTTTTTTAAATTTTCAATTTTTTGAACTCTTTTGTTCAGTTTAAGGTATTTTTGAAGCAATCTTAGATATTTTCAAAATGTTAGGAATTCGTATTAAATATGTAAATTTCGAAACACTATGGATTTTTTTTCTATTTAGCATTACTCATCGGGAAGCATAAACCATCCATTTGTCACCTGTTTTATATAGTGAGCATATATAGTGGGCTTTGAACAAAAACATTTTAAATATAGAGAAAAAATGCTTCCCAAATCCAACCATTATCATGAAAACTATTCTAGAACTGTTGAGATTACTACGTGAATATTTTACACTCCCATAGTGAAACTGCCCACTTAATTGATTGGGCTCATTTCTGCCCATCCTGTGAACTGGCCATTTCACTAACTGAGCAAAAATTTAATTAACTATTACCTATTTTACTATACCATCTAGATCAAGCTTAACTGAAATTTGTTTTAAGATGTTTTATTAAACTAACCCAACCTAAATTAGCCTAGCCTTCTAATCTAAAAGGATTAAAATTTACATTAATTTAAAGACCAAATTGCTGTTTATTTGTAAATTTCAAGGATAGGTCAAAAAACTCGTTCAGTTAATGAATTGGCTAAACATAAGAGTTGCCTGTTTTGTGAAATAGTCAGTTGATGAAATGGAAAACTCAAGCGCTGCACAATTAATGAACTGACATTTTTTGCCATATCGTCAAATAGTAAAGTGGAGGAGCCAGCACGTGTGTTAGGAAGAATTTTCCCGATTCATGAACCAGGCAGTTTCCCTATTGGAGTGTGACATACAATCAAGTTTACCTGGCGGTCAAGTGGTAAGGTGTCAGACTTCTCTGCTGGGGCTCCAGGGTTAAATTCTCAGTCCCGGCACATATTTATCTGATTACCAAACCCTTCCTTCACCTCTGACAAAACGTGTATTAATCACAACTTGTGAATGTGAGGAATGCCAGGCCTCCACCGTGGTTCGAATTCCACGTTAAACTGTAGGTCCTCCATTTCATCTCACAATCATCCTACCATTTACACATTAGCGTAAGTGCGTACAACCCGAACGGGTAGTAAAACGCGGTGATAATAATAGTAATGATAATAATAACATACAATCAACCTAAACTTATGTACTGAAGTAATATTTGATTTAATTTGACGATAAACCTTTTTTTACAGAAACTGAAAAATATTGACCTTAGTTTACAATTATTTACCACCCTACTCTTCCCTTCCACTTTATACACACCCAAAGACGCACGCACACATACACATACACACACACAAACGCGCACACACCCAGTTTAAGTATTGTGTTACAAGTACTGAGCACAGGATAAAGGTTATCATCTCTTGGAACCAGTCAATATTGACTATATTAAATTTAAAGTGTGTTTAAGCTATAGATAAACAAATTTAACTTTATTTTTTATGTCTGCTTTTGTATTTTGAATCTTACTACCCGTTCGGACTATACACATATTTACACTAATGGTGTAAGGAGGAGTATTTTAGAATTTAGGTAATCTTACTCGCATTTGTGAAGAGGGAGATTGGAAAACTGGATAGGAAAAAGTAACCCAGAGCATTTGACCAGCATTTTAGCCCCGATCTCCTTTTCCCGAATAAACTAAATTAGACAAGTGGTTAATGGTACACGTGAATATGTGGTCGTGTGGTGCTGTCACTCTTGCAATAAACTGTCCTACCACTGATTGGGAGATCGGTGTTCAAATCTGGTTTGGGTGTGTTGAGGGTGGTTTTCCTCAAATAGTTCTCTACTTTACCTCTACACAAATATGAATTTATTTAAATCAAGTCCTAATTTACTCACTCATAGCACATTAGTGTAAGTATAGGGATTGTCTAAACATGTAGTTAGACAGGATGCATACAAAAAAAGATGAAATTGACGATATTGCTTGCGTTGTTATAATTTATAGAATTATTATTACATTTATTATAGTTTGAGTATATTATTAATGAAGGTGAGGATGTATAATGGAGACACAAATAGCGTAGAGCTTGTAAGAGAAGTGAGACAAGGATTCTGTTTGTCACCCAGTTTGTGCAACTTGTATGGAGAGTGGGGGGTCAGGGAAGCTCTAAAGAGACGTGCCAATTTCAGGATAGGAGGACGTGTCATAAATACAATAAAATTAGATGATCTATCATTGCTGCAAAAATAAAGATAAGTTGCAGGAAATGATTGGACTTGTTGGTGGGTAGAGGGAGAATATATGGTACGTGGATCAAAATTTAGAAGTCAAAAGTGTTGGTGATTTAAAAAAGTAAAGAGCCGCTGAAAATCAAAATTGGAAACCAGGAGTTGGAAAAAATAGAGCGTTTCAAGTACCTGGTATGTATGCTTACAAAGGATACCTATTGCATCAAGGAAATTAGGTATAGGATCGCCATTAACAAGGAAGTTTTCAACAAGAAGAAGTTACTGCTGACCAGAAAGTTGAGCTTGTAACATAAGAATAAACTAATGAAATGCTTTATTTGGAGCATCGCACTGTGTGCAGCAAAAACATGAACTCTTAGGAGGATGGAAAAGAAATATTTGGAGAGCTTTGAAATGTAGTGCTGGAGAAGACTTGAGAAGATCAGGTGTGGAGACAGGGTGACAAATAAATAAGTCTTAATTAGAGTGAGTGATAAGAGAACTATTTTGGATTTGATTCTTCAGTGTAAAGCAAACTGCATCTGACACATCCTTAGGAGGAATTGTCTTCTTCACGACGTCATAGAAGGAAAGGTTGAGGGAAAGAAAAGCTTAGGAATAAGGGTATTCAAATAATGGATAACTTCAAGGAAAGAAGAACGTTCTGAGAGCTGAAGGAGGAGGTAAAGTACAGGATGTATAGGCAGTCTAAGTTCACAGTCAAAAGGGACGAAGAATGGACCTGCCGTAAGACATAACACCTAATAATAGTAATTATAATTTAATTTACCCCACGATAAGAGATTAAGAAAGATTAGAATTTTGTAAATAGGACTATAAATTAATATCGATGTATATTTAATAATTATGTATATATAATATTATATTTATTGTCACCTCTCGTCTCTGTAACCTAAAACGTGAGCCTAGTATCTGCCAGGATGTGCTATGGCTGAGGATAGGGGGAGTTGATTGTGTATATCTGTGTGGGTTCGTGATTGACGTTCAACTTGGATTTTTAAGGTATTTATTAGTACTACGATGTATATTACAAATGTGATGTTGATAGTGATATAAGTACGAAAGAATCTAAAGAATATTCGGAAGATTGTGACAAAACAAGGTCTTGCTAGGAATAACCAATGGCCTGTCTGACTCTTAGGTGGTCCCTACACGGTTTCGGAACCCTGTATCCTAGACTCAAGCGCTATCCCTCTTTTAGAAAAACTGATGAACTGGCGTCCTAGCCCACGTAGTCCCGATTTGGACAGAGTGACCCCTAGCCTACGAGGTTGTTTGTCAGTCACGATGGCTGGATCCCCTATATTATATCCTGCGCCTGGCCTGGTTTATGATTAAGGAATGCTGACAATGTTTATGTGGTCAGCTTCTCTATTCTGTTTGTTTACGGGCTAATCACAACAACCTTCAACACTCGTTGTGTCATTCAGAATCCATAACACACAATGCCACTATAAATTATGTATAGTGTTTTTTTAATTTTATTTAACTCTTTCAATTGCCAAATTATTATTGTTCCTTACTATATGCTTAAGAAAGTATAATCATAATTATGTTATTTTTACAATTGTTTAAAATGTTAAAGTATTTTAACAATAAGGCTATTAAGAGATGCTACTAATTTAAATATAAGCTCTCTTTTAAACTAATGTTTGCTAGCTATTTATCATAGTTGATTGAATACAATATCAACAGTAATAAAGAAAAAGTTTTCTCATTAAAAATATGGGGATAATGTTACATATCATCCTTGTTACTAACTGGTCATCTGATGAGTTTTTTCCTCAACAATAGTATTGTTAAAGGTCTTTGAGATTTTAAATTTTTATTACTGCTTAATCCATTGAAACTTAATTTAACGACCGTTTTTAGTAAGTTGCTCCTTTGGCAGTGTGATCAAATTCAAGTTAGTTTTTAAGTTATTTACTGATTAAACCCCGTGTTTATAAATTGAACGGTAAATATCCTTAAAAAAAAGTGCTGGTGAAAACTTGTAGATTAACAATCAATATCCTCTACTCAACTCATTTGGGAGTTTCCTTTAATAAATGCTTAGTAGGCCTACTATCGTAAGACATGAGAGGTATCCTTTAGAGGAATAACACCAGCTCTGTAAAGTTATACATCCCAGAATCACCATCAAATAAAATATTGATTATAGGATTAGAAATAATGAATATTCATATTACGAATTTTAGTCAAAGTTCCATAAGACATTTTAATTTCAAATGTAGCTTTTGTATATGTGTATATATATATATATATATATATATTATATATATAATTATATCATTTATCATGTCATGTTACTACCCGTTCAGGTTATACGCCTATGTACTAATTACTCTAATGGGTTTAGGGATTAGGAATGTTATATTTAGAGAAAGTGTACCTGCCTTTGTCTAGAGAGAGAATGGGAAACAATTTTGGAAAAGGGACCCCTCAGTACACCCAACCGATATTTTAACCTGCATCTCCCCGTCATCGTCAATCTAGCCTACTGCGAGAGTATTGCTAGAACATGCATCAATCGAAGCGGTTATTTAAAAATATCTAAATGTAGTGTTTCAAATATCTATAAAAAAATTACTCACGATCTATTTTACTACTATTAAAATTAACACAATAATTAAACTTGACACAGTGAGAATGCATCTCATGGAATTATAATAGAATAAATATATTATGAAGTGTCAAATAAGTTTAATCTCATGATTATTAGTATTGTATTCACTCTAAAATTTCACATTACAATGTTTAATATTCTATGATTAATGTTGGAAGATATTTGACACATAAAAATGTTACTACAAATTTTTAATGTATTAATATGTCAAACTCTGTTATAGTTATTTGTTACTTTTGTTATAAGGTGTAAATACGTATAAAATGACAATAATCATACAGTAAAATATTATCAATGTTGATAGTAGGACAAATAAATTTGTATTTTGTAAAAAGGTTTTTAAAATCAAAATTCAGTTGTACTACCCCCTTTGGTGGCCACATGGTTTGACGCGCTTCTCACGTGTCAGACTAGACTGCCGATAATGGGGAGATCGAAGATCAAGTCTCGGTCGGGTGTACTGAGGTTTTTTTTCCAAAACTGTTTCCCACTCTTCCTTAACGCAAATGCTGGTGTATTTACTCTAAATATAACCTTCTTAATTCCTATAATCATTAGCGTAATTAGTTCTCAAGCGTAGAATCCGAACGGGACTTAAGACGCGATGAAAAAATAAAAACTTTTTTTATCATTATTTTATTACCTTAATCATCTTTTGGATGCTAAACACATTTATGTTATTCTCAACCTATTTTTACTTTAGGACATTGGGATTTGAACCTTTGTCCAAGAAAATTATGGTTCACATTTTACTTGGTTGCTGTTGATAGAAGGGTAGAAGATATTATCTCGTCTGGGTCCACATGGAGTATAAATGTGATCTATAAGAGTGATTTACCAATCGTATCTCCAGACTAATGAGAAAAAACTTACTAGTAACCTCCTTCATCCTACTCCTTAAATATCCCTTGTGATATAACATACTAAATAAAAATCAAGTTTAGAATATCAGTACTATAAGGATAAAGGATAATTATGGTCCAATTTTTACAGGAACAGCTTTATCTTACAGCCATTAAGTTACTGGATCTACTTTTACTTAGTCATACTTTAAGTAATGTGATTATCAGTCGTAACTGTTGATATATATTAATAATACATATGGAAACCACTATTAAAATGTTGATCAACTTTGGTCGCCAAAATATGCGTAAGAAAATTGAAATGTAAATGTAACGTATAGGAAAACAAAGTTTTAATTTAAAACCCATCCTCAATACATCTAGCTGGGATTCGACACTTGGTCTCCCTGACAAAAAGTCAACCACGCAATCTCACTGAGGATTAAAGTGAAGTCAAAGTATTGATTTTGTTAATGTTAAATAATATCATGTTTATTGCGTTCAGCCATGGATTGATATTTTTCCCAAACTAGGCTCTTTTATTTGATGACTCTCATATCGTTTCAACCGCCGGGGCCTCGCTAGGATTGACTGGATGGATTTTGAGCTGGTCTTCGACGGGAGAGATTGGCAATCGATTCTGACCGTCTGCTTTGGGAGGGGTTTTGTTGACAATACGGTCACTAATTTTACCTTCAGGTAAGTGCAGGTTTATTCAATTATAATCCATGCTCGCTACCTTGTTCTAGTTGATTTTTCAAAAACTACATAAATAAGTTTAGTGTAGGCAAACTTCCAAAAATAGGACTTTTATAAGATATCAAAAAAGCTCAAAATTGAGTAAATTATTTCCTCTTCTTCCTATTATTACTATTATTATTGTTGTTGTTGTTGTTGTTGTTGTGTTGTTGTATAGGTACTGAAGTGATAATAACAATCAAAAGGGATAACTGAATATCGCATGACTTAACGTGTGAATACATTAAAGTATATCAATTAACTGTCAGAAAAGGCTATTTATATAAGAATTGAACTTTATCGTGGTAAATAATACCTTAATTCAAGGGTTAGGGTTAAAGAAATTTGTTTAGATAATGTGTTCGTGCATGTGTATAGAGCGGGGTGGAAGAATCACGTTGATTAATCATTTGTGAAAATAACCTTCCGTGCATACAGCTACGATTCAAACGGTGACCTAACTTTCACCATCAAATCAAGTCACTATTGAGTCTGAGGTCTTAAACTAAATGTTTGCTTGTTCAGCCGATGTCGTTTGTTTCATTTTTTTAAAGTCATTGATAACTAGTACGCGTTTGTTGTGATGAGCTCGACTACCGATGACGGGAGGTCGAGGTTCAAATCTCGGTCGGGTGAACTGGGGGTGGTTTTTCCTAAATGGTTTTCCACTCTCCCACCACGCAAATGCGGGTTCAATTCCTCTAATTCAACCTTCTCAATTCCTAAATCCATTAACGTAATTAGTACTTAAAGCGTATAACCCGAACGGGTAGTAAGACCCGGTGCTAAATTTAAAAAATAACTAGTAGGCCCACGTCGGTGATATGGCTGTCTATGGAAAAGGTGTCGGACTTCTGTGCTGGGGTCCGGGGCTCAATCCTCGGTCCAGGCACAGATTTATCTGATTACCAAACCCTTCCTTCACCTCTGACAAGACATCTTGTGAATGTGGGGAATGCCAGGCCTCCACCATGGTTCGGATTCCACGTTAAACTGTAGGTCCTTCATTTCATCTCACAATCACCCTACCATTACACATTAGCGTAAGTGCGTACAACCCAAATGGGTAGTAAGACGCGGTGATATAATAATAATAATAATAATAATAATAATAATATGTAGGCCCACCAAATATTTATCATGTTTACTTGTTTGGTCTATACGCATATTTACTTGATTACTTTAATGAGTTAGGGATAAGGAAGGTTGAATTAGAGTAAATGTACGCACATTTCATCAAGAATGAAATTTTTTTAGAAAATAAACACCTCAATACACCAACCGGATCAAACGCTAATCTAACTTTATTAGGCAGTTAAGTATATATATGGAGTGACTTCTTAGACAATATGGCCACCGAAGTGAGTAGTACTGTATTTAAAACTTAAAGCATGAATAATAAGTAAATACCGTTATGAAATAAGGGCAAACAATAATTTCCCATAGCGCTCTTAGCTTAGTGAGCGGCACGTTTGTCCTTTGATTGAAACATCGTACCTATGTTTGATTCCCGGTATAAGAGATAATGTAGGCTATATTTGAAGAGATATATTTGTTCGCTTTGACTATGGTAAATGAATGGATTGGTCTTTGATCGTCGTGTTTGGTCACGGGTCTATGATTAAAGTCTTTACCATCCAGTCAGTATGCCTCTAGTGAGAGTTAATATCCAACAGGTAGTGATGCGAAACTTTTCCGACCAGTGTTGCCACTTAAGAACCAAATCAATGCTGAGCTAATAATAGTGTGCCACCTGTTATTTACGTTTTTTAATGCCTATTTAAAAATTTAAAACCTCTTGAATATTCTTAAATGTTATTGATAGCCAAATAAAATTATAAATGTTTTTATAATGCCTGAAATGTAATTAAGGAAAATGTATTAAATTTTCAAAATTAGTGTATTAGACAATATTAATTTCATTCACTTAATGTAAAAATATTGAAAATAGCACCTTCAGGTATATATATATACATATATATATATATATATATATATATATATATATATATATAATATATGTATGTATATAAATGCTAAAATCAAAAACTTACATAAGTTTTTCCTTATAAGTTTGGGATAAATTTTTCTATTTTGCTAGCAAAAATATTTTTTTATTCGGTTCTTAACTTGTCGTCAATAGCACACAAAACTATATATAAAACCGTTGACTTTACAAAATGTATTGTGACATGTGAATGACATGGCTGTCAAAATCTTATTGACTTTAAAATGTATACCACGTTAGGAAAAGTTTTTATTTAGTGTTTATTTTTTCCATCTTAGCGTGCCTCCAAAAACTAGTTCGCATGCCACTTAGTCGAAAGCATGACGTAGAATTCGCCGTCCTTGGTCTATACTGACTTACAAATAATTTCCCATTTACTCATTCACACTATAATGGTACGTTTAAACGTCATTTGAGATAAGCAATAACCGGCTAAATATTGAATATTATAAATTATAAAAACCAATTAAAAGAAGAGGCTGCCGTTGGTTTACAAATTAACACTCTATTCAGATCTAGAAAAATCATTTAAACCAAATTAATTTCGTGTTCAAATCACAAGGTCCTTAATAGTAAAGTGCTGCGATATTTCAGACTTCTCGTCATTTTTTTACGAATTTACTGCTCAAGACATTATTTTTGAAATCCTTACAACTTTTTTTTTCGCAACATTGCGATCCTTGTCATAATATCGTCTATTCATTGCCGATCAACGATATAAATATAGATGAGACATACCAAAATATTAGAAGGGAAAAACAAAAATAGATTGTGAAGTTATTTTTTCAGAGAAGACTGTGAAATAATTATAAACAACGCCTTTTAGAACAAATGAAATTCTTTTCATGATTCGGATAAGACGTTCCTAAATTTATATCAACGTTTTATTATTTTCGAAACATTTGATTCAGTACACAAACACCGATAAATAAAGTTCAAGTTATTATTATTATTATTATTATTATTATTATTATTATTATTATTATTATTAGCAGCACCGCGTCTTACTAACCGTTCGGGTTATACGCACTTACGCTAATGTGTAATGGTAGGGTGATTGTGAGATGAAATGGAGGACCTACAGTTTAACGAGGAATCCGAACCACGGTGGAGACCTGGCATTCACAAGTTCAAGTTGATTACGACAGGTGACCTGGCGGTCTAGGGATAAGGTGTTGGACTTCTGTGCTGTGGGTCTGGGGTTCAATTCTTGGTCCCTTCCTTCCTTCACCTCTGATAAGACGTGTATTAATAACAACTTGTGAATGTGTGGAGTGCCGGGCCTCCACCGTGGTTCGGATTACATGTTAAACTGAAGGTCCTTCATTTCATCTCACAATCACCCTACCATTACACATTAGCGTAAGTGCGTATAACCCGAATGGGTAGTAAGACGCGGTGCTAATAATAATAATAATTATAATAATAATAATAATAAGTTTACGTACGTACATATCAAAATAATTTTATTAATTTTAAGCGGTAAGAGATTGGTAGACAAACTTAGAATAAATGCATCCACATTATTTCTGAGAGGGTACGAGAGATCCACAGTGTTAAAACACATGAGGACCAACTGCAATATCACCCACACAAAATTCTAATCTCCACCTCACCATAATAAGTAGCCCCGGTATATGGCGATATTACGCAATACACTCCAACAATGTGAGTTATTCGGCAACAGGAAAATTGACTGTTAAACTATGAAGCACTGATTTAACCTCAATTAAGAGTCTAAACCATTTAATATCTTTGTTTAGATTAGTTATAATATATTATATAAATATGTTTTAACGTGCGTTTGATTAAAATAAGCTTATTTGTAGTGCTAAGATTTTTTTTTTAATATTGTAAATTAATTTGAAAAACGAACGTTGATGTTAATTTATATATTTAAATTTTACTTATAACACAATGGTTAATCCAAGGATTAAGTATATAGCGTTAGCCCATATGAAATGCATCTTCATAATAGGGTGTGAATATACCAAAATCGCAGGTAAAATTAATATGTTGCGAAAAAAATCCCAGGGCACTAATTTGGGATGTGAACCCTGACCTCCTTTCCCTGTCCCTGTCCTCTAATAGTAGCCAAGTTAATTGGGACTATAATATCTTATGGTCGGTCTGCAAATGTTTTTTTTATCCTTGTTTCATCGTAGCTTCAACAACATTATTGTGTGGACTATCTCAAAATCCTCTAGTGTTTGTCGAGAAATACTCGTGTCTACCTGTGTCCTTAGGGAAATCTCAACCTTGTGTCTAGGAGATGGTAGAACAACGTGCATTGTGTGGAACACACTGTAGGATTGATTCAGGTCAGCGAGGATTTACGAGAAAAAACTTTCGAAACTTCAAGGAACTGTAAACATTTTTTTGGTAGTTTTCCTCTCTCTTTATCTCTCTCCTTTTTTTTAGTACAACTACTTTTAGTTTTGGTTGTTTTTTTCATGGCAGATTTTACAGGTGCTTTAATACAAACGGGATGTTCACGCCTGGGGCAGCTCCAAGTGGGACATAAACAGCTCTGCCAAGAGACGCCGGGGATGTCACGATGATAAGAGGAAGGTGTCAAATAGGCCCCAAGTGTTAATTTGTTTTTTGCTTCATGCATCCACTCTTGTTTCGATATTGGCCATTGACGATTTATTCACTTATTTATTAGCACAACTTGTGAATGTGGGGAATGCCAGGCCTCCACCGTGTTTCGGATTCCACGTTAAACTATAAGTCCTCCATTTCATCTCACAATCACACTACCATTACACATTAGCGTTAAGTGCGTATAACCCGAACGGGTAGTAAGACGTGGTGCTAATAATAATAATATTTTATTAGCATAATTTAGCAACAGTTTTTTAAATTATTTGTGACATTTAACAATTAATTATTGTAACGAATACATTAATCAAACCTCAATATCGTTAATTTAATATATATTAAAAAATAATAGCCCCAAATTCACTAATATTGATGTTCTGCTCTGATGGAAGCCGAATCATTTGTCCTTAGATCAGTGAGCTACCAACCTAGCTATCTTCTAATTGATTTATTTGAGGTACTTAACGTGAACTTTCTGAACCGACTAATAATTTTATTAGAACACGAGAATTTCTATTCATGAGAGCGAAAGGGTAAACCAATTTTGTTGGGAAAGTTATTTTCACATAATTTTCAAGGCTCTTTACACGTCACAATCGAAATGATACCGATGCTTTACCTCCCCTCTAAAGGAAGTTGTGCTAAATTTTGTAATTTCTAGTAAAAATCCGTCGATCCTGGCTGGGTTTGAACCAGAGTGAACATCGAGTACTAAGGTTAGTACCTTACCCAAGACCACCGAGGTTGAAAAATTTAGCTATAACATTTTACTTAGGTCCATTATACTATTATAGCTAAAGAAAAGTCTTAGGGTGAATTAAATTAAAATAATAAATATAAGTTTGGATAAAGTATGGAAAAACTCATCTTATAACATTTGTCTGAGCTCAAATCATTAATTCCAAGCTAGGTTCCACTAAACTATTTGTGTAGTCACCTTACATGATAATTTTTTTAAGTTTTAATCATTTAGAAACATTGGGCGTGCCATTCAAACTGTATGCAAATAATTATGTGTCGGTGAAATAAATTGTGTCCCTAGATATTTAAAATGTTGAAGTGAATAAAAAATTATTAGTGTAGATAAAGTTTTGTAGTACTGAAATAAACCGATCTTAATTTTTTAATGAGGCTGTATGTAGTTATATGTGCTTTCAACTCCTAAAAATAATTTTTACTTACAGTAATTTTATATTTGTGTATTTTTTTTTGCTATTCTCTAGAAATTAAATGGTTTCATAGATAGCAGGTGTAATATTTAAAATTATATAAGTACAAAAGATAACTATGAATAAGAACCAAAGTATAAATATGAAGAGAAGGCCTACACTTAACTTGTTATCAAGTTTTAATCAAAATAAAAAATGTATTATGAATTTGTAAAATAAAACTTAAACACAGCTTATTTCTGGAAACTCTAAATCATCATTGTAACTGGATGAATTTACAATATTAACATTTTATTTTATTAATTGTTACACAACCATAACGAAGTCCATTTTATTATTGATAAGCGTGAACGTGTTAAAAAAAATTATAACATTCAGTAATTGAAAATTCTTAAATTAAAATGCTCACATATATTTTTAAAGTATTTGTAGTATGATTTATGTTAAGTGAAAATGAATTAAGACATTAAGTATATTATTTGATGTTATTTAACCTAACTCATACTACACAATTATTGGAAATAGGTTTTTTAAGCATCCCTTTATTTCTTAAATTTTAGCTTAAGCTTTGGTTCCAAAAATAATGCACTATTATATTATTTTAACACTCTTAACCCCGGGTTATTACTCAGATATCATGGTAAGATACTAATTTAATACGAATAAAAGCACACAAGAAATATTAAACATGTAATATCGATCAGAACAAAAAGAGAGACAATGAATTGGTAATAAGACAACATCTCACAAATGAATTTAATGAATAAAAAAAATTAGAAAAATTTACGAATTATTTAAATCTACTTTCAAAGTTGGCAAAGGCTCAAACTTAGACAAGTCGCTTGTATCACAGACAAAAAACTCTGTCGCAAGACATCCAAGTGTTCCCATGTTATAAGTTAGCCAGAGGCCGTATCACCTGATACGATTATATCTCCGCTATTCTCTACGTAGACAACCCCTAAGAACTCCAAACTCTACCGTACATTTACCACATACTGCCGCGTCTGTGCTGAACACCAGTATCGTAGTCTACAACACGAGGACAGATAATGTAATGTTAGGAAAAGCTTAACAAAAGTGAGGTTATTGTGGTACCCCCTCTTATATAAATTCTCAGTACCTTACTGGCATAACAATGATATACTATGTGACTAGATACATCGCATGTTTCACTAACTATTTCCACAGTAAAAATACTTGTGAGACACTGGCTGAGTCTTCTCCTAACTCAATAATGTCAGGATACTTGATGCTGAACCTCAAGACCTCCGGGTGAAATAGGGTAGGATTCCTAGATTCTGAGATCTGAAGCTTTATTTGAGTACTTTTGGAATAGAATACTACTGGGATATTAGGGTCACTTGTATAAGTTATGACTTATTTAAGGTTGTGAATGTTAGTATGTCTATATTGCATAGTTGTTTAAAGACATAAGCAACAAAATCAGTATTCGGTGACGATTTCATAAACATACACAGTAAAATATTTCTATACATTAATAACTATTTTATTTATTTATTACCGCGTCTTACTAACCATTCGGGTTATACGCTCATTAAAAATAAACAATTAATGCAATGGTACAAACGGTACAAATTACAATGAAATATACGGATATATTCTTATTAGTTATAACAACTATCGATGCTTCCTTGGTGACAAAAATAAAACAGTAAAGTTAGGTGTGTTAAATTTATTAAAGTTTAAATTTGATTCGTAAAATCTGTTTCAGTGATTTGAAAAATAAAAAAACTTTTTACTTAAAGAATGTGTCAGTGAAATTTATAAAATAAGAGTAAACACAATATTTAGCTAATTCATCATATTTACACTATAATCCTCAAGATGGGAACTTGTAAAGTTAAAATCCATAATGGAAATCATATGTTTTAATGTAGTTAGGTATTATTTAATTAATAGTTCAAGAATATAATATGCTCATTTGAAATAATAAGATTTTAATTGATAAAATGTTGCTTTCTCAGTATGAATCGATGTGGCAAAGAAGCATCGCAACAAGATCTGAAAAATTAAGATTAGTCGAAAAAGCGTTAAAATATGGTAAAATTTAATAAAGGATCAACGCGTGCTATTTAATTGTAGAAATTGTTATTATTATTATTATCATCATCATCATCATTTACTTAAGTAGAAAGAGTAGAAGTAGTTAGAAATTCTACAGAATTAGTTATTCAAAGTCTAGCTGATATATTATACTTACTAAACACTATGAATATAACTAATGATATATTGTAGCTTAGTTTTGTGATTAATTACAATTTATTGCTCTTTTACTTAAAATAAAACACATTGCTAAAAGCTTATCTTTTTAAAAGTCCCGAAATTCTTTCTGGGTCTTATTCCACAAATATTTGAATCCAACAATATAACTTCTTAAATAATATCTTAATATATATCATTCATCTGTACGTGTGTATGTCACTGAACTCCTCCTAAACGGCTGAACGATTTTGATGAAATTTTTGTGTGTGTTTGAGTGGGTCCCTGGATGGTTTTGATTCACAATTGAACCCGCTAGGTGGTGCTGCAATCGGGTTAAGGATTTATTTTTATTTTTTAGGGAATTTATTTGAGGGGATTTTTTAAAAAGATTTTTTGCATATCAGAACATGTAACCTCACAATTTCACTCCCCACACCACCACCACCACCACCACCAAATATTTATAATAATGAATATAATATGAATAATTGACCGTTAAAACCTTCTTAATAGTGAATAATTGAACTTATGAGATTAATTCATAGTTATGTTTGTGTACCATAGGTGGCATTGATTTTGAATTCTGTGGTATTTGACGTAAGCATAATTGAACTTCTGAGAATAAATCGTAGTTGTGTTTGTGTACCATAGGTGGCATTGATTTCGAACTCTGTGGTATTTGAGGTACGCAAGTCTCTTGCGTCGTGTCTTGGCGTTGTTTTGACATTTCAATTTATGTACGATGTGTTTCAATATTCCATGTATCACAATCGCGTGAATATTGAGTGTATTTTTCTTCAAGTGTACTCAAATACATACATTGGGAAAATGTGCAAGGTGCTGTGTTGAAGTGAATATCTTACATGATCTTACATAAATTTAAATTATATACATGCTTATTCAATGACAATCAATCTAACCTGCAAATTTTTATTCTAAGTGCTTATTTGTGTCGATGATTTTATGAAATTTACGGAGTGTTAAACGTCTCATCGAAAAAAAACATGTAATCCATTAAATTCAAATATAAGTTGCTAATATTTTGGTGTTGTGTATTTATTAAAGAACAAGGCCACGTCTTCGTGGCGAGGAGGAAATATTGGTCGACGTACACAGAATTCACAAATAGTCCACACCTGTCGGTTAAATCGAACGGCAGAAGATCAATTGACAGACAATGCAAATTTAAGAGTCCAGGCTACAAACACACGTGCAAATGAAAGTCAACAGCAACGCAACGAACGCCTTCGAGCTAACACATTGAGAAAAAGACAGGCGCGTCAACGAGCCACTGACGCACACAGAGCACATGAACAATAGCGCCTGCAAGTACATCGCGCATCACTTCTCCGTCTTGCGTTCGAATATGAGTCGGACATAGACTATTTGTCACATTCACAAATTGTCATCGGCCCATTGACAAAGAATGCCAACACTGCCATGCATTCATTCAAATACAAAGGTGAATTGGCCGGTTTCTGCTGCGCGTCTGGAAAAAGTTGTACTTCCACCATTGAATTCGCCACCAGAACCATTGAAAGCACTATTGGCTGGAGCCACACCTCAATCAAAATTGTTTTTGCGTAAAATTCGCAAATTCAATTCTTGCTTCCAAATGACATGTCAATAAAATAAAATTAGCAGTACCAGGCATACAAATTTGTAGGCAAGCTTCGCAATTTTTTTTCGATACAGCTGATATTTGTGGAGTGTGGGCGAAATTCCAAAAATTGTAGGGATCACTATTCCATATATTATTATTTTTAATAATGGATACCATGTATGTATAAATGTTTAACAGTTCCTCTTCTAAGTAAAGTAAAATTTATTAGTTTCAGAAACAGACAGACGTAATGGGAAAGCATTGCCATTACTGTGAAAAAAAAGTATTTGTAATGTACTATTGTCTCAATATAGTTGATTTTGAGGAAAGAAAAGATGTTTTATTTTGTATGTTGTCTTGACAAACCCTGAATTTTTAATATTTGTGTAACTCACTAATTGGAGTTCATTGTGAATTTGTAATTGTGATGATCACATAGTGTTTGTTTTATTATCGAAATCAATTATGCCACCCAAACGAAAAGCCAACTTTCGGGTAGGACAAAGTCTGTCGGGTCCACTAGTAGTAATATAAATATGTATTTGAATTCCCAAGTAGCAATAATTCACAGACCTGCGAAATTGAAGTTTTTGAAAAATACAAGAGAAGTTTTCCCTGAGTTTTAAGTTATTTGGTGTGCTGATTTAGAAAATGACCTCCATTTTTTCTATCAAATCAGAATTTTTTTTGTAAAATTGATATCGATATTTTTGCTAAAATCCTATTTGTAAAGGAATTCTCTAGAACAATTTTGCATGCACTATCTGGCAACAGTGGTTTTTATCCATTTAAATCTATGTAAAATAATCGATTCTTGGTGAGACAAATTGAATTTTCAGCAATTGATTAATTTTTATAGGTTTAAATAGATGAAAACCACTGTTGCCAGATCGCACGAGACACCTCTGGTCGAGAGGAAAACAAAATGTTCCCTTGAGTGTAAACTTTTTAAATAAAGTTATGGTGCAGTTACTAGAAGAAAATCACCAACATACTATTTTAATCTGTTTTATGAAGGTAACTTACATAAAGTAGACGATTGACCAAGAGGAACGAATATTATGTATGTGTACATGAAAGTTTGAAATAAATTTTAAACTGAGCAAAAAACATAAAAAAAATTGTTTCTATTTAAGTACGTATTCTTTTTCCTTTGAAACTTCGTTTTGACATTCTTCTTTTTTGTTCAATCTCAGGCCTATCTCGTGTTAACATCCAACAGTAGTCGGTGAGCATATTCTTGTCCCATCTTCCTTGATATTTGCACTCCATATCTTTGATGTCTTGGTGTAACCTGTTCTTCGCTGACTGATCCTAAATTTTCGGGGAAAAAGTCCACATGTGAGTAAAGAAAATGTATTTTGACACTCATGGAGCAGCCCAACGCTTGAAATTTGTCCAGCATATTCATAACAATTGCTTTATAGTCAGGACTCTTGTAATTACCCATAAATTTACTGACGACATATTTGAAAGCAACCCAAACTTTTTTTCCTTTGTTGTCATGCTAGTCTCAAATTCTTTATCCTTCATAAGCTTGCGGATATCTGAACCAACAAAGATTTCCTCTTTCAACTTGGTTCAGATATACCTGGAAAATTTTTGCACAGGTATTTGAAACAATCATCATATTTTTGAATAGCCTCGACAAACTGCTTCATTACACCTAATTTTATATGCAGAGAGGGTAACAATATATTTTTTGATCAACTAAGCTGTTCCGAATCACATTCTTGGTGCCTGGTTCAAGATTATGTCTTTTCGGTCATTCATTTTTGACCCAATGTTGAGTCTTATCAATGCTGTCCCACTCACAAATGAAACATGGGAACTCTGTATAGCCTCCTTGTGACCAAGAAGCATAGCGATAACTTTCAAATCACCGCAAATGGTCCAACCGTGGTGTGCATATTTTATTTTGTTGAGGACGAGAACCAGGTTTCCATAGCGTTCTTTAAAATGCACAGAGTGTCGAACTGATATAGATGCATACTGGCTTCTGTGACGAACGACAGCTTTAAGGCTCCTTTTCGATGAATCTATAAACAGCCTCCATTCATCTTTATCGTATGTGATAGTAAATTTGTTCATCAATCCAGGAACATCAGAACAATAGACCAGGGTCTCCTCTTCCTCAAAATACTTAACAAATTCATTTTATCGATGATTCCTGTATCAATAAAAAGAGGTTATTTTGGCCTACGAGTTTTTTCTTTCAATCTGGAGCCCAACAATTCAGCTGCCTCTTTCTAAAGGCCCAGATCTATAGTCAGATCATTAAGTTCAATCTGAGAGAAAGGCTGAAGTGAATCGCCTCCAGAAGACTTATATTCGGTATCGGAGCCTTGAACTTCTGGATGTTCCGAGTCTGAAGACTCTGAAGAGATGACTGGCAATTCAGTTGGAGGCAAAGACACTGGCACATCAGGTCCATGAGGAACGGGACACATGGCCGATGGAATGTTATCAGGATAAGAGATTAGCTTTTGATTTTTTCGGTTATGCCCACGGACATGGCAGGAACAAAAGTAACAATCATTAGAGTGGATTTTGGCTCCCTTCATGTGATAGGAATTCCAAATCGTAAGGCAGTCTTTTTTCCTTTGAGCAATAAACATATATGATTGAGACATTGCACATAAACTTTATGAGGAGCCCATGATTTGTCCTGGTCTCCAAGTTTCATGACAAAATATGCAAGATAAAGTTATCTTACATAGTCTGTAATGCTCCTCATGCAATTTTTAATAACACCATATTCGCCACATATATATAAAAGTCAACTGGCAAATTTTCACAATGTCTCGAACTCGAAGCCATGTTTCACGAAACGCACAAAGTAAAGCAACCGTTAAAATTGTTTCTGTGATGAAGTTTCCACTTTTCTCTGTATCAGCGCACGCACGCACTACACATGAAAGAAAAATTGAGACGAACTTAAAAAATTCCACGTCTTTTATCTTACCACGAACACGGTGAGTACAAGATCTTCTGGGTTAAAGAGAGATCAACTGAGTCCCTCATGATGACATTTATTTTATATATTTTCTGATGACTCCAGAAAAGTCGAGAGAATTAAGTCTTAAGAAAGATAACACGTTCAAGATCAATTCAGGTAGAGCTCGAAAAAATAGGAGTGCCGATTACGCTCGCTTAGCGAGCGTTCCTGCGATATCAGCGAACCAATATAAAGAACTGAGATAATGATTCACTCGACGCTATTGGTAGAGAGAGGTTGCGACGGGTAGGGAGAGACGGTGATGGGGAGGTGTCAGAGGGTATTCTGTAGGTTTCACCACGGTAGGGAGGGAATAAATTCAACGCCGAAAAAAAATTGTATGGTATATTTTCATTTAGATACAAGTTAAATTGAATTCTTCAAGAAAACGTGACGTGATAGAAATTTGTCATTATCTTTTTTGAAATCTGCACCAAAAAAATACATACATTTCAGCTATCAATTCCCTTATATATTTTTCATCGCAGGCCTGTGTAATTAATAGCTCTTAATATTTAAATAAATAAAATACAATTAGTTTTAATCATAACATACAGGAGATATTAAAGATAGACAACCAATGCGTTTAAAAGAATTGACCTTTGACAATGTTGGTTCAATCAGTGGCTGGGAGTTTTTTAAGCTACCCCACTTAGTTAACAGATAGTCATTGGAACGAATTAATAATAATAATATGTTACACGAAGCTTTCAACATTAGCCGGGGCCCACTACTAATTTCCTTTCCATGGCTGTTCTTGCAAGTTATGTGAAGGTATTCTTGTAATAAGCCAAAAAATATCAGGATGTTCCAATATATGGTTTATAATTTTTACTAATTTAATTTATTTACCAAATAATTTTTAACGTATAATAATTAAATGATTACATTTTATTATTTTACAAATTTAATAAAGGAACTAGCCAACAATAATACAGTATTTAAGTGCCCATTTTCCAATTACTCTTGTTAACGAAAATGTGTGTGCAAGTAAACTGATCGACAAAAGACTGGTGAACACGAGAAGACAAAATAGTAGACAGAAAAGTGATTAGATACGTCGAAGCAGCTTGGACCAATGGATCGAAACTAGTAGCACCATAATAGTTTATAGAGAAAATTCGAGGATACTCGAATATCTTGTTATTTAATTAAAATTCTGTCAAACTTGAGGATATAATATTACCACGTTAGTAAAAGCTTACCATATGCGAGAATATATATTACCACGTTAGTAAAATCTTACCACTATTAAGTACATAGCGAGATATATATTACCACGTTATTAAAAGCTTACCATATGCGATAATATATATTACCACCTTAGTAAAAGATTACCAAATGTGAAGAACATATATATATATATAATAATAATATATCCATGTAAGTAAAAGCATTACCAAATGGGAGAATATATTATTACCACGTAGTGAAAGCTTACCAAATGGAAGTATATATATTACCACGTTAGTAAAAGCTTACCAAATGTGAGAATATATTTTAGTTAATTTTAGTAAAAAGACTTCCAAATGTGAGGACTTATATTACATGTTAGTAAATGCTTATTAAACGCGAGGATATATATTACTACACTATGTTAATAAAATTCTACCCAACACTAGGATATATATTAATATGTTTGTAAAAGGTAGCCGTATGACGAGGAAATATATTTCCATGTTCGTAAAAAGAAACTTTCAAATGCGAGTATAGTTGGTAAAATGATAGTAATATCCTACCTAGTGTGAGGAGGATAAATCGTTCTGTATTAGTCAAAGCCAGCAAATCTGAGGATAGATCGTGCCACGCCATAAAATCCTTCCAAATACCAGGTAACATTATCCCACGTTGTAGCAGCATTAAGCAAAAGTTATGTTAGATTGTACAGAATTAGAACTCTCTGAATACAAGTAGAAGTGATGCTGGCCTGAACTTTTACTAATCTTTTTTTAGCATTGGTGAGTTAAAATTATTGTTTGCTTTAAGTTTATTTTACTTATTTATTTTTGCTCTAAGCAAATATGAAACTTGTCAATTTTCTGACAGTAACTGTTGCTCTCTCAAAGTTTGGAGTGGCCAAGGGCGCACTCTAATTGAATAAAGCCTTTACTTTCCATTTTGTAAATGTAAATAATTAACCCCTTTGGGTCATATAAATTAAATTTAAATCGTGAAAGTCAACTCTTATTTTCTACTTTTATAAAAAAAGTTATCTTTACTGGTTGTGTAAAATCTATAAACAATTATCTCCTTAGTGTGCTTGAAGGACGTTAAAATTTACTTGTTAATCTTTCTTAGATACATAAATTAATCTAGAGTGGCAGGGAACTCGTGTTAAGTTCCGTATATTTAACAAGTTTTTACAACAACAATTTTTTTATCCAAACTAAATAAAACATACTGAGTGGCTACATTTATATACATTTTATTATACAAATATTATTATCAACAGTTATTGAATAGTATTGGTATTAAAAATATCACGGAATTTAGACATAGCTTGTTCTCTTTTTTTTAAGTTTTGTGCTCAAATATTATCATGTTCATGACAAATATTCAAGAATTGTTGAGAATTATATGTGTATAATACTAAACAAACCGTATCTATTGAAGAATATTTTATTGATCATTCATCTAAAGGCTTTTTTTCTATTGTAACTGCAAAAATACTGACCATAACTCGCGTTCCCTTTCATTCAACATTCAGTAGAGTGTGTGAAGGAAGAAGGTTGGATTGATAGGGAAAGAAAATAGAAATAACTGAGCTAGACGGAAATAATCTTGCTTGGGAAGCAAATAATTTCCACCATACCCACCTGTTAACTATCATACAATGAAGCAATGATGGCATTAAATTATGTTGAGCTTATTTGCTGTGTGTTGATCAGTGATACAAGAGCAGGGGGAGGTTAATTACAGTTTGTATACCCATATTTCTATTGATGAGTATTATTTGTCAATTGTACCACCCTAAATTCTATTGGAACTATTACCTATAATTAGAAGATGAATTATATATTTGTGAAAATTTATTTTAGAAGTAAATTTTGATATGTGTAAAAAGAGTTTATTTGAAATAGTGAGAAATTGCTTCTAGAAATACCCAATTTAAAATTACAATTTTTTTTATAAACACTTAACAAAACACTACTATAGAATAACTACAGCAATAATGTTCCCCTACCTTTCCAAGACTTAAACGTTAATGTGCCTATTGTGAAAATTATGTTTCTGATTTCCTCTTTAAATTTAAATTCTTTGAAATATATTCAAAACATCTTAATATATAAATGTGAATAGAGGTCTCTTAGAACACTTAATTAAAACTATTTATATTTCAGCCTAACATTTAAATTAATTAATTGGTGATCCTTGAAAAAAAAATACGTGAGACTATCATGTGAGTAATTTAAATAAATATTTTAAATTACTCATCAATTTAATACATTTTATTACTTTTCATTTTAACTATTCTTTGACGAGCAAATAAAATGTTTGATTTCAAAAATAACAATTTTTTTCGTGTAGTTTATGAAGCATTAATTTCATTAAATAATATGTACCTAAGCTTTGCAAAATGTATTACATCAGGGTTGCCATATACATGGAAAAACAGAGAAAACATGGAAATTTTTGTCTTGAATAAAAAGGGTGAACACAGATAGTTTCGCAAATATATATATATATATATATATATATATATATATATATATATATATATATATATATATAATAATAAAAATACTGGAATATTTGTGAAATTAAAAATTTGACTGCAAGCTTTAAATTGTAACACTTTTTATAGTAGAAAAAGTTAACTTTATAATTATGCACGTAGAGTTTAATTAATGTCTTATATCTCCCTTAACCTACTTTTGAAACATTGTGTTGAGTGTTGACCACATATCATTTCCCAGAAAATTCCAATCATAAACTATAAATAGCAATAACATTATTTCACACTTGTCAACTAGTATATGAAAAATTAAATTTCGTACCTTTAACCTACAATCTGATTTTTAAGGAAAAATAGGAAATTTCTTCTGGAAAGCCTAGAAATCACATAAGTTTTGGTTATAATACAATATTGCAAGCCCTGTTAAATGTTTTTATGGTATAATTTCATTTTAATTCACTTTAAGATGAATTTAAATAATTGTAATATTCATTAAAGGTTGGATGTGCTATTAGAATGCTCTCAATTATTATTTCTATCAACAAACTATTTTATTGATAAAGATTTTTCTCTTGTATGTGATTTTATATTTTTCGATCAACATGAATACTAAAATTCCTCTCCCTCTTCCTGTTTCTGTTATACATTTACACAGTATATGTCCCATAAATGTACACACACTTTTTTAAGCTGTACAGCTTACTACTGGTCAAGGATATTCGTACTAATAGAGAAAGGATTACAAAGTTAAATTTTTATAGAAAATCTAGCCAAATTAGCCTTGAGATATATTGTAAAACCACTTAGACCAAGCCAGGATTATAGCCATGATTTCCAGTCTAAAGGAAACTAAACCTGCGAGATTGATCGATACCATTGTCAACAATGCAGATAAAAACAAAAGTAAACTTTAATAATGTGTTCAATATTAATTATGTTGAGCGATACATATGTGAGTTTAAAGCTTATATGGTGCAACATTCTTATCCACGAAGTCATAAGAAACGCAATCTTCATTTTAATTAAATAACACACACGCCCTGCTCTTGCTACAAAATTAACCTGCTTTATTTCGCCTCGTGGGAGGGAGGTGACAAATTTGCTTTCATCACATTAACGACGAATTAACTGAGAGGGAAAACACGCTAGCCTGAAGCTCTCTCTTGTACCGCAGAGAAAGGCACGTGAGATTGTTGTTTGAATCCAGGGTAAAGGCTTTCAGTGGGGCGTTAACACTAGGGAGGGCTCAATCCTAGAGTAAGGACTCGATAGTATGGATTGATCTCAATCGTATTGCTTGCTTGGGGGCTGATTCCACGTAATGGATGAGTAGGTATAAATATTCTTGCTGATATCTATTCAACAGTCGACCAAATCCACGCTGGTGGTAACACTGTTTACGGCAGTAATTTTAAACCCTTTTAAACTCATGGAACTCTGAACAACGCGCTAAAAATATTGTCAAGGCATCATTAGTTTTATAATGAGAGAATAACAAGATTATTTTTTAAAAGTTAATTTACTAAAATTACAATAATGACCTTATTTTAAAAAAATAATGGAAATCGTGAATTTAAAAAAGATTTATTCTTGTTCCTCAAATATGTTCTCACTTCCTTATTGATAATCCCCAAAACTCCCGCTACATAACTTCTGACTCTTATTGGCACATTGATTGAAAAATGCTTGTTTAAAGTGACAGGAGGTAGGACAGGGCAAGTGTTGAATTGCTCGTTTGGGCTGGATTTTTTGGTCCCTTGTGACATCCGCATTTGACCTTGAGGCCCACTGAGTGCCGGAGTGACCCGTCCAATAAAATCCGTACAAGGTGCTTCCATGGCTGTGGCCCAGATAACGTCTGTCGGTACTGGTTACCCGATCGGGTGGTTAAAACTCATGGAAGGTCATATATGTGGGGGTGGGACAAGCTGAGAGCCACTGTCCACCATTTACTAGGAGGTTGGTAGTGCATGCCTTGCCTCCACCCGGCAGCTGGGAAACTTACGGTAACGCCTCAGAAAAACTTGGCAATCCCTAAGGCTGATTTTATGACTTCTTCCGTGATGGCCATTACATACAGAGGGAAGGATTCCCCCTTCCTCTATAACCAGAATGTGGTGTGGATTTTTTTATTTTATTGAGCTCTCAATGAGGTCAGGGTCATTGACTGACAGGGGTTGGTAGTTTGAACAACAGAGGATACGTCTGCGATGGGTTATGGAAGCCTCAATATAAGGCAAATTTTTCCATTTTAAGAACTAGACGTTCTTCTGAATATGCATTGGGTGGCCTACCACACTAATATCCCCTGGTTTAGCTAATGGCAATCTAGATAGGCACCACCAAGGAGTGTGGACCACGGCCGCCCTAGCGGGAATTTTTAGTGTCTAAACTGTTAGGATCATATTAGACTGGATTGCTGGTGACCAGAAGGTCAAAGCTCGAATCTCAACCGGGTGTTCTAGAGATTGTTTCTAAATGCCATTTTCCTCTCCACACTAATGCAGATACATTCATTGTAAGCTACCTTCTTCAAAATCAATACGTTAGTCAGTCGCGTGTCTGGTTATTGAGGTAAAGGCCCCAAATTCGATTCCAAGTTTGGCATAAATATTTGTAGTTTGAGAAATTGGGGCTTCCCTTTTCATAGTTAGTCATTAATATCGGGAGGATTTGAATTAAGTTATTGGTTGAATGGCTCACAATGATATTAAATACACAAAAATAGTGAAGCGTGTGTTATATGGGGAAGAAAGAAACTGCTAGAATAAGTTTGACCATTGATTGGATATTGTGGCGTATACACTATAGTTGCCACCCATCCAGTGTGATACGGGATTGTTTACTATCACATGAGTTTATCAAAAGCTAAATGTTGAGAATGCAAATAGTAATTAAATAATCATCATAATTAAATATTTAATACAACCTATCGAAATTAAATGGTCCTATTCTACACATCAAAATACACATTTTTAACAAAATTCGATTAGAAAATGAAGATTAGTTTGGCGGAAAACCTTATCCCTTCTCTACAATATAATATCTATCCACACTACATGGTGGAACTAAGATAGATTCATTGTACAGTAAAACCAGTTACCTTAAGCCATATTTACCTGTCTTTTCTAGTATCTTAACATTTTATAATGAACCCTGCTACGAGTATTTCACCCATAAATTTTGCGATGCCCTGTACAGTCTACCTTGAAATTCATTTCAATTATAATCAAAACATTGATTTAAAAAATTCATTACGCATGAATTAATTAAAATGTTCACATTTTGTATTACATATGTAAGTTTTGTTCAATTAAATTATACTAAAGATTTAATTGGTATATATGACAGTGTAGTTAATAAGTATAACTGGTTTTGTTTTTACGTTTAACAATATATTATTATAAATTATTTTATTCAAAATAATATGAGTAAGGCACTTTTAAAGAAATACGCTTAAGGTGAAACAACATTAAGTTAACTATATCAAAGTCAAAATTTATTAAGCAATATTAAACTACGGGAGTAGGTTTTGTAGTTTCTGCTATTTTCATTTTATCTCAACCGAATGTATTGTGCATTACTGATGCAAATATGATGCGTTAGCACGTAATGCATTTTTGTTTGTTGTCACTGGTTACGAAGATGACTCATCATCAAACATTTACTTGTTTTGCCCGGAGGTAGAAAACACTATTATTAACAGTCCATAAAATAGGTGACGGATACAAGTTTTCGATATTATTCCAATCACGCAATTGAATGAAATCATAATGAAATATTTGTGGTTTGTACATATGTCTGATTGCCAAATCCCTCCTAAATAGATAGTTTTATATTTGTAAATAAAGTGATATTTGAGTAAATATAAAATGAGTGTGGGTCATTAGATAACTTTGTTTGTTGGCGATGGATTGCCCATATTATAATATTCTAGCATATTATGTATCGATCAATAAGTTCACCATGGTTTTCTGTGAAATTGTATTTCTGTTTTTTGGAGATAAACCACTTTTTAAACTAGAAAAAATTTTGTTTTGTTTTTGTTAATCTTTATTTATTTCATGTCAGTATCCTGAAACCAAAAGTTTTTTGTGGTAGCTTTCTTTCATGTCTACACGTTGACATTTCTATTCAATTGCAGACCATATGAAATGTCAGTCAATAACTTCGGTAGGTATAATATAAAAGCCTCAATCAGGTCGGAGGAAAATGAGGGTCGGGGATGTTTAGGAGTCACAACTAAAATGACATACGCCTAGTATTAATATAGACATAAACGCGCTGGAATCGTGTTGAGATAGACTACCGAGGACGGGAAGATCAAGGTTTGAATCTTGGCTGGGTGAACTGAGTGTGGTTTTGCTTAAATGTTGTTCCACTCTACTCCACCCAAATGAGGGATCACTTCCTCTAAGTTCAACCATCTTTATTCCTAACCCATTAGCGTAATTCATACTCAAGCGTATAGTCCGAACGTGTATCAAGACGCAGTGCTAAATAAAAAAATTATAAACACATGCTTTAACCCAAAATAACGAATACAATTGCAAAGATTTTTCATTGGTTAAGAGACCTTTGGTAAACTACATAAACATTTATGTAAACTACAAAGTTTTATTTAGTTATAATATTTAAAATACACTTAATAAACACATATTTAGCGGTAAATATTTTATTTATTAGTTATTTTAGTACCAAGGCTTGGGGCCAGTTTCATAGTCAGATTGATTATGCCTTAAGTGTGGCACTACAATATTATGGCAAACAATTATGGTAACTAAAGGATTTAGTTATTCACTGATATGTTAGGTGGAAGTGTAGGGAACGCGATTTAAAGGCAGTATTTTTGGAGTTTCAGTTCAGTCTCAGTTTTGGTCAAAGGAAATCAAATAGCTGGTTCTCCAGTAGAAATATAGAGATTAATCTTCTTCACATGATAACCTCAACAGTTCTTGAATATCGGTCAAAGATATCCTGGAATTTAATGAAAACTTTGGCCCTACTTTTAAAAGGTTTCCATCTAATGCTACTATGCTCATGACAGATATTCAACAACTCTACAAACCGAACCCTTGGTGTAGTGGTCTACGCACCTCGCTACGAGTTTAGGGGCCTTGGCTTCATTTCCCGGCAAGGGCTTTGGGTATATTTTTACTTAAAGGGAATAATCCCGATGGTCATCAGGGTTTGGTAAATTAGGCTTAGGTTAGGTTGAGACTCACACCGGTTCAACAACTTCATAATAACTATCATCACATCAACTCATTGCGGGTACTACTTTAGAACTTTATATAAGTTCTATATTATAGTTAGAAATTTCTATATCTTACCTCAGTCACTAGCATGAATGTGTGCTTGTATAAAGGTTTCGGGCTCGATTCCTGACATAGCTGACAAATCTATTATTAGTGGAATGTGGATTTCCCCATTAACATTGATGAATTAATTACTAGGGGCAGGATGTTGTATGTGTTCTTGATTTAATTTAGTTTATAAGTCAGTGCCTATAAAGTGTGGGGTTGACACAATTAGATGATTAGTAACTTGAAAGTTAAAATTTTAATTGAAAAGTAAACATTTACTAGCTAAATAAAAACAAACTACATAATACACCTTTTCACTTTTTGTAGATAATAGAATTCGGGTGAGCTCCACTGGACGTCAGACAAACTTCAGTAAGTTTTCCACCACTTTACTTAGCATTGATTGCATAATTGTTTACACCTAAACTTATATAATCACTCGGTACAGAGAGTGTGTGTTAAATGCCTGTAATAAATTTAAATTTTTTATATCAGTACTTATTTCATTGGAACACTATAATATCCATGCATATAACCGGAACATGCAGTAAGACGTGGCGATAAACAACAATTGATATCCAAGAATGTTAAGGAACAGCTGATCATTGTTTTTGTTTCAAAACTCAGAGTAAGAAATTTAAACCACCAAACAGTGTATTATAGATACAATATTTAATTACTAGGACATACGTGAAGATACATACGTTTTCTTCTTAAATGATCCCATAAACATTAAAATATACATTTAGTGCAACTCCCAAAAGGTTATTAAAATAATATTTTATTTAATAAATAGTATAAATATATTTTAGACCAAATTTAAATAACCTTTTCAAAATTATATTTATAAATAAATAAAATCCTATTTTAAATAATCGATTCTAATTCAAACCCCATCCCTAGAGATAAGTGTTATTTCATTAAGGATATTATTTATTAAATACATATTAAATTAAATTAAGTTAAACCCGGAGCTATAATTATGGTCCTGTGGACCTGTACTTTGTCGATTTATCCAACCACTCGAACACGAGGATGATCTAAGGGTCTATTTCTAGAAAGGATTATACCCAGGTATCAGATCCATTTCTGCCCCTGACCATACAAAGTATCACCGCAAGAGTGCGTGTCATGGACAGTGGGTTAAAGTTGGTGTGTCTCCAGGGAGATGGTCTCTGCTTTCATCGAGTTAACTCAACTTCGCTTGTTGTGTGTGCTGTGCTGGAATAGTCCTTTACTCTAAAAACCCCATGAACACCCGAACAAACCACCCGCCTTCCCCTTTTGACAGACGAGCAAAACCACCTCTAAGCAAATGCACCACACCGTAGCGGTTTATTTCGACGATTTTCAATGAGATTAAAATTAGATTAAGATATTGTTATTCATCCGGATAATTTTTACTGGCTATAAATTGTAACAAAGGACGTAAAATAAACTTAGAGAGCTGGTATATATTGTCTCATATCGTATAGCCCCTATATTATGTTTAATTTGAGGAATAATTTCAAGAGTAACAAATACGTAAGTTAATTAATTTTAATCTATAATTTGTTATATTTAGCACTGCGTCTTATACCCGTTCGGACTTCACGCTGATTTACTAATTACGCTAGTGGTTTTATGGACTAGGGAGATTATATTAAAGAAAGTGTAACACATTTTCATAGAGAGAGAGTGGAAAACTATTTTCAGTACTCCAGATCGAGATTTTAACCTCAATCTCCCCGTCATTGGCAGTTTAGCCTATTATAAGAGTAGTGCGTTAGACCACGTGGCGGGTTATTTTGTAATATACAACAATAAACTTAGTATTAAATTAAACCAATATTACTACTTTGTAGGTAAGATTTATTTCGGTAAGCATTTTGGATCGACTTGATCATAATAATATTATAGGTTAAATAGTTATGATACCATGTGATACCATTAGTATGAAGTCATTTGTTTGAATTATAATAGTTCAATATTAAGGCTATTAGCTATATATAAAAGTAAGTTTTTGTGGAAGTGGTTGAGAATATCCTCGCTCTAAATCACATGTTGAAAATGTTCCTCATTCCCTGATCCTCAGTGCATTTAGTAGAGATTCATACCAATACCTTCACTTCACTGGCAATTCAATATTTGCGAGATTGACGACTTAGACCACCCGATCACCGGTTAGGCTACTAGTATTAGTGAAATACACAAGAATATAAATCCTAGACCTTTGGTTAGACTACCATTATTTTCCCACTTGTGATATTATTATTATTATTATTATTATTATTATTATTATTATTATTATTATTATTATTAGCATCAGCATCGCGTCTTACTACCCATTCGGGTTATACACCTATGTATTAATTTTGCTAGTGAATTAGGGGTGAGGAAGTGTGCCCACGTTTGTGTGGAGGAAGAAAGGGAAATTATATACAAAAAAAACACTCTCAGTACACTTGACCAGGATTTGAACCCCGACCTCTATATAATCACTAGTACCATCTATTGTGAGAGTGATGACTTAGACAATGTGACCACCGAAGCAGGTTCCACATTACTTACACTGTAATGTAGAAGGCTTATATTTAAATTACTTGATGACCCTATTACACAAGATATCGATAACTCTATTGGTTGTATGGCTGTCACGTTAAATAAAAATTATTATAAGGCACAAATCCAATTTCCTTTATAGTGTGAACTATTAATTTATGTTTTTAGATTTAATTTAATATTGATGAAAAAAAAAGGGACACTCGGCATGGTGAACGAGCCCAGGACTTTAAAATTTTCTCTAAATTCTCTACTATTCAGCTATCCAGGTATCGTCCCTTACTCAGTGTCATTATTCCCTTATAGTTTAATTAAAATCTGATGAACGTGTGAATTCAATGGGTCCTAGATATATATTATATAGCTAATGTATATTATATATTATATATTAGATATATATTATATAGCTAATGTATATTATATATTATATATTACAAAATAAGTATATATTTTTTATAAATGTATACAAAACAATATTTGCTTATATCAATAATACACTGCAAATAAAAATAAACTTATTTTACGAACATATTTTCACCTCTGTGCTTGACTTTATTGTATTTGAGATACAATTATCATAGTATATGAGGATTCTAGTATGGAATAACAATTTTAAAATACAAACATATTTAATTGTGGTCAATTTTTTTAACATTTTATTTTATTATTACTAGTATTTCATAGGTATTGATTGACATTATTTGTGAAAATTAACAGTTGCAGGTCAAATGAATTTATGTATAAATTTAAGAAAATAGTTTAAAAAACTTTATAGTTGTAAAACGGATTATTTAAAATCTAAATCTGTCTTTAATTATCAACAGGGAGTTAAAGTGACACAATTGCGTTTGTTTAACTTAAATTACATGATCTTTAAGAAACTACAATTCGATTTTTAATTTGAACAATTTTTTGTAAATATATCAAAAAATAACTTCAACATTGATAATATTCTACTATATTATAAGGGTTAATTTAAATGAATTTATAACTTATATCAAAAGGGAAAGCTAAAATTCACATGACGACGTATCAATACTTGAAAGTAGATTTAGTACATCTTATAGCTGTGGGATAAGGTTTTTATCTATGAAGTTTGGGCTTTAACTTATGTTGCCATAGAAAAATAATAAAGAGAAGAAGTATTAATTTTGAAATTGCTAGCTATTTCCCTTATATTGTATCTCACAGCACTTATTCTAAGTAGTTGGTTTAACATTACACACGGCCATTGTTGTTTGAGAAGAATTTGGTATGTGTCATCGTGGTCTTCATTTTATACCTTCACTCTTATGTAAGTGCACTTCCTTTGAGGTAGTCTTCTCTTCTTTGTTTTCCCCATGAATTTAAGTGGTTAATAACCCATGTGTTTAAACACACTATTTATTAAATACCATATATTATAAGTTTCTAAATTTCTAATTAAAAATTATTTATTTTCACTGTAAAAGAAAACCATTTCATTGCTGATAAATTGGCTCCCATTAAATTTATATAGGAAGTTCGTCTTGCTTCATTTGGCTACATTGTAGGTGCATAAGTTTCACCATATTCGTCAATAATTGAGTTAATTCTTATCATCCTCAGGGTATTTTCACTTTATAGGAATTTGTTTTAATCAAAATGTAACAGCAAAAACAAAAACATTTTGAACCCACAGTTCCTCATTGTTACACTATTACTATCTAAGCTCGTTACTAACTTTCAACCTTAAAGTAGGCAACCGAAATTTAAATTAATCAACTAGTAAAACATTTATGAAATATTTTAGTGAATACAATTAATAAAAAGTTTCAAAGAACTCAGAAAAACTATTATTATTAAACCACTTAGTAAAATTGGTATTAAATAATAACAGTAATATTCTAAAACTTTTACAATATAAATATTTATTTTAATTATTTCATAATTTAAAATTCTTTATTTACAATAATTGTACATAACGTCAATATTTAGAAAAAAATAAAACTGCTTTTTAGCACAAATACCGAATCATTATTTTTTAAACTCATATGCCTAAAGAGAATTAATTGCACTATGAAGGATAACAAACAATTTACAAATTACGAACTTTAATAATGCATTATTGATATTTAAGTAGATTTGAATTCTATATCGGTGTTCCTTAATACTTTTTATATTATGTTAAATTTCTAACTATAAAAAAAGTTGTTAATATTATCTTAGAAAAGTTTCAAAATTGTTCACTCCAAAACCATAACGTATTTTTTTAAATAATATTCCTATATATTTGGTAAGGAGTAATAAATTATAAGATTAAATCCTCTTTGATATTCTTGTATTCCCTTCTCCTTATTTGATATTAGGTCTTCTATGACATAGCGGAGAAGGGAATAGAAGAATAAAAAAAGAATTTATTTTACTATAACAACATAAATAAAATGATATGATAACTTATTTTGGTAATTTTTTATTTCAAATTACTTTGACTAATAATAATATGAGATCAATCATTTTAAAAACTCTGAACATTCATAATATTTTGAAAATTGAATGCAGAAATATTTATTAGCAACGTTTAACTAAATATGAATAATTACCTCAGTTAATATCAGTTGTACCTCAAAGTAACAAAAAAAAATGTATGTTTAGCAGTGCTCGCAGACAAAAATTAATTATGGTTTTATTTATATTTTCTAGAAAGTATTATTGACGTTATACGAGTATTAAACTATTTTGTTTTGTGAACCAAGGAAATCACTGACCCGATAAAAAAATGGCAGCATACGAATGATATCATCCATACATCATTTACGGTAGTTCGTGAAAACATGATCGCTATTATGACAGTTCACCCGATACCATAGAAATGGGTAGAATTATCTTGAATAAGTTAACTAGCTATAGACTTGCATGAAAATCACAAAACGTAATAAATCCTTGCGTTTGGATAATCAATAAAGTTGAATTAGGCAGTTATTCGCCTGAGTAGCATAAGAAATATTGTGTCAATGGTTTTCTAAAATGTGTTCATGCTGAGTGGGTTTTGCTTCGATTGTAAGGTTGGGCTATTTTGGGTCAATTTATAGAAACCTTTGGTTTTGATATCGTTAAACTGTGTCTATAGTTTAACAGGTTTTTATGAACTAGGGATAAATATTTTATTTTTTAAATTTTGAATGTAACACTTTTTTTAATTGGACAGCTCTGTTTCAGACGTTGTTATAAACTTCATATATAATTCAAGTAAAATATTTATGACATTATGTGAGAGTAGTCTTTTATTAAACGTGTAGGGTGAGTTTTATAAAAATTAATTTGTTTGAAATAATTTATTTTATAAATACTTCAAGGGTAATTTAAATTGAGACACAATTAAATTCCTATATTTGTGTATATTTAATAGTAGCAAAAGTACCTGGTGCCACTCCACGCAACAATTTTCTTTGCTTCAAACAAATAGAAAAAACTCTTCATTTTATTTCTTCCGACTAAATTTTTAAATAATTTAAAAAAAATGAAATCCAATTTTTAAAGTTCCAGCTTAGAGGTGAACATGTTCGTTCATAGGGGCTAGTAATATTTAAATTTCATACCTCTGCGTGCGGTAGATATACCGCAACGCTTATTAGAGATGGACAGACAGACAGACAGATAGATAGACAAACTCTTCATTTTATTAATACAGATTTCACTTCTTGCTTAGTGGATTTTGTTTGAATAAGTAAATTCATATTTAATTAGTGTTTGTTTTTCCATGTTTCAGTCCAACTGATTACCTAACATTTACATTTCATTATAGGTAAGATTATTTTCACAGGGATATTGATATAGACTTAAAATCTAAATATAGATAAGCGAATTTCGAAGAGTGTGGCTAAATTAAATTTATATAGTGCAGAATTTTCTGGAAATTACTTCTTTTTGAATTTAAGATATTCCTGTCCCTGATTTTGAGGAAAACATTATATAAAATACGAGACTTAGGTGTTTCTCGTGTGTTCTGCGTTTGAATTAATTAATCTACTCTTGCAAAAGTTTTGAGGGCACATAAGGATATGATAGACATAACAGAAATTAGAGAGAAAAACACCACCAATAAATGCCACATACATAAATAGGAAACACTAAACGAAAACAGATTAAACTTACAAAACGTTAATACCATTTTATTATGGTCAACTGGTGGTAACATAGTCTTGTTGTGGAAGCTAAAAATTAACTTCAAATTTTTTAAATAAATCCACCTATAATATGTGTTTTTTCTCTTGGATAAAATATGATAATTTACATCACTTGTTAACACATAAGATGTGTCAGGCTAATGAAACATAACTGTTTTAATGATATTTTAAAGTCTCTGAGAAAAACAAAGGTCTTGTTAAAAATATTATATAATAAATCTTATTAAAATATAGATTGTTTTGTGTCCTTAAAAATAAAGAAAAAAACGTGATTCTACAAAAAAAATTATATGATGTTTGAAAATTTGTGACATTTTAATGCAAGATTTAAATAGTAGACCTTTGCAGATAATAAAAAGCAAATTGAAGAACTGGAAGAGCTAAGCTCAATGATTTGATAAGATAAGTAATTTCCCCACTCAATCCTGATTCATTTATTTGTGAAACTGGGCATACATTTGTAGTCAAGATTAAATAATTAAATCATAGAAAATAATGTCTTAACAAAAGTAGATCTTACTTAAAATTAAGTTTCATTCTTTTATACTTATCTCTATAGTATCTTGAAAAAATTAGAATTCTTTTGGTAAACCTGAAAAAAGTCCGAGATTATTTTACTAAGAAAATTGTGGCAATCTTGAAAATTGTTTCATACTCTTCACTAAAATTTGTGTTAACTTTTTAATATCTTAATATATTTTTCTTTATTCTATTAATGTAAATATACAAATAGCACAGACGGAGAATTATACTGGGTAGGCTAAAACTAATTTTCTTACTAATGGATATATCTGATAACTGGAAAAAGCTTCTAGAACTCTGACGTAATCACTATCATATATTTTTATATATAACAAATTTGATAAATAATTATTTTGTAATTAAAATCTTTTAAGGTGATTCCAATTAAGAGAGAGCTATAAACAATGTAGTTCGATAAGTTTTCTTGTTCGATCGTAATCTCGTATATAATGTTAACCAGCCGTGAGATAGGCTCTTAATAGAGTTCATTTTTTAATTTATAAGTCTCCAGAACCCTTAAATTAGCAAGCCAATGCTCTAACGTTGAGCTATCCATGATTAGTTCCGAGCTAAAGGTCATTTTTCATTCTTATTTAAGGCAGGATCTCCTGGATGTGGAAATCATCATTCATTAGCTATTATTAGCTATACATTATATTAAATGTCTTGAACAAAACACTTGTATAGTTATACATACATCCATCCATACATACATACATACATATATAATACATACATACACACATACATATATACATACATACATACATACATACATACATACATACATACATACATACATACATACATACATACATATACATACATACACACATACACACAACATACATATACTACATACATACATACATACAAATACATAATATACATACATACATACATACATATAACATACACACATACATACATACATACATACATACATACATACACACATACATATATACATAACACATACATATATACATAACACATACATACATAACATATACTCTGATTTTGGTAGGAAGAACAGTAGAGAAAATTCAATCATATTGTTTAACAGCCAACATTGATACCATTTTACTATATTATTTGTTTTAATTGATAGGTATTGATAATATTTATCAAAAGTGACAACTGCAGATAACATGTCTTGATGTATGAAAATATTAAACTTGTTTTAGTAACTTTAGAAACTAACTTCTACAGTTCTTCCGGTACGGTGACCTGGCGGTCTAGGGGTAAGGTGTCAGACTTCTGAGCTGGCGGCCGGGGTTCAATCCTCGGTCCCGGCACAGATTTATCTGATTACCAAACCCTTCCTTCACCTCTGACAAGACATCTTGTGAATGTGGGGAATGCCAGGCCTCCACCGTGGTTCGGATTCCACGTTAAACTGTAGGTCCTTCATTTAATCTCACAATCACCCTACCATTACACATTAGCGTAAGTGCGTATAACCCGAACGGGTAGCAAGACGCGGTGCTAATAATAATAATAATAATAATACTGTTCTTCCTACCAAAATCGTACTATACATACATAACATACATACATATATATACATATATATATATATATATATACATACATGCATACATAATCACGCCATTTCCTTACGTCATAGGTGCGTTTAGTTATTCTACTTAATGTTAATTAAATAGCGGTAATCACTGTTCTAATAATATAATTTTTTTAAGAACCAGGATTATTCTTGTAAAATTAATACATACAATTTAAGATTTGCAAAAATGGTTTTATCTAATTATAGAGTTTGTTATAATTACTTTATTAAGGTCAATTTTTAGAAGTTGTATATGTTATTGACATCCTTCGCTAAAATATTGTTTGTTATTATTTCGCAGTTACTAGTTTATACTAATATTTTAATTAACAAATGTATTATTATAATTAAGTAACAATTTGCTGAGTAATATCTACCTACAATACTTATCTAACATAATAATACTGGGTGTGCAAGGTTAATTTTAAGTAAGTGCCATAAAGCTTGGAGTGAGAATTGGAATTAATTTGTCACTAAAGAACGCTATGCGGATCAAAGTTTGATACATACTGTATGAATATATAATTATAAAAATATTTTATCAAATGTTTGTCTTAGTTTTTAGGTTTTTCGTCATTTCTAAAACATAACATGCCTTTTATAAATATGTTAGAAATCAGTATGAACTTTCCTGAAACTTCCTTTGTCTCCGGTTGAAGCAGTTATTTTAAAACCCGCTCACGAATTTTCCTTCGTACCCAACTGAGACTTGGCAGTAAGAAGACATCGTGCGAGAAGGGAGATGAAAGTGTTTCAAGCCACGGAAACTTCCTGGGAAAAAAAATAATACCATTCTGAAGGGGAACAAAAAATACAGAATTAATTTGTCTCCTTATGTAGATTTCACCTCTTGGAAAACTCGTTCTATTTTAAGAGAACATTATTAAAAAAAAATACCACACACAGGAATATTCACGTGAACATATTTTACTGGGTTGAGAATCTTATTTGAGTTTTAAAAGATTTTAAGGAAGAATTACATTTCTTGTAATAGGATTTTAAGTTAACTAATAAAAACTTAATAGAATCATGTTTTATTATTTTGTTCATGGCAACCAATTACTAGTGCACACTATTCTCATATTTACACTAATAGGTTATAAATAGAGAAGGCTACATTTAGAGGAGATGTACCTGTATTTACTTGAAGGAATAATGAGAACTTATCTAGGAAAAATACACCATAAGTACACCCAAAAAGGATTTGAACTTATACCTTTCTATCAATGAAAATTAAGATTTTTGTGAGACTGACGCCTTAAACTACATTACATAATTTATTTTTGTGTTTATTTTATGTCTATAATGGTGGAAATAATTAGTGACTTATTTTAAAACTATACTGGGAAATATGAGGTGGGGATAAACATCAGCATTCGTTGGGATGAAATTTAAGTACCATTTTCCCGTGTCAGGGTCAAGAGGACGTCCTTAAATCACGTTAGATATTTTCTCGTGATTCTTGAACCCCCCCCCCCTCCTCTCCCCCTCCTCCTCCCGTGCCAGAGAGACTGGTGCTGCTACCTACAGGTGCTTGGGGTAGCCCTGCGGACTGCTATGCCTCCATTAAACTACTTTCATTATAAGTAGCACACAGGGTTGGACCGAAAGCCCACGTCACCAACTTGGGGTTCTGGGCCACCGGGCTCGTGCCTCGCCATTCGTGTGTTGAGCCGTTTTAGACATCCGGCGCTAACCCGGACAGTTAGTAGTGTATGGGCTGGAGCATGGGTACCTCCACTCGTACGTACGAGGAGTGGGAGATAACTTTCACACGCGCAATTAGCGTAATCCTATTCCCTTGCACACGGGAAATGGTGGAGATCACAAGGTACACTTCTGTGAGCAGAGTTTACCACCCTGTATAGGTGGGAGGCACGAGTCTCCCGGTACCGGTCCAACCAGTGAATGACTGGAAAGGGAGGGGTGGGGGGTTGTTAATCCTCGCCTTCCCGGGTATCGTGCCTGAACCGGATCATTCCATCCTTCGTGGTGCGGGGTTGGAGCTTTTTTAGGTACCAACCTGAAAACTGCCCTGTGTGACGATGTCCGGGGGTTCTTGGGGCTGCTTGAAGGCATCCCATTGCATGTTATGGTTATGTATGCATCCCTCCCCCCTTTTTTCAATCCCCACACGTAAGGTATAGTAAGATTTTCGTCCCCACCCCATTTCTCCCTATATAATACAGGTTTTTTTTACGTTTGAGTATAATATATTATTTTAATCGTTTGGTTATTTTTAGACATAATGATAAAAATTTAAGTGAATGATGTGACATTTTAGACATTTTGGCATTAAGTAGATTAAAATTAAAATAAGTGATTTTTTTAATTAATATTTTTTATATTCTGTCTTACCATAAACATTTATAAATAAACCTTGAAAAAGATTGTTTCTGATCCTCCCTCATCTCTCCTCATAATTAAAAATAGGGAAATACTAAGCGCGTCCCCCCCCCCCCTGTCTTCTAAAAACCCTTATGTAATTTAAGGATACCCGCCTTGGTGGCGTAGTTGGCTAACGCGCTTGTCGTGTTTAGCTCGACTGCTGAGGACGGGGAGATCGAGGTTCGAATCTGGGTTTGGGTGAACTGGGGGAGGTTTTTCCTAAATGGTTTTCTACTCTCCCTTCCACGCAAATGTGGGTTCACTTCTTCTAATTCAACCTTCCCAATTCCTAGTCCATTAGCGTAATTAGTACTTAAAGCATATAACCCGAACGGGTAGTAAGACACGGTGCTAAATAAAAAAAAATTAAGGATGGCTCTCAAGCTGACCTAACTTTACTGATTATGGAATATAAACGATAGAAAATCAATGTATTTTAAATTATTTCCTCGTTTCTTCTTATTTTACTTTCGATATTTTGCTCCAACTTAAAGCCATGCAATTTGTTTAAATGTGTTTATACATTTACACAAAATGACAAAAGGAAATATAAATATATCTAAGCCTACTTCACATTTAAATATTTCTAGCTCAGAAACCAAATTTAAAAAGTTTAATTATTATTAGAGGGTACACCAGCGAGTGAGTGTCTGTCTCATCTGTTCTAGTTAGTTAGCTGATGATTAGATCAGGATTTGAATCAATGCTGGGTGTACTAAAGTTTATTTGCTTCCGGAATTGTTCCCCACTATCCCTCCAGGCAAATACATGTACATCTCTTCTCCTAGCTATGCCTCTCTATTCTTTGTCCCTTTAGATCAGTTAAAATGTATATAACAAGCACTTTTTACATTAATTAAATTACAAATGGACATTTGGATCACCTTTAAAAATTACAAAGAGATTTTTTATGTCAACAATTATTTAAGATATATTATTCTACATTATTAGTGTTATTTATTAAGTAACACTATTATCAATAAAATCTAACAGCTGAATATCATATTACCTGATGTATGAAGAATGAAATCAGATCTAGTATTTTTTATAGCTGTTGGATGTGTATATTCGAAAGAAAATTAGGGTATATTAATAAGTGGTGGAAAAAAATAAAAAAATACACCAACACACTCCAGAAGAAAGGCTGAAAATCACAATGTAATCAGTTGGAATTGATCTCCATCCTTTAAAATCAGAGTTCTAGAATCCTCACGCTGTCTGTTTTAAAAGCTCTTATCACATCATTAAGCTTCATTGTTTTTGGTTAAATTTTAAGGCTACATATATATATATATAATCAAATCTTTTAAATAGGTATAAATGTTTAATTTATAGAACATATTTGCTCTATAAGGGAATAAAACACTTACTATACACGTGTATATATTAATTAATCTCTAAAGGTTTATGTGGTAAAACTTTAATAAATACGGTAAGATTATTTATACAGCCACATAAAATGAATTGCAAGGTCTTTAAAAATATTTTAGAATATCATGAACTGGTTTTCCTGGTAAAATATTAATTTCACTTTAACAAGAATTAAAATATTCTAAAAGTGTTTGGTATATTCATAGCCTACATATACTATTTTTGATTACATACAACAAAACAAATATTCAAAATACGTAGAACTTTATTTTTCTTTTAAAAAACTGCATGTATTTAATATCTTACTCTAGTCGTAACTATTTCTACAACAAGCCTAGCAAGACTGTAGTGGAAAATATTACATAGCTTGAATAAAATAATGAGCCAGGTCACAGGCAGTAAACAGTAGGGATGTAAAATGTCTTAACTATTTACGTTTGATCGCTTTCAATATAAAGATTGCAATATATGGTTTATAAATGTCATCTTTTCAAAATACTACAACATATTTATTTTTATATTCTCTCGAGAAGCTTTTCTTTTTATATTCGGAACTTCAAAGTTCCGAATAAATTACATTCTAGCACATCCCTTTGTGTTGTTACGTCACAACCCCAATACTCTCCAAAACTTCTCAAAGTGGCTATCTAGAATTCCACCATGGCATTATGTTCTCCTATGTGTGAAGCAAGAAACACAATACATTAAAATTGAAGTGTCAAAGATCTATTGAAATATAAGAAGAGTTTATTCAATACAAGAAAGATTTGAATTCCCTCTTCCTTTTGTCGAATGCGTACGAACCTATGATGTAGTTTACAAATATAGGATTTGTAAAGGAAAGGATAAAAAGATTCCACATCCACATGAAACCATCAGTAAATGCTGGATGAAAACAAAATAACCACATTCCTCACAAAGGATATTAGATATGCATGACTATCATCGGCCGGTACACCGACAAAGCTATCGATTTATAGGTGTCTGGTTTAGCGGAGACAGGGAGAGATGAGCTTTAACCCCAGCCGGGTGTAATGAGGATGTGCTTTCTGAATGATTTACCACTCTCTCTTTCTCTCTCTATGCAAATGAGAGTACAGTTAATCTGAATTATACCTTTTTAGTGCCACGTTTTACTACTCGTTTGTGTTATACGCTCATGTACTAATTACTCTAATTGTTTTAAGGATTAGGAAGGTTATATTTAAAGGAAGTATACCCCACTTGCGTGGAGGGAGAAGAGAAAGCTATTTAAGATAAAACCTCAGTATCCCCATCATCAGGGGGTGTGTTTACTGCGAGGGTAGCGCATAAGACCATGCAGCCACTGAAGTGGGTTATACGCTATTAATCTTTACTCTGTTTGGGTAAAAATGCAAAGATACTTGATGGGTAGTAGGACACGGAGCGCTAAAAGGAAGGCCAAAGATATATTGTGGATTGTCCACGTAATAAAATGTTGTTCTCACAAAAAAATATTGTAATTATAGCGATAGTGCATTTTATTAACTACAATAAAGGTATGGTAGCTGGTGCATCAGCATGGTAGAAAGATGTTTATTTCTGTGTTAACAGAAAACATACATGTCTGGCATGTTTACACAATTAAATGTCAAGTTGTGAAATCTGTTGCTCTCACTTTAGATTAATCATATCAATACTCCCTATAAAATATCAATAATAATATAGTAGAATTATATCACTATTCTCAGTAAGAAATACTGTAGTTTTTTATAAAATTGTATTTCTACCAGAATCCTACTAGAGTTGTAATGTTGCCATCTTGAGTGGGGGTGGAAATGATTTGCCACCCCCACTACCCTACCATCCCAGAATCAATTCTCTCACTAAAGATTTATTTCACTCCCCTCTGACATTTACGGCTATGAAGCTGAAATATGACCTTACCTCATATTTTAAATATATTCTCGATGCATTCAATTTTGAAAAATTTGCCATTGAAGAATCTCTTCAAATATTTTCTAATGGTATTCAACATAATTCTAGGTGTAGACCGATCCAAGTAGCTTCTAGACCCATACAATTTTCAAATATTTGCTAAAAACATATATACAACGGAATATTTTCAAAAATATAACTGTAAATAACTTACAGAGACGTAAAAATTTCAGCGATTTACTATTAAGACAATTACAAATAGTTTTTTGGGAATCTAATTTTCAAAAAATATTTATATAAGAATTTAGATTTGTTTGTATTTAAGTCTAATTTTGAAACAGCGTTTAAATGAATATACTCTAAATAGCTTCTAGGAGCATACAGTTTTCAAACATCTCCCAGGATCGCTTTTATTACAAACCTATCCTTCACTGGACTAATTTGGTAACGTGACAAACAAGGTGAAATTTAAATGGAAAGATAAATTGTTTAACAATAAATAAATTTATTAAAACAGAAATAATAAGATTAGGTTATCAATAATGTTACAAGATTACAAAATTGAAGCTTGTTTCAATTAATAAGACTTTGTGAAATAGATTGTCTTGCTGTAGCTACAAGGCTGTGCTGGACCCAGGCTGCAGGCAGGTTTTTCTAAAGGAGAAAACAATTAAGTAGTAATTAACATAATAATATTGAACAAGGTATACATATAGACTTAAATCAGTTAGCTTGATTGGGTCTTAAGACAATATCATTAAAACACTGTTGGTTAAATAATAAAAAATCTGTAGATAACAGAGGTGGATGGCTAGTAAACAGGTGTCGATTAACAGGTACTATGGCTGGTCCCTTTCCCTATTGATACTGCCAGAGCATTCAATAATACAAACAATGCTAATAGGAATTACACTTAAAAAGCAACACTAAAACAATAGAGCCCAAAAACAGGCAAATACAAAAAGTATTATTTGCGTGGACCCCATTATGACAGAAGCAGAGTTCCGTGTTTGCTCACCAAGCTAATACCGCTCGTGAAGCGTGACTACTTGAACAACCCAAGACATAAAACTCTATTAACCCTACTGGGTTTCGGAAACAAGACAGACAGCCTGGTTGTAGCCATACAAAGTTTAAACAATGCACATGACGCCCACGGCGTCATTAGAAACATTGGCCAGAATAAAGAATGGTACTTGTTGAGGTTAGTAAGTCTATGACTAAGGCCTTACTACATTTGAAGCCAAAGGCTCCCAATATAAAGGCTGTATCATAAGGATACAAAAAGGCATAGTCACTAGGACTGATATACCAAATCTAAGAGTTTCGCCAAATACTAGTCATAATGACACTTATCCTTCATAAAGGAGGACACAATATTTAATCAATTAAATTAACCTTCTAATTCTGAAGTCAACAAGACTTGAAACGGTTTTAACTGTCACTTCGACATAGTATAAAACTATCCAACAAATGAAAGTCGCTTTCGACCATAGAAACAGAACATAAAGAATATCAAACATGTCTCGGTAGACATTGTCTAGTTTTTTACAAAAAATAGACTCTAAGTCAACCGAATTTAGAGATGTTGCCAGGATACTTAAGTATTTGAAGAATATCCTCATGGCCAGCGCGGCGGTAGATCCAACGGCCGAGACTCAATTGTCACGGGTTCCTTCGTTGAGTAAATTTGTAGAGGTTCCTCCTTCGACGCTGGGTTGTAGTAGTTTGCTATAATGTGAATCTGAGAAGCAGCCATTTTATACTCTAAAATCTGTCTTGAACGGAACAAAACAAAATAGGTGATAAACTCAGAAACATAAAAAAGAGAGAGAGGAATGCGGGAGAAAGGAAAACGAAGCAGGGTGGACCGCTTGCGGGGAAGGGGGAAAACATGTCTCCTTGGACGGCCGCTAGTCTTCTCTGTAGGGCAAGTGGGTCACTGGGTCGAGTTCATCCTACGCTTCTTTCTTATCAGATGTTGTAATGAAAGCACGTGCGGCTGAAGTCAGGCCGCATCATTGAATAATTTTCTTTTCTAACACGTGGTGAACAAATCCAAGAACATATTGAAATGGTTAGTAGATACCGAAGCATCTTCTATTTAAATATATCCGTTTTAATTATATTCTTTAGGCTCAGCTATTATTTTTATGAGAATTTACGATATAGACGTCCTTTACAATATTTTCTTGTAGGCAGCATAGCAAATCTATGTGAATCCATCCGATATCATCCAATGGCAACGGGTATGCGTTAAAGCATTTTATTCATAAATATGATAATGTTAATCCTCTTATTTGATATCCACTACAGTATTTATCAAAAGACAATATCTTTCGAACAACCGTGTGTTTAAATTTAGGGAGATACGTGATTGTATCAGATTTCACCTAATCAGGGAAAATAAACTTTGAGGTAGATTACTTTTATATTGGTTAATATTACTTCTTTCTTTCTTTTCTACTGTCATAAATTATAAAAATATTGATATTCAACTGTAGCTGTCCAATCTGCCTGATTGACCTGCTACACTTTAATCGGAGTAATATTAAAAATAACTATTTTCTAATCCCCCTTTACACTAATAACGTTCTGCCGCCACTGGGTGTAGAACATTTGTATACATACTACACTTTAACTAATTCCTTACTCTCTATTTGGGGCTGAGCACACATCAAAGTGAGATAGTGGTTTTATCATCCATACCTTAAAATAAAGTGTGACAAGAATGAAGAATAATTTAATGATTGTATTCTGAATATTTTTTGAGGAAGGTGGTTGTAGGATAATGAATTGTTTATGTCTCCAACAGTACACTAAACTAGGAATTTGGTAGAAATACTTATTAATAATACTTGTTTAAGAAATATTTTCATTTTGAATAGTTTTTTTAAAGTCTTATAATCTGAGGAAAATCTTTTAAAAAAATCGATAATAAAACGTAATTTGTTGGTAGAAAACAAAGAATTACGCAGGAATATTACTCCACAGTTTGTATGGTCACCCTGATCTATTAGATGTAAAAGCTACAAATTTCATAACTTGTAAGAATACGTTAAAGTATTTGTATTAGCTCTTTATAGCTACCAGAGTTGTCCATGTTTAAGAAAATTGTGTTATATTGTATCGTTTATTGAGACTAACGTAATCCCTTGTATATAGAACAATTATGTATTGTTGTGCAAACAAAAATACTCTTTTTATATTATTAGGTTGTGATTTATTTAGTTCCTAACTAAAACTCACTGCAATATTTTATTGGTTAGTCGTTATAAGACTTTAGTACATGCAATTTGAATGTTTAGTGCTAAAATATATTTTCACTGGCAACAGAAAGGTGTCAGGCTGCAATTTATCTATGATTTGTTGGAACGAAAAAAAAATTGATCCAAGCATAAATCGATTTACTTGTAAAAAAATGTGTTATTTGTTAATAAACTTTTATTTGTGATTAGTATATCAATTCTTCAAAACGGAATGAATCAAGACAATTTTATTTGTCATAACACATAAGTTTGGAGCATCGTACTGCATGGAGCAGAAACTTATACTCTTAGTAAGATGGAAAATAACTACTTGAAGATCTTTAAAATTTGGAGTTAGAGGAGATTTGAGAAGATCAGATGGACAAACACGGTGACAAATGAAAAAGTCTTAAGAGGAATGGGTGAGAAGATAAACAATTTGGACTTGATTCTTTGGTACAAAGCATAATGGATCTTACACATCCTTAGGAGGAACTGTCTTCTGCACGTCGTCATAGAAGGAAAGTTCAAGGGAAAGAGGAGCTTAGGAAGAAGAAGAAGACAAATATTGGATGACCTGAAGGAAAAAAGGTAATTCTGGGAGCTAAAGGAAGAGGTAGAAGATAGGGCGTATTGGTGTTCACTGACAAAAGGAATGGACGTAACACAGAACAAATAATAATAGTAATGATGATGATGATGATGATGATGATGATGATGATGATGATATGATAATAATAAAAGCTGTATTTTGTTTGATGCCTAACTAGGCCTACAGAAAATAATACAAAGTCTGAATTCTTAAGTTTTTTCAACAACATTATTTAAATAAGTAGTACGGCACAACCACTCAAACTTTTTAATTGCAGAAAAAAAAATTCTAAAATAGAATTCCAGTGAACTACTCTTAAGTCAATTTTCTTAATTAAAACCAATGTGTACCATCTTATTAATCACAATGGACATTCTTTTTTATATAATAAAATTCAAACAAATTTGATCAGATGCTATAAACCAATTTTAAATTTTCACAAGTCATATTTATAAACTATCAAAATTATTATTATTATTATTATTATAATTATTATTATTATTATTATTATTATTATTAGCACCGCGTCTTACTACCCGTTCGGGTTATACGCACTTACGCTAATGTGTAATGGTAGGGTGATTGTGAGATGAAATGAAGGACCTACAGTTTAACGTGGAATCCGAACCACGGTGGCGACCTGGCATTCCACACATTCACAAGATGTCTTGTCAGAGGTGTAGGAAGGGTTTGGAAATCAGATAAATCTGTGCCGGGACCGAGGATCGAACCCCGGCCGCACTATTATTATTATTATTATTATTAACATTATTATTAGCACCACGTCTTACTACCCGTTCGGGTTATAAGCACTTACGCTAATGTGTAATGGTAGGGTGATTGTGAGAGGAAATGGAGGACCTACAGTTTAACGTGGGATCCGAACCACGGTGGATACCTGGCATTCCACACGTTCACAAGTTGTGATTAATACACGTCTTGTCAGAGGTCAAGGAATCAGATAAATCTGTGCTAAGACAAAGGATTAACCTCCATAAAATTATTTTTAATTTGTAAAGATAAAAAAAATCTTATCACGAAAGATAATCCACAGATAATGATTTTCACTAAATCTTTGAGGTCATTTTTTAAAAATTTCAAAGATTTTTTAAGTTTGTCATGAATATTTTAAAAATTAATTTTATTTTTAGAAATAACATAAATTATTATTTATCATGTAAAATATATTCAAATAAAAAAAATTGAACTAAATCGTTATAATATTTATATTTAAATTCCATGTTTTTCAATCAGTCATCATTGGACTACTGATAAGAAATTAAAAAATATGTGTTTACTCTAAAAATCCTATCAGGTACCCATTTTGAACCAAATGGATGGGCCATATTGTTTTTTTTAAACACCATCAGTAAAATATATATATATTTTTTTTTCAAAAAATCATGCTTACAGTTTTATTTGTAGTGTCAAACACTACACCATACATTTTAAACAAAACATATATGGCCAATTAAGAAATAAGTTGAATTTTCAAAAAATCACTTTTCAGTAAATTACCCTTAAACGAATGTTTACCCAAAATTCAGGTTTAGAGTGTTATTTAGGAGGTAATATTCGCCATAGATATCCATTTTAAACATTTTCTAAAAATGTGTAGCTCAAAAAAGTCAATCATCCGTAAAACATTCTTAACTTTAGGGTTAGCATCAAAATAATTTATTTCTTGAGGTATAGCCATATAGTATCTAAATATCAAGTTTGAACACAATTCATAATTATTTTCATACTTGTTACCAAGGAGAGACAGACAGACATGGAGATAAACATAATTGTAAAATCAACATTTTAGTTCGGGGGCATATATATTGTAAATATTTATAATTATTCCAAGGTTAAAAATGTTTACAATTACAATACTTTCTCTTTAATGAGAAATTAGAAACAACTATAAATCAAAATAACATATCTACATCATTTAGGGCTTATAATACTTTACAATAATCGTTCATTTTTAATCCCTTGATTGTAAAATATTAAATTCTATAGGTTTGGTTCCTCTGCTATAAAACTTACGGAATATAATTATTTGTTTTGCAATAGTTTTAGAGGTAGAAAAGTTACTTTCACGTATCTCTACTTCAGGTCATGTTAAAGTGGATCTCACTGTTTATAGATATTAACTTATCAAAAAATAAAATGTTGTCGGTTATGGCCACATAATTTTTATTTCTTCATTTTCTAAAAGGATCTTTTTACAAAAATTGAATTTTACTAGAAACCTACACAGAACTTCGCCAGAGAGATGCGTCGATAGGAATTGATTAATTACTAACGAGCGACCCAGTAACCAACATTTATAACAAAGTCAAGATGGCGGATGGTGGATGACGTATTTCATGAGATTTATTTTTCCAATTCGAATCTAGATCACTGTAAATGTAAACCAAATTCCCAACTTTAATTGTAACCTGCAAATTATCTACATTGGAATAGCATAACTAGAGAATCTACTGACATCACAGGAATGATTATAATTACGTTCAAAATACTAATGAGGGTAATATTAAATCACAATTGCATATTGCAAATTAGGTTATTATTATAGTAATGTTTGTCTGATAAATAGGTCTGCTGTATTGACAACACGTATTGTAAATCTAATTTATAGCTTGGGATATCTACAATCCTAAATAAAAAGTAAATTAGCAGAGTTTTAGGATTGCAATCTAAAGGTGAGTATACACTAGAGGCAAATTTGAAGCGAGGCAAGTCGAGTACGAACGAATACAGAGCGAGCCAATAAGTGACTGAGCTTACTCGTTTCGGTACATCAAAGCACACACGTTCGAATTCGGCTTGCCTCACTTCAAATTTGCCTCGAGTGTACACGCACCTTTATAGTTGTAAATACTATAGATATTACTATCAACAACCTCCCAGATTATGATTTACTATATATACAGCATTCAAAGCAATATATATATCATTCTTAGTTAAAATTAATAAAGTTGAATAAAGATAAATCACCATAGTAATATTCACAGGAGCTAAAATTTAAAATACAATGTAATTGGTTTTCTAACTACTTTTAGTCTCTCTTGACCCCTTGGAGAGAGAAGTATTGTGATCGTAAAAAAAAATCGATATTTTGATAAATGTCTAAGTTTCATGGCCCCCTGAGACCGATTAAGTGGTTTTTGCTATGACGTATGTCTGTCTATATCTCGGACTAGAGCCGACACCGTTCTACCAATAAGCTAAAACTTGGTATATATAGTCTGTTTAGCGTAGGAATTGTTTTCTGAAAGGCCTTTTTTCCGACCAGATATCTTTATATAGTAGGATATTGGTAAAAAATAAAAGACCTTTCAGAGTGTAATTCCTACCGTGAATGGAGTAAACATCTCTATTTTAAGATTAAAGAGAGAGAAAGTCTGTGCGGTACACCGTACTATTCATTTCTACCTGCCATAGCATCTAAATTAATGAATACTTCATTTTATTGTGTACGTCTAGAACATGGGTTAGTGGTTTCAGGGATTAAGAAAGCTATATTTAGAGGAAGAGTACCCGCGTTTATGTGGAAGTAGAGTGGAAGACCAATTTGGGGAAAATCTCCCTCAGTATACCCAAACGGGATTCGAACCTCAATCTCCCCATCATTGGTACAGTCTCGCATACTGCGATAGTAGCGCCTTAGACCAAGTGAACACAAAAATGGGTTTCGTATCTTTTATAGAGTTACGTGTAATAAAATAGTTTGAGAACCACTAGTTAATAGATTGGATAGGAGAGCCACTTGATAAATAATAAACTCAATAATAATAATAATAATTTTAATTTCAATTTTAATTTATTTTGTGCTGGTCAACAGTCGTGAGATCTATGACAGGCCAGAAATGAAAAGTATACAAATACCAACGATAAAAGCTAAATAATGATAAATACTGTAACATAATTACAAAAAATAGGCCATGGTTATTAATGATAGATGATAAAAATAATAAATAAATAATGTGTGAGTAGTAAAAGCATATGTATTTAAAAATCAGTAACAATAAGCAACCATATAAAGCAGAATAATGTAAATTTAAATATTTGAGACAGAACCTCTACAGGATAAATTAGTTATAAGGTAGTTCCTTAAATAACTCTCTTGAGTTTGGCTTTCTTTATGATAAAAGTCGACTTCGACAAATCTGGAAATTAGTGCTGTGGCTACAATGAACTATACGGCTCACCTTGTAAGATTTGTTGGGAGAATATAATTTTGATGTGTTTCTCATACTTTAGAAGCAGTGCATTGACTCAGCCTTTGGCTGGTTGGTGTCCACACGCCCACAACCACATAATATATAACTCATGCGCTTGGGATGTCCTGATATTGCTTTTGTTTTCGTTGAGTTCTACATCAATGTGTACGAGCAGGCTGTAAAGAGCCTTCAAATTTTAACAGGGTTCGTTTACATCCAATATTGACATGGGATCGACTTTCTTTACTTCCTACCCAAAGGAATCTATGTTACGGATTCCCATCGCTTGTTAAAATCCGTCAACCTCGGCTGGGTTTTAACCCACCAACGTGGGGACGTTGGGCGAGAAATTTACCCAAGACTGCGTGAGGTTGTCAAGTGAAAAATACCATGTAGGAAGCCATCTTATAGCACTAAGCCATGACACGATCCTCATCCTCTTCGTGAACGGTAACAGAGGCTTATCCCACGTGTACTACTGCGGATTAACCATGTTAGCGTTATTCGCGACAAGTTTGCTAACGGCTAAATTACTAACCATACACTGACCGGATTCGGTGGCCGCATGGTTTAACGCGCTACTCTCGTAGTAGACTAGACTGACAATGATGGGGATATTGAGGTTCGAATCTTAATTGGGTGTACTTAGGGTAGTTTTTCCCCCTTTCACTCCACGCAAATGCAGGTACACTTCATATAAATATAACCTTCCAAATCCCTAAAACCATCAGCGTAATTAGTACACAAACGTATAGACTGAACTGGTAGTAAGACGCGGTGCTAAATAAACTTAAATCATATCTATTTGATATAAGATAATTAATGAAGATACATTTTTTTCACTATTTTTAATTTAGATGACCGTTCGAGAAACTAATGTGATTCAGGCATTTAACTGTGGTTCGAAATTTAAAAGCTACTTCCACTTGTGGCCACGCTGTCCAAGGCACCAGATTTACACTAAATTTCATTCCCATTTATTTTAGGTCCTTAACGTGCACTTTTTGAACCGACTTATTATACTAGCACATGACTTATAAACTAACTTACATCTTTAACAGACTCAACATCCCACCTATATCCGTTAATTTATCACTATGAAAGTGTAGACCCACATTTCACCAATGATTAATTTTTCTAATTTAGTTTGTCATGCCGATTATCAAACCTGAGACATTTAGCTTAGTAGATAGACACGATAAAGACTGAGCTAAGGGTCAGACAATTGTACTAAAAAGTATTAACTTTCGGGGACGTGCCAGTAAGGGCTCGAATCATGACCTAGTGCACCAATGGCTCTTTCCCACATTTGATTGGTCATTGCAGTTCTACCATCGTTTATATATGCTAATGTGGATACGCCTTCTCTTAAATATCCTTCTCGTCCCTATAACTTAGATTATTAAGACATTAATAGAGTGGTGTTGAAACCCACTAAATGAAAATAAAAGAAAACCAATTTTAAATATTATTTAATAAGTACTTAATTTATGTATTTCTCATAAATCTAAGAACGAATTAATTACATGCCTGAAGAAAGATTTTTTTTTACTCTCTCATATAGAAACAATTTTGTAATCGTTAAAATTCTCGACCTCAATACTATTATTAATATTAAAAACAAGTGTGTATTAAAATTAAGTTCGTTTGTATGTCTCTTCAAACTTGATAGTTAAATTTAATATATCTTACCTCAAGCTCGACTCGGGGTTTTTATTCTAGTTATAAAATTAAAGATAGAAACTATTTTTGTAAATTAAAAATTTTACAAAATGGCTTTAATTATTTTGATAAAAATTTATATTATCTAGTTTTAATGATAAATAAGAATGTTGTATAGTTTTTCTAGAAAATCTTTTGAGGCTATTTTATTAGTCACCAATAATTTAAATTTTGATTTTTTAAATGTATATAATCATTATTTATATATATTTATAATTAAATATCTATCTAAATAGAGAGAATTTTATTATGATCAACAAAATAATATAAATATTGTAAAGGAAACTATTTAATGGTTGTTTAATGATAGCTGATTTTTAATGGGTTTTTTTTACTAGTTACAACAAACTACGTGAGAAAGTAGGAACAATTTTGTCATGCCATTTACTCTTTGTCGTTCAAATTCGCCATAGTCATAGGCCCGAATATAAGAGGATTTAGCTTTCTTAATATAAAAAATCTGGCACGTGTCGCTCTTCAATTATCTACATCAGTCTATAATGACCGCTACGTTTTACACTTAATGACAAAGTAGTCATAGTAATACCACGGATTGAAATATTTAATTAATATGTTCTGTCACTATAGCTGTGGATTACAAATTTATTTCCAACAGAACTCATTATTAAATTTCAGACATTTTTATCAAACCTATTAAGGAGTTGTTAGAATAACCCAAAACAACATTTTATGAATAATTGTTTGGTTGTCTACCAGATTTAAAAAGTTTTATTAGTTTAATATATTATGCAAAGTTTGTCAATTAAATTTTATAATCAGTTTTTATTGTATTTTTCAATACTGTCAAAATGTAATGTAAATTCTTTTATGATATCCTAAGATTGTTATTAATATCTTAACGTTATTAAATAATGTACTTCACTTAGTTATTCTTGAAGTTTAAGACCGCGAGTTTATACCAATAAGAAAAGAAACGAAATTGAAATTTTACAGTTCACAGATTGTGGATCTCAAACTAATTCTAGCCATTAGGTTTTCTGCTTTTAACATTTACAATAACCAGATTTATTAACAAACAATCTTGGTGGATGATATTAGATTGGTAATGACTTAAAGAGATAATATTTTCGGTTCGTGCTTTAATTAATGTTACAATACAAAGAATTTAACAATTTAATTAGTTTAGATTATTAATATATTCTCAAATAATTTAATGTATTTCTTTATTATTGATGAGTATGTTTTTTATCTAAGCCAATTTGTAATCTAAATGACCAAAATAGATACAAGTGGTTAATTTATGGATTCATCTTACACTTAATTGATCTAAATATAAAAACCCATTAACACATTTAAATGGCTTTCTTCGTTTTAAGTAACCCGGGGTTTGATTAAAACAAAACAAATGGTGTTTGTGTTAAATTTAAAAGTCTAATTTGATACTAGGAGTGATATTTAAACAAAAAATATATACTTTGAAATAATCATTAACGAATATGCACGTCCACACCCCTTCCAAAGTATAACCTTTCCCAATGAATCACTGTCCATTTCCTGCTCGTTGCCCCGTCGAGGGGGGAGATGGGGGGAACTATATTTCGCCTAAGTGTGTTTGAATAATTAATCGATACGCACTCGAGCATCACATATAATCCTAAAGAGATAAATCATGACAAACTCTAGCCTACGCGGTGATTACGTGAAATAAATTTAGTGTATTTATTGGTCTGGGGAGACTGGTGGACGGTGCGGTATGGCAGTAACTGGTGCGTTTGCGTAGATGCAGTCCACTTTCGCGCTGAATAGAGGTTTAAGCCGACTAAAATTGATACGGCTATTAAACACGCATTCTGAAATTTTAAATAATCAGCCGACGTTCGTCGGATGAATCGTATTTTATTACATCTCATCCTATCAACTCGAGTGCCTTTAAACAAAAATAAAATACTGTAATAAAAACCAATTTAAAGATATTTTAGCTATAAATATATTATATAGCCAACGTATTTTATTTTATTTTAAAATTAATTATATCATATTTTGGTTATTGAATAAAATTGGATATTCAATCTACCTTAATTTCCTATACAATACCCGCTCCCATGACTATTTGTTTAAAAGGGTTAGCCACGTATTTAAAAGACACGTATTTGATTCCATTTGGGGTTGATACTGCTGGTGGCTTGATATCTCGTAAGTAGATTATAGGTGTTATGGATGAGTGGGTATCATTAGTATTGATTTAACTAAGATAAGGTTACATTTATCTGATTTTGCTAGTTTTCGATTAATTTTAGTAAAAAAACCAGGTAGGTACGTAAGATAGATATTTTTTAGGTTAATTTAGGTATATTTAATATCAAATAAGTTTAGTTAAACTCACTAAGTGGTTATTTTAAGAACGGTTGTAATAAGCTTTAATATATTTTTTAATAAAATCACGGTGTCTTACTTCCATAACAGGTTGTCCGCATTTAAATAACTAATGGGATAAGTATGAGTAGGATAGAATTAAAAGTAAATGGACCCGAATATTTGTGAAGGAAGAATGAAAATCAATTTAGGAAAAACCACCCTAACTGCATTGAGCCAAAACTAAACTAATGAAGACTGATATTTAGTCTATGTACCCAACTAAAATGGTTTTATTTTGGTTAATTTAATATTAATTAAGTACTAAAATTAATTTAGTATGACTTTGTATGAAAATAAGATAGTAAACTATAGTTTTTAATTACTTCAGTCATGTCTGATTGAGATACTATTTTTTAAACGAAAATGAAATGCAACAAAACTATTGAAAGCTACTCTCTAAAATGGGCGGATTTCCTTGACCATTTTTCTTGTTTATCTGATAGTAAACTGTCTCGAAAACTAATAAACAATTTTTTTAAATGCTTTATTGCGCTTGAATTAAATTACGTGGGTGAACCTCAACCTCATAAAAGTGCAGTAATAAAATAGCTAGTGTTAATGTTAACGATCACTAAATAAACTTTTAAAACTCATCTTTTTTATATGCTGATAAAATATTGATACATATATTTATTTGTTTTGAGTGTTCACCACAAAATTTTACCAGGAAAATAAATATGAAATAGTTTTAAACCATGGCTCAAGTTTGATTTAAGATTATCAGATTCTATTTTCCATAACGAAGAGAATAGTTGTATATAATCGTGATATTTGCGTCTCTGCTAAGTAAATTCATTTTACTACTTATATGGTAATTTATACAAATTAGTAATGACCTATTTTATCTTAATCCAATTGCTTAGTGCTAATGTATTTGGATTTATTGAATTAATAAAATAAAGGTGAAGTTTGAGGAGAATTGATTTTTATACATTATAAATTGAATTAAAAATCATGTTGGAAAAAGTACCTTTACTATAGAGGTAAAAGTTGGTCAAATCTATTAAAAGTGTTTTATAAAACACTAAATATTTTGTTTTTTAAATATAATTTGTGTATTATGTGATATATTTAATGCTTAATTCATAGATTGAGATTACGGGGTAGTTTTATATAAGCTGTATACACATTAGAATGAAAAGGGTATGGAAAAATCAGTGTTAATTCACACGTGGAAACGATTGTGACTGCAAATTGTCGTAGTACGATTCTTGATTTCTCCGAAACGAGCATAACGTCATAAATCGGGAGAAAATCGATGCCCGTGTTGGTTGGTTCAAACCCATATTTTTATATTAATCAACATAAAATATCGTATTTTTAAGAATGTACTGTGTTTAAAAGTATGTTTGTTAACTTAGTTTCTGTGTTGTTAGTAAATAATTAAAAACTGTTAAAAAAATGTAAAGGGTTTTATTTTAGTAAAATTTATTCAGTTATTTCATGAATAAATATTAAAATTTATACCAAAACATACCCGCGCCTGTGAGAGCTTGGAAAAAGACGTCTGTCTGTTTTTTTTCAGTAACCGGTAGGTAGGGGCTCGAGTCCCCGCTGGGTGTACTGAGACTTTTTATGTTCCTAAGTGGTTCCCCACACTCTCTATAAGTAAATATGGGCGAATTAAAATTAAACTCCACCTTCCACATCACTAAACGGTTTGTGTAAATATGCAAATATTCTGGATATGTAGTAAGGCTCACAGGGTGTATTATTAACGAAAACTTGATAAATGTATATATTATTCCCTCACTGAAAATGTTTCCTTGTCAAGATTACTGAAGAGCTGAGAATTAAGCGTTAACTAACCACCTTTGAGACACTTTGATTCGAAACTAGGCTAGGTAAAATTTAAGTATTTATGTAGACAAACTAAGTGAGGTACGATCGGATTTCTCTCTTAGCATGAGCCCCAAAAGCTAAAAAGAAATATGGTTTGTGGTAAAAAAATTAATAAAAATAGATTTCTATCCATTTTCAAAACATAAATTCATCTGCTATACCATTATTTTCCGGAAAAAAAGTACTTTTCTTTGGGCTCAAGAAAATACAAGTTCTCGTCAAAAATTCTTAGTTATAATAAGTCAAGTTTGTGAACAAAGACATCTTTCCTCTTTCTTTGGATATAATTAAAAACTTTTTTCTTCAAACTTTGTTGTTAATTTTTACTTTACAGCCGGTGCCGAGCACATGTTGCCTTTGTTTTATAACTTTCAATAAGTTTGATACAAAAATATACTAAAAATTGGTTTTATGGTCCTGAAATTATGAATTTAATATTATCCATGAAGGCAGAACAACAATTAAAATTAGATTTAAAAATAATGGGACTCCTTGAAATTATAAATAAAAACTTGTAAACACGTCTATCTTGTAAGCTTGTCTATAAATAAATAACATACCTACGCAGGCTATTAGTGAATTATTATATTTCAAATTTTGAACCAAAATAACATCCAAGTTCGAGTCCATTCATTCGCAACTTTTTTACAGGAAAGTAACAGTTTCACAGTGAAACAATATGTTCACTATATCAGTTATTTAAACCGGATAAGTATACAAATGAAAGTGTATTTTACATGCCAACATATTTTTAAAAATCGCTAATTAAAATAATATTAAAATTATTACTTAATAATACAGTTATAATAGACAATGGAGTAAAATAATATAAGGTAATATATATTTCTAATGAGATGTAAGATACTTATGTTGAGTGGCACTCCTGGAATTGTGCCAGCTAGAAACAAATATTGTTTTACGCTACTTCGTGTTACCTTGAGTCAGCAGTTCTCAAGTATATTATTTTGTATTGCATATTAGACTAAGTTATGAACCTTTCACCCTACACCTTACACAATACACTTAACCTTACACCTAGCTAAGAAGAAAATTATGTTTAAATATTCCCAAAATAATACAAAACACTACCCAACTCAAAGTAATCTCTTGAAAAATAATTATGTACTCAATAAAATATATTAATTACAGTACAAATATTATGTAACTATTATTAAATGAAAACTAACCAAAGTGTCTGCCTGTGAAGCGTTTAAATAAATGTAACTTTACATTTACATATTAACGAGTTAATCTTTTTTTAACTAAAGAAAAAATGAACTTATCAAATATTCACGTGAAATACTTTAAATAAACTTTTTGGAAAACACTTTAAGACATAAAATAAGTTAATTATACCACTTTGTACTAAATATGTTGCAATTATTGAATTAATCTAAAATTTGAATTTTAACGTAATTGTAAGCCGCGGCATGAGTTTAAAAAATATACAGGTCAAAAAAAGAATTATGGAGCTTTCAAATCAAACTAATATGGAAATATGAATTACATATAAATATAGAATACATATAATTTTAAAACAATAGTAAAAAGAACTATATATAAATAAAATGACATTTTGATTTTGACGTCATTCCATGCGACTAAGTTCCCTCGCTGGTCTATTCATGTAACTTAATTCGATAGTACAGCCTGGGTCTATACTATAATCAATATCCCCTCTATAGGTTACCGATCCTGTCGGTATGAGAGGGAGCGCTTCGGTAAGTCACATAATAACTTATTAACTATGGCTTATGAGTTGGTAGAGTCTTGTATTGCTCAAAGAATTCCGTTTTACAAAAAAAAAAAGCGGATAATTTTAATACTTCCTTCAGAATTCTAGCTATGAAAATTAAATCATATTATTAAACAATTCATCTGTTTTTTTTAATAAGCTTAGAGTTCGTAAACAATAATGAACGTTACTATATTGCACAGTAGGGTGACCTGGTGGTCTAGAGGTAAGGTGTCAGACTTCTGTGCTGGGGTCCGGGGTTCAATCCTCGGTCCCGGCACAGATTTATCTGATTACCAAACCTTCCTTCACCTCTGACAAGACATCTTGTGAATGTGGGGAATTCCAGGCCTCCACCGTGGTTCGGATTCCACGTTAAACTGTAGGTCCTCCATTTCATCTCGCAATCACCCTACCATTACACATTAGCGTAAGTGCGTATAACCCGAACGGGTAGTAAGACGCGGTGCTAATAATAATAATAAAAATATATTGCACAGTAAAGAATTGAAGTAAACGTTTGTAAAAATATTATATATAGGTATACTGTCAAGGATATCACTATTTTAACAAAACTATGGGTGTGATTGTAAAAGAAATTAAAATAGAAGAACACATTACGATGGTTACGTGGACTAAATGTCAGTATCATCTGACTTTCTAGTGCCAGCCAGGTAAGGGTTTTGAATTAGCCAACAGTTAGTTGTATTGAAAATGCTTATTCCTAAATGGTTTTACCATTTTCCTCCAATATATATTTAGTAGGATTTTTTAAACATAAAAACCAATTAATTAACTATATTAAGTGTAAGCTTTTGTCAAAATAGGTGATTCCTTTTAGTTTTAATCCATCAATTGACTAATAATTTGTTAGTACATTTACCAAACATTTTAACTTTTCACTCATTCAGTTAAGATTTCCATAGTAAACGTTTACAAGTTTTATACAAAATTAAAACAATCTGATGGAATTTATACAATTATATTAACCATTGATGATAATTTCAAATTTTCAACAAAGGACTATATTCTATAGCTTAATTTTGTTTCAAACAAAGGAGTTTGGCCAGTGCTAACGTGCATGACTCTGACGTAAGAGGATCATAGTTTAAACCCATCCTGATGCACTGAGGCGCGTCCCTTTTCTCTTTAAACAGTACACTTAAACTAGGATAAAGTAATTCACGCTGGAACTACTATTTACTGAAAACAAATCCTAACTGTTTACCATAAACGTATATGAGAAGGATGAATTTTAGATACGTCAGGATTAAAACTGTGACACTCGGATCAGAGTCAATTCTATTTTGCTTGACAAAATATAAAAATAATGTGGTTCAAACCTTTAACAAGTAGAGTTTTTGAGTAAAACATCTCATTTGTATCTGTAAGCTATTACTGTATATTAAAAAAAATTATCATTTGAAAAAACTTTAACCGAAATCCTGGATCAAACTATTATAAATATATATTAATCCATATTCTTACAAAAGATATTATAATTTATAACAACATTTTTAAAAATTATCTTCTAGTAAATTACCGTTAAATATGTTTGTTTTATAAAACAAACATGTTAATTGGTTACTTATATTAAACAATATTCAGATACAAGCTTTAAACAAAGGAATCTCTGCAATTTTTTTAACTACAAATTTTCAATATTCATTCATCATTAAACGAATCTTAGATTAATTTTTCTCCTGAAACAAATAAGTTGTTATTGAACACATGAACACTCCCATTTTGACTAAAATCATTAAATATATTTCCAAAAACGGCAAATTTTAAAAAATAATTCCTCTGTCAACGAACCCTAATTTTGTGAATAGAAATAAAATCACGATTATTTATCTTATAGGAATGCCCATATAAAATGTAAATATAAAGTGTGAAAGATATCTATCAAACACAGACACAAACATAATAATTGTTTAAATTCATATTTTTGAGTTAGGGGCCACATAAAACGTCTACATCCCTCATCGCCTCAAGTTCCAAAATGTTCACGATTTTAATACTTTATCTACACACGATATAAAAAAATTACCGTAAACTTGTAAGCTATCATGTCATTTAACTTGCTTATGGAGTTTGATTTGATATATTTTCCTAGATGGCTACGAGCACCATAAAAATTCACATTTAAAATAACATAGTGACTGTATAAAACAAGAGGTTGGGGTTCAAATCCAGACTGGATACCGATGGGTTTTTTTCTAATTATTAACTCACTACCTCTACACGCAAATGTGGATACATTTTATCTCTATTATACCTTCCTAATACATATTCTAATATGCAGATTTTCCGGACTGCTAATAAAACGCGATGCACAGTAAAAAAAAAGATAACTACTTAGAAATGAACCAAAATTCACCTCTGAATTGTGTTGAAAATCACACTGTAAAGCAGAAACAATTTAAAAATTCGAATTGCAACATCCTACATCCGACTCAAAAGCAATAGCGTTGCTTGGGTCAAACAAATTAATTTCAATTTAGTTTTCTTTGATTGTTTCATTACATTTTTACAGAACTCATAATGTTGTAAATGACCTGTACTAAAGCAAATAAATGTGGGTAGTGAAGTAAATAACCCCATTTCGCTTGACATTATTTCTCTATATTCTGTTTCGTACAAACTGCTTCACGCTCTCTGACCATAACAAAATTTCTCTCCTCTATAGAGCACCCTTGTTTGTTTTAATTAAAATTTCTCATCTTCTACTGTACTGTACTAAATATATTGATTCACACCAAGTTATGCAGAATTTTAAATATCATTTTCATTTTAAGGCCTGAGGGGGTAGAAGGGTATTTGTTCCTAAAGTGAACTAATTTGTTTATAAAGGTTGAAATCATCTGATTTTTTACCTGCCTCGTAGTTTTTTTCCCGACACGACTCTTTACAACTACGGCAAGCCGAAGGCTATACCTCCTCTTCTATTAATGAAGACTCTACAATGGGGGATGGGAATAATCTGTCAAAAAATACTAGAGCTAAAACTGATTGGAAATATTTCATAGCAAAAGTAGAGATTCAGGGGGACTAGGGGAGAGGGGTTTATCAAATAAAAAATAGAGCCGGTACTGTATTCAGATATTCAACCGTTAAATTCGCCCTTTAGGCTTGGTTGTTGGCAGTAGTGTAATGGATCGATAGTTCCGAGAGGTAGACTTCCAAGAGAAAGGGCGTCATTGGGGTTGGACAGGGAAAGAGGGGTTGAGTAGAGTAGACGGATGTAATAGTCAAACATTCACTCATGGAAATGATAACTCTTTAGCTGAACTTGACACGCCTGTCCCAATATTAATCAAAGTAGAGTTTGGAGTTAAGTTACATTTTGGAATGGAATGGTTCGATAAGATATTAAAATGTTTTACTTCGTGAATGAATGAAGGAGTAAGATAACTCAAATAAAACAAGTCGACCCCTATTCATGTAGTAATTAATGCTTTTCTTTTGGGGCGAAGTTTTATTTTTATTGTATATCTAGTGATTTAATCTTTAAGAGGTTTAACTTAGCTATAATGTTTAATATCTATACTTATAAAATAACATGTCCTGACTGACTGACTGACTGACTGATTCATCATCACCGAGCGCAAACTATCAAGGCTACAAGCATGAAATTCGGACTGTATATTCATTTTGTTATGTAGGCACCCACTAAGAAAGGATTTTAGAAAATTCCACCCCAAAGGGGTCAAAATAGGGGATGATAATATGTATGATAATATGTATGAAAGTCCGTCATTTTGAAAGTTATATAAACAAAATTTTGTATTTCGGTTATTGACGTAAAACAAATAAATACGTGTTTCAGGAATTTTGGAAATTTTATTTAATAGGGTATGAAAAAGGGGTGAAAGTTTGTATCGGACTTGCATTATTTTTGATCTGAGGTCAAGTTATGGTCATCAACGTAACGTAATATTTTAAATTAATCTGTAAATACATATGTATATTTTCGTATTTGTATATAATCAACTTCCACGCGAGCAAAGCCGCGGGCAACAGCTATCTAGTAACTTATATTGGTATTATATTTCCCTAGAATTTCTTCAAATATACACCCATTCTAAAATGTTTTTAAAATTTAAATAAATCGTTATAAATGTTGGTAAGACATATACACAAATGTGGGGATGACATTAGAATAAAACCTGAAAGAGATAGGGTGTAATGAGGTGAACTGGATAAAACTAGCTCAATATAGGGATAAGTGGCGTACTTTTGTAAATGCAGCAATAAAATAAGTAATGAATTAAGTTTTAATTTTTCTCGACTCCTCAGAGATAAAGTATTGTCATCGTCAAAAATATCGAGCTCGATATTTGGATAAATGTTGACATTTCACTACCCCCTGAAACAAAACAATTTTTTTTTTTCGCAATGCCATCTGTCTCTCTTTCTGTCCATTTGTATGTCTGTCTTATACCTCTGGCTGAAACCTAAACGATTTTACCGATTGGGATAAAGCTTGGTATCTGGGGTTTTCATAAGGTCCCCCTGAGGAGTTTTTGGAATTAAATATCTAATCCTAAAATTAAAGGTAGTTTACTGAAGGGAAAAAAGAGAAAAATCCATTTTATCAAAAATTGCTCAAACAATATTGATTAAATGGCATATCTAGACACCATTTATTGTTTTTAACAAGATGACAACTCTCATTTTGTCATTAAAATTACTTTAAGGTTAATCTACATAAGGGGAATTTCCACTTTTCATCATTTCTCCCCAACTACTAAATAACTTATTATTGTAAGGTGGTAGTACTATTAAAAATAAAAATCTTTTCTTTGAAACATATTCTTATAAAACCAATAATTTCTGATCTATTAGCAAATATACGCATATATACTTTTTAACTCAGATCTTTGAAAATGAATTTGATTCTTATGCTCTTTAGTGGACATAAATGTTTCTCGTTTCTTCAGTGTTCCTAGTCCCTAATGCCATAGAGTATATTATCACACAATGAGCACAGATTGAGGACGATAATTTAGAAATACGGTGAAAAATATTGTTAATGATATTAAATATTTAGGAACAATCTTGACTAGCAATAACGATAATAAAGTGGGAGCTAAGTATATAATACAGTCATCAGTTCTAACTATTAATCTGACAAGTTATTAACCTCTAGCCTGCTTTCAAGGAATGTAAAACTAAGTATATATAAAACAATAATTTTACGGGTTGCTCTCCATGGTGATAGAACATGATCTCTTACCTTACATGACAAAAAAAAAAAATGTAGGGTGTTCGAAAACAAGGTGCTTAGGAATATATATTTGGCCCAAAAAAAGCTGGAAGATATTGGGAAGTGGAGGAGGTTACATGCAGCTCCCTTGTTTGCCTTAAACTACGAACTCTGAGTGTCAGAAGCGACTTTCAGAGGAAGTAGGCGGCTATTTTTTGCCTAAAGTACCGATCTGTAGTCACAGATCATAACCTTTATGTGTGAGTGTGTAAGTTGATTGTGAAGGGAAAATGGAGTTGGTGGGTGAAGGTTTGTATGTTGGGAGCAGGAGTGTTTTGTGTGTAGTAGCTAGATCGAGCCCTCATACACTGTGATGGAAAACACAAGCGCAGTTAGGCCCGATGTGAGTGGTATTGTGTGTAAGTAAATTCTAGACGAGCTGAAAGAAAATACATGGAATAATATTAGTCACTAAGCGAAGATGGCGTTGATGAAAGTGAAAGTGTGAATAGAATGATTCTAGTTCATAGTTGTGGGGTCGTGAGAGGATGGGGACCCAGGGATTGGCTATGCTTAGAAGAGGAGTGGTTATTAGGAAGGGGCTGATTGGGAAGGTGTGCAGATGTATTTCTCATTCGAGTCGGGGCTTCTTGTATCTCCTTGTCTCATGGGGTCGTATTGGCCGAGTCTTCTAATTATGGCGTTATCCTCTACCTCGCGGGCTCGTTTATAGAACTTGTCGCCTCGCTGCCGGAAGATTTCCTGTATTGTCGCACAGCCAGTGGTAGCGTGAATGAACTCGTTGCTGGATCGGGTGTTGACACCTAGGATACTCCTAATCACCTTGTTCTGTACTGTTTGTAGTGTACCTAACACTGACTCTGGGGCATACCCCCACGCCTCACATCCGTACAACAGTATTGGTTGTACTAAACTCTTGTATAGTAGCATCTTGTTGTTGATCCCTAGCACTGGGGTCTTGAGCAGGCCGTAGTTTGCGATGAATGCCCCCATTGCCTTTTTTCTCGTATAGTTTACATGCTCCTTCCATGCGAGTCTAGAGTCGATCATCACCCCAAGGTATTTCATAGCGTTTTTGTAGGGGATATCCTCCTCCAATACTACAAACTGGTCCGGTGTTTGGGGTCTCCTCCTAGTAATCAACATGGCTGACGATTTTTCTGCATTTACTCTAATTCTCCATTTTTCCAGCCAGCTGCTGAACTCGTCCAGGTATCGTTGCAGACGGCGATGGGCGTATTTCACGTTCCTGTTGGCGGTGTAGAACATTGTATCGTCTGCGAAGAGCCTGGTCTTTATCATCGGGTCGGTGGGGATGTCTGCGACGTAAATAGTGTAAAGGAACGGGGAGAGTGCCGACCCCTGTGGCACCCCCGCTCCGACCCTATGAAGAAGCGACCTTTTCCCTTCCATCTTGACTTGGAATTGTCACCCAGTTAGAAAGCTGTTGATTATCTGCACATATACTTTTGGGAAATTGGCTTGAATTAATTTGTAGATAAGGCCGGCGTGCCAGACCTTATCAAATGCCTTTTCTACATCCATAAGTACTGCTAGCGTGACTTCCCCGATATTGAAACTTTCTGTCACATCCTCCACTAGGCTCAGGACTGGGTGTATCGTTGAGTGCCGGGTCCGAAATCCGAACTGGGCATCGGGAATAATCCTGTGCTCCCTGCCGAAGGCTTTCAGCCGCTGCAAAATTATTTTTTCAAATAGTTTCCCTATATTGCTAAGAAGACTGATGGGCCGCCTGTTCTGCGGGAATTTGCGGTCCTTGCCTGGTTTAGGCAATGAGACAACGTCAGCAACTTTCCATGCCTCCGGGAAGTAGCCTGCCAACAATGCCTTCGAAAACATTTTTGTTAATAGTTGGATTACACCTTCCGGTGCGTGTCGCAGCATCTCGTTTGAGATCCTGTCTTGGCCTGCCGCTTTTCGTGGCTTCAATTTTTCCACCTGGTAGGAGACTTCATTCCTGGTGATGAGGGGTGGTAGTTCTATAACCGGCTCTGCTAAATATACCCCAACCGTTCTTCTTACAGTCCTGGTAAACTCTTCGTCTTGGGGCTCTGAGTTTGCCTTGAACTGATCTTCCAGTGATTCAGCTATGGCCTCTGCCTTGGCCTCTCCCCGGTATACCAACCCTCTTCTTCCGTGAATGACCGTGGTCCCCGTCTTTCCTTTCGTGCCTTTGAGCTGTCTCGACGCCTTCCACACGTTGCCGTCCACAGCTAAAGTGTTCGTTACGAATTCGTTCCAGTTGGAGATCTTTAGAGCTTTGGCCTTCCTGCGCACCAGGGCTCTCAGCCTGTTGTACTCAGCCCGATGCCTCGGATCTCGGTGCTGCTGCCATTCCCTACGCGCTTCCCTCTTAAGGGCTATCATGAAGCTCAGCTCAGGGTCGTCCCTCTTCAACGTCACCGCTGGCGTCTCGAAAACAGTTGTTCCATGGTACGCTTCGAGTATTGTAGCCGTCAGAAGGGTAATGGAGCTGTCCACTTCTTCCGGGGAATCTACCTCCATGTTCAATGGAATAGCCTCTGTCAGTACCCGTCGATACTCTTCCCAGTCACTTCTGGGTACCTTCCTCCTGTGGTAAGCCAGTCTTGGATTTGTCTTAAGTGATATTCTTCCGAAGACCATGAGATGGTCGGAGTCGAGTTCATTCAGGGCTTCGAGATCTTCCGGTAGCGTGTCGAGATCCGTCAGGACTACATCCAGTACGTCGGGGAGATGCCAGTAGTTTGAAGGATAGTACGTCGGCTCGTTGGTCGCCAGGACTGTAAAGTTTTTGGTTGATGCCTGGCCAGCCAGTGTCCGGCCTGCCTGATTTGACACGCGACTGTTCCAGCTCGTGTATTTACAGTTGAGATCTCCCACTATGAGGAAGTCCTTTCTCGACGTGAGTCTGTCTAGGTCCTCGATGGTGAAAGGGACAGCAGGGCTTCTGTAAACAGCTGTAAACACTATCTGCGTCCACCCTGTGGGAATGGCTATCGAAGTGGATTCGATATAATCCATAGCCGGTAAATTCGTTTGGTAGTGAGCGAGGTTGCTACGCACCAACACGGCCGTGCCCCCTCCCCTGCCAACTGGTCTATCGTTGCGGTACATCTCGTATCCGAAGAACCTCATCTTCTTTTGTTCTGATAGGTGGGTCTCACAGATCAGAGCAATGTCGACTCCATACGTCTCCAGAAGTTTTCGGAACTCGTGTTCTTGTAGTACCAGTCCATTAGCATTCCAGAACATAATGTTCAAGGAGTCTTTTGTGCCTCTTCCCTGCTCAGTATCCATCGCAGAAGAATTCAGTTGCGGCTTCAAGAAGTATCATTACTTTGGTTGTTTTGTCTGGCGCGTTCTTCAGCCTTACTACATACTTCCTCAGGAGTTGGAGTAAGCCTGCGACGTTAATATCTTTGATGATTTGTAGGAGGTCCTTTAAGTCCAAGGATTCATCCGTGTCACGGTCCTCTTTTTTGTCCTTTTTGGTCATCCTCTTGACAACTCCACTATAAGATGGTTTGCTCAATCCCATGTTTGTTGGTGGTGTGGGTTGGCTAACCGAAATTTGCTGGCCTGTTGATGGTTTAAGATACCCCACCACGCATGGAGAAGGGTTAGCCACTTTGCTTTCCCCTTCCTTTGTCTTTCCTGACCCTTGGTTTTTCTTTTCCAGCTCACGTATAAATTTAGGGCAATTGCTATAGTTAGCTGCGTGCTGTCCCTTGCAGTTTACGCATTGTGCTGGTGTTGTTTTGTCCTTTTTCTGGCACTCTACTGTCAAATGCTCTCCTATACACTTGACGCAGCGTGGTTTTTGGGCAAAGTAGTTCTTGGAGTGGCCGAAACGTTGGCAACGATGGCACTGTAGAATTGTGCTCTGTGAAGCACGGTATTCCTCGATCTTCACTACCATGTGGTTGATGACTTTTACCTTGTATATCTCGCCCACTCTTTCTGTCCTCGCAAGGGTGCAGACAAATATTGGTAGGGGTCTCGGTGTCGCTGCCTGTGGAGCAGATTTCGAGTATAATTGCCTCACATCGGTTGGCGTGAATCCCCTGTTCTCCAGTTCCTCCTTTATTTCTGCGCAGGGCATACTTGCATGCAGGCCCTTGATTACTGCCTTGAAGGGTTTGTCCTTGGGAAGGACATAAGTGAAGTGTTCCAAGGTGTTCTGTTTTAGCAGCTTTAACAAAGCGGAGTAATCTCTGAAGGAGGTCGTGACCACCTTGATACCCTGTTCAATACAATACACTTTATAGTCATCTTGGAGTCCACTGTTTAGGAGTTTTATGACTTTGTTATATTGTGTTGCATTTGTTACGATCGCTGGAGGGGTCTTTATGCGCCGTGGGGTGGAACTTTCTTTCGTACCTCCACTCGGTTGCCCCGTTTGACTAATCGTTGGTCCATCCCGTAGGCTAGACAAGCTTGCAAATTTGTTATTGACTTTTATGGCCTTCGATTGTAGAACTTCCTGTCCCGGTCTGGTCCTGAGTTTTCGCTTGAGTCCAGAAACTGGCTCAAAGTTTTTTTCTATTTCAGTGTTGGCTGGGGCCCCTTCCTGGCCTTGGTCTTCCATGTCACCATCATCGTCCGTTTCTTCAACGTTGATTTCTACATCCGAGTCTGAGTCCATTTCCCCCTCTTGACTTGTACCTTGTGGTATACCACCCTACCCAACTTCAGTCAGCATGTAATAGGTCACTAAATATACAAAAACGCTAATAATATAGTACAAAATTACAACCGTTGACGACTTAGGACTGCACTTATAATTTGTGTTCTATCACTGTTGTGTTAAGCTGTTGTCGTTCAACACACTATCACTACCCGACCTCAGTCGGCACGTAGTGTATCTCGAAATAAACAAAAAACACACAAAAATACACTCGTTGGCTACTTTACACTACCTTACACGTTGTGTATCAAGCACTGTTGTATTAATTTGTTGCCATTTTACTCACTCACACTACCAGACTTCAGTCGGCACGGATAAATCACACAATGAAAAAAACTGAAGAGGTTACATGACGATGAGTTACGTTACTTGTACTCATCACAAGACATTGACACGATAATCCCATCTCGTAGATTACGGTTGGCAGAACAATCAATGCGAATGAAAGTATCTAGACCCGTATTCAGGATACTGACTAGCAAACTCAATGGGAAGAGACCATTGGGACGACCTAGATGAATTTGGGAGTATAAAACTAGAATTAACATGAAAAAGATAGGTTATAATGAGGTAGACTGGATATAATTAGCTCAATTAAGGAGTAGGTGGCGTACTTTTGTAAATGCGGTAATGAACTTTCGATTTCCTGATGCCATTTAGTAATTAGGTATGGGCAATCGAACAAGCGATAAGAAATCTTAATATCTTAAGGGAACCTGAATTAAAGAGCTTCAATAGTATTTTTTAGAAATACAAAGCCAGAATTTCACCCACATTCAACAATTCCTGCTAAGCATCTAATTTTTATCAACTCTCACCATTTTTACCAGACTTAATTTTGAAAATTCTTTGCAGTTACAGTTGGGGTGCTATTTTATTACAGCTACTTCTACGGGGATAACCAACCTTTATAAACATTTGTACATACTTCAGAAGTGACTCAACCTGAAACTATATTTCTTGCCTAGTCTACAAACAAAGGCTGGTAAATTAAGTGGATACCATGTTGTTAATTACTTATGTGTCATCATTAAGGCCATCTTGGAGAGTAAGAAGAAAATAGTTGAACTATTTTGTATGCAACTCAACAAATTTTATTGAATATAATTCAAAATTAAAATGATATTTTTAAATTTAATTTAGTTCTATGGAACTATATTTATTAATTTTGCTCGACGACTAAAAATAAAAGTATTGAGATCGTAAAAAGAATCGAAATCAAGATATTGATAAATGTAAACGTTTAATGACTCCCTGAAACCAATTTTTTTTTTCTTTGCGATTCCGTCTGTCTTTATATCCGTCTCTATCTAAGACAAGATCCAAAACCGTTCCACCAATAAGTCTAAAATTGGTATTTTGTGTTTTCATAAGGTTCCCCGAGAATTTTTGCAATTAAATGCCAAACCCTAAACTTAAATATAATTTACTGAAGGTCAAAAGAGGTAAAATTGATTTTCTCAAAGCCTGCTCTCACGATGTTGATTAAATTTTGTATGTAGACACTGTTTGCTATTACAAACAAAATATAAATTTTAATTTTTTCACTAAAGTGATCTTGTGGGTATTATACACATGAAAAATTTCCAATTTTGATCGTATGCCCGTAACTATCTGAGATGAAATAATTTATCATATTAAATATTTAGTACTATTAGATATAAAACTCTTTTATCTGAACTATAATTTTTTAATCTATACTTTCTGAGCTATAAGTCAATATATATATTCCAGGACAAACTAGTTTGGACTAGGCTGAATTAGTACATCCAGCAGCTTGTAGAATAAACCGATATAGCCGGATGATTTTAGGTAATACCAACTTTCATCCGTCTTAACCCATACGATGAATTGTTCTTGGACATGTTTCATGATGCACACTTCACGTGCAAATGTTTTTAGCTAACCTAACCTAAAGTAAACTAGCTAACCTAACCTAAGTAACTACCCTAACCTAACTTACCTAAATCTAGTTTGTCCTAGTAAATTGTAGGCCATATTAGTTTATCGTATGAGCTAGGCCAATATTTCAGGATTAACTAATTTAGACTAGGCTAAACTAGTACATCCTGAGGCTCTTAAGATATACCAATTCGACCTAGTCCGAACTAGTTTGTCCTTGAATCAGGTTTGGACCGTTATATATATATATATATATAAATATAAATATATTATATATATATATAATATTATATAATATATATTTCTTTTCTGAAAATTAAATTGACTGTTGTGCTCTTTGCTGGAAATAGATGTTCCTATTTTCTTAATGATTTTGTTAGTGTGCATATTATTTGATTCATGTTTTTTGGTGGAACGAGATGCTCTTTTTACTTTGTCTCGAACCCTCAGGGAGAAAAGGATTGTGATTGTCAACAAAATCAAACTCGAGATTTCGATAAATGTCCACGTTTACTGACACCCTGGAACTGAAAAGTGTTTTTTTGCGATAGCGTCTGTTTGTTTCTTTGCCTGTCTATATCTTGGACTAAAGCCAAAACAATTTTGTCATTAAGATTATAGCTTGGTATCTAAGGTTCTCACAAGTACCACCACAGGGTTATTTGAAATTAGATATCCAACTCTAAAATTAAAGTTAGCTTACGAGACGGCATATTAAGATAAAATCAATTTTCTCAAAATCCGCTACAATGATTTTTTATTAAATGTTGTATCTAGTCATCCATTGTTAATCATTACAGACAAAACGGTAATTCTAGTTTTTACATAGAACTGACTTAAAAGGCACCTTACACCGGCAAAAGTTCCCAATCTTGATTATATTATATCCACAAATATTTGAGATATGAAATATAATTCTCATTGTAAAGTTTTAGTATTGTTAAAATTAAAAGTACTTTAATTTGGAATATATTTTGATAAATCATTTAGTTTTAGCTCTATAGCAACCATGTATAGTTTTATGGAGTACTTCAAAATACGAAAATTATTTTAAAAAAATTGGTGGACTGATATGCTCCTCTTTTCACACATGCTATTTCATTGAACCCTTTATAGTTTTTAAGAGGGTATTATATAATTCTTTCATACTATTATCTTATGTTACCTGCCCCAATGGCCATGTGGTCTAAGGCGCTACTCTCGCAATAGACTATACTGCTGAGGATGGGTAGATCAAGGTCTCGGTCGGCTTTACTGAGGTTATTTTTTCTAAAATGGTTTTACACTTTCCCTACACGCAAATGTGTGTACATTTCCTATAAAGATGACCTTTATAATTCCTAAAACCATCAGCGTAGCTAGTACGTAGGCGTGTAACCCACCGTTAGTAATATGTGGTGTTAAAAAGAAAAGGATATAATTTTTTGGAATAGTCTGAATTGTTTGTTGTCACGCTGTTGTCTTTAAATTTATTGACATAGTATTATTATTATTATTAATTATTATTATTATTATTATTATTATTATTATATATTATATATTATTATTATTTAGCACCACGTCTTACTACCCGTTTGGGTTATACGCTTTAAGTACTAATTACGCTAATGGATTGGGAATTGGGAAGGTTGAATTATAGGGAGTGAACCCTCATTTAGGTAGAGTAAGAGTGGAAAACCATTTAGGAAAAACCACCCCCAGTTCACCCGACCGAGATTTTAACCTCGATCTCCCCGTCCTCGGCGGTCGAGCTCAACACGACTAGCGCGTTAGTCAACTACGCCACCGAGGCGAGTGGCATAGTATTAATATACATGCTAATTTTCTTTTATTACACAAAAAAACCTTTACAGTATAAATATATAAACAGTCACACTCGACCTTGTCACATTACTCGTATTTTAGTATCTATAGCTTCCAGTAAAGTTTATTACTTATGTCCTAGCTTCCCAGTTCGGTATGGACTATTATAGCTCTATACGACACCCAGCGGGGCGGGCCAGACGAAAGTGACCGTGTTTTCCGACAACGCACAGAGTCTGGTAAGACCATTATTAGCCAGCGCACCACATATTAATAAATATAATTCATGTTTGTGTCAAACAATGTCAGGTCAGAGAGACAGAGACGAACTTAGAGAATTATAGTAAAATGTACAAAGGAAAAACTCATTGTGAACCCCTGGCTCTAACATATTTATTTTTACATTCATTTCGAACATTACGCCTAAGACAACAAACCCCGATATTTTTAAAACACTAAAGTCAGTAAATATATAAGAATAAAACTTGGCTTAGGCCCACGACTTAAGGGAACGTCCTACTTATCCACACCTAAGGCGTACTTTATTTACTTTACAAAATGTAATAACTTTACGTCCGATCACGTTTGACTACTCGTGTGGATCGCTCAAAAATCAAGAAATTAAAGAAACCTGGTGGTATGCTCATCGGCGAAGTATTTTTTCCTTCTGTATATTGAATCAGAAGTTTAATAAGTTGTATATTGGGGTTATTTAAATTTACATTACTGATATTATCTTTTATATAAACAATTCAAACTGCCGAAATAATATGTCTGTTTGTTTTTATGCAATATAAAATATCCATACTAATTTCTGATTCACACAAGGGAAAGTCCACTTGATTAACTTAGCTGTTTTATCTAAGCATAAAAGCATTCTTTTAAATATGGAAAAATATCCAGAAAAATATTTTTAAGAAAATATAAATCTCAAGTTCACACAAAAGGAAATAAGTACCTAGTTAATATACAAAGAAAGTGTTCAAAGGTATAGTGCGGGAATTTTAACAAGCATTCAATATTTTGTTAACATACAACTTACCTAAAATAATTTATTTTTTTAACTTAAAAATTGAAAACTATTATGTTGAAAATGTACTAAAATTTTTAGAGGGGAGGAATGGTTATATTTTTAAACCTAGGAGAATAGGCTACTGTGACAGAGCGTAAAAGAATCATATAAGTTGTAAAGTATTAACGTTTAAATACTAAATTTTTTCCAACTATTTCATTGGTGATATTAGTGTTTTACCAATACATTTTCTAACTATTTTCTTTTTTCCAGCAAAAAACTAAGTTTGGAGTCAATAATTTCTTGCAAATAGGTAGTCATTGTAAAACCTAAAGCTGGAAAAAGAAATAAAAGCTAGAATATCTATTAAATATTTGAAAGAGAGTTTAAACTGGTTCTCTCCCTCTTCTTCAATCCACAAGTTTTTTCTATTTTCCCATATTGACGTAAGATTTATTTTATCTTTTAATAAGGCCCCAAGGTTTTGTCAAAACGATCAAATTGTCAATGGAAAGATAAATTTTATCTTTTCTTCAATAAAGAAAGCCACAAGCTTTCACAGAAGGTACTGAACCAGACCAACAACTGTAAGAAGGAAGAGAAAAATGAGAATAGAGAACGATAAAAATTAATTTATCCCCGCTTCTTACTACCCGTTCGGGGTACACGTTTAAGTAATAATTATGCCAATGGGCTACCAATTGGTAAGATTAAATTTATAGGAAGTGAATCCGCATTTTAGTAGAAGTAAAGTGGAAAACCATTTAGGAAAACCATCTTCAGTTCATCCAAACGAGATTAGAACTTCGATCTCCTCGTACTCGGCATTCTTGCGCAACACGAAACTAGCGCGTTAGCTAACTACACAACAGAGGCGGGTGATAGAGAAAGATAAACGGACGAGTATCAATTTAATTTATTCACTAATATACATTTAGATAACCTTTTATAAAATACAAACATAAATTTAGCGGTCAGCATTGATAGCATTTAAAAATATTATTAGAGTTACTTTTAGGATTTATCTATCAATATTGACAGTTACAGACAGATTACATGACTTGACTTAAGAATATGTAAATCAAGTAGATTTTTCTAGACGTAAAATACAAACTCCATGACGTGAGCCTGTGATCAAGCTATACCGACTGAGTGGTTACCATATTAGCGACGATAGTGCTAATATTTGCAGATAGGGGATGTCATGTGCTCAGCACCGCAAACCCTTGGACCGTTAATATAAGATCTTATTTAATTATGATTTTAAAGTTTGTTCTAATTGGACATTTATATTATTGTTTATTAAAAGATTATGGCGTTTAGTTTCCGAATAGGGGTGACCTGGTGGTCTAGGGGTAAGGTGTCAGACTTCTATGCTGGCGGCCGGGGTTCAATCCTCGGTCCCGGCAAAGATTTATCTGATTGCCAAACCCTTCCTTCACCTCTGACAAGACATCTTGTGAATGTGGGGAATGCCAGGCCGCCACCGTGGTTCGGATTCCACGTTAAACTGTAGGTCCTTCATTTCATCTCACAATCACCCTACCATTACACATTAGCGTAAGTGCGTATAACCCGAACGGGTAGTAAGACGCGGTGCTAATAATAATAATAATAATAGTTTCCGAATCCTGAGTGAGAATTAGTCCCGGGGGAGCTTGACTAAAGTCTGTTAGAAAAACTCTCGCGTTATGTATATTCTATTGTATAATTTACTCTGGATAAATTAACGAAATCTAGTGCCGTTGTTCTTTATATTTAAAGAAACTTTAGTATCAGTTTAAAGTTGTGTATTATACTGATCGATGATATTATAATTTAATCTTTGTATTAAATTCAACTCGTAATGCTCTGTCTCTTAGAGACTGAATCATCAAAATATTGAATTGATTACATGTTTATAACCTTCTTATAAATACCTGCACAAATCTAAAGTTATAGAGTTATTGTCTATAAGTTTGATTTATTGAGAGTTATGCGTTAATGGCAGCATGGGGCGGGTCCTTTTGTATCATAGTGCACGATAATGTTACAAGATGACTAAATATTAACATTAAAGAAACAGTAATAATCATTCTATACAAGTAAAGGTCATTATGTAATGAGTCACGCCGTAACGGGGGTTAAATGTCCGTTGCACAATTTGCCGTTAGAGGATGGGCAGGGGTTTGAATCTTGGCTGGCTCTATTAGTGCTGGTTATCCGTTGTATCCACGTTAATATGAGTACTTTTCCTCTAAGCTACTCTGATCATTCTTAAATATTTGATTAAACACACTTGTGTCAAACGTGCTTGAAATTATTGGGTTATATTGTGCCCTGCCTCAGCTCAAACCATATTCCCTCTAGTCAGTGCGAGATATCCTTATATGATGGGATATCCCGACAGTTGTAATACGACATGGGCTCCCAAACCTTTTAGATCAAAGGAGCCCTTACACCAGAAAAATTAAATGCTCAAACTTTCATTAAAACCAATATTATGAACGTTCGATGACAGTTAAAATTACCAAACAAACTGAAAATATAATATTATCTTCCTTCGTCTTTGTAAAGTGTAATATTTTCAGCTTTGAAAAAATTATCAAGCTTAATAATTACGCTATTTTATAGTGTGTAAATCAAATAAAGAACATTCTAAAATTAGAGCTTGAAATAACTATGGCGTAGTACTTCATATTGGAAAATTTGAAAAACGCTGCCATAGAATATTATCTCAATCAATAAACAGCCCTTCCCTCCAAAACGCAGTTGAATGTATTAAAGATAGTTCTAGTAAGATAAATATTAGCAAACTATTTTAATTAATTCTAGGGCATTAATAAGTTAATATAAGCTACCAAGATCCATTTTCTAATATCCACGTCAATGAGCGAATGGTCTAACTAAGGCATTTATGAATAACCCGTGGTCTTTTTAGGTGTTCGGTGAGGCCTTCTAGCATATTTGGTCAACTACGTATCTTTATCATTTATACATTATGAAGTATCAAACAGCGTGTATATTAATAAAATAACATTTAAAAAAAAATTTAATGCAAGATATAAAAAAAATTAACAGCTCCTTCCTATCTGTTTATCCGTTGAAACACTATCATATTATCAATTGGTCACTAGTGACAATGACGAGCACAACGTCAGCTTGATTTGGAAACACCGGTTTCATTTCGGACCTATGTTGGTGTATTTGTGGTTCCGTCGTGTGTACTGTCGTTTTATAACAGACTGAACGAGGAGATGTTTTTGTTTAATTCGATCACTCGTTTAGAAAATAATTTGATAGCACAAACTTGCCAAATACAAATAGAAGAACAATTAAATTAAGGAAGAGAATAGAGTATTCAACGTAGAATGTAAACCGCAGTGTTACATAATAGGTCTTGGTACAAAACGCGGGAAAAAACGTAGAATATAAAAATGTTCTCTCGTTTATGGATTACTAAAATATTTTGAATTAGTATTTGTTCTTACCTTTTTATAATTTTGTCGAAAATAACCGTACATGAAGTGTGTGGCCTTATCAGGAATGCGTGAAGTGACATGCGGACTTCCTATACCAAAAGGTAAACTAACCCCCACCCCTGGTCTGAAGCATCACATTTTAAGTGGACTGGACAGGATTGGTGACAGGGAGACCAGCGTTAATATCATGTTCGGGTGTATTGAGACGAATTTCCCCTAATTGTTTTCCCACTGTCCCTCCGTGCGAATTCGGCTACATTTGCTCTAAGATTTTAATTTTTTCATCGATTACACTTTAGCATAGTCTTGGGTAGAAAAAAATGACCGTCGATATGGGTACTAAGGTAGGCATTGACAGTTACTAAATCTGCTTAAATATATTTACAAAAACAAGAATAATACTGTTTTTATGAGCAGTTTAGGTCATTCGACCATTGACATTTTATTTAACATTTTTAGCAAGTGTAGCTATGAGCTATGAGATATAAATTGTGATGCAATGGTTTCAAATGCATACAGTTCAAGAGTTATAAGGACTCAAACTAGATATTTTAGGCTTTTTTCGTACCAGTTTTAAAGTAAAATAATTAATGCATTGGTCAGAAATTTACACATTAACCTGAGGTGTACATAATAAAATATCTATAATAGTAATAATAATTTAAATTAATAATACTAATAATTCGATTAATTATTAATATTATCAATGTTTATTAATATTAATAATAGATGTAGCGACAAGTGCTGACCGAAAACAAGCAGAGGGGGGGGGGGGGGAGCGTTGCCCTTACAGTTATGACGAGAGACCATTGCACCTGGATCCCATCAAATCTGTAATCTATCTTGTAGATCGCGGTGAAATGCTGAAGGAAGTGTCGGAAATTGAGCGTGCAGTTTCAGCTACCACTATCCCTGTAGCAGAGACTAAAATAACACCTGTTTTATTGCAGCAATCTATTCAAGAGGCAGTGTCAGGAATATTTACCGTGGTTTAAGAGAGAAAATACCTCATGCTTTGCCTTTGGTGATTCACCATCAGCAACCTGTTCTTGCGCGTCAAGTATTATTTGCAGTTATTGTAAATACTATAAATACTTCAATACTAATATTATAAAGAAGAAAGATTTGATTTTTTTTTTGTTTTTTTGTTTGTAATGGATAAACTCAAAAACTACTGGACCAATTTTAAAGATTCTTTCACCAATATAAAGCTACATTATCAGCGAGTAGCAAAGGCTATATTTTATTTTGAAAATTTAATTTATTCATCATAAAAATGTCGATAGTATATTATATAGTCGTTGGAAAAAAAAAGTTGTTGAAGGGAAAGTGGGATTGGTGAAGGGGGCGGGGGTATAGGGGTGAGGAAAGAGGAATGAGATGAAAATAGGAGGGAGAATAAAAAGAGGGAGGGGGCTATACAGTGATGGTAGGACTGTATTTAAAAAAAAAGTTAAAAAAGTTTTGTTTTTATATTGACATGATGGATGATTTGAAGTTTTGTTCTACAGGATTCTTTACAATATTTTTTTTTACGGGGAAAGGGGCTAGTTGTAAATATAGTGGTCATTGAGATGACAAGTCACAAGAAAAGAAACGTGACACCTGGGATGGAGCTACACGTGATAATTCGAGACCAGGGTACTTTCGATGTGGAGAAAGAAGATACGTACTTGGTTAATGTACCACAACATTATTTGGAAAACTTGCATTCACCGATATTTTTTTCACTTACCTAAATAAACCTCCTACCAGGCAATAAGAATGTCCACATCGAATAATCCAGTTGTTATCTATGCATCTATAGCTATTCGCTCTATTAAATTGGATTTCCTAACGAACTATTCAACTACTGAATACTTGTAGAAACTCATTAAGAGTCTAGAGGATCAAATTACCTCATTAAATATCTCAATCTATGATGTAAGTGGACGTCAGCTATAAGTTTTAGGATAGGTAGCCCCACTCGTTATGCTCGGTAATATCACATAAAAACAAACAGTGCTTTTAACTAAAGGTATCTCTCAGTCTAACGTTCATGTTTCTAATTCATATTGGCACATAAGTGTGATATAATTAATTCTCAGAACTTATTCAATATAATACACATGAATCTCATGTTAACTTTGAGGAAAGTCTCATTGGTCCTGCCATAAGTGAACTGTTTTTACCACATGGAGGACTAATGGCTTCAGAATGTGAAGCGTTGGAAGGTTGATTTAAGCCCAACATGCAAGTATTAGCCTAATACGGTATCCTCTCTACCTGTATTTTGATCACAGCTTGCAAGAATAGGCTACCCAGCCGACTTATAAATACATCACGTGGCCCTATTGTGTTGTATAATGGGTCATCAATGAGCCACTTTCACCACCTACCTGATAAAGATAAATCCTCTTCTGTATGCTTTTTTTTCACCTAACAAACCAAACATCGTCAAGGATATGTATTGTTCAAATTTACCCAAGTTAAGTGTTCTGAAGATACGCGTGTGGAAACAGTAGCTCTATTATATAACTAGCACCACTTTTTACTAACCCTTAGGGCTGTACGCTAATAGCTATGTTAAATGAGTTTTCATATATTTGTGGCACAAGATGACTCAAGTGTGGTTGTACAAACCTCAAATATCATAGAATTAATAAGAATATGACTAGACCAATAAAGCAACGTCAGAGTCACGTTGCGCATAAACACGGGAAATACACTCATAATGACATAAGTGTCATAGAGAAATAAGCTAATAAGTTAAGGTGAGTCCCTCTAATCATCAACTATGGTCCTTACAGGAATTAAAGATGGTGATGTTCGTTTTGTTGTGACAACATAAATCTTAATTAAATGACTGTAAAGATGCTTCTCCATTGCCATGTATGGATGATATGCTCTAGGGTTTGTCAGGAGATGACTTTTTCTCATAGTTTGACTGGATAGCATTCTATCATCAAGTTGAGATAACACCAAAAGATCTTCCCTAAACAGCGTTGATGACAGCAGATGATATCTACGAGTTTAACGTAATGAGCTATGGCTTATGTAATGCACCGGCTACCTTCCATTGCCTCATTAATTTAGTGTTTACAGGTATTAAGTGGAAAACCTACCTACCTAAATGATGGTATAATATGGAGTAGGAATAAGAAACAACACTTGGAACGTTTGTATGAAGTTTTTATATGAATACGCGATGCTGGCCTCAAAATGAAACCTCAGAAATATCAAATTATGCGTGAACAGATTACTTTCCTGGGGCACAAAATATCGGTGCAGGGGATCACTATACCAGAGAGAAAGTAAATAAGGCTAAATTTTGGCCCATTTCTATAACGGCTGAAGAAGTGAACTCTTTCCTGCAAATGCCTAAATACTATCACCACTACATACGCAACTTTGCGATGATTGCTTCACCTATACAACAACTCAACCCCAAATGAGTACAGTTTGCGTTCGATGCAACTTGTGAAACAACATTTGAGGAGCTGAAAAATGATTAGTTTGACTCCCATTTCAAGGTCTCCCCATCCAGATTAAGAATAGCTGGTGGATTATGATGCGAGTTCAATTAGAATTAGAGCAGGACTTAGTCAGATTTCAGATGGTAAAGATAGTCATTTATTATTGGAGCCACCCCTTACTAAGACAGAGAGGCAGTATTGTGCGTCACGAAAATAAATACTGGCCCTTGTTGATTGTCTCTAATTCTTTCGTTTCTATCGTAAAGGAAGGGAGACAGTGCCTGGGTATACAGACCATAGAGCACAAGTCTGGGTTAACAATTTCAAAGAGCTTAAAGAGCAAGTATCTGGGTGGCTGGAGCGTTTATCGCGATTAAATTATGTGATAAAACATTTCCCAGGTGGGAAACATAAAAATGCTGACTGACTTTCAAGAATGACATGTTGCAAGTGCTAACGTGTGGATGATAATTCTGACTATACGACCGTTACAGGATCCCTCTATCCAGAAGAACAGTCGAAGTAACCCTGAAGCAAAACATAGTGTGTGGACGCTCAGGAAATAATTACCACCATTCCTGTCCAAGATGCAAAAGTCACGACTATAGTTTCAGATGCATTTGTGTGGAATGTGTGTCTTGTTATAAAGTGAAACGAGGCTAGCAATCTCACACCCCACGAGAATTCTGTTGCACTTAGAAGTACTACCACGAGTTTGTGGGCCCAGTTGGACTAATAAGAACTTGTAGCTTGATGTTATTTATCAACGTTTTGAAGAAACTTGAAATACTCATAGACGTCAGAGTATTGTTTCACAAGTTCTTAAAACAGAAATTCTACGCAATCTTCATGACACACCAACAGGAGTACTCTTAGTTATTCACAAGACAGATGAAAAAGCCTGCCCACCTTTATATTGGCCGTCAGTTCACAACAACATGGGTACAGCAGTGTCCCAATTGTGCATCTAGGGGAACTAAAACAACAGCTAAGGCAGCACTAGATAAGTTTAGGGTTGGTGAACTACTAAAACGGGCTGTCATTGATATATTAGACCCCTTTACAATGAATAAGTAGGGAAAGTAAGTAATTATGATGTTATCAGTAAACATTACTCGTTGTGTGGAAACGTATTCTCTGCCAAGCCACAAGACACTCACTGTGGCAAGAGTCACGGTGGGCGAATTCGACAGCGGGGGTTGGTAGGGACTACTGAACTCCACACCAAACAAGGCAAATATTTCAACGGGATAGTAATCATACACTTGTGTAGTATATTAGAGATTTTGAAGACGCAATCAACAGCATACCACCCAATATAAGATGGAATGATTTAATCGGACGTTACTGGACATGATATCTCAGTGTATAAATGAAAAACAAAATTAATTGGACGTTAAGTTACCTCAGCTAATGATGACATAGCATTCAAGCATACATTAATTTATTATTATAATTATAATAATTTTGGAACATAAACTCGTTTACCAATCGATAGAGTGTGAAAAAGATCAACGGATTAAGTAGAAGAAGTAGTTACATCCACTTAACATACAATGTATCTATGTGATCGCCTAGAATCTGAATATGAACAAGTTAGATCTTTTTTAAATATGACAGGAAGGACAAAAAGGGGTATATGACCGCTGGTGCTCTAGGAAAGCATATGGATTAGGTGACATAGTGTGGTTACACACACCAGCAAATGAGGGCAGGCTTGAATACTAAGCTTCAAACACGATAGCTGGGTCCCTACGTTGTCAAGAAGGTGCTATGTAGTGACGTACAGTATTAAATACACACTGAACTCCCCAAAACGCCCTTTGATCCACTTCAATGTACTAAGACCATAGTCAGCCTGAGGTAACGGTTGGTCAAAATATATGTGGGGGCTTAAGGATGTTGATGATATGTGAAACTTCTTTAGAAACTCAAGCAACTGGCATCACTCCCACGAGTGAATGCTGGCATCTGGTGGAAATTCCAAAGGATCCTCAAAATAATTTAGTAGAGATCAACACAGATGTAGAAAAGGTATGTTGCTACCCATCCTGGAATAGAACACAAACAATTACATTTCAAGCCGGCTTTAGCTGAATGAAGAAAAGTGTAACTAAACATCCTTAATTTTTTCAATAGCTTTTGTTTAGTATATAATTATAAATAGGCATTTATGTGATCTTGTGTTTTAATACTAAACGATGAGCTTTTTATAAGGAACGAAATAGTGTAGTGACAAGTTCTGACCGCAAACACGCAGGTAGGGGGACAGTTGTAGTGTCACATTATTCTCTCCTCTAGTGTTCGTCAAGAGAGTAGAGTTGTGGGCACATTCAACCAGACAAGTAATGTGAGCTGTGGCCTTGGAGCGGTGACTAGTGTGGTATTTTTTGTCTTGTACGTGAATGTAGACTAAAGCAATGGTAAACATAAATTAATAATAATATAAATAGTATAAGCAATTCAATTAAATATTAATATTATAGGTATAAATCAAAATTATTAATATATGCTAAGCTTATAAATATTGATTAGTATTTATTAATATTATAAATACTAATTGAGCTTTTAAAATTGGGCAATGCAATTTTTATAATCGAATGGCCTTGTTATACATAACCAAAATTGACAGTCAAATAAGTTTAAGTTTAAAATCAAGCAAATTTTAATAAATCGAAATAGATCAGGGCCTCCTCAGACATAATTTCGTGCCCGGGAAAACTTTCGATTTGGTTTAAACTCCTATTTCACATGATTTTGGTCTAAACATTGTCTTATGATTTATAAAGGCGATCATTACAAGGCAAAAGTTTTTTATGTCCTTGTCAGTTTTTTTTTAATTGGTTAGTGCTGATAAGATTTTAATGCATTTAGTTTTTACTGTCATAACATTATTGTCACAACATTACTTTAATTTCAGTTTTTATGCATTATTAGTATGGTAGCCTATCGATCCCGGTACCTGGGGCAGCTGTCCACACCTTGAGTTGGCCCTAAGCTAGAGATAAATACAAATACATAGACAAAAAAAATAGACATATGGTAAAAATAACACTAAATCTTGTGTTATATCTCTTAACTTATAACTTATTTGTGAGCTAAATCTAAAATGAGCTGGCATACAAACACTCCCACCCCCACACACCTTAAACCCCCCATACACAAACTATAAGTTTAATACAAGACTCACATTATTCAAATATGTGAAAGAACTCCCACATGCAGATTTTTCATAAGTTAAAGGGTTACCTGCTGGGCTTAGGGGTAAGGTGTCAGACTTCTGTGCTGGCGGCTGGGATTCAATCCTCGGTCCCGGCACAGATTTATCTGATTATCAAACCCTTCTTCACCTCTGACAAGAATTTCATTGTGAATGTGGGGAATGACAGGCCTCCACCGTGGTTCGGATTCCACGTTAAACTGTAGGTCCTTCATTTCATCTCACAGTCACCCTACCATTACACATTAGCGTAAGTGCGTATAACCCGAACGGGTAGTAAGACCGGTGCTAATAATAATAATAATTTCATAAGTTAAATTTTGAAGCGCTGTCAAAACATGCTTACATTTTTGACAGGATATAGATGCCAACAACAACATAATAACGATGATGAAAGTAATGATTATAGTAATAATAATAATAATAATAATAATAATAATAATAATAATATATAATAAGGGTTTCATATTTTCAATGTTGACAGCATTTGTTTGTATTTTGTAAACTTGTATTTAAATCACGATTCCTCTTGTGAAAGATAACTCATTATGATGTTAATCCAGATTGCCTGTAAATCATAAGGTATCAGGTGCACAGGATTGCTATTACGGGTCGTGCATGAATAAAACGAATAATTAAATGCACAAGGGGCAGTTTTGTATTTGTTGACCTCACAATATTAGAACATTAATACAAAATGAGAGTCAGTCTTTAAAAAATGCATAGCCATGATACCTTAAATGCATAACTAATAAATACCTCATTAAAATATTAATTAGAAGAAACATGCATTAGACAGGAAACTAGCTTTCTTGATCTATGACAGGTCTGGTCAACTTGTTTGGTTTCGCAATCTATTTTTTTTTTCGTTACGATCAACCGCCAGATACTAGGGCCTACATCCCCCTCTCCAACACCATAAAGATCATCTGTATGAAAATATCATATACAAAAAAATTTTCTACAAAGAACAAAAATACATTTTAAAACATTAAATACATTTAAAAACGGGAATTCTCACTAATTAGAAGATTGTTGTTTCATGTCATCCACTAGGTGTCAAAACTCAAATGTAGGCTTGTACTTACTCTGACAGGGCCAATCTCAATGAACCTTCCAAATGTGGATCTGTTTTGTCTTTGTCGATTTAAAGTAGTAAAATACCAATTTGCACAAATAAGTTGAACCTAAACAGGAGTTAATTAAATTCACAATTAATACAAGGTAATAATAAAAGTTACTTTACTTTACGATATCTAAATAAGCAAATAAATTTAAGATATGGCACCTCGATGTTAACAAAATATAAATGCTATTATCCACAATTTCAAACACATTTAAGTTAACTCATAAAATTAAAACAATTTAATAACGGTGGCTATCTAAGCGATTGAATTCTTCAAAAGACTCTAGGGCCCAAGTGGCGACACACAAAATATGAGTTTCATTTTATATAGAATGATCAGATAAAGAAATAGTTAAATTAAAAAAAGGGAATATTAATTTATATACTACACGAAGTCTAAACGTTGAAAATAAATACAGAGTCCAAAACATGACTCGCCATATTACGATTCAAATACAATACTAAATGTTTATCCTGCCATTGTCCAGGTCCATGACAATGATCCTTCGTCGATCGTAGTTATCATGATAGTCATTTTAGCATACTTGCACAGCCTATTATATAGTGGGGTTTCGTCGCAGTAGGAAGAAGGTGGGAGAATTGAACACACGCTTGGTGACGTCAACGGTGGCTTCAAAAAGTCACGCACACATCTGTTGATACTGCTCCATCAGATTTTCAGCCTATTTCTTCAATCATACGATGTTTTGAGAGTAGTTCATCTTTCTACCATCAGGGGGCAGGTGAATAGTTATTCTCTAGTGTCTTCAATGACGAACGGCCCATTACACGATAGTAGAATCGGAGTGTGAGGACTACGTCTTGTAGGAACATCATAGTTCTCAGACCCACTCGTCAGTGTTGAATGCGAGGTGTAGGCCAGCCTTGGTGGTTACTAGTGTAAGCAGATTCAATTGGTAAGTACATGAACAAATTAATAATATTGAATTGTATTATTAGTTAAAATATATTGTTCAGCATTTTTTTTATTATGTCTTACTAACCTAGGTGAACTACAATAGAGACCCATAAAATACATAATTAGTTGTATCTTATTCATATCCTTCAATTTGATATCTATTTTTATCTAATAGGATACAATAGAGAAGATTACCATTGTAGTGGGTGACCTGGTGGTCTAGGGGTAAGGTGTCAGACTTCTGTGCTGGCGGCCGGGGTTCAATCCTCGGTCCCGGCACAGATTTATCTGATTTCCAAACCCTTCCTACACCTCTGACAAGACATCTTGTGAATATGGGGAATGCCAGGCCTCCACCGTGGTTCGGATTCCACGTTAAACTGTAGGTCCTTCATTTCATCTCACAATCACCCTACCATTACACATTAGCGTAAGTGCGTATAACCCGAACAGGTAGTAAGATGTGGTGCTAATAATAAAAATAATAATAATAATTAATAATAATAATTACCATTGTAGGGGTCCTATTAGCGTTGGAATAATTGGACCGGGTAGTATGATTTATTGAGAGTTATGCGTCAATAGCAGCATGGGGCGGGTCCTTTTGTAACATGATGGACGATTATGTTACAATCGGTTGAATTAAATTTTTAATTCTGTCTAATAAACAACTTTTTATTTAAAGGCATCCGTTAAATCCTCAAAATAATACAAGTAGGTTTCTCTCTTACCATAATTGAACTAGAAATTAATTTCAAAATGTTAAATACTAAAATATTGTGAAGAATCCCATCCTTAACTTACTCCCTCTGAATCCTTCTAGTAGACATTAAGGTCAAAGTTTAACGTGAAGAACTTCTCAAGTTGATGTTGGGTGTTAAAGGGCTTTCATCCCCTCAGCCTCCTTACTGCTAACTACCACCCCTCCCTTCGTCTTCTCTAAGCAAGACAAAAGGTTTATAAAGGAGAAACCATCTTACTTAGAGGTTACTAGAGCTACTGATTCATTTAAAAAGATATAGATTATCTAATCAGGTTATAGAAAAAATCTTAACATTAACGTGAACTTTGTAATTACAGGTTAAGATAAGAACACACAAACAAAACTAATTTAATATAGAATTTAAGGGTGCTACTTACTCTAAGGTAAATATCCTCGCACTGAAGTATTTCTTACTAACCCCTTTCCCCGTAAAAAAATATTGTAAATAATCCTGTAAAACAAAGCTTCAAATCATACATAATGTCAATATAAAAACAATATTTTTTTTTACTTTTTTTTTAATTCAGTCCTACCATCACTATATAGCCCCGTCCTTACTGGTGAAAGAATTTTTAAAATCGGTCCAGTAGTCTTTGAGTTTATCCATTACAAACAAAAAAATCAAATCTTTCGTCTTCATAATATTATAATATATATGAGAATAGTAGTAGTACTAGGGTTTACTAAAACTTTAAACAATCTTTAGTTACCCTAAAATACTATCTTTAGATCCTGTTAAAATACACTGTTTGAGGAAGGTTAAACACTTTTTCTAACCATTTACTTCGATTTCTGAAGCGATGTTATTTGTATCAATGCCGTTAAAAATGAGCTAGTATCACCTATTTAGGATTTCCTAAAAAATTATAAAACTGACTTAGGACGATGCTTAGTTTTATTGATAAACATGTTGATTGTTGATATATTTCACCTACATTATTGCCTGAATCATATTTTCAGATATTGAACCTGCTCAAGATCTGCCACGCGTTCCAACGTACTGATAAGTGCCTTCCATAACTTAGAATGAATAATAAACACCCATCATAGCACAACTAAATTATTGCAATCTTAAATTTTGAAAAATGACTGCTGGACATGGGAATCGAACCCGTTACTAGCTCAACTGTTACACATAAGTAATGTAACAAACACACGCATTTAATAAGGCGTCGGACTTCTGTGCTGCGGTCCGGGGTTCAATCCTCGGTCCCGGCACAAATTTATCTAATTACCAAACCCTTCCTTCACCTCTGACAAGACATCTTGTGAATGTGGGGAATACCAGGTCTCCACCGTGGTTCGGATTCCACGTTAAACTGTAGGTCCTCCATTTAATCTCACAATCACCCTAACATTACACATTAGCTTGTTTATGCCTAAAGTCCGTCTCGGTGGCGTAGTTAGCTAAGACCTTTTGTACACTAGCAGTTAAAACGCTAGCAACCACGCCTTTGAATGAAACCCTTGTTATCAAGTTAGAAAATAAGTTTTCGTCTAGACCAGCGTTTCGACCACTATCTCGGGTGGCGTTGAAACTGCCAAGTGGTGGTTTCAACGCCTCTGGAGGCGTTAAAACCACCTAGTGGTAGAACTGGGAAACAAACTACGCCAGAGGTTAACAGGTGTTTGTGCCTCAATGTCAAAAGTCTTTCAGCAGGAATAATACTCTTCCTAAAGATGGTATCACGTTTTGCAATATTTTCATTCATTAAACCAAGTAGTTCATCAGATGAAACCACAGACATTCTATAGTACAAAAATAACTTGTCTGGGTAAATTCTGTCATTCACAGACATAATATGAAACTTTCTTGTTGAGAAACTGTTCGTTAATTTAGGGTGAGTCTCCCAATGTCTTTTTTGACGAGGTTTTTTTTATTTCCTTTCTGAATATTGTCTATTTTTAAACCATTCTGTACAAGTGGAAGCAACAACCACGGCATTAAATGCTAGGGTAGAAACAGTAGCCTTTTATGGTAACTGTTTAACAGTTGCGGTTTGACAGTCAGGTGTATATTCTAGAGTTTGGGGGCGTAAGCTAGCGGAAAACCACAGCGTTTTAACTACTAGTTTAGAATCGGCCTAACGCGCTAGTCATGTTGAGCTAGACTGCCAAGGACGAGGACATCAAGTTTCGAATCTCGCTCAGGTGAACAGGGGGTGGTTTTTTCTAAATGGTTTTCCACTCTCCTTCCACGAAAATTCGGCTTCACTTTCTCTAAATTCAACCTTCCCAATTCCTAACCCATAGGCGTAATTATTACTGAAGCGTATAATCCGAACGGGTAGTAAGACGTGATGCTAAAGAAATAAATGAAAAATTGTCACAATCTAAGTGCTACCTAGGTTTAAATCATGGTAGTCTGCCAGAGATTTGTAGTCAGCTTCCTAAATCACACATTCTGAAATAATGTGTTCATTATATAACTTTCGACTAAATTAATTGAACTTATGAATCACCTCTGACCTTCAATAGGTCCACATAACATATAGTAATTAATGTTTAGATTTAAAATTTTACTGTATTGAATGATTCAACTGACTTTTATCGGTGAACACGTGTACTAAACGTCAAACTAGTTTATTTTCGTTTGCCGGTGGCGGAGATGTCAGGGTTCGAATTCCGGCCGGGTGTACCGAATATGCATTTTCCTAAATGGTCCCCTCCTATTCATTTACACAAATGTGGGTATATTTCTTCTAAACTGTACCGTACTCACACTTACCCGACATTTGTAGTCCAGACGGGTAGTAAGATGCAGGAAAATAAAGTTCGATTTAATGTATTTGGTTTAGTTGCAAATAAATAAATATTTATTTTATGTATTCCCACATATCTGCAAGACTTTCAACTAAGAATACTGGAAGTTTTAATATACTTAAGACACATAGAACATTATTTTACTGAACTCTACCTATAATAGGAAAAGGATTACGACATTCTCTCAAGCCAAACTGGTTTTTGCGAAGCTGCTAATGAAAAGTGTGTTGGACTTGGTTAGGTAGGAATCCCTTGAGTTTTGGGATTAACCACACTAGGTAAAAACTGCTGGTCTCATCGTTTCTTAAATCACTTATAATTTTCTTCTTTCTATAATAATTTTATTCTTCTTTTCTTCCAAGTTATTTAGTAAAGTACTAAACACAAAACACACTTAAGTATCATCATTTTTCACGACTGAACTAAACCCTCATAGTTTTGAAAAAATCAAATAAAACTTATATGGATATAACTTGAAAAAATTTGATCATGAGATACATAATATCTTAAAATAAATATATATTTACTTGTTTATAAAACTATTACATTATATCTATTATCTTTATAAAACTCTTACGTCATATTTAATATCCATACTTTTTGGTTTGTTTTTTGATATCGAATTTTTATAAAAGAACTTATTTAACAAATGTATATAATACTATGGATAAAGCTATCCCTTAGAATCTAGTTATCAAAAATACATTAGCAAATTCCTTAAGATATTTTAATATAATGTAATCAAATGTTAGTTTTTATATTGTCTTCTTTGTAGTGTATTGTTACAAAACTGTTACCCACATAATGTTTCTAAATACGTTATTTAATAAATCAATTCGAGGGCTGTTATTTAATATTTATCTAATAATTATAATAGAGATGTTCTCTTCAACCATAAACAATATAGTAATAATTTTAATGATGTTCTTAAAATGATTTATATACAATTATGTGCAACTATGTAAAGTTAAGTGACAGTGAAGGAAGCAAACCTGAAAGGAAAAATAGATTAGGCCTAGCTAGAAACAAAAATACTTTTCACTTCATTTATTCGTACACTTGCACACTTCCTACTTCTTAACAATTTCACAGTTAGATATTGTTTTGAGTTAGGAGAAATATTGGTTTTTCATATGAAGAGACGCATTTTAAACACACAAAACACAAAGAAAGATATGGTATAGAGCTACATGCTTCAATAATAATTTGAAATGTATATATATATATATTACGTTTCTAATTATTCTAGAAGCATGTAGTTCCATACCATATATATTTTTTTCCAATTATTCTAGAAGCATGTAGATCCATAATATATACGTCCAAATATTCTAAAAGCATGTAGTTCCATACCACATCTTTCTTTTGGTTTTGTGTAGTTTTAATGTTACTCTTAATATGAAGAAGGAATATTTGAGAAAATTCAAAACAATGTGCAACTGTGTAAGTTTGAAGAAAGGGGAAGTGTAAAAGTGTAAGGAGAAATTAAGCGAGAAGTGTGTTTATCTCTATCTAGGCCTAACCTAACTATCCTTTCAGATTGGCTTCCTTCACTATCACCTACTTTACAATATTGTACAGTGTTTCTACACGGTATTACTATACATTTCCTAGCCATTAGGTAATAATTCGTTTTACTACATGCAATTTTGTTATTTCAATCATTGAGTGCTCGATATAATTTTAACTCACAATTATCATCTAATTCAATCGAAATGACAAAAATTAAACATAGGGGCTATATTATTTATCTTGCTCTTAAGATTAGTAAAATAAATTTAAACTGATTTTAAGTAATTACTCCTATGATGAATAAAATTACGTGTTAAAAAGGTGAAAATTCATTAATTTATTTTTACTTTGGCTTTATAAAAAGCATTTTAAATATCCAGACTTCCAGCACATGACTTAAAAAATTTAAATTTTTGAAAGACAATATACTCAGTAACCCAGATTTTCATGCATTGCAGTTAATTCCAATTTCACAATTTATAAATTTTACTACCATTTTGAGAATCAAACTCAGTCCTATTATCTTAGTAAGAAGACTTACTGCAGCTTGAGCTGTGAAGTCAAATTTAATTCAAGTATAACATAATTTCAAGATGACTGCTAGTTTAATTCAAACATTTTAGACATTGTAACTCAAAAAAATTGGAAGATCTTATGTGGTTGTTACCACTACCAGATTTTATCTGGGAAACCAAGATTTGAATATTAAGAGGGTGCAATGGAGACAGTTTTTCTCCCCATGGGTATTTTACTACCCTTTCCACAAATTATTTAAATATTATTTGGTAGAGGAAATCAGTAATTTTTATCCTAGCCACATGAAGATTCCAGGACAGCTCAGTGTTTAATTATTGGCGCTTTAAGACAAAGGTCCTGGGCTTTATTCTGTGTCCATGTTATTAGTTGGAATTGATTAATATGTTTTAAAAAAAATTCCTCGCTTTTTAGGACTAGTTCGTTTAGTTAGATAATAAACAGAATATCGATGTAAAACGTTTTAAATACAGTTTATCCAAAAACGTATTAATGAAGGTGTTAGTGAATGTAATATTACAGTGGTTAAACTGTTTAATACACAAGCTTACCATGGATTAGATTATATTAACGGGTAATTTATGACTAGAATCTTTAATGTATGTACTGAATATTTTTCAACCCCTTAGATGCTAATGCGGGTGCATTTTACAAAGTTACTCTGTTAATCCCTACCTCCTTTGATTATTTAATAACTTTGGGATTTTTAGTACTGCATCTTACTGGTCGTTAAAGTTATAGGCTTATGTACTAATTACGATAATGGTTTTAGAGATTAGAACAATTATATTTAGAGAAAGTGTATCCACATTTGGGTGAAGGGAGAGTGTATAACCGTTTTAGAAAAAACCACCTTCAGTACACCTGACTAAGATTTGAACCTTGATCTCCTCATCACTGTCAGTCTAATTTACTGTGAGAGTAACGCCTTAGATAATGCAGCCACCATAGCTGGTAACCTTGGTATTAAACACATTAATTAAAAACAATTTATTTTTACTTAGTACTTTATAATTAATAATATCTACTTTTCAAACAATATTTATATGGCCCACATGGACAGTCATAATATATTCTAACGGGTGACTCCAATACTAAGCTGAATTACCGGTGATGAGGAGATCGGGGTTCAAATCCAGGTCGGCTGTATTCCTAAGCAAATATGAGTACATTTCTTCTGAAATTCTAACTTCCTCATATTTATACCATTAGTGCAATTCATATAGGCTAAGTGTATAACCCGAGTGGGTTTTTAAGACACGGTGTGAAAAAAAAACTTAAGAAGTTAGTTAAAATTAATTTATTATTTCCTTTTTTTAATTACGATTAACATACAAACCTGTGACTGTGCGTTCTGAAATATTATACTCACTAAAATTTTATCATTTACGGTAAGATCAGAGTTTAAATCCCGTATGGGTGTACCAACTACCAGGGGTGATTTTCCATCATACTGCACTGTGGTTTATCCATCTCCTCTCCACACTAATTTGGGTGCATTTCCTTTAAATTACACTCCTCAATTTTATCTCATAATTATGTTAAGCCCTTTCTTACACTCAGTATTTATACCCATCTAGTTATCCCCCTATTTACAACAATGGGATAGGGAGGAGATATCTATAATGATTTGTATTTATTTGAAAGGGAGTATACCCAAACCATCGTGGAGGTAGATTAGTACACCGATTAGTAAATAACACCCTCAGTACGCCTGAAGGGGATTCGAACCCCGGCAATCCAGTCAAAAACATGCTAAGCCATGCGACCAACGATATGGTTACATCCATTAGAACGTGTGTTTTTAATGATGTTCTACTAATTAAACAATATATTACCACTGTAATAGTATTATTTTATGTAAAATAAAATTTCCAGGGAAGATTTATTTAAGGCGTACCCACTTAAATGGCTGAATCGTTTGATTCATCACCCTCGTGTTATAGACTGGCCTGCAGAGGACGTATATATCTGGACTCAAACCCCGATCGGGTCTACTAAGGGTGTTTTTTCCTAAATAGTTCCACCCCTCTTTTTTTCCACGCAAATGTGTATAAATTACATCTAAAATACTTCCTTCCTCAACCCTACATCATTAGAGTAGTTGTCAAATATGTGTATAGCCTGAAGAGGTAACAAGAGGTGGTGTTTGAAAAAAAAAAGTTAAGGCTTACAAAGTAAAATAGCTCTTACCAAGACATAATTAGATCGTCTGATGAGAGATAAATTTAGTTACTGAAGGTGTTAATTTCCCATCACAAGCTGTTAGTGAGAATTATCTCAAGCAAAGTGTGAAGTGTAACAAACTTTGCTATTAGACAAATCCTTTAAATATTCAAAGAAGTCCTTAACACCTCTGCAAGTAAGCTATGCTTTTATGATTGTTCCAAGAAATAAAATTATTTTTGCTCTGTTTTTTTATAGTATGTATTTTATTGTGGCTAAGAATGTGATAAATTTCTACCTGGAACAAAAAAAACTATTTGTTAACCTTGAACAAATATTCGTATTTAGACTAACTTTTCTCCTGAAAATAAGTGTATATATTAACCTTATTAATGTCTAACTCCCTAGTTCACTCTATAGTATGTCTGTATATTGATTTTAGGGTAACAGTTCAATTCATGGGCTGACCGCAAAATATTATAATTAGTTGAGTCGGAGGCTAAGTGTTTGTTCTAAAATTATTTTAAGCCATAAATGGTGTACTGATTTAATTAATCGTGTCAAATCGTTTACGTTAAATTCTCAAAGTAAAGAGGAAATATTTCTCTAAACTTTTGTGAAGATAGTTTTTAGATGATTGTCTTTTCAGCATGTGCTTAAATATTTACCTAACTTCAAACTTTCTTTGTCTCTTTCCGATCACTCTCTGTCTCTTTCTCTCTGTTTCACGTCCTGCTATTCATCCGGGTTAACCTCTTATTTACGTTTATGGTGTAAGTAAATGGAAGTGCACCCTCATTCACGCAAAGGGAGATTGGAAAACCATTACGGAAAAAACACTCTCATCACATCTGAAACGGATTCGAACATCTAGAGTTACGTCACTGGCAAACCCAACCATTCCAGGTTGACGCCTTAGCTTGCATATCCACCTATGGGGGGTGAACGTCCTAATCCTATTATAATATTATATAATTTCAAATATACAAAACCAAGAGTGTTTATATTTTGTAAATAGTTGGTCTTAAACCCAAACAATTATATATAATTATTTTTCAAAGCAAGTAAATACTTATAAAAAAATCCAATTTAATGATAACTAAAAGCAAGTTGTAATCTAGATGTGTAAAATTATAGCTTAAAAATTATATTAAATTGATTTATTTAAATTAAAAGTATTAATCTAATTATTTTTCTGAATTTTAAGTGTAATTTTTGTTTACTTATTTCTTGTTTTATTAGGGGTAATTAACATATACTTTCTGAACAAACATATATCATCTAATGACCTACAGACTAAATTAATACTAAAATATAAGCAACACTTGTTAGCGTATTTAATTCATCAAACACCAATTTCATCAAATATTATTCTTAAGGCCGCACGGATAATCGAACCCGGTGCCTGTATCTGAGTATATAAACCTGCCATCAATTAAGATATGGTGTCGGTTATTCTTATTTGTGTATGTCGAACACAAGGGCTTTAGTTGTATTACTCTGAATATTATTAATAAGAAAGGTAGTTTTAAAAAATCCATGAGAGCTCTCATGTGGAAAACCAACATCAGCGCAACACGAAAGTTTTAGGATCCAACCCACCTCGGTGGCGTAGTTGGCTAACGCGCTAGTTTCGTGTTGAGCTCGACTGCTGAGGACGGGAGCTTGAGGTTCAAATCTGTCAGGTGAACTGGGGTAGTTTTTCCTAAATGATTTTCCACTCTACCTCCACGCAAATTTAGGTTCACTTACTTTATGTTCTATCTTATCAATTCTTATACATTAACGTAATTAGTACTAAAGCGTATAACCCGAATGTATAGCAAGACACGGTGCTAAGGAATAAAAAAATAAATTAGGGTCCAAAATTCTCCACCAATGACAAGCCAGTAACGTAATAAGGGCTTCACTAGGGGAAAGTTCTCTTCTTAATTACTACTATCTTTGACTCCTCATAGAGAGAAGTATTGTGATCATCAACAAACATGAATTCGCGATATTGATAAATGTCAACGTTTCATGACTTCCTGAAACAGGAAAACTGCTTTTCGCATTGCAGTCTGTACGTATCTTGGCGTAGAGCCTAACCACTATACCGATATGGCTAAAACTTGATGTTTTACTATGTTCATAAGGTTATTCATAGGAGTTTTGTATATTAAGTATCCAAACCTTAAATAAAGTATAATTTAGTGAAGAGCAAGAAGGAAGAAAATCAGTTTTCCAGAAATCCACACGAACTATTTTGATTAAATTTTATAACTAGGCATTGTTAAACATTTAAAAACAAATTGCAGTTTTGGTTTTCTCATTAATCTGACCTTAAGGCTAATTTACATATGCATAAATTTCCAATTTTTATGATATCTCCAAAGCTATTTGAGATACAAAATAATCTATCCCCGTAGAGTTGTAGTACTATCATAAAGAAAAGTATTTGTTATATGTTTTATAAAACCAATAGTATGTTTTTGAACTAGGATCAAACATACATTTTTAAAGGATAAATTTGAAAATTTAAAATTGATTATTATGATCTTAGGTGGACAGAGATGTTACTTTTTCACCAATGTTATCTTAACATTGGTTATTATTTAATTGGTGATATTTGGTGGAATTTTTCTGCAACAACGTGTTTTTTTTTTCTTTTCACAAATACTACGAGATTCTAGTAAATTTATTTAATTTAAGATAAAAGAGAAAGTATTTGCAATGCTCCGTACAATTTATTTCATTTGTTCCGTATCGTTCTCTGATATATTTTTTTTTATATGTGCCATATCTTGTTACCCGTTCAGACTACGTGAATATTTATACTATAAAGATAGAGGCGAGGGAGGTTTAATTTAGAGGTAATAAACCCGATTTTTTAAAAGTAAGAGTGTTAAAACCATTTAGGATTAAACATATACTCAGTACACTCAACTAAGATTCGAACTCCAATTAGTTTACGATCAACAATACAGTATAATTCAAGATTAGCGCCTCAGAGGATTCACGAATCGAAGTCGATTCTCCCTTTTTTCTCCAAGTAGAAAACAAAGAGTGTTGTTTCAACAAAAACATTTTACTTTTCTACAAATAATAATGAATTCATTAGTTTCTGTTATTATCAGTGTGTTTTATTAAAAATATCTACAATAAGAATATGTTAATATTTTCTCACCGCTTATTAATCGGGTTATAAATAAGCATATATGGTAATTACTCTAATGGAGTGGATTTAGGAAAAACCACCCTCAGTAGATCCGACCGGGAGTCGAACTATGATCTCCCCATCATTAGCAGGCCAGTCTAACAAGATAGTGACGCCTTAGACCACTCAGCCACTGAAGTGGGTTTTGTATTTTAATAAAAAAAATATTTCATGTGCCTCTTCTGGTCCTTGTTTCCCTTTACCTTTCTCACCTTCTTCGATGAGTGGAGTGACCTGAACTATATAGCCAGTGTCAGTTTGAGTTTAGTGTTCCTACTTCAACATGAAAACCCCCTTTGGATAGCTAATGATAAAAAAATATATTGAGATTTCCCTAAGCTTTCCCTTGCTTCCGGTGTTTAGGGGCCTATCTACGTCATATAACAATGGTCTCCCCTACAAATCTATTCACTAATTCACTGCGAGGAACAAGGGCAGTAAGTGTCTTTGATAGACTATATTTCTCTCAAACTGTTCTTAATTCAATGAGCATCCAGAATATGAAATGTATGTTTTTGTAACGAGTTTTTATATTCTCTTCGTGCATGGCCCCTGTGTATATTCACCCCTATTTTGTGACTATGATACTAAAGAATAATTCTTGGCTGTAATTTATTATGTATTAATCTATTTACATCTACATCGGGTTTCAATCATTTGGTAAGCTCCATTTCGATCCTATCATTGATGGCATCATATATAATTTCGTCTGATTGCACGGCTTGGATTCCATTGTAAGCAATTAGAGGGGTGACTCTGCATCAAACACGCTGTTAGGGGTGTTAACTACCCACTGAATGGTAATACCGTGCAGCGATCCATTTTGTGTTCAATTCCGTTGTCAATCGCTTCAGTTTGATTGCACCATTTACCAATGTACTTTGTCTCTCATGAGCTGAGACCAAAATAGACTGATTGCCATTTATAGGTGTGGTGATATTAAGATAAAAAAATGTATATATATTTTGAGGAAGGGCAATACATATTTTCAAATTTAGATGTTTTGTCGCATAAGTACTGACATTGGTAAGTATGCGGACTAAATGTTAAGTTCATCTGGTCTGATTTGAAAGTGGTGGGAAGTTGAGAAATCCTGGCTTGGTTTAATTAGGATCATTTATCATAAATTATCCATCCACTCTCCTTCCACGCAAATGCGGGACCATCCTCGTCTCTATTCTATTAGTGTAAGTGTGTGCATTTCCCAGACGTGTAGTAAGACAATATAATAAGAAATAAATTAAAGCAGCAGTGGTTGAATGGCCTAAAACATTATACTCGTGTTATATATGTTTGCCTTGGAACAACTTCCTTCGGAGGGAAAGTAAAGCTGTCGGTCTCATGTCAATTGTGGCATATAAAAGAATCCTGCAGGATTTATGAAAATATATTTTCCAGAAAAATGTATAGGCCCTTTCACCCTCGTTCATATAAATGGTCATGTGCTGATATAAGCAGTCAGTTCATAAAGAGTACGTTAAATACGATAAATAAATAATATAAGTTAAAATATAATTAAAAACCAAAAAGATAAGCGTGATACTTTTCGGGATAAACATAATAAAAACTTCATTTATCCTGAAAAATAGCACGCTTACCTTATATTTTTTTATTATAACGTAGTTTAAAAGCTAGTGTAATTCATCAAGATAGAACTGCAGGCTATCTCTTTGGATTAACAAAATATAGGCTACCTAATATATTAGAATATTAGACAGGGCACGATAGTAAAAGAAATACACTTGTTTTTTATTTGCTAGTATCAAGGTATGTATAGGCGATCATGCCAACTTAAGAAGGAATGTAACCAAATATGACAGTAGCAGGTGACGACTTATACACAATGTTAAAAAAAATTCAAAACATAAAATACAATCTTTCTCTAGCAATACTTATCCAGTTATCTCGTAGCCAAGGGAGCTCAATTTTTTTTACTGACGTTAGTTTGGATATAAGTAACGAGTGACGTGCCATTGTGTGTTGCCAGGGTAACCATAACTGATTAAAAAGTAGGCCTACCTTTTAAATGTGTAAGCCCACTCGTTACCCATTTGACCAAACAGGAATAAGCTCAGCTCTACATCCCTTACATAGGAACGTGTTTTTAATTATTCCTGACCACTGAGTGATGTAACAAGTTAAGTAAGCATTCATAGATACAGTTTCGGGTGGTGTGGCCAAAATAAATTTAATATTGGTTTAGTAGATAGATTTCTTTAATTTTCTAAACTTTTTTGTACTGCATTTTACTATTTGTTCAGCCTATTACGCATATTATGTGCTAATTACGCTATGAGAAAGGGATGAGGAGTGTTGAATGTTAGAGGAAGTACACCCGCATTTGCGTGCAGGAATAGTTGAAAACCATTTATTAAAATTACCCACGGTAAAATTGATTGGAATTTGAGCCCCGATTTCCCTGTCATAGGCAGTCTATTCTATTGCGAGAGTAACGCATTAGACTAATGTGACCACCGAAGTAGGTCACATATTAATCTCAACAGCTATTGAATATTTGGCATGGGCATTGAGAAATATAATCAACAATTTTTATCTTCATTTAAAATTGTTCTGTTCATGACATATATTCAATAACTGTTGAAATGGCTGTTTAGTAAATTAAAATAAACTATTCTACCAAAGCAATATTTAATTTATTTTGAACAAAAATGTTATTTTCTGTAACAACTGAAAATAAATTTTACTACAGGATCGCACACTCTCATATTATAACATCGAAGAAAGTTTTCGAAAATAATATTTATTAACCTACCCTTAAGTAAACTTTCCTTGTAAAAACAAACACATAATCTTGTTAATCCCAATAAATACGTTTATAAATACATATTAAACCAAATTGTTAAAGTTTTTTGTAACAAATTTCAATTTCCTAAAAATAAGTTATTCGCAAGCCACCGTACAAATATTTGTAGTTTGTAAAATTAAAAACGTAAGCTTATTCAACATGAAAAACTATTCCCAGAGACTCGATGTAAGTTCAATCTACAAGGTAAATTTTAAAAAAATTGTCTATAATTTATCTTAAGTAAACTATCTTTAAATTAACGAATTAAAAAACTTAAAAATATAATTAATCATGAAAAATAGTACCAAAGTAAAATTTTAAATTAATCAGTTATCAGTTAACTACTATAAAATTCATGATATTTATAAATACAGATATCTAATTATTTATAATGTAATAACTGTAACAGATACACATTTTGAGCCAAATTGCTAGAGCCATTTTCTAAAATATTCAAATGTTTAAAACACAGAAATCATTAATATACCCTTTAACCTAAAAAAAATAAGTTTGTTGTTTTACGTGTATTTGTCATCTCATACATTCCCATATTATAACAAAAATAATAATAATATCGTCTTAATTGAATGAGAGTAAAACTAATGCCTATTCTTACACTTAACCCCTTAATAATATATCATGTCTTTATTTATATGTATGTACTATTATTATAATCATTAAAAAATAATATGTATATAGTAATAATAGTAAAAATTGACCACATAGCTCTTCTCATTAAACAACCCTGGCAACAAGCAACGCCACTGGTAATAGGAATTATTTAAATTTTATATCTGAACAAAATATTGAGACATATATAGTCACGCCTCGTGACTAGGCTATTTTTCCACATACATAAAAGTGTATATTATGAAACATTATATACATGGATGATGTATACTTACACATATATAGGCCTACATATCCAATGATATTAAACTTAAATGAGAGCGAGATTGATACATATAAAAAGAAAGAAGAATCGCATTCGTTTACCCATGTAACTTTAATCAAATGTGATATTCGAAAACATGATGCGTGTTACCTGAGAACCTACCGCTATGAAAGAAGGGTTTTTCTCAAATTCACCCCCTCCCTCTCACCTCTAAAAGAAACTCACCATTGAGAGCATTTCTCCAGGGTAATCATGAAAAGTGGTGAGGGTCTGGAGGTAAAGTAACAGGACGCGAATCTTACCAGCCACGAGTCCTCTTTCAACCATTTTTTTTGTAAGGGAGTCTTAGAGAGAAAGGGGTGGAGATGCGAAGGGGAAGGAATCTCACGTGCGAGAATCATAACGGTCCGTGACGGCTGAGATAAAGGTCGGGAAGACGTCAGCTTATGTCCGCTTGCTGTCAGCGAGTAGAGCGTGGGAAGTCACACACACGAATCTTGTTTTTCGTACAGTCACTCCCACATAAAGTTGTCGTGGTTAACAAATTCATTTGTACTCGTGAAATGAATGCTGGCGCATTTCCTCTTTATCACCCTACTCTTCCCTACCTTTTAAAATTAAGTCTTTATTAGCGTTATCATAGATTTACCACAAAATAAGAAAACAAAAATCTTATCCTTTGATAGTCAGACATATTTGTTTTTAATTTTCTTTAGTAAAATATATTCATAAAATAAGTTTGACCCGCTCTTCGCATAGCTAAGTAGCACCAAAAATTTATCATATTAGAACGTTCAACATCCAATTGCCCACTTTTTGATAAATCCTTGCTGGATAATCCTAAGCTAACTATGGCAATTACATACCAAATATAAAAGGATTTGAAAAGTACAATCGCAACATATAAGCCTACTGCCACAAACAACACTAACTAAAAATTCGTACTTTATAGGAATCCCTGCAAAAAAAATCAATATCAACAATAAACTATTAAGAACTTATTAAATAATATTATATATATAAATATATATATATAATAAAATTACGTCAGAGTTTTTATTTAAATATTATACGTGAAATATTTGCCAAATATAAACTAATTGATATCAAGAACTAATTACAAGTATACAATTTTATGTAAACGAACACTTTTCATTAATTTTACATTTAATTTAAATATTACAATCAATGTTCATTTTGCTAGTAATTCGAAACTTGTATGCACAGTATTTTTAATACAAAAAATACTTGACGAACCTTTTTAAATTTCTAATGTTTTTAATAGAGATTTGGTCTAGCAAGAATAATATAAACTTCCTATTATAGATATAGATAGATAGATAGATAGATAGATAGATGGATAGATAAGTATGGCATCTTAATTGCCTATTAATCAGAAAGAATTAGCTCAAGTATATTGTATCAGAATTATTTGATGTGTCCGGCTCATTTATTCTTGTTTGTCGGTGATAGGAAGTACTGAGTACGAATCTCGGCTGGGTGCTCTAAGGATGATTTTCCTTTCAGGGTTTCCCACAATCTCTCCTCAAAAATTTGTTTAAATTCACCTTATATATATGATGAGGACATACATGTGTAGTTTGTGAGTTAGTGTAGGCTAGATAACATTTGGTGAATTATTTGTTTTTGTGCTAAACGTCTTTCTACTAGTCCAAGTAATCTCAATATTTACACGAATAGGATAATAATTAGAGAGGTAGGTTTAAAAAGAAGGGGGGGGGGAGTATTTAGGAAAACCACCTCAGTTCAACCGGCCTGGATTTGAATATCGAGCACCCAGTCACTAGAAAACCTGGTAAGATGACATTGTTGTCTTACACACTTGTCCACAAAATAGCTATACATTTTTATTAATTTTAATACTTGTAAAAAAACTTTTTTAATAAATAAATATCAAATCCCGAAAATGTTTGACCTAGATATTATAATAAATCTCCTCGTTTTATGTGACCCCAATCCCTAGAAGGGGGTCTTGAAATTTGTTTGTCTCTCCCTGAGACTAGAGTCGAAATAATTTGATGGGTTTTTTTTCAAATTTTATATTTAAATATTATATAACTATACCACGGGTTTTTTTGTTATTTATTTTGAATCCAACACTCAAAATAATTTATTGAAAACCAACTTTTTTAATACAATTTTTTTTAAATTTGCCTTAGGCCTAAATATTTTGTTTAAAATCTATATCTAAGGAACGTTTTTCAGGACAAAATAATAATAATAAATGCTTTATTTTGGTGAAGAATATTCGTTAAAGGATATATTATCTATAGATAATACATTTGTGAAAATTTAAAAGCTTGTAAAAATGGCTGTAATTATTTATTTAAAATGGGTATTTGGTATTTTTAACATGATAGATAAAATAGTGTTTATTATAACTAACATGAGAAGATGTTTGTTTTTCAGAGGGAAAATTCCATATGAGTAGCTTACTGAAAAACCTTATTTTTGAAGATTTTGTTCCAAGCTATAATAGACCACATGAGAAAGTTTGTACAAAGAAGCCATGCCATTTATTTTTTATATTATTTTTGGATCCACGTTATCTCTTTATGTGTAAAATTTCCAAATTCTTTAAAAATCAGACAGCAAAATATGTAAATAGTTGAAACTTTTTTGAGTATGCAAATTAGTATTATCTCTTTGAAATAAAATCTTTGTCTTAATACGATAAATATATGTACAGTACTTACATTTGCAGGGAAATTAAAATCATCGTGAGTCTTAAACAAAATATATTTCAAATTTAACTACTCCTTTTTGTCTCGTTTGAACGTTTGAGTTTATTATAGATAATTGTCAACTGATCAAAAAATTGAAAATATAAAATTCTTAACCAACTGTACTGTGTTGATCTGTTTGCAGACTTTAAAATTTTACAAAAATATAACACTATATTTGAAAGTTTATAAAAGCATATCTGGCAGGATTACTTTCTTCTGTGAAAAAAAAACGCTTCTCCTGCCCTGATAATTATGATTGTTAATTTTGGTTTTCAGACTATTTTACACCTGAGAATTTACTAATTCATATTCCCCCCTCTTTCAAAAAGGTTCAGCTAATTTAGTTCAATAAGCTTAAAACTCGCCCTTTTCCATTGTTCTTGAAGGGCGAGAATGGTTAGAAGGAAACCTAGGAAATAAGCTTTATTGAAAAGTGGATTAGAGGTAGTTGTTGGATTCGATAGAAGCAATTTATTTCTCTTCCCTCCCCTTTCTTTTCCAGGACTTTCCTCTTGTCTGCAATGCCCGGTTATCTCTTTGTCGTTGTTCCTATTCTTTTGTAATTACTGCAGACTAGGATTCCACCCCTGAACCAGTCTGCTAAAGCGTATTGGTGAGAGTTGGGTAGAAAGGTATGATTAGAAAATGAGAAAGAATGGATCTTTAGATAAAAAAAAAAGTTATTTTAAAGTAGAATTAACTTCTTTTTTTTTACCTTTTATACTTTCCCGCACTTTTATTTTAGTTTTTAACTAATAATTATGATTTTAATAGGAATTAAATTTACAAGTTTTCACGTTCTTTATTAACTAATATTACATTGCAGTCAGATTATTCCAACATTGCAATTAGGATGTAGGCCTATGTCTAGGTTAATATTCTTAATAATTCATTATTTTATAATATATTGTCATTTTGGACCTTTGGGTCATATTTTATTGTTTTGCGTCATTTTTAGTTATTATCTTGAATAAGTACATTTTATTAAATCGATATTTTTTTAATGCATAAGTAGGGGAGACCCGGATAGTTTGGTACTATTTATTAGTTTATTATTAATTGGCCTGCAAGGCTTTTCGAACACTATGTTATTATATATCATGGATAAACATATTATTAGCTCCGAATTGACATTAAAATATATAAATTGTATTTTTAAGATATATCATTATTTTTAATTCTTAAACATGAACTCGGTTAACATGTTAGGAATGGCAATAGCATAGAGACCAAATATTTATATATTTTTTAAACACATAGTTGTTGGAATGATAGAATAATATAGGTAATTAGCTAATTAGCTTTGTATCATCTTTGTTTGTATCGTTAGAAAATGCACATTTCTCTGGTGAGACACTGATACTAAACCGGAGTTTGGGAGGCGATAGCTTTTACTTCTGAAGCAGATATTTTTTAATCAATAATATATTTATCAGAATGTAAGGCTTTAGTTCTTAAAGGCTTTTCATTGATTAGTCAATATATAATCTTTTAATTTGCATTTGTAAAGTACGTGTTTGATTTAATCGTGCGCAATTAATATCAGTTTTTTGTTGGGCCAGTTTTTTAAGTTTTTAATAAGATTTTTTAGATCACTTAGCTCATTTTTAGGTTAGTTTTATTATTAAAGTCTAGGCCCTGTTAGTACAATAAACAAATGTAAAATTGCCAGCCACAAATAAATAGTTGGCTTACAGGTTAGGTTCCTAGCACCTATGCTCGCAAAATGTTTATGTTTGAGATAATTCGAATCTCTCTTACCCTACGTACCTGCTTTATTATTACGAGATGACACACATCTATCCTCACTAGGCTTCGATCCATATTAACTCTGATAATATTGGCAATCGTCTGAAGCTCAGCACCAAAAAACACTAATTCATTTTATATGCCAGTTCCTAACCGATAAAACCCGCCTCGATGGCGTAGTTAGCTAACGCGCTTGACGTGTTGAGCTCGACTGCTGAGGACGGGGAGACCGAAGTTCGAATCTCGGTCGGGTGAACTGGGGGTGGTTTTTCCTAAATGGTTTTCCACTCTTCCTCCACGAAAATGCGGATTCACTTCCTCTAAATTCAACCTTCCCCATTCCTAATCCATTAGCGTAATTAGTACTTAAAGCGTATAACCCCAACGGTAGTAAGACGCGGTGATAAATTTATTATTATTCTAACGATAATAAATAATAAATGAAATAATGTATTTTGTCCTCCACATTTACCATCCATTCCATAACGATTTAATTACAGTAATGGGGTAAGGATTAGGAAGTTGTATTTAGAGAACATATGCCTGCACATGCGTGGTGTGAATTGGAAAACCATTCATAAAAATAACTCCCTCAATATGTCTAACCGGAATTCGAGCCCGAACCTCTATGCCACCTGGAAACAAGGTGTAAATGAGATCGGCTTTTAGTGAATATGTATTCAGATCATTTAAAAAATGATCTTCCTTAGCTTAAATTATATAAATATTAGTTGATATTATGGAAGGTTAGTGGGTTTTATATATACATTTAGTATTATATCAACTCTTATATTTCAAATATTGTATTTTATTTATCATTTGTTTAAACTCGAGCTTGAAAGATAGATGTATGTCAGATTATGTCGAACTAAAATCAACCAAAGAATGAACGTGGTTAAATCAAAAACCTTTAATTTAAATAACGTCAAATATTCGAGCTTCAAGTCATCATTTTAAAATAACTAAAGGCTATTTTTAATTTATTAGCTCTTTATTGTCATTACTTAAGGCCTAAATGGTTCCATGGGCCCTAGATGAGACCTACAAATTGACCCTCAGCTCTGTATAATATAAATAAACCACACCTTCTTCATAATACCATAAAAGGGATTATGTTTTTAATCAAATATTTTTTAACACTACAAACATTATAGAAAAACTATTTTCAGTACATCCAGCTGGATTGCATCCCAGTCTCCGTTCTCAAAAGTTCACTACACCATCCATGAAACCTATTTCGTTCTTTTTCCAGCTGATTTTCCATACTAAACCGAAAGAGGCAACGTTTTTCCAAGAGCTTACTACGGTGCGAAATGGTGTTTCCCATTTGGGGATATTTCCTGTTATTGGAAAATAGATATTGGTTAACGTTAACCCGATGCTCGGATCATTTGATGCCACTGGAATGGGAAAACATAAAGTGATCTTGTTATATTTTTAGACAAATCAATTGCGCTGCTACAAAAACCAAATATTTGAAATTGGTTGCGATGTATACTCAAAGAGCCGAAATAATTGTAAACTATCCCAAAAAAAAAGAACACATTTGTACTTCAAATTAAAAATATTTTATAAATACTTTATAATGAATAATAACATAATTAATTAATTCAGTAAATATTCTAGTGTTACAATTTCATAAATTAAATATAATGTTAATATTGGAAATAAAAAATATTGTTTTAATGGACTTCGTAGTGAAAACAGTTTAATATTATAAATTATTTTAAAAAGGTAGTAATTTGCTACAATATAGGCTATATTAAAGAAATGTTTATTTTTTCCGTCACCTCTTATTAACCGTAAAAGCTATACAGATAGCAACAGTAATGGGTTAATGATGAGGAAGGTTGAATTTATATCAAACGTTCTCTCATTTGCATGGAAGAATAGTGGGAAAACTTTTAGCTAAAAACCCGCCTCGGTGGCGTAGTTGGCTAACGTGCTTGTCGTGTTGAGCTCGACTACTGAGGACGGGAAGATCGAGGTTCGAATCTCGGTCGGGTGAACTGGGGGTGGTTTTTCCTAAATGGTTTTCCACTCTTCCTCCACGCAAATGCGGGTTCACTTCCTCTAATTCAACCTTCCCAATTCCTAATCCATTAGCGTAATTAGTACATAAAGCGTATAACCCGAACGGGTAGTAAGACGCGGTGCTAAATATTATTATTATTTTAGCTAAAACCTGTCATGGTGCACCTAATTTTCACGTTACTTGCAAACAATATTAGATGATCCCAGCAGTTAGTTCGCATGCGCATCAACCAGCGTTATAGAAATGTTCACCTAATGGTTTATTTCAAGTAGTGACACTATATAATTTTGTTGGGCTCTAAATATTTTTTTAAATTAAATGGCATGATGCATCTTACAGACTTACTCACTCCTTTGCCTAAAAATGAAGATATGTATTTAATACTCGTAATATAATGAGAATTAAACAATACACTGTGTTACAGAAACTTATAATGGAAAAGTAATATCTATGTTCACCAAAGAGCATAACAATTAATTTCCCAAACCTAGATAAAAAAAACGATATCTCGGAAACTATTGGTCCTATTAAAATATATTTTGTATGAATGTTTGTAACTTTAATAATTTAATTTTCTATTAGCGTATGGCATAACTGACCGAGAGGGATACGAAATTCAGTTTGGTTGCCTGTATGTAGACTATTAGCCCCTCTGGGGGCACAGAGAGTTGTCCAGGATACACCATGGGAGGTTAGCTACACGTCGTACCCGCAATGAGTTGATTTGATGATAGTGATTATTGAGGTGTGAATCTTAAGCATAACTTAAATCTAACTAACCAACCCTCGGTGACCGTGTTGATAATTATTCATCTCAGGTGACTTGGTGGTCTAGGGGTAAGATGTCGTACTTTTGCGCTGGGGGTCCGGGATTCAATCCTTGGTCCCGGCACAGATTTACCTGATTGCCAAACCCTTCCTTCACCTCTTATAAAAAGTGTATTAATAACAACTTGTGAATGTGTTGAATGCCAAACCTCCACCGTGGTTCTGATTACACATTAAACTGTTGGTCCTCCATTTCATTTCACAACTAACCTACCTACCCACGCACAATCTGATAATGTTACACACATAGTGTTACAATTGATAGGTCCAGTGACAAGCAGGTATTAGGGAGAAGCTTATACCTGCTGAAGGATACCCCTGAGCTTACAACTTAAAAATTCAGCTCTTCCTGACAAAATTTACACTAACAAAGAGAGTTAATCAAAATAAAAATAAATATAGACAAATATACTATTTATATAATATTATTAATTATTCCGTCATCTTAGATCAGTCAGTATTGTGTCTGTCTACCGATCTTAGGGTCCTGGTTTCAATTCTTGGAATGGTCGAAAAAAGGTATCATAGGAGAAATGTGGGTTTAATCTTTCACGGTGATGAATTGGCGGTCGGTGGCTGGATGTTGTCTATATTCTAGATATACGTTAGTTAATCAGCGTATACCCAAACGAATAGTAAGATGTAGTGCTAGAAAAAGAGTTAAGTCCTGTGCTGAAATAATCAGTCGGTTCATAAACTGCGTTAAATACTTTAAATAAATGGAAAAAAAAATCCTTACACAAATATTGTAATAACAGTAATTTGTTTTATTTTCTTATTTATTTCTTAATTGCAGCTATGTTACTATCTGTAAAGGTGCCCACAAAACTATCCAAAATTTATTCCATTGTCCCTGACCGTTTTTTAAATTTGAAAAGACTTCAGGAAAAACCTTTTAGAGTATTTATCAAATAAACTTAAAGCAACCAACATGACAAAAGGTCCCAATATTCATTATATTTGTCGAAATAGAGACCATATATCAAAAGTGTCAGATACGTAACATGTTGTTTGGTGTATAAATGTAATAAAGTAAATGTATTAAATTCACGGTCATATTGACATGTTCCGCACATTTATGTGCACATTAACACCACCTCGTCTTTTTAGCACCGCATCTTAATACCCGTTTGGGATATATGACTATTTAATAATTACACAAATGATTTAGGAATAAGGAAGGTTTAATTTAAATAAATGTACACCAAAATTTGCGTGGAGCGAAATGGAAAACCATTTAGAATAAATTAACCTTGGTGCACCCAACTCGGATTGAACCCCAATCCTCCCCGTCTTCGAAAGTTTAATCCAACACACGAGTATAGCGTCAGACCATGGGGTCACCGAAGTGAGTCTATGTGCACATTAAAAATATTGAAATTTCATACATTTAAAATTACAAACTTCACTGGTAAAATAGCTTATCATCTTATTTTAAATGCTTGTTTTTATCCACACTGATGGTTACATGGAAAAGTACGTCAGTATAATTTGATCTGATTTTTTCGTGACAGGGAGGTCGTGTTTCGAATCCCGACCTTGTGTAATTGGGGTGTTGTTTCCTATTTGGCTTCCTCTTATCCCTCCACACAGATGCGAATTTATTTCCTATAATCTGTACCTTCCTTATTCAAAATTCTGAAAATTTAAAAATGACATGGGAATTGAACCCTAGACCTTTGGTTCAGTACGCCAAGGCTCTGACCACTGAGCTATCCAGGAATCTTCCCGTTCCCAGGGTCATTCTTCACTCATATTTTAAGTCAGATTCTGTGATGGACGTGTGGAAATCGTTGTCTACAAATGTGTGATTTTATTATGATCACGAGCTATCAGATAACGCAGCCACCTTCGACTCTGTAGTTGGCTTAATACTGCCATTTGTACAATTATTATAATTGTGAAGGAGCGCAAATTTTAAGAATCAAATAGCCAAATCTATTATAATATTATTTTAGCTTTGGTTATTTGATTATAATATTATTTATTATAATATTATAATAGCTTTGGCTATTTGATTATTAAATATGCAATCCCTTACAATTATAATAATTGTACAAGTGGCAGCATGAAGCCAACTCCGAGTCGAAGGTGGCTGCGTTATCTGATAGCTCGTGATCTTAATAAAATCACAAATTTGTAGCCAACGATTTCCACACGTCCATCACAGAATCTGACTTAAAATATGAGTGAAGAATGACCCTGGGAACGGGAGATTCCTGGATAGCTCAGTGTCAGAGCCTTGGCGTATGAACCAAAGTCCAGGGTTCAATTCCCATGTCTTGGTGTCATTTTTCAATTTTCAGAATATGATATCTTGATGCGAGAAAATTCTCACTATAACAAATATAATAGCTTTGGTTATTTGATTTTTCCTCGATTAGCAAGTAGACCCTTTGCGTCCTCCAGCACCAAGGCAAGCATACAAAGTTATACAGCATAAAAAAGGGGGAATAAATTAAAAGTAAGCCGATAGGACAATAATCTAATATATTTGCTCATGTTTCCCTGTAACCCATTCAGTATTATTGCGCTAAACAAAAAAACCAGGATCACCAGACAATAATTAAAGAGTAATTCCAGGATTGAGTAAAATACTTAGTTAAATAGGAGATGAGTGAAATCAACATATCAAAAGTTAAATAGTTAACTGCAAATTTTATTTATAAACAAGAAAATGTTAAGTATTTTTTATAAACATGAAAAAAGGTAAGTATTCTTTAGAAACAAGATAAATGTACATTTTATTTATAAACTAAAGATATATTCTTTAACTTGAACGTTTTAACTTATTATAAAATGCTACAAGTATGAAATAAAATTTGTATGGACTGCATAGTAAGATGCGGTACACAAATAAATGAATAAATAAATCTTAAAATATATTTTACAAAATCAAAATAAATTAAAGCAATTGGTTTGTGAGTTGTCTAATAAAAATAAAATTATTATTCATAATTTTTTACTTCTACTACAGATGATAATTGTTAAAATCATAATTATAATTATTAGAACTATCAAGATATGTTACACCAAATTCGATGGCCGACCGCTCTAACGCGCTACTCACTAAACAGACTAAGACTTCCTAAGACGGGTAGATTGGTGTTCGATTCCGGTCGGATGCACTTATGGCGTTTTATCCTAAATGGTTTCATACTCTACCTCCACGCAAATTTGGGAGCACATCCTCTAAATTAAGTCTCTCTAATAACCAGCACATTAGCGTAACTAACGCATAAGCATATAAGGCGAACGGGTAGTAAGAAGCAGTGCTAAACCTAAAACATTTCCTCAATATTTCCTAAGAAATAATCTGACATACAGCCTGTTCCCTTTATATCTAGTCCTCCACATAACATTCACCCAATAAATTTGAAATGACAAATATTTTACAGAGCAATATTGATAAATAAAAAGTTGGCAATTTTATTTTACAGTGTGAAATAAGAAAAAGCATTTGGAATAGTAATAAAAAAAACACAAACAAAAAGTATAACTTTAACTAAATGGTCGGGAATGAAGTATAGCACTCAAAATAGTTGTCAAGTGTTACTCGTTCGAAGAAAAAACTTTTAGATTGATTATATAGATGTCATGTTTTTATTTTCATGTTCCATTTTCCTCCAGACAACTTTATATTGTGTGTTTACGAAAGAAACCTTAAAGCGTTTCTCATTGAAAAAGAAAACCATATTTCCTCACCCTTCACAAAAGCAGGCTTATTTATCCCACAATTTATTGTTTTATTTCTCTTGGACAAACATAAAATATCCTAGTGTAATAGAAAAAAGTTTGAAGTATTTTTCACCAAAAAAAACCCCAATGCATCTGCCACTAGCCTTTTTTACTTTTCGTCGCAAGTAGGTTTGATTATGTATTATTGCAATTATTCTTTAAACCAACGAAGGCGCTCTTATTTATTGAAAAATAGTGATAGATGTATAGATGATCAGGAAATTTAAAACTGGTTCCTATTTTCTCTTAGCTCACAACAACGGCAAAACTACCTTTTAATATGTGCTTTCAAAACAAAACATACACAATTCAAATATTACGCTACATATTACACACCTGCAGTTGCACACTGTCTAAGGTGTTAGATTCACATTGCACAATATTACTGTTTACGTGGAAGTCAGTGCTCAAATATGGTAAGGGAGGTTTTTCACATGTGCTCATGAGTTAACATTCTTAAAATTACCCTCTTCACCCCTATCACCTAAACCGTTTAGTCATCCATGTGTTAAATGTATTATTAAAAACTCCATACCATAAGATATATAAAGTAGCTTAACCAGGAAAAGCATAACAAAGACAGAACAACAACCCTAATTTAAGATTATAATACTTGGGGAATAAATATACTTTTGATAAAATGATAAATTTGTTTAGGAAAGAGGGGTGTGGGGGGCAGATTCAATTACTCTGGACTTTTACCACCACCATTAATCATTCATTAAAAGAGTGAAAAGTGAAACAAAAGCTTGCTCAACCCCAATAAGTTAATTTGACTATTTCGAAACATAACGTTTCAATATTTGAGTATACTCTAAGTTGTTTGAACAATAGTTTAATCGTTTTTTAGTAAAAGGATAAAAATGTAATTTCATTAAAGGATTTCGGTTTGATGAGTGCGTTTTCTTTTAAATAGAACGCAAACTATTATATATTCATACAATGAAGTACTTAGTAAAAGTAAAGCTTTTCATGTACTTTACATATCTGAAACTGGCTTCTGTTTGGGGCATTAATTAGCCACTATTAGAAGTGAATATATAATTATATAATATTACAATAGTTACGTATCATACACGATATTATTGACTGCCTGGCTAGCTCATAAAATATATAAGATACTTCTGAGATAGATAAAAAATTATATGGTTTCTTTTAATTATAACCAACAAGAAAATTTTAGATTAACGAAGGGCTATACTGTGTTTTTATACATTGTCTTTATAAAATAGTTATTATAGACTTAACGCAAATATGTATTTAAAAAATAATAATTTACACTATCTAGCATCTTTTATTTACACTTTAATTTATATGGATGGCTGCTTAAGAAAAGAACATTTTAAAATTGACATTGCCAAAAAAAATAATATTTTTTCGGATTTATGGGATGATATAAACGTTATCTGTTATTGTGGCTAGTGTAGTAAAATACATAAGCCTATGTTTTCTTTGACGATATAATTTATAAGGTGGCTCTTAAATCCACGGCCATAATTTCACAAATAACAGTTAAAATTTTAAAAGATATTTTCATAAAGATTTTACCCAAATAAATCATTTAAAATAATATATATTTTTAAGTGTATTCCAAGGGCTGTATATGGGAAAGAATCAATTAATTTATATAACATTACTAAACAAAAAAAAATAACAAAAAATAGTGTACATTTATTTTGATTTGCGAAATATTTTAAACATGTACAATACAATGCAGACTGTATGAATGCGACGGACGGAACCGCCTTTGTTTCACAAGTTGATTTATATTCTTTGAATGCTGGAGGAATAAGAACAGAGTTGGCTTACAACGTTCTTATCTGCTATTCTTGTCCGTTGTTTAGACTTTGCATGTCTCTCAAAATAGCTTCAATCTGATAGTCTGTAGCACTGAGAAGAGGAAACGCGCAGGTATATACAAAAAGTTTACACTGCCTTGCGACAGATTATCTTGAGGCGCTATCTTAAAAGCTGTACCATAGTAGAAGTAATCCTGATACTTTTAAGGACAAAAAGATGTGAACACTTCATACAAATAACTACGCGATATTTGTGTGTATTTGACTAAATTATAAATCATCTTTTAGTTTGCTCTGTTAATTATTCCGTGATCAGTTTTTACTGAAAATAATTTGTTAGCTACCGACAGGCCAAAAAATTACCCGTGTGCTATAGTTTCTTCTTATTTCTCCTTTAGTAATAATGTGTTGGTTGACTATTAACGAGCTATTCTATCTTAATTATGGGACAATTAGTATAACACTCTGACACCTGAGTTAATTTTCTACCCTTAAAATAAGTCTGAGATAAAAAAAAAAAGCGCACATGAAATATTTTAGACTATGCTGACAAGCGAATTCAGTGCCTTTATACCAAGAGATAAACGTTTTAACGGCTGAGATAGGAGAAAATCGGAAGTATTTAATACACAATTATAAATATTTCATACAAATTAGAGGAGTGTGAATATTTTCCATAACAAATTCTTTGGAGATGTCTTTGAGAACTGTTTATAAGGCCCATACTTAGGAAGGGGAAGGGGTAGAGGGGTGGCTGGGCACAGAACCTTAAATCTATTGTAATGGAACCATAAAGAAGGGGGTTTGGTCTCATAAATCACATCTGCCGTGTGCCTCTAAAAACTGATGTCGCTGAATCCCAACGTTATCTTTATCCTTGATCAAATAAAGTTGGACACTTTCCATGATAAAGAAGGGATCGCTTAACCCAAATATTTTAGTGAAATATTGCATATGTAGATATAATTTGTATATTGTTGTATTTATGCATAGATAAGTTTAATATATATAATATATACATAGAATATATTCATTTATTCATCTATATAGCTAATAAATTGATATCCATCTATAGATATCCAAGAAATGTATGTGAAAAATTAAATGGAAACAGTCAGTAATGCGGGGGTGTTGAAGGAGTGCGGTTTTTTTAAAAGGAATCCAATCGGTCAATGAGAAGAAAATTTATCCATGTTGAGAGTATGAGTTGGATCGAGTGACGAAGCAAATATATGAAGGTAGAGTGACTGTATGAAAAAGGAAGATATAGACCATGTAAGACATGGTTAAATGTGGTAGACTAATGTGTGAAAAAGAGAAACATTAGGAGTTCTAAGAATAAAAGAGCATGTATGACTCGGTGTATGGATGTTGTTGAAGCGAAGGGAGTATGCTAGGATAGAGAAGCTTGGAGAAAGTTAGTGAGGATGGATTAAGTAAGGAGTTGTTATTTTTAAGCTATATACACAGTTTCTTACCTAGCCCGTGAGGGAACGGCGTTATTAGGTATGTATGTAAATATTCATACAGGCCAAACAAGAGATCCCGCAGACTAAGTGTCAAGCTCATGCAGTTTTTTTTTTATGGGATGGTTGTAGCTAGAATCTTTGCAGGTTGTACTGAGGATATTTTTTTTTCTAAATGGGTCATACTTTTCCTCCATTAAAATACGGAAACATCTACTTTAAGTTCTACCTTCCTTATCCCTACTACGCACATAGCCCAAACGGAGAGTTAAACATGGTGGGAAGGCGGGGACGTTTAATTAAATGTGTAAGTCAATAGGTTAAACGGTTAGTAAGACGTGAAGCAAAAAAAAAATTAATATTTGTGAAACATTGAATCCTGAAGATTACTCTTCAAGAATTCCAAAAAAATATCAATTTCAATATTTTAAAGGACCTGAATTTAATTAACCTAAGCCAACCAAACCATATTTTTTTAGAATTATCATGCAGTTAATTTATGGTCTAGCCAAAAATAGTTATAAAAGCAACTTTACAACTCGACTATTATTATTATTATTATTAGCACCGCGTCTTACTACCCGTTCGGGTTATACGCACTTACGCTAATGTGTAATGGTAGGGTGATTGTGAGATGAAATGAAGGACCTACAGTTTAACGTGGAATCCGAACCACGGTGGCGACCTGGCATTCCACACATTCACAAGTTGTCTTGTCAGAGGTGTAGGAAGGGTTTGGAAATCAGATAAATCTGTGCCGGGACCGAGGATTGAACCCGGTCCCCAGCATAGAAGTCTGACACCTACCCCTAGACCGCCAGGTCACCGACTCGACTATTAATTTATAACTTGACTTAATTAATGTATATTTTAGCACCGCTTCTTAGTACACAGTGCGGGCTATCCGTATGGGTAATTATTTTAATGCGTTAGGGATTAGGAAGGTTGAATTTAGAAGATGTGTATCCATATTTTCGTAGAGTGATAGTGGAGAACCATTTAGGTAAAACCACCCTTAGTGCATATGACCGGGACTCAAACCTTGATCTCCCAATCATCGATAGTCTAGTCTATTGTAAGAGTGACGTCGTTGACCACGCAATCCTTGAAGAAAGATTAACTGAATATAGTGTCACATTATAAAAAACATGTAATATTCAGATATTATTTATTTCTAATGTAAAATCATAATAATAGACACTGAAAAAATAAAAGTTAAGAAAACATTTCAATATGGGAAATATTTTTCTATTATTCAGATTCATTATTTAAGAGTTTTAGGTAAAGTACAGATCTGAATTCAATCCTTCTCTAATTTTATTGAGAAACTATGTGATAGTTTTACTTAAATGGGGTTTCCTTGAAGCACATAATTATATTCCTATTTGCTGTTGCCAACAAAGGAAGCTTTTCCTCTGCTCAAAGAAGAGGCATCTACTTCCGTTGCCATTTTATCTAAGACATCACTCTCGCAATAAAATAGACTGGCAATGACAGCAAGATCGGGGTTCAAATCCCGGTCGGGTGTACTGGGGGTCGTTTTGCCTAAATTGTTTTTTAGTCTCCCTATACGTTAATGCGGTACACTTCCTCTATATTTAGCTTTATCATCCCTAACTCAGTATCATAATTAGTGCATATGCGTATAGCCTGAACGGGTAGTAAAACGCGCCGCTAAAGAAAAAGGTGGTATATTTTCCTTCATTATCTACTGGGTGATATCGTCATCTCCCTCTATTCTATATCCACGAGCTAGGATTGGTTGATATCACTCATGACGTCTTCTAGCGGTTGCCATAGCTGTAAGATATTTTGTAGGAGGGGGGGGGGGAGATGAGAGGTTATTAGTTCCGTTATCAAGTATGCAAGATTTAATGTTTAATAATACAAAAAATGAAACATACATTTGCACTCACTTTTGTGAACGCGACATTCTCTATTCCAACATCTGTCAAGATTTTTTTTGGCAGTGGCAAGCAATAACATAGTATTTTATGCATGTGTAAGACTCTAGCTTCTCAAACATCAGGATTGTATTGATATTATTGGATCCAACCTCTAAAGCAGCAGAATTTTATTGCTATGATAGAGTCTAACCTCTAAAGAAGATTAATTTTGCTATGGTAGTGCCTAGCCTCTAAAGCAGCAAGATTGTATTGATATGGTTTGGATATAACCTCATAAGCAGCAGGATTGTATGGATGAAATTGAATCTAACCTCTAAAGCAGCAGGATTGTATTGCTATAGTAAAGTTTAACCTCTAAAGTAGCAAAGCTTTCTCGATATGGCAGCGTATAACCAAGAAAGTAACCGAACTTTCTTCACGCAGAAGGCTCTAGCCTAGAAATCAGCAAGATGTTATCAACATGGCAGGGTCTAACCTAGTAATAAACCGAAATGTCTTTACATAGCAGGCTCTAGTCTAGAAATCAGCATGATTTTCTTGACATAGCAGGGTGTAACTTAGAAAATAACCAAAATTTATTTAAATGGCAGGCTCTAGCCTAGAAATCGGCAAGATTTTCTCAATATGGTAGGGTCTAACCTTAAAAAGAAGCAGAAAGTTAGCTATAAAACCGGAACTAACCTACCAAGCAGATTTTTTTTTTGTGATATAGACTCTAACTTCTAAAGAGGAAAGATTATCTAGATGTTGTATGTTCTAACATTAACAGGGCCAGTAATTTATTAACGTGATTCACATTTAGCTATAATTTGTACTACCTACAATTTAAATGTACAAAGACCACGTGTGTTAACCTAATCTCATAAACCAAGAGACACACCAAGCTTAATTTCATGATTTGTTCCTTTGTAACCTAATATAACTAGTAATTATGTAAACAGTATACCTCGTTTCCTCCATTCAAATAGTTAGTCCTGTATATCATATTAAGAATTATGCATAGATAATAAAGGTGGAATTTGGTCAGACTCTATAGTTACTACAGTCTAAAAATTTCTCTTTAGATTTAAAGTTGAAATATCTCTTTATTTCTTTATGGGTTTGAAGTTGATAATTTTCTGTGGTGGTCAAGTTAAACAGAAGCAAGATTAATTCCATATTTTATTGTGCATTATTTTTATGAATAGTCACTTTTTTTTATGTGGTTTAAGATATCAGTCTTGAAAAATATGTTAAAATTACAAAAAAATAAATGTATACTTGATCGATTCCTTAGAATTGTAAATTCAAATCACTTGAGATGATCTATAAAATGAAAAACTTTTTGAGTGGCCACTATAGTTAAACAGATTATCAGCTTGGATAGTGTGTACATAAGCTGTTCATACTAATTTCAAAGAATGTCCCTGCCATTTTTTTTTTTCAAATTGGTAGATGCATTTGACTGTTATCATGGAACAAAGATCCATACAGATGAAATTCCAAATGTTAAAGTTTATGTTAACCTCACTACGCTAGGTCAATTATGCAGATGAGGATTATATAAGCCTCCTATGCATTTTATTCCCACGTAATGGTATTACTCGCATCAGTAAGAAAATAACCTGCTTTGGTGGCCCCATAGCTTAAGGCACTAATTTCGCAGCAGACTAGACCACTGATGACAGGTATATAGAAGTTTGAATCTCGGTTAGGTGTTTAAAGATGGGTTTTTCCAAAATTGTTTTCTCCCTCTTTCGCCACACTAAATATAAACATCATAATTGATAAAACAATTAGCGTTACTAGTGCATATACGTGTAACCCAAATGGATAATAAGAGACAGTACAAATTTTTTTTTATAATTGTGGATTATAGGCTCGTCGAAACAATGAGGTAATTAGAACCTTATAAGAAAAGTAAGAACGTAAAATGGACGTCAATATTTTACCGTGTCACCCCAATACATACCAGTAGAAAAAACCTAAGTCAAGGAATTATAAGGAACATATTTACCAGCACTGGTGGTCTTGGTGACTAAAACTCATCTGTTCTCGTTTGCCGATGATGGGGAGGTCAGGGCTTGAATCCTGAACGGGTGTAGTGAAGATTTATTTTGTCTTAAATGGTGTCTCACTCTCCCTCTATGATAATGCTGTTACATATTTTATAACCGTTCACGATAGGTTTTTACCTGGATGACAGTTCTAAAATCATATGTTTAGGTTTTGGGTTGCCAACACTTGTAAAAGATCACAGTTTTGTTATAAATGTAAAGATCTTTAATTACCTGTTATATATTACATTTAAAATAACGTAAACTTAAGTTTTCTCATACTATTTCAATTTTTTAAATAATTTATTTTTATCCAACTCGAAATAATATTTTAAACATAATTAAAAGTACTTATTTTTCGTTTTGGAACGTTATTGATTTTGTGTAATATAGTGTTCACATCAATATCTTTTAATACAGGCATCGTATTTACTTGGAAAAGAGAAAATTGTTGTCATTTTTTTACATACGATAAATGATTTTATGATTATTTTATCGTATTTTGAAATATTGAACTGAATAAAATATTTTCATAAACTGCGTGTCTGCATCATTGTAAAAAACTTGTTTACCGTTACGTTCAATCACATGGTTTAGATTCGTCCGTCCCATTTGAAGCTATGTTCGTTAGAAGTTTTTGTGAAAGTGGTGTTAATATTTTTTTAAGGGGAATAAAACTATAAATAACATTTGTATCTGACCTCAAATAAATATATAAATAATATTGGCAAATTACTGTGGTTACTACATATAATAATATATGGCTATTCTGTGGTTAACTATCACAATAATATTTTACCATCTGTTTTCATTACAGTCATCCAAAGTGATAGATGTCAGCTGTTGGCGTAGTGATATATTAGGGATTACTTCTAGTAACATTTCGAGCTGTCATCCAGGTAAACTTAGCTCGTGAATGTCTTATAACTTTGATCTCCTCTAACGATTCAGACTTTTGCAAAATTGACATATTAAGATGGTATGGAAAGGAACGAGATTATATCTGTATAAAAATATTATTTTGGCAAACATAATAAATATTGCTTCATTAGATACTAGAGCTGGGGCGAATCCTATATTTCTCAAATAAGTATACTAAATTTGATTTAAAATCTTAAATCCAAATTAAATTCTCTAATCCATAAAGATATAAAAATTTGAGTTAAAATGAAAAATTTATAAATTTAATTTTTTTTTAAAGTTGTGTTAAGTATACATATAGAAAGAAGTGAAATACAATTTAAACAAAGAACATTCTTCAATCACCTGTGGGGATTTGAACCCCGACCTCTCTAGACCAGACTAGACTAGACTATCTTAACAAGCGTGCCCACCACCTTAGCCTACATTTCATTATTATTATTTTTTAAATCACTGCGTTCTAATACCTGTTCAGGTTATATGCATGTTTGATAATAACTCTACTAGTGTATGGATGAATAAGGGAGCATTTTAGAAATAACCTACACGCATTTTCCTGTAAGGAGAGTGGGGAAACATCAAGGAAAAAATCAGTAGACTCAACCATGATTCAAACCCCAATCTCTAAGTCATAATCAGGCCATTCTAGCGGGCTAGAGACGCCTTACACTATTCGTCCACTGAAGTGAGTCACTTCGTTATTAATACGTTTCAATACAAGCGTGCGCCAACATTTTATTTGTCCATCACTTATTTACACCCTTACTGGCTAATCAACCGCATATTTGCAACTATGCAATAAGGATGATACCTGCTTCGGTGGTTGCATATTCTAAGGCGTCATTCTTGTTTTAGACTAGACTTCAGATGACTGTGAGATTGGTGTTAGAATCCCGGTCATGTGTACTAAGAGGTTTTTCCAAAATGGTATTTCACTTCCACTCCACACAAATGTGGGTACATGTCCTCTAAATTTAAACTTCCTTATCCCTAGCTCATTAGTTTGATTAGTAAACTTGCGTATAACATGAACAGGTAGCAAGACGTGGAGCTAAAAGAAAGATAATAAAGGTATGATTTGAGGAAACGTACCCACATTTGCGAACAGGAAAAGTCGAAAATAATGTATAGCCATCCAGCTTCAGTACACCAGTCAGGGATTATATATAACCCATCCTCGTCACAAGCAAACCAGATCAAACAAAGTAAACGCCCAAGCGTCCATCATGGGGAGTGCAGCTTTATTTACGGTGACCTGGCGGTCTAGGGTAAGGTGTCAGACTTCTGTGCTGGCGGCCGGGGTTCAATCCTCGGTCCCGGCACAGATTTATCTGATTCCAAACCCTTCCTTCACCTCTGACAAGACATCTTGTGAATGTGGGGAATGCCAGGCCTCCACCGTGGTTCGGATTCCACGTTAAACTGTAGGTCCTCCATTTCATCTCACAATCACCCTACCATTACACATTAGCGTAAGTGCGTATAACCCGAACGGTAGTAAGACGCGGTGCTAATAATAATATAATAATAATAATAATAAAAATAAATTATCATAATAAGGTTTTAATTATCAATTTTTTTTGTGCTCATTTTTTTTAAACTGAATATACTTGGGAAAGTCGTTAGTAAAAAAATTAAATGAAGGTTTTGGCCGTTTCCTGCCTACAAGGACAATATCCTATGAAATAGTCAACAAGGGCTTGTTACCGTGACCCATCTCATCTATTAAACAAGAGAGTGCACGAAAAGACTGTCGTCAAGTTTCATTATTTAGGCTGTTTGTACTTCACTTGAATTTTAGAACTCAGTTTATTTTAGAGTTACAGTATCGTAAAAATAATTATTTATTGAAAACGCAGGTCCGGCCGAGAATAATAAGACAGTTTGATGAGTTGGACCGTATGAGAAAAAATTTTAATTCAATATTCTCTGCTCCACGTTTTGCTACTCGTCCAAGCTATCTGCATATTTAAACCAGTAGGGTAAGGATGGCTCAGATATAAATGAAAGTAAGTTTACCGGTTATTTGTCTAGAGGGATAGAAGAAAACAATTTACTAAAATAATTATCCCCAACCAGGATTAGAATTTCAACTCTCATGTCAACGGAAAACTAGATTGATGCTTTTATTTTCCAAGGGCCCACTATCTAATTTAGTGTTTAAAATAATTTAATACCAATAAAATAAACATATCGTTGTCTTTTTCTTTATTTATCTCCATATCCTGCTTGGGTTGACTTCGCTACAAGATGTGAGATTGATTCTCTTAGAGGAAAGAGATTAGTTTCATAATGGTGGGTGGTGAAAATAATCAGTGTATAAAACCAATTAATTATATTTACTTGCCATTTAAATGCTATACGCTTACTATTAAATTAGTTAGGATCATTTATAGGGATAAGGAACGTAAAACTTAGGGAAAATGTACCACCATTAAAGTGGTAGTAGTGGGAAACTATTAAGTAAAAGTCCCGGCTAGGATTTGAAAATCGACCTCCCCATCATCGGAAAATTGAATAATTGATCTTAATATTTAACCCCATATTAAACAGTGAGTTTTACTTTAGTTACTCACCACCCAATTTTTAAACAATTATTTGTACCAACATATTTACAAATTAACTAAACGAATGACAGAAATATAAACTAGCACATCCCGTTTCTTTGGTTGTATGGTCTGAGGCGCAGCAGACTATAAAGCCGATAACCGGAAGATCAAGGTTCGAATCTCGGTCGTGTGTATTGAAGGCATTTTCGGAAAAGATCTTCCACACTACCTCCACGCAAGTGCCGGTGAACTTCCTCTAAATACAACCTCCCTAATCACTAAAACCACTAGCTTAATTATTACATAAGCATTTAACCCGAACGGGCTGTAAGACGTGATGCTTAAAAAAGATCTAGCACCAATAATTTAAATTATTCTTAAAAAGGTGAACTTTTTAGCAAATACTAACATGTGTTGTTCCACCTTTTTAAATGTAACTGTGATCCTTTATACCTGTCTGTACATAAGCAGCAACGGCCTCTTGACTGCGAGGGCTATCCACTTCACTGTCGCCCTACTAAACATTTAATTAAAGTTAAATTGTTAGGTGGCACTTACAATTACTTACCTTTTATACAACAATTTAGAGTTAGCTTACCTAGAGTTATTTAAATTTGATACCAAACAACCCGCTTCGATGTTCACATAGTCTAAGACGTCACTCTCACAAAATACTACACTGCTGTTTATGAGGAGATTGGGGTACACATCTCGGTTAAGTGTAGTGAGAGTGTTTTTCCCAAAGTGGTTTAACACTCTCCCTCTACGTAAATGTAGATACACTTATTATAAATTCAACCTTCTTCATCCGTACCACATTGTCATAATAAGTATTGTATCACTTTTTGACAAATGAGTGTCTTTAATTATAAACTAGATTATAATATTACATAAGGTTTAATTAGATCTTAGATTAAACATTCCTTTGTTAACTAAGAGAAACTAAACCAGTTATCATAGACATATATATCCCAATAGGGCATAATTGAAGTAAACACCTAGGTAACTAGGAAACTACAGAAGTAAGATTGAGTCTATTGTTGAGTCTAGTAACTATACTTAGAACTAACGCGTATTCTGCTACGAAGGTGCGTCTGCCTCAACACAGTGGCAATATATATGAGAAGCAAATATTAATTCAAGGTAAAGCTACAAAAAATAACTATCCAGCTTATCGACTTCTAGACTTAGGCCTGAAAGGTATATACATGAATTATAGTTGAATAATAGTTAATGATATCAAACTCTAGTAAGTCCTAGATTAAAGAGTTACTATGATGGTAGTTAAATGAGCTAGGTAACATGAGTTAACCCCATAGAGAGTTACGTAACACAAAGACTGATTTCCTGGAAGAGGAATATAATTTTACAAATAGTAAATGGCGAGCTACCAGGAATCTATGCTGTTAAGATCCTATGACCGGTCTATTCCTTATTAGTACTGCCTGGACATTCAATAGTATATTTATACTTCCACCCGATCTTAGGTACACTATAACGATTGCAAATAATAAATGTATTAACTAATACAAACAGTGCCTGAAGGGGGCCAGAGACTATGTATGCACTATCCCCGCGGGCCACTACTATGAATTAATAGTGCTGCCACTGGTTGCTCTCCGTAGAAAGTACAATAAAGAGAAATAAAAGGGACTGGTATCCTGGTATCAGTCACATACCTAATTAGGTCACTGAACAAAGTGTTGGATAATTTTATTTCCTCCATAAAGTGATCCTAAGCACTAAGTAAGCCGTAGCATGGCCTTACATTATAAGGAGTCAAGACATTTCCCTAGTATTTAACACTATGTCTTAAGGATATAAAAAAGAAGTCAGAAACACTGACATACAAAATCATGTCATATATACCTATATAAATATAGCATAAATCCCATCATTCAAAACAACGCCACATGAGCCTATAAAAACAAATCAGAAACTCTGGCATTCAATACTATGTCATAGGACATAGAAACAAAGAGTAAGAACTATAACAACCAAAACTATGCCTTAGGTGCATAGAAAAACAAGTCAGAAACTCTGACACAAAAACTATGTCTTATGGACATAGTTAAAAAGAGTACTAAGACTCTATTGCAAATTATAACATTCAAATACTCATAGTCTCAGACAAGGCTTCATCAGCGGCGAGGGGGAAATACCAACACCTCACACACCGTAGCCACCAGTTGATATGTCCGTGGATGTAGATTTACGTCCAAGCTGCTCATCTATCGAATTGATACAATAGAATACAAAATGTTAAGCAAGGGATGACTGTCTTATACAAACAGGACTGACGTATTTGGGGAGGGTTTCCAGGTGCACACAAAGGGAGTAGGTGAGTTTGCAAAATTGGGCCGAATGACAACTAGCGCTAGAAGAAACCGTGGAGTACACAGAGAAGCAGCTCTGTTATTTCATCTAAGTGGGGCCTGAGAGTAAGATGTCATTTTGCTGAACCTCCAGGAACTGTCAGCTGGGGCATTTTCCTGAAGTTTGGGTGTTTCCCGGCAAAATTATTTCACCGTGAGTTAATATCTGCCACGCATTATTAGAATTTATTAGTTCTTGTATTTATCGTGTTAATAATATATAAGGAATTCTGAGTGTACGTGTTAAACGGGACGTATACACGTTACAGTATATAGGCATATAATCCTAACTGACAGCTAGACATGGTGCTAAACCAATCAAATAAATATATAGATTACAAAAAGTTCTCAAAGAAAATGAATGAAAGTATAGTAATGTATTAATACTCTAGAAATATTTTATTTACATTTTATATAGAATGATTACTGTATTCAAGTTTATATTATTACATTCAATACCAAAATTATGAATGACTTAAGCTAAGAGGTAAGGTTTGGGAAGGTATATGAGAGGAAATGAACTCGAATCAGTCAATAAAAGGAATGGGTAAACCAGAGTGATAAATCATATATGGGAAGTTATTCTCAGTGTTTCCAAACCAGATTATAACCTTAACTTCTTCATAATCTAAAATCAACTTATAGAGAACCTGTAGAATGGTGTTTAAATATGTGTTCAAATATATAAATAATTTGATCATTCAATGTAATAATCTTCACACCAAATATTTAAAACGTTTACACATTATTAAAAGTATTTTTTTTTGTTTTTAAATGATATTATCAACTCAAACAGAACAAATACACAACCATACAATTTACACAAACTAAACTACATAGAGCTTTACCATAAATGTATAGGCATAGTTTTTTAAATATCGTTAAGCTTAGTTGAATACCAACAAAATACACATTGCTCACACTACATATAAATAATATTTGTTAAATAAATGCTTGACGTTTTATACTTCAATTACACAACATATTGCTGTTAAATAAAACATATATGTCAAGTGCAACGTGGATATCAATCATACATATATCGTTCATTTGGATTTAAATATGTTCTACTGTTCTACAGTAAACAAATATGTATTGTTTGGGGTGTAAGCTTTACTAAGCTTTGTAAAATAATAAATACGCAACCAAAACAAAATTGAATCAATAAAAGGACCATCAAGTAAATGATGAAAAATTAATTTGTAAAAAACAAAAAAAACAGAGCGTGTTGAAATACAATTATTGACGAAGAAGGCATGAAACCAAAATGTACTTTTACTAAAAAAAGAAAGAGACGATTTAAATTTGAAATTCTGACACATTATATATTTACCATAAAAACTAGGGAAGCAAATGTATATTTAATTGTTTTTTGTTTGTAAGTTACGTAATATTCGCAGCGGTGACCAAGTGGCTTAATTTCATGGCTCAAATTGCATTTGGTTGTCGTTAACGACTTCGAATCCTGTCTAGGTACACTGGGAATAGTTTTACAAATGTGACTTAATTGAGGTTGTTTCAACCTCCCCACTTTATGCGGGCATATTTTCTCACTATCCTTACATCTTTTGATAAAGACAGAACCTCCAAAGTAGTGGGTTTATTGGCACCTGATATTATTCTCATAGCGAACTACAACTCGCTCCATTATGTGGAGTGGACTCCTGAAGACTAGATTGTACGCCCATCACTGGGGATGAATGAAGTCGTTGGTGTTATTTGGTCAGGTTTATAATTTATCGTTGATGGCCAAGTCTGGGTTCCCATCCCTACTAAGTGTACTGAGCTTTTTTTTTTTTTTTTAGATAGTTTCACACACTTCTTTCACGCAAATTTGGGTAAGTGACCTTTAAATTTTACTTTCCTCATCCCTACCTCATTAGTGTAAATACGTAGGTCTACTTATAGCCCAAAAAGGCAGTAAGATTCGGATCACGTAAAAAAATAAAGTTAATAAATTTGAGCTTTAAGAAGAATACAAACTAAAGTGTAGGTGTTGTTTTTTTTATCTGTGGTTGATCCGCTTTTGTAGGCACAACTATTTAACAACCCTATCCTTCAAAGAGGTCTCAATTGGGGTGAACAATTTACGGGATAAATATTAAAGCAAATTTATGTGCAAACTTCCTTGTTCTCTATCTAAATGTTTTATTAAATAAAATTATATACGTTAAGCAGTGCATATAGCAAATAGAAGGTAGGAAAAACAAAATGGTTTTACTATAGTAAGTATATATACACAGTAACCAGTATCTTACCGTAATGGTGAAACTAACGTGCCAAACTCTGATGCGGTATACTGGAGCTCAATTTTTTAACCTGATGTGTTTGCTCTAGAGCTAGACTTTTTTCTAAAGTCGCAGGTTAATAACATCTAATACCCGCTTCGGTGACCGCGTGGTCTAAGGCATTACTATCGCAGTAGACTAGACGCTCAATGATGGTGAGATTGAGATGCGAGTCTCGGTCGGATGTACTGAGAGTGTTTTTCCAAAATAGTTTTCCACTCTCCCTCTAAGTAAATGCTGTTATACTTCTCATGTATACAATCTCCCTAATCTCTAAAACCATTAGCGTGATTAGTACATAAACGTATTACCAAAAAGCGTAGTAAGACAGGGTGTTAAAAAAATATTGATTAAATAATCTCATATTAGTAATAAAATCAATAATTATTATAGATGATACCTTCGGTAGCTCGAATCCAAATATTCGAGCTATAAGAATTTTTTAAGTATAAAAATTTTGAACTCATATTTATTTGATAACTTTTTACTGCTTATTGATTGCTTATCCCAACATGATTATGGGAAAAACTTAATAACAAAGCTTCTTAAAATTGATTTACCACTTCACTGAATATATGAATATTATATTAAGCGTATTAAAACAAAAATTATAAACATTAGTTTACTATTTCTATTTTTATAATACTTCATCAATTAATGTAATGAAGTAAACCTTTTATATAACGTGTTCTCTTAGCATAATTTATAAGATTAGGATAGGTATAATATAGGCTTAGACATCTCAGTCGGTAAAAAAAACAGTATGTAAAATATTGTGATGAGTAAAAACCAAGGGAACCCGAGTATACTTTGACCCTTGCCTCAGTAATACTAAGACGAGAACACTAACCAAAATTCCCACATGAGTGGTTCCATTATTTATTTATAAAGTTAACCTCAAATATCCTTAAACTTTACATAGTCATATTAATGACGTGCGTTTTTGTTTCAGGGAATATCCGCACCTTAACGGTTCTGGACGCTGAAAGTAAGCAGTACTATTGGTTGACTGTGGTTGCTCAGGATCACGGTGTGGTTCCTCTTAAATCATCGCTTGAGGTACGTATACATTTAATATAAATAGTGGTCAGAGTTATATTATTATTATTAATTATTATTATTATTATTATTATTATTCACCGCGTATTACTACCCGTTCGGGTTACACACACTTACGCTAAAGTGTAATGGTAGGATGATTGTGAGATGAGATGGAGGACCTACAGTTTAACGTGGAATCCGAACCACGGTGGAGGCCTGGCATTCCCCACATTCACAAGATGTCTTGTCAGAGGTGAAGGAAGGGTTTGGTAATCAGGTCAGAAATCTTGTCATAAAGAATAAATGACACCGGCTTTGATGAGATTTATTTGTGCAAATCAATTAAGGTTCCAATGAAATTTTATCTTGATGTAGTAAATGTTTGTGTTATAAATAAATGTGTATTGAATTTGTTAATAATGTTAGCGTTGTTTCCTTGGAGTTTCGTTGGATCTCTAAGTAAATGTGTTTTAAATACTGACATGGTCGTCAGAAAACGTGAATATAGATTTGTATACAAATATTATACAGATTTGTGTATAGATATTGTACATGCATACATATTTATTGCACATAACTTTCAATTAAAATGTCATTATTAATACTCTGACATATTTTAAAAATACAAATATAATTCAAACACTTTTGAGATTATTTAAGAAAAGAAACATTATAACCTAATCGTGTTTTACAAGCACTTGACATACAAACATATTAACTCTGGAAGTTTAACTAGGTATTTATAATGTTTCAAAAATATATTAGTCTTAAATCGTTACATTGCATAAGAAATTGAAGCCTCAAATAATTGTGATTAAAAATATTTGAAATTATATTGGACTGAAAAATAGATACGATTCATTATTATTTCTTGAATAAATCTTTTTCTTTATAGACTGCCAAAACTGCAATAGGTTAAATATTGAAAGAAACCAACGAAGGTATGAAATGAACATAGAAGTGAAAAATAAAGCAGCAATGCAACATTTGTGTGCAAAATTTATCTAAGTCTTGTCTTGGTAGCGTTTATTGAACATTCTCTATCCTAAGGCCCTTAATAAACTGATCTGTGAATTAATGTCACATTTTGAAACAGCCTTTATAAAAAAAATGTTAGCCCTTGTGTATTTTGTCAGCCAAATGATTAACATTCTGAGTTCTCAAACAAATGCCTTAAAGAATCTTAGATTGGTTCCTTTTACATCCAAACTACAACCAAAGTGAGAGTTTTTTCTTCTTGTAATTGGTTTCCCAGACACTGGATTATTAATGCCCCTGACCTCATTAATGTTAGCTAAGACATCTAATATCCTGGCTACTAAATCCTCACCTTAGTATCTCAAACGGTATTCCGACACAAATATCAAGGAGAATCACTGAAAAGCTAAGGTCATCGCTGATGATTATCTTATAAGCATATTCCCCCATGAGTAGACCGATGCAATAACAGATACATGACAATGATTTATGTAACCCGTATAAGTGGGCACACTAACTAAACTCCATACTTTTATAATTAGATTTACACGTGATGGGCAGGTCAGAGCTATGAATCCCGGCCGGGTGTACTGAAATTATATTAAAGGTTTCTAACTATCCCTCCTTGAAAATGTATGTACATTTCCTCTAATTCTATCTTCAATATTCCAAATCCATTGGTGTAGTGCGGATAGCCCAAACACGTAATAAAACGTGGTAGACAAAAACAAACGGCTTTTCAACTCTTACAGTTCCGCTTGATGCTTTAGAAACTAGATTTTTTTTTTTTTTAATATAACCACCAGAGCTAGATGTGCGCGACCGTGTTTGGCTCTGGATAGAGAGGCCTGGAATAGACTCTTGATTGAGCAGAATTTCCCTCCCTTTTGTCCCTCATAATTTTATTTTATGTCCATTTTTAATTCAAACGCTGAAGTACTTCTGTTTAAATACATCGGCGTCCACATACCATTTTCTTATACCAAAAGGTATACAATTGTTTAAGGATTTGGTTAAAATATAATGATTAATTTTAACACGTTTGAGATTTATTTAATTAGATAATATAATAATATTAACTAAAGCACTATTAAAATTAAAATACTCTGTGTAAGTGTACTGATATTCATCACAAAATTAATACCGGATTGTTGTTAACATTGTGAGGTTTGTCTACTCTCGAAAAGACCCAAAAAAAATTGGTTAATTCTAGGGTGTCTTTTATCTTGACAGTAGATGTGATGACCAAAGTACAACTAAACTTAACTTTTTTTAAAGAAATTGCTCTATTTGTATTTTTTCCTTCGGTAGCTTTAGTACCAATGCTCTTATTCGTAAATTTGAAAAATGATAATGGGTTTGATTATCGTGTTCAGGTATCACTATTCAAATGGATGAATATGATACTTAATGTGGCTACATTCGTAACTTAAGGATCATTTCTATCTTATAAGCAACGCTACTCGTGTACAATTAATTATACGAGCGTTTGCTTAACTACAAACCAATGCTCCCACTAACTAATTAATAATTTTAAACGGATTAATATAACTAGAGGAGAAGGTAATTGAGAGGAGGATGAAAGGTGCTCTATCGAGATTCAGCTGTAAGAAGGATTAAAAACCACTGAATATGGCAAAACTTATTTCAGTGCAGTATGTCGTAATCGTGCTCATGAACATTGTCCGTGCAACACTGCTTTATATTATGTATCTTCAATTTTCACTAACTAACTCTCCCTCACTAATGGTTATGGAGACTAAGGTGTGAAACTTTCATGAGTTTGAACTTAAGGTTTAGTGTAAGGCTATACTGTAGGCATCTGGTGGACAGGGTTTAAAGCTAGGACACTACACTGGATATCATCGCTGAAGGAACTGCACAGTTACTATTGGGAAACAGCGTTGTCATTCTCTCGTTTTTTTTGTGATATATTTCTCCTTAAATATGAGACAAGTTTAGCAACGCTGGTTAGTCAAGGTTACCAGTAGTTCTTTCTTACCCCAACACACCACCTACTGACATAACTGAGAGCAAGGAAATTTGGCAACGGTTAACTGAGAGACAGTGAAGATAAAACTTTTCTACAAAATCCCTGCAGTTCCCTTTGAAATGATATTGGGTGTAGTGTCGAAAAAGCGCGTGACCAGTTTGTACGAAATTTCAAGCCGTATTGTGAATCACTCGTGAGTTATCGGACCACGAAGTAAGAAAACTGAACAAGAGGTTTTATCTCGTTCACGTCAGTCAGTCTCGATCATGGCCGACCCGCCCACGCTAAATCAGTAGAATCAGAGGCAGTGTACATTGTAATTGTATAATAGAGGAATTATATATTCGATACTCTGAGAAAGTGACGTCCCATTTATTCGTCCATCTTGAGGTATCCACGGCCAAAGATTATGGTGGCACAAAGCTGAGGCTCTAATCTCTGCCGGCTGCACTGAAGGTATTTTTCCACGTGTGACTTATCATTGATTATTTACTAACATCTCTCCATACTTATTAGGGTGCTTTTTATTTTGAATACCTTTAAAAATCCCTGCCTTTTCGATTAAGTCGTTAATAATATTGGTGTTTAGAGTAGCCAATTATGATGACAAGAGCCATGACAGTTTGATCGCCTCATTCGACCGTAATATGGACACTTTTAAAATATATTTTAAAATCTTATAAAATATTTAACATTGACAAAATTTATCTATAACTATAGCTAATGAGTGATTTACTAACAATTTCAGGACCTATTGACTGACCTGCTCGCTTACCAGACTTAAATCGTCTGTACTTTTATTTCTAAATTTATCAGAAGACGATTATTTACACAACGCCCATTTATAGTGTTTAAACACTTCTTCAATTTATTAAAACACTTTGCCTGTGAATCCGAGAAAATCCTGAAGTAAAACGAATACTATTATAGGCTTGCATTTAAGGGCAAGGTGGTAATTTTAAGCATTTCCAGTAAAAGTAAATGGCTACACATGGATGGAAAGCAAAAATGGCTATAGCTCGTAAATAAGATCAAAGAGAACACTTATAAATAATATGAACTTTCTCACTATGTTTGTATCCCGAGTCCACCCCCAAAAGAAACTTTACATTTTAAGGTACATCCTGTAAAATAAAAGAATATTAGTAAGATTTATAGCTGTTAAAAGGTTCCCTTACTATTTAAATCATAGAAAAGCTATTTTACGAATTGTTAGGAATGGTTCAATCGTGTAGACTATATCAAAATAGCCCTTATATAATCGATAAGGACGTGTGACATCGTTCTTACCCTCACCTATCTCTCTCTCTCTCTTTCTCTCTCTCTCTCTTTCTCTCTCTCTCTCACCAAGTTGTGGAATAGTTAGCTACCTGGTAATGCCTGTGTTAGTGACTTGTCATAGAAACATTCTAGAAAGGACGAGGCGGTATCTGCAGTAGACACAAAATGTGAAGGGGTTTGTTGGTGTTGAGGCAATGATAGAGTTCGCCGTTCTGGCAACAGAGCGTTCTGCTGGTTTCTTTCTCACTTGACGCAGTAATTAAAAATATTTCCGTCAGTGACTCTTAGAACAGATTTCCCAAGTGACATTTGAAATTGTTAATCTAAAACTTTATCAAAAGTAAATAAAAAAATAAGTAGAAATGTAGGGCATACCAAACACAAATAATAAACATCAATTTTTATAATAGGATTTTGGCTGAAGAAAAGGCGTAACCTTTCAGAGGTCCACTCATTTTTTAGGTCAGGATGGCATTGCCGTAATAGTAAATAATTAACAAACATATTATAATTTTAACACACTATAGAACGTGATAGATCAAACACAAATATGTATACTTTCGTTATTTAATGTAAGTATACAAAATGTGAAAATTAAAAAAAATAGGTAGCTTAGTTGCTTTTTGCTAAACTATAAATTTAGATTTTGGACACATCTCGTGGTCACTTTTCTAAACTGGTGTCATACGCTGAACCATCAAGTAGTGCAGGTCACGCACAGCCACATTTTAATAATAACTACTAGTTCTACTATCATATATTCATACGTCAATTAATGTGTTTTGCAACTGTCATTGTGATAATTAATATTATAAATTCCTATAAACTAATATAAAATATATAGTAAAAATGCTATCAATGTTGACCTCAAAATTTTCTTCCTACAAAAGTGCAACTGTAACCATTTATATTCGTACCAATGCTAGGCAAACATATTTTGATATACATTTAAATTACTACAAATACTTTGAATTATTTGATATGTAAAGAAATTAAGAAAAAAATTTGAAATAATTTCACCTTACATTATTCAAACCAAAATACCCTGAGTTTCTTAACTAATGGATATTTGAAGCACCTTTTATAAAACGCAGACATATTCTGGGCAATTATCATTGCTAACATTTCACTATATTAATAGTTATGTATTGGGATACTTAGCACACATAAGCATTATTCAAATTTAAACACTGATGTTTTATATCTGTAGGGGTTTTAAAATATTTATGTTAGATTTTTAATTTATCATTCGAGTTAAGAGCCTGCTTCATATAATTATGTATCTCGGGCAAAAAAAAACTTCGAGTCGTCTAGTGCCAGTTACGCCGTCCATGACAGCTCTCTGACTTCTTTATGGTTGCCTTCTATCTACAGGACCATCACAGTTAATCCATCTACTTAGCCATATGGAGGCAGTTATTGAATACACATTTCAAAATGTTCGCAAACATTTTCCATAGGTTTTAAAAGTAGACTATAACCAAGAGGATGGCGTCACATCTTCTCTAGTACGACGGTGTTGGGATCTAAAAGGGGCTGAGAAATATTTTAGATGATTTAATTTTTTTTTAACTAACCCTTTTTTTACAAATAAATAGTTATACTAATACATCCACTTCATATATTATGAAAATGTCACTTTTGATTTATGGTTTTTATAATAATTTATCTATTAATTACATTTTCCGCGTACCATATATTCAAACCCTTCCGGAATATCCGAATATTTATTATTAAGGTAAAAGTGGAGTAGGTATCATTTTATAGAAAGTGTGCAGGAATACTGGAAAGCAATTTAAGGAAAAATAACTCAGTTAACACGGACAGGATTTGAACCCGACCGTCCATTACAGATAAACCAGATCAGATGAGACCCCCTCATTTATGAGCATGTCAACTGACGTGGGGTTGCTTGCTACATTTTAAATTAAAATTATAATTTATAAAAAATATGTATGTATGTAATTTTAAACTAAAATTCGGGAAAAAAATATTTTTAAAAAACATGATGAAGTTGTAGTAAGGAAGCAGATATAAATTGATTAAAGAATTCAATATAATTCAATAATTGATGAAACCAATAGATTATTAACAGTGAACCATAAACAAGTTTATAAAATATCAGTGTGATTTAATAAAAGTGAATAATATTAATTTGCTATATAACTTAGATAAAAAACCTTGAGTAAAACACATTAAAATGTGAGTCAGGTCACAACACATAACATTAAAAATATAACACATTAAAAGTTAACATGAATTCATATACTGGAAAAACGTTAAACTTGGTATAATGTTGAATGAAAATATTATTAAGATTGAGCTATTATAATAAGACTAACTGTAATAAATGACAATTGATAATGTAATAAAAAAAATTTAAGAAAATAAATTTTATTGAATTCTAAATTCCTTAGCTGAATTTCCTTGTTCCTTGTGTGGCATCCGAGAGATGGCCTTAATTGACATAAATGTGACATGTTTCGGCGTGCAACGGCGCCATACTTAGACTAAATCAAGAAAAAACAAAGAAAGAATGATAGGTTAAGGTTAAAGACAATGGGCTTTGGTCATAAAGAAAGATTAAGTAAAACAGATTAGAAATTGACTCTAAAATTAAACTAATGTGACGAATGAAATATCATATTTACCAGTGTGTACTGCCCAGTGAGCTTCTCAGGTTGAAAACCAGAATAAAACTGATTAAAATCAAGACAGTTAAATAAAGGAAGACAATATGTAAAATTAGAAACGTCTGACAGTCAAAGATAATGATAAAAGTAAAGAAGGTATGAGGTGACTTTGTGTGAGGGTATTACATTATCAATTGTCATGTACTACAGTTAATCTTGTTATAATAACTCAATCTTAATAATATTTTCATTCAACATTATACCAAGTTTAACGTTTTTCCAGTATATGAATTCATGTTAACTTTTAATGTGTTATATTTTTAATGTTATGTGTTGTGACCTGACTCACATTTTAATGTGGTTATACTCAAGGTTTTTTATCTAAGTTATATAGGAAATTAATATTATTCACTTTTACTAAATCACACTGATATTTTATAAACTTGTTTATGGTTCACTGTTAATAATCTATTGGTTTCATCAATTATTGAATTATATTGAATTCTTTAATAAAAAAAAATATTTCTTCATAAAAACATGCTATTTATAAAATATCTGATTAATTCAGAGAAATGCTTGACTTTCACCCTTAAAACACGTATCTAGTGCAGTCGCCTTAAAAGTGTCCTCGTTTCGTGAGTACCTCGACTGCTGTGTGTACGGAGACTCGTGAAAGTTTAACTATATCTTCCTGTGTACCCATATGTTACCCTAGCTTCAGTAAGACTGCTTCTCTCTCTTCCCGGACTTTGGTGTCCCCAGGGGTTGTATTTGTGGTCGGAATATCCGGGAGTAAAACGTCCCTCCTTCCTTCTCCTACCCCAACAACATCCGCTTTTTTTTTAACCCCCCTTCCCCTTCTATTCCTATGTCTTCCCTGTATTTATTCATCTAATGTTCTACGCTAGCTCTTTCCCGCAACTTTTTTTTTTCATTCTTTCTTAGCTTTGTGTTATCACCACTTATTTGCTTCTTCTTTTCTCCGTGACACTTTTACTGTCTTGCTAGTTGTAGTCCTGTCGCGAGGCAGATTGTCCTCGACGTTTTATTGGATTCACGGCTGTTTGTTCTCCCTGCCGTCGACGTCTTTCCCCCTCTCCTCAACCTTTCACATTACCCTCACCCAAACGTTTTTGCGACACTAGATTCTAAGTTTGTTGTTTCCTTTTATTAGATCCCCTTCTACATCCTTCTTGAGTACCTATTTATATGTCTTTAACTCCCGTAATACATCAGATCCGGTCCCACGTCTCGCTTAAGGGTCAGTCTCAGTTTAAAATGACACGTGTAGTATCCGTCAGTAAAGAGAGCTATGACGACATTATTTTCTTTTTTCTTTTTTACAAAGTAAGACCTGTGTTATTGGTCAATATTGAGCTAACCCGTATTAATGGGCATGTGAACTAAAATCAAAATAACCTATTTTGGTTGACCGATGATGGAGAAATTGGTGCTTGAATCTCAAACAAATGTAGTGATAACTGTTTGCTTTAAATGATTTCCTACATTCCATCCACCTGATTGCGGGAACTTTAACCTATACATTCTTCCTTCCTAAATCCATTAGTATAATTATTCAGGTAGGCTGTACGGGTAGTAAGAGACGGAGTAAACAAGACTTTTGATCACTATCGTGAAATATATTAGTCTAAAACTCTAATCACATTACAGGCTTTCGCCTGTGGTGGGCGCGGGGATAGAAGTGGATAGAACACATCCAGTGTAGTAGTACCCTTCCCTCGTATTCAAATAACAGCTAGTCTACCCTACATATAGATATAGTTTCATTGATCTATTAAGAACCTTGTCTGCTAGTTGAAACAGTTCGTCCAATATAGCTTAGCCATACATATATTAAAAGTCAAATTGCTCTATAAAGACACGATAGTTTAAAAAATGGCATGATATATTTTAATATATTCATATGCCAAGATAAATATTCCACAGCTGTCACGTTTGATAAATAAATATAAATAATTTTATTCGAAAATTGACTATGTTGCACATATTTCTTATGAACCTAAAGGGGTTTTATTTTCCCCTTTTAGCGGTCAGGCTATACATGTAGGAAATTAATACCCTTCCCATTACGACGGTTTTAAAACCGTCGCTTCACCAAACAATAGGAATCGGTTAACGATACCTACGAAAGTATAACAGGGACGACAATACGACGATGGTAAGATAACGCGAACGTTTTATTGAGCCATAAGTTATTTGTGTAGCGTTCAAACATTGTTATACTTGAGTAATTAAAATGTTATCTTCAAATCCAACAGATTAGGGTATAATGCCAAAAATAAATCCCAACTATTAAAGGACTCACGCTAGGTTAATAAACTGATACACTCTTTAAATCTTAAATGAAACATGTAGACATTGACTAAAAATATTGACTCTAGTTAATACTTACTCTATTGTTATTTCCACAAAGCAATTTTATAGCTAATTATATTGTTAATTATGCTAGTATTTTTATTCACCATATGTTACTATCCATCCACGCTATTTGTACGGTAGAATTAATAGGTAAATACTCTGATTTGTAACAAATAATATTATTAAAATTTGGCAAATACGAAAATATTGATACAATCATGTCAAACAAATATGTAAATAAGTATTTTTGGCATAACACTCACGTAGTCAGCTGAAAAAAAAATCCATACCAATAAATAAATCCACTCTAAACCAATCCCTTAACTATTGTGAGATAGTGTATAGTGAATGACCTAACAGTGGTCAGATTCCAAAGGCTCAAAAACCGTGTTAAATATTTGTTTGAACTCCAATCACGTGATCATATTTCCCCAAACTATAAGAGAATAACGAACTTCACACTTTATGACCATCATAAATTAACTATTGACCTCCAACTCCCCACAATACCTCTATTCACGTATACGATCAATAAACTGTAATATTAATTTCACCACTCCTTTGCAATAAAACTTTTTTTTATTTATTCCTCTTTATAATTACAATCACTTCTAAAATTCTTTCACTGTTTCAACTTATTGCTTAAGGAATATTATAACCAACGATATAAATAAATTATAATTGAATTGATTCAAGCTAAAACTTGCAAAATAAAATCTGCGTGGGGGAAGTCAGTCTTGAGATTGGGGAATGTAATATGTGTATCATTTGTTGTGTGTATGTGTTTGTGTGTTTGTGTGTGTGCATGCACGCGCACACGTGATTAATAATGTAACCTAGCCTAAGCGCAATGTCTCTTTTCAAATAAACATTAACAATATTTTACCGGTGTTCCCATGTTACGAAACATATTTTATTTAGCTCTAGATTTTCTATATCTATATATTTGTGTAGCTTATGTTTTAATCGTAATTCTTGGTTGAATGTAAAAAAAAAGTGCTAGCCTTAACTTTGCCATCAAAGTCGATAATTGTTATTTTATTATTATTATTATTATTATTATTATTATTATTATTATTATTATTATTATGTATACTTGAAAGTAGACCTAGTAGCTTTTCTAGCTGCCAGATGAAAATTATACTCTAGTTTTTAGCTTGTGGACGCTAAATACCCGACATAAACCATTTATTATTATTATTATTATTATTATTATTATTATTATTATTAGCACCGCGTCTTACTACCCGTTCGGGTCATACGCACTTACGCTAATGTGTAATGGTAGGGTGATTGTGAGATGAAATGAAGGACCTACAGTTTAACGTGGAATCCGAACCACGGTGGCAACCTGGCATTCCACACATTCACAAGATACATAAACAATTTGAATCAAATAGACAAATCTGTTATTATGCTTTTAGTGAGGATTACTCCATCCAGATATCATATTCTGAAAATTGAAAAATAACACCTGGACACGGAAATCAAACTTGGACCTTTGGCTTAGTACGCCAATGCTCCAGCCACTGAGCTAGCCAAGAATCGTCCCATGCTCAGGGTCATTTTTCACTTTTAGGTCGAAGGTGGCTGCGTTATCTGTTAGTTATTATTATTATTATCACCGCGTCTTACTACCCGTTCGGGTTATACGCACTTACGCTAATGTGTAATGGTAGGGTGATTGTGAGATGAAATGGAGGACCTACAGTTTAACGTGGAATCCGAACCACGGTGGCGGCCTGGCATTACCCACATTCACAAGATGTCTTGTCAGAGGTGAAGGAAGGGTTTGGTAATCAGATAAATCTGTGCCGGGACCGAGGATTGAACCCCAACTGCCAGCACAGAAGTCTGACACCTTACCCCTAGACCACCAGGTTACCATCTGATAGTTCATGATCTTAATAAAATCACACATTTGTAGTCGACGATTTCCGTACATCCATCATAGACTCTGCCTTAAAATATGAGTGAAGAATGACCGTGAATACGGGACGATTCCTGGATACCTCAGTAGTTAGAGCATTGGCGTACTAAGCCAAAGGTCCCGGGTTCGATTCCCGTGTCCAGATGTCATTTTTCTATTTTCAGAATAAACAATTTGGTAAATGTGCTACACCAAGTGGATCCGACCAGTTGTTTTGTGTGTGTTTTTTTATTCTCAAGGACTATTGGCTCAAAGATTTTACGCAAGAGTGACAGTAAAAGTTTATATTTTTTTACGTTTTTTAAGTAGGACGTGTAAATAAAAGTGTCGTTTTTGTATTTTACTGTTTGGGAAACCATGTAAGCGTGACAATTATACCGTACCTAAAAATAAATCTAAATCCAAAAAGAGAAATGTGTTTTTTTTTGTACCCATTTTTTCTAAAGCGTCGTGTGTACTCTCACAGGGATGTGTCCAAACGGCATGTATAAGATAAAACTAGCCGGCACGTAGTGAGATAACGTGCAGTGACGTCACATGCTATAAACGGCCACCCAGTCTCCCCCCCCCCCCCCCTCACACATTCAACCCATCCCTTCTTTCCTTTCTCAACATTCAAAGTACGTGCAGTTGGAGAATCCACACCCTCGCCCTAACTTTTACTACCACACCCCTATGGCGCTCGCGACTTGTAGCATCGGACTGTCGCTGGGTCGGTTAGTTAGTGGGTCAGGGGGTTGAAGAGAGAGGTACTTTTTATGCGAGTTTATCCTCAGAGTAATGGAGTAGCCGTGTTGACGGTAACTGTGTGTTGTTAGCTTACACCTTTGTTTAAAATGCTGTATCCCATTATCTGTTCGCTTGTCACTCACACGTGACAAAATAACATACTCAACTAGAGACAATCTCCCGCACCCCCACCCTCCCTCTTTTTCTAATCTCTTTCACTTTGTTTTTACTGTCAATATTTGATAGGGCTGCCACAGCGTTGATAGTGTAAAAGGACCTTGTCACAGAAGTCCAGAGCTCGATTCTTTAACAAGACTATAAGACAAATGTTCAATTTATGAGATCTACTATACTTTCACGTATCCATACGTCAAATTATCGGTTATTCATCTGTCACGTTTGAATTATATTGACAATACCTTTAAGTTAATAATGATATAATAGTAAACATGCTGTTAATTTTAGTAACAAAAAAATATATTGTATATTCCTATGAAAATTTGGACTATCAAACTTTCCACTAGCTAACTGAAGGGGCTTCACGATTTCTCGACTTAATCTTTTGTGTCTTTATTTTACGATTACAGAGCTCAAAGACTTACTAGCAGTTCGGGCTATCTGCATATCTACAATGATAGGTTAGGGATGAGCAAAGTATGGTTTTCAATAAACACAGAATACAATTTTTTACACTAGGGTTTTTTTATATATGTTTCAATATCACGTTAACACGAAAATAATTTTTTAATAAATCATAGAGTTTAGAGTTTATTTACCCGTTCGCATTATATTATACGCTTAGGTTACATTAGTCACACTGATGGAGTAGGAATGAGGGAGGTAGAATTTTAAAGTAAATATACCCACATTTACGCACGTGGAAAGAAAGTAGATAGCGATTTAGGAAAAAATACGTCAATTCATCTAGCCAAGATAAGAAACCAATCCTCCTCATTGCTATAGAACCACGCAAGACGTGACTAACGCCTTACACTACGAAGCCCACTGGCAAGTGTTATCAGGATAGTTAAGTGTACATCTCAGCAGATAAGATTCATTTTCATATTTTATTTTATTACAAATTAATTTGAGAAGGCTTTTAAAAACTCTCAACATAGAGGTTTGTAATTAGTATAAAATAGCGGACAAATATAATTTGTCCCATTTTAATAGAGTAGGATTTGGCTAGTTTAACATTGGTTAATTCTAAAAATGGGATGATTTGAACCTACCATGATTCCCCATGAAATTCCTATTTAAATAAATGGTACAAAATAACATTTACTTCTAATTTTAGAAGGAAATATTTGGACATTTCAAATTTCGAAGCCTATATATATATCGAAAATTTTTGTATAGTTTGTAATACTAATTTTAAATCTAAATTAACTATCTTTTTTAAATCATCCCATAATCTAAGAATGTCACATAAAAATAGTTATGACGCACAGTAAAAGAGAAAGATTGGAGTTCTGCACCAAGGTTGTGTAGTTTTCTTAGAAAAGAATAGAATAATTATGTAATAACGCAAAGCCCTAAATAGACAGAATTAAGTATGTAATATTCGTATGTTAATTTATCCTACTTTTTAAATTTTTTGTTTAAATTTTTATTGTTTTTTACGGGCAGACTACGTATATAATGTGTGTATGTGTTCTATATAACGTACTATATAAAATGTGTGTTCATATGTAGAGTATTTTAAGGCTATTGATTTATTGCTTACCTGCTGCCTATATTAAATTAAAAATTATTAATTCGAATTATTTTAGATATCCCTTGGACTTCAAATTAAATAAACTGTTCTGTATAATAAAATAACAACTTAGAAAAAATCCTAAGATGATAGGTCAATATAGTAAGGAACTTAAATATTAAAAGGGGGTGAGATTTAGAGATTTAGAGATTTAAATCTTATCCCTTTTTAATATAATAACTAATAATATAAGCTGTTAATAATATAATTATATATATTTTTTAAATTTATATTTTCAATAAACTGGACATATTTTTTATTTGTTTCATTAAAATAATATTTAAAGTATCTTCTGCGTAGTCAATTTTCCTTATTGCATTTTAAATAATCCTTTGAATTATAAAAGGCAATTGCTTTCTCACTTCTGAAATGCATCCTTAATTAGCAATCTAGAAAACAAAACAAATAAAAAGGAATACATTTATATATTTTCATAAAAATAATTCAATTGTACTAAGCATCAAAATAAACTGTTCACAATAACATTAAAGAGACGACAATCAATATTATTTAATGCTTTCTATATTTAAAAAAGTGTAAAACCAATCATTCATATCTATTGAAATCCTCTGTGAATTAATGTACTGTACCCGGGATATATTTGGCTTACATGTAATATGACGACTGATACGAAATAGAATTAGGACAGCACTGAACCTTTCAAAGTCAAATTAGTCATTATATTTTGGCCTACTCATTCAAACGATTGAGTTCAAACTATAGATATTCACAGTAAATGTATTGCTTTGATTAGCTATTTCCGTCAAAATAGTCTACCAGTCAAAGTTAATGTAGTTTTCGTCATGTAAATCTAATCCCAGTCATATATATTATTCAACACACACACAACAAATATTAATGGGAGTTATAATCTATGTTAGTAATTAGGTTTTAGAAGGAAAGTCAGATTTTACAAAACTATTAAAATACTTGTCAAAACCAAATGTGTACCCTCAGTTGTTTATTGTATAAAAAACGATCTATATAATATATATATTTATACAAATACTATTTTATTTCCAAAATATTTTCATTTGAATTTCTAACTTGACAAGAAATGGGATTTTTTTAAAATTCAGTTAATATAAAATAATAAATTGAGTTTGACCTTAAATGTATAGCTCAATCAACTCTTAATTTTATGAAACTAATTTCAAACTTTACAAAAAATTCCACTTGGTTTTGCTAACCGATCGATAAAAAAAATCAAAATTTAGAACATCTCATTTTTGAATTGATTGGTCATAGACCTATATAAAAAGTTAATATAATATTATTTAACTAAAATTGCTAGATCTCATTTTATGAAAGGATAAGACAATAATAAAAATGATTAAATCAATTAATTGAACAGAATATTAATAATGAATTTCATTAGATAAGCTAATAGAAAACTATTGAGGTCAATTAATTGCGATTTTACCCGCTTCAGTGGCCGAATGGTCTAGGTAAGGCATCACTCTCGTATTAGACTTACTGATGATTATGATGATGATGATGATGATGATGAGTGAGATCGGGAGATCGGGGATCATGTTCCAATCCTGGTTGGGTCTACAAAGCCTTGTTTTTTCTAAATGGTTTTCAACACTACTTCCACGTAAATGCGGCTAGATTAGCCTATTATAATAATTATCAAATTTTGCATAATCTAAACAGGTCGTAAGACGTGGTGATATAATCAAATTATTGATAACTCTGTCAGGATGGCTTTGTTGGGTGTGGTTGAGTAGCAATGAAAGCTACTGTGGGGTTCACCAGTAGTAATTTATTTTGAGATTAGATGAATATTACTAGAACATGCAGAGTGTGATACTGGTTAGCAAGTTTAGTTTTATATATTTTAAGGAAGGTCCTGTATTTTAGAACAGCGGTTCCCAAACTGGTTGTAAATACCACCAGTGGTACGTACATTCATTCTCGGTGGTACTCTCTGAGAAGCCAAACAAAACAAACAAATTAAAGTAGGAAAAAATGAGATCTCATCAGATCTTAAAAATATATTAGAACCAAATTTAATCAAAAATAGAACAGATTTAAACAGTTATTGAAGTCCCACTTCGGTCTAATGCGCTACTCTTACAGTATACTAGACTGCCGATGACGGGGAGATCGAGGTTCGAATATCGGTCGAGTATACCGAGAGTGGTTTTACAAAATGGTTTTTAAACTCACCCTCCATGCAAATACGGGTACACTTCCTATAACTATAGCCTTTCTAATCCCTAAAATAATTAGAGTAGCAAAAACAGGTAGAATGGGTAGTGAGACGTTGTGCTAAAAAAATCAGTGATTGAAGGAGTGGCAGATGTGATTTTAGCTCGAACAGCGGGTGCATCAGCGCAGTCTTGTGTTATAACACTGAGCACCATAAAAAATGTACCAAAATATTAAATACTCAGCATTATCTTGGAGGTACTCCAAAATACGAAAATTGTTGAGGTGGTACGTCATTCAAACAGCATGGGAACCACTGCTTTAGAATATTTGCGAGACAATAGTCCCTCCCCAGTACTTCCATTCATACTTGGGATATTATCTCAGTCTTACTGTCGCTCAGGCAGTGAGTGACACATCACAAAGCACTAGGAGATGGATCCTTAAGGTGCGGCCGAAGGGATCACAAGTATTTTTACAGTTTTTATAAAATTTAAATTTTCTGGTCAAAATAAATCAAATATTTATCCATAGCAACATAGAGTTTAGTTTTCTGCAAACGCTAATATCAACAGATCTTTAATATCTGTCAAGGGTGTCCTGGAATTTTGTCAAAACATTTTAAACAAAAATAAAATGTTTTTGCAACATTACAGGACACACTTGACAGATATTCAATATCTGTTGATATTAGCGTTTGCAGAAAACTAAACTCTATGTTGCTACTGGATAAATATTTGATTTATTCTGGCCAACAAAATTTAATGTTATAAAAATTGTAAAAATTACTCGCTCTCACTTCGATTGCACCTTAACTAAGACTCTCAAGTCCTTCCTTCCTCTCCCCGCTATGGACGAAGCTTGGGGTCTTTATAGTCCAAAATAGACTCTCCCCTCTCTATAATAAGTTTTCCATAACTACTAATAGTTTGTTTGCAAGTAGGCATAACACAAGTTGACAAAAAAAACTATTTTGCTTGCGCATGACTGTTGATATAGTAACTGTTGACAGTAGTGACTTTTATTACGTCAGTCTTGTACAATTTAATAAAACGAAGTATTGCCAAGTTTTGATATATTTTTAAAAATACAAATAGTTTGAGGGTAGTTTATATAACTTATTTTTGATACTTTTTTTTAAATGTGTAAATTAATTTGTTCACAATTTATGTTGTAAGAGTGTTTATTGTTATTAACAAGACTATATGATTGATTCTTTAAGAAACAGTTTCGTAAAGGTACTTTAATAAAATTCTGCTTTTGAATTTATTTATTTGACTATCTATAATGTACCATTTATTATATTATTATTTTATATGTATTGATAGTATGTATCAAAAGCTACAGCTGAATACTACATGAATTGATGTATGAATATGTTAAATTTATATAAAATTTTACCCGTCAGATAAGGATCTTCCAATGAAAAATGACTGTAGCCTGCAAATCATGTGGATGCCTCATTACTACATGGTTACAACTTTAAAATGTAATTTTTGAGTTATTAACATTAATAAACTCAGAATATCACAAAGATCATGGTTAAAATAAATATGAAAAAAAGAGGTATTTAATTAATCCAAATAGTTGGGTTAATGCATTCTGCTACGAACTGTTTTACTTGAATATTGAATAGCTAGTGATTTTGGAGTATATCACTTTCACACTGATGTATCTATGTGTGTTTATGAAATGTAAGATAGCTGTAGGGTATGATGTCTCTCTACCGTCACCACGCGCTCTTGAACTCTGGGCCCACCTTGTGTGGCACTAGAGGCAGGTCACGCGGTCTTGCTCTCTGGCTTCGACGCGGGTGGGACCACAGTTCAACTCCCATCACCTTTCATTGTGGTTGTTTAGACATGATGCCAAAGAGCGGTATCGGACATTGTTCTTGATTTAGATCCTTCCGATTGTAATATAACAGAAACCTGTAGATTTTAAATGGTTAAAAGGCTTTCGGCTGTAACCAAGTTATAAATGTTAAATGTGTGGTATCGGACATTGTTCTTAATTTGGGTCACCTCTGATTGTAACATAACAGAAACCTGCAGACTACAAGTGATTAAGTGGCTAAAAGAATTTCATGAGCATCACCAGACAATAAAGAGGGTTTCAAAGCAGACCTAATTTTAAAAAAAACCTAAGTAAACCCGACATTTTTAATGTTTATTATTATTATATTTATTTATTCCAAAAGATAGCTAGTTCATTTACTCAACATAGATCCTTTTCGTCCTATTTCTTTGGCTACGATTAGGTTAAATCGCCGATAGTCAATATGTACACTAAAGTATACATTAGATTTATGCTTTAATAATAAGATATTACCACATAATGGGAACGTGGACTAAATTTCAAGATGATTTTGTCTGAAAATCTGGTGATAGGAAAGTCTGGGTTCAATGCCCAACTAAGTACAGGCACTAGTCAAAGGTTTTTTCTAGAGATTTTTTCCACACTAGTTACACGAATATGGATATAGCTATAACCACCATCCCTACCCTATTATTGTAACTAAACTACGATAGCTCGGAGTGGAAGTATTTCACTATGTATGAAAAAATGTATCACTCCTAGTATAAAAATGATATAACTAATGTTTCTTATGAACTTGATGTTTCAGGTGTTTATCGGTGTCGAAAATATAAATGACAACACGCCCCTGACAGAAGAACCAGTGTACTACATATCTGTACTGGAGAACACTTCGGCGGTTAAAGTCGTGTTGCACGTAAGAGCGGAGGATCGTGACTTCGACCCTGGTCAAGAGTATCCTATCTTATCACCGCAGGCAACAACGATAAGTTCTTCTCCCTCGACAAACACACCGGTAAGTTAGCCTTACACTGAGGAAAAAACCTATAAGTTACTCTTCACACTAAGTCGATCTTCCACCGTAAGCAACATAAATAAGTTCTTAACCCTTGACAAACACACCGTTAAGTCAACTTTATCACTGTGGGCAATGATGATAAGTTCTCTTCTTTGACAAACACACTGTTTAAGTCAACTTTATCACTGTGGGCAATGGATAAGTTCTTTTCTTTACAAACACACCGTTAAGTCAAACTTATCACTGTGGAGTGATGATAATTATTTTTCCTTGACAAACACATTTGTAGGTTAGCCCTATCTTCGTGATAATGATTATAAATTATTAACCCTTGACAATAACACCGTCAACCTTATCATATGGACAACGTTAATAATTATTCTCGGTTGAGAAACACACCAATCCTGTATGTGCTATACTATTACCTCTAGCCCTGACAAAAAGTTCTTATCCTTTGACAAACAACATACCGGTAAGTGGGCCTTATCACTGTGGATGATGATAAGTTCTCCCTTAACAAATACACAATAGTGTGACTCCCTTTTTTCAATTAGTTCGTTACCACCACAGTTATTAACGTCTGGCATAATCCAAGGAGTAGAGATTAATAGGGTAGGTTTAGTAGAAATGTACCGTATTAGCATGAGAGTAGATGGTTAATTCGTAGTGATAAATCACAATCATATGAAATACCACCCCCATATATTCCATTCAAGATTCACACCTTGAAATCGCTGTCACCGAAAATTTAATATATTCTAGCCTTATTCATTAAGTCGTATGACTATTTGTCTGATTTGTGTCTTACACTAACAATTGTATAAACATAGTTTATATGGATATTATATCATATATATTTATATTATATTTTAGGAAATTAATCAGTATTTACCGTACGGAAACTTAAATATCTTTATTGAGAAACAAATTATTGCTCCCGGTTGAGGTTGAACCAAGGACACTCATTCCAGAGCCATAAATATTAACCAGAACACTCACCTTACCAATTAGAAGGTTTATAAAAAGAGTATGATATTGAAATAATATATTTGAGCATAATGGGGCATGTGAGTAGGTCATTGTACAATTTCAACAAACTACACTAAAACATTAGAATTTTGGTTCTCTGGAATTATATAACTAGTATTATATCAAAGCCATGTTCATATTTTTATAGTTAGTGAAGATTAGGCGGCAAGTGGGTTCTACCTAGAAGTTATAGGTGTTATTAAATGTCACATCCCCCCCCCACCCCCCTCACTCTACTACCTCACGTTCGTCGTCTGTCAGGATGCTGACGAGGAAATAGTGACAAAACAGAATTTAAGAGTTTGATGGTGTTTATTGGATCGTGAAATCGTCAATACAGAAGAACTAAACTATAACAGATGTCATCTTCTGAAAATTGAAAAATGACACCTGGACACGGGAATCGAACCCGGGACCTTCGGCTTAGAACGCCAATGCTCTTACCACTGAGCTATCCAGGATTCGTCCCGTGCCCATGGTCATTCTTCACTCATATTTTAAGGCAGAGTCTTTGATGGACGGGTGGAAGTCGTCAGCTTATAAACATGTGATTATATAAGATCACAGCCATCAGACAACGCAACCACCTGCGACTCGGTAGTTGGCAATGTATTTAAGCCAATTGACAATTATATTATATTATATTATAATTGTATAATTGTACCGAGTCGCAGGTGGCTGCGTTGTCTGATGGCTGTGATCTTATATAAACTCATGTTTATAAGCTGACGACTTCCACCCGTCCATCAAAGACTCTGCCTTATAATATGAGTGAAGAATGACCATGGGCACGGGACGAATCCTGGATAGCTCAGTGGTAAGAGCATTGGCGTACTAAGCCGAAGGTCACGGGTTCGATTCCCGTGTCCAGGTGTCCAGGTGTCATTTTTCATTTTTCAGAATATGACATCTAAGTGGTACTTGCCTCACTAAAATGCATAGATAATAGCTTCGGCTATTTTATTCATTATAACAGATGTGACTAACTATCTAGGTTACAGCTAGTTACACATAGAATGATTGTTACACAAGCATTCACGACATGCCATATTCCCGTGACCCGCGTGGACCAGGTGGGATTCAGGGGGCTTGATAAAAAAAAACTCTGAGACGCAAGTTCTCCTCCAAAGGTATCAAGAGATTCTCCTGTTAGTCATAAATGCCATATTGAATGTGTTAGTATCTCCCTAATCTCTTTACCCTTCTGAACAATCAAATAATAATTAAGTCTTTCAAAAGGATATTTGTAGTACAAATTCAGTTCTCCCCATACAGAGAGAGGCAGGGCTATTTTAAAAAAGGGGTTTGACTCTTTACCTTTAGGCAACTAAACACTCTAACCACGATCATAATCAAACGCCAATGTTTTAAATAGAAAGAAAGGGAATAAAATGGGTAGTTCACCATTTGAGGCCTCTTGTTTATCTGCCGATAGCACTTCCCCTCTTCCGCTTATGGGTATGAACACTCAATCTACTATTTGCTCCTAGACAACACTGAATTGCATTTACAAATTATATTTTCCTTATTTCCTTTTCTAAATAGGCATAATATAATTCCACGTAATTTTAATCTACATCACGGCAAGAATAGATCAAATGGCTGAAACTGTAGATAATAATTTTAAAAAAACAACACCCCTTCAATAAAACGATTTAAAGGTCGAATTTTTTGTTAAATGTATGAATATTCTTAGATGTATTTAATAATGGGTGGTGTTTCAATGTCATATATCCAAAACTATCCGAATAAAACAAAATACGTTAACATGGGAAACCCCAGCTGGCCTTGCTTTCGTCAAAGTAAGCAACGTTATTAAGATTGGTATCCTCATGTCATTGAATTTAAATTAGTGGAAAAATAATGTCTGGATACGGGAATTGAACCCAGGAATCTTTACTCGCAGCGTAAGGTTGAATCTGTGATGGACGTGTGGAATCGTGTTACTTATGAGTGAACAGTAGTACGCAAGCTTGCCTATAAAATGAAAAAGTGCACAAAAAAACGTATTATGGGTTATCAGATACCACAAATAAGTGTGACTCTGGACGATTCTACACGTCCATAACAGACTCGGCCTTAAACTATTAAGTGAAGGATAGCCCTGAGCACGGACGGAATCCTAGATATCTGAGTGGTGGAGCATTGATGAGCAAATCCAAAGGTTTCTGGGTCGACTCTAGTGTCCAAGTGTCATTTTTCAACTAATTAAATGAAACGAATTGTGGTTTCGTCCATACAGACTGACAGTGCTTTAATTACAATGATTTGCAACCTTTGTGTTGATATTCATCTACATGTTATCCTAATGACATCCTATTTTCATCCTAGCTTCCTAGAACAAAAAAACTATTTTAAACCACATACTACGTTTGTCGAGAGATAATATACATTCCACTAAATTGAGTGTGTTACATAATACTCCAATAAGATACTACCATATATTTTGAGTATGGATACTAAAAAAAACATTAATATTACTTTGGGGTTGGGGGATTAATAAGTTTGAAACCATAAAACATACGCCTTTGGTACGTCCCTGTGATATATTCTCCCAGCGCATTTTTCTGACATTAACATTTCGTGAACATTGTCGCTAAGTTGAAAGAAATACGGATGGTACTGCCAAAACTTCCCTTTATATAAGTAGAGATGGATGGAGAACTCTAAGCCCCCCCACCCTGTTCCATCCCGTTGCTAAATTGATGAGGACAAAGGACCTTCAGGCGAATTTCTAGGACTCTTGCCAAATGATCCTTACATATATTAAAAAGGGCTTCAGACTTCTAAAAGTCTAACTCTGGCTAACAATTGGATGGATCATGAAGTTCTCACTCACTTTCAAGTCCTTTGACTAAAATTTAGACTGCCTCACAAACCAAGGTATCCGTTCATTTGAACAGGATTGAAGTTTATAAATTTGTAATTATACACTACTGAGTCACTCACTGACATTAATGTATACCCACTTTCAGATAAGCTAGAAACTTGAAATTTGGTAACTTATAACGTTTAGCCTGTAACTGACGGAAAAATTCCAAGAAGTTAAAAATTAATTTTTAACCCCCTAAAAAAATTCAAAAATGTGGAGAAACTTTAAAGTCGGTGTGGACCTTTCTTTGGAGGTCCCTTGTGACAAAACGGTAAGACCTATCAAAAAACTGCTCTGGAATTACATTAGTTTACATCCACTTGCAAATAAAACTCAATGGGGGTTGGGGGAGTAGCCCCCTACGAGCAAAGCGAGTATGTATATATACAGGGATGGATGGAGACAGGGGAACAGGGGACATTGCTTCCCTGGAAAGAATTTTCCTGCTCTGCTGAAATAAATTTTCCTACTCAGATATATTTCAAATAATATGAAACTTAAAGATGGCATTAAAGTCTACCCTAAATAACTTACATGTGTGCATTCAATTTTCCAAAATTTGCCGTAAAAGACCATATTAAATAATTTCTTGAGGTATCTAACATACAAAAATTATCAGGTCAGGAGCACTCTAAATAACTTCCAGGGCCATTCAAATTTCCCAAATTCCTATAGAATAATCACTCCAAATAGCTTCTAGATGCATGTAGATTTGAGGAATTTTCATTCAAGGACCATTTCAAATAGTTTTGGAAAGCATCCAATTTTTAAAAAAATTTACGGAAGGAGGACCACTCCAGATCGCTTCTAGAGCAGCGTTTTTCAACCGGTGTCCCGTGGTCCATTGGTGTGCCGTGATGGGTCAGCATATTTACCACGGGAGTTTGGGAAAAAATAAAAAAATAGAGCAAGAAAAAATTGAGGAATAAAAACAAACCTTTTTTAAATCGTGATCAACTTTATTATTTAAAAACCACACAATTATTATAATTATTATGATAAAATATATCATTAAAAAAACCTATGTTATGTCTTGACAATTTTAATATCTTGTTCGGAATGCCAAGAATTGAAAAAGGTTGAAAAGTGATATTCTAGAGGCATAACAATTTTTTTTAAAAGGGGAAATTTTCTCCAAAAAGCTGATGACTTATGAATTCATGAAAGTGTATTTAATGGACCTATAAAAACTTAGATAAGTGTTAAACCATGTCGGTGGACACGTGGTTTATGGCATCAATTTACTTTTTACTATATTTCTAGTAATATTAAGGTCGGTTACGAATCTCTGCCAGGTTTACTAAAGTAATATCCTCTCAAATGGTTCCCAAATCTACTTCCACGCTAGTGCAGGTATGTTTACTTATACAGTCCAACTTTATTACTCTTATATTAGAGTGAATATTCGTATAATCAGAACGGGTAGTAAGACGCAGCGCAAACACACACAAAAGAGTATATTAATCCAGGTACAGTACATTCACCTTAATTCATAACCGGCCCGTGGTGTAGTTGTCATGTCACCTAGCTACGGGCCTAAGGGTGGCGCGTTCGATTTCCGGCTGGTACCTGGGGTATCTTTCCTTTAAAGGGAATTGTCCCAATAGTCACCAGTGTTTGGTTAATTAAGCTTAAGTTAGGTTAAAACTCCCACCAGCTCTACAACTTACTATCATCACATCATCTCATAATGGGCACGACGTGTAGACAACCTCCTATGGTGTACCTGGGCAATGTTCTGTGCCAACGGAGCGCTAATAGTCTAACACATGAGGCGACAGAACTTGGATACCATATCCTTCCCGATCATATATGACATAATATGTATGTTATATATATATATATATACATACATAAATATCATCCCCTCTAATCAACGAGACATGGAAGGAACCTCATCGTAAAGAATGTGCGATTAGTACATTTGGGCGTCTCCTGGGCAACGGTACATTAATACTGGCTAATCTTTCCGCCAACTGAGCTAAAGATTTATGTAGCGTAGATACACCATTATTATTACCTAGGTTTATAGCCATATACCACATACATGTGTCAATCTTTTTTATATTTTATCAAAGGGTACACTTGTTTTTTGATTTTTTTTTTTTCACTGCATCTGACTACCTGATCGGAATGTACGCATAGCCTATATATTAATTATGATAATGGGGTAGGAATAAAACACCTTGAATTCTAAGGAAATTTACCCCCATTTAAGTGAAGTAAGAGGGGCAAACCATTTAGGCAAAACCACCCTAAATACACCCAGTCAGGATTCAAAACCCGAGCTACCCGTTATAGTCATACCAGTCTTACGTGAGATGTACCCGTTAAATTAGGGGTTTTCAAACTTTAAATTGCCATTGACCCTTTGGCAGTTTAGGGAAGTTAATTTACCTTCTCTCAGAATAATGTTTTTAAATTCATAAAATACATAGGACTGCAAAGGAAACGAGTTATATTAAAACACTGTTACCAAAAAAAATGTAATGATATAGTAACATAAATATATGCTTCTTTATAAGTGCATTAAATAACCAGACACATTTCAAATCTAGGCAAGCTAAAATTTAAAGTTTATATTTAAAAATATCTGTATGAAGGCTGATGTTCCCACAAGTTAGGACCCCCTTAAATATCCATGGACCCCTGTATAAGAACTCATGCGTTAGAACGTGTGACCACAGAAGCGGGTGAGGGAGAGATTTTTGTTTTTTATTAACGTGTATTTACTTCCTTTTCAAGTTATATGCGTATATGATAACTCGCTTTGCTCGTTGGGGCTTCGCCCCTAAACCCCTAGTGAGTTTTCTTTGCAAGTGGATGTAAACTAATGTAATTCCAAAGCCGTTTTTTTGATAGGTCTTAGAGTTTAGCCACAAGAGACCTCCAAAGAAAGGTTCGCTCCAACTTTAAAGTTGCTCCACAATTTTGAATTTTTTGGGGGGGTTAAGAATAGTTTTTTTTAACTTTTTGCAATTTTCCCGTCGGTTACAGGCTATAAGCTATGGGTTTACCAAATTTCAAGTTTCTAGCTCATCTGGAAGTGGGCGAGTCAGCCATGTGGCTTTATAGTATAGTGATTACTCTAATGTAATAGGTATGAGAAAGGGAGTATTTTATAGGTAATCTATCCGCATCTGCGTAAAGGATAGTGGGACACCACTTATGAAAATCCACCCTCTGTAGATCCGGCTGGGATTCGAACCCTGATTTCCACATATTCATCTAGTTTTAAATCATGAATATGGTGTGTTTGTAAAAAAAAATAAAAAATTGTTTCAAAATGTAATTAAGTTTGTTGAGTCGATCTTTCCCCGTGACAAAATAACCTATGCGTCAAATGATCTCCGCCTTTCAAGCTTCTGTCGCTTGAGGCAATAAAGTTAATTGCCAACACTCAAATTTGTCGTTACAAGAAGTTAGGAGGGAAGTTGCCCGTCAAAGTCACCCACGCTAGTCGTGTTCGATAAAACTTAAAAGTATATTTACTCCACCTCACCTCATTAAATTTGTCGAAACCCACATGGTCTAGCTCTCACGTTGGACAAGACTATTGAAGACAGGAAGATCTGGGGTTCGATCCCGGTTGGGTGCACTGAGAGTGTTTATTCCAGATGGTTTTCCATTCTTCCTCCTCGAAAATGTGAGTACAGTTACTCTAAATTAAAGCATCCTAATCCCTAAATCACTAGCGTAGTTAATACAAATGCAAAGATTACTACCTAAACAGGTAGTAAAACTAGGTGCTAGAAAAAAAGATAACGTGAGTAAACAACAACTTTTTTGGTATTAAAACAGTATGTTTAATTTAGCGCTTTAGAAACATTTAGATTACTTCAACACGAGATGTTATAATTAATTCAAACTAGGGCAGTACACCTAATGATTAATGCTCAACACACCAACCCCAAGCCACTGTATATTTGATAATTAGATAACGAGAGGATACTGTATAGAAATAATAACTAATCTACCCTTGTTTAGTCGCTCCGTTCCTTACTACTGATCCGGACTATACGCATGTAATTACAAATATGGAATAGCGCTGAAAAATATAAAATTTATAGGAAATTCACCCACATTTTCTATGAGCTAAGAGGGGGTTTCTATTTAAGAAATACCACCCTCAGCACACCCTTCTTAGATTTGAGCTCCAACCTCCCAGTCCGGAAAATCAAATTATTGTATGTGAGCTTGACATTTAATCGTCGTGGCCACATATGCAGGTATGCTATTGTTAGAATTACTCGAGCCCGCACCACTGGCTGAATGATTTAGATTCTAGGGCGTCCCTCTCGTGTTAATCTCGCCTGCTGATGGCAAGGAGATTGGGATTCGAATCCCGGTCGTGTCTACTTAGAGTGGATTCTTCTAAATGTATTCTCACTCTCCTCACACGCAAATGCGAGCATATGATCTTTAAAATTCTTCCTTCCTCATCCTTAACCAAATAGGGCAATAATCACTTATGCATATAAGTTTAAAAGGTAGTAAGACGCAGCCATTAAAATAAAACACTACACGGAATCTAGCATAACTTTCCTGGACTTCTTGTTGATCACACTAATTAGCTCAACACGGAATTAGGATGGCCACTAATGTCCGATTTATGGAGTAAAACGAATTCTTGACAAATATAAAAGTTATTAAAATAATATTTTCATATTCATACGTCAGCTCATGTTAACTACAGCTGTAAAATTTAATATATATAACTTTAAAAAAATTGAGGTATATAACAGAGACAGTATCCAGCACCCGGCTGTTAATTCATCACTGTGAAAATGGAAAACCCATATTTCACCAATAATAAATGTTTCGTCCATTCCAAAAATCGAACTCCGGAACGCTTAGTCATGCTACCGACTGAGCTAATGTGTCAGGTGGTAAATAGTATCCATACCTATACAATAACTTTGCAGTAAAATGGTATCAATGCTGAGCGCAAAAAAAAAAAAAACTTTTTTTTTGCCCATGTTTTACTATCCGTTCGGTAATTACGCTTATGTACTAATTACACTAATGGTTTTTAGGGATTAAGGAGGTTATATTTATAGGAAGTGTACCCACATTTGAGTGGAGGAATAGTGTAAAATCATTATGGAAATTCCTCCTTCAGTACACCCGAACAAGATTCGAAACTCGTTCTCCATGTCATCGGCAGTCTAGTCTATTTCGAGAGTAGCATCTTAGACCTTGCGGCCACCTAAGTGGATATAAAGTAAAAACTATTATAAAAGAGTTTTTTTTCCTACCAATATCCTAATGTAGTAATTATTTATTAATACAAGTATAAATAAATGTTACTTAATGTTCCTGGACTAGTGCTACGTGCCTTTCTGACTCTTTGCAAAATACACAATCTAATTTAAGCACATAAGACAAGGATGAGACTTTTTAATTTATATAAAAACATTATCCTTGGGAGAGGATTTAAAATTATTAATAGAAAAAAAACACCCGGTTGGAATTGAAGCTTGTTCTATCTCTTCACATGCAAGCATCTTAACCATCCCTTCCGGTAATAATTCTATTAAAACTTGGATCTGAGCTATTATTCTCATAGCAATGTATTTTGATAATAATCAATATTTATCTAAAACTGATTGCTGATTTTGGTGCGTCATTAACACTAATTTTACCTTTCTTAATTAGTACGCGCTAATGCTATCATTAATTATAATTATGTTTGCATATGCTCTCAATTAAGATAGATCAATAAATGTAGTTTTCTCTACACTTCCGACTGTATGTACGGTATATACTAATTAATTAACTGATTAATGACCCACTCTAGTGGGCGCATCATCTAAGGCGTCACTTTTGCAAAAGACTAAACTTCAGATGATGGAGAGATCGTAGTTTGATCCCTGTTGGGTGTACTGGGGTTGATTTTTTTCTTAAATGGTGGTCCACTACCTCTCCACGCATATACGGGTACGCTTCCTCTAAATTCAACCTTCCTTAGCCACAACCCATTATTAGAACATGAGTGTACAGCCCGAATGATGAACGTGTAGTAATACGTGGTGATAAAAAATGAATAAAGTGAGAGGGATGAAGAAGGTAAAGTTTGGATGATTTATAACCTAATTTTCGTGAATAAAGAGAAAGTGACAAATAAGTTTTTTAAAAAAAACATCCTTCGTATACCCGTCCAGTATTTTAACTCGACCTCCTCATACATGTAAAATCGGACTATATGACACAAACATTTAGTCCACGTGCCTACTGGCATGGGTATTAATATCTATCTTCCACTCACCTGAACAGTTTGACAAGTGGAATAAATGTCACACTCATCTAGTCTGGTTTGTTAATGATAAGGAGGTTGGGGTTCGAATACCAGTCGGGTATAAAGAGGGTGTTTTTTCCTAAACGGTTTCCCATTCACCTATCACGCAAATTCAGGTACACTTACTCTAAATTCTATCTTCCTCGTTCCTATCTAATGAGCGTAAAATGTATGAACGAGAACTAAGACGCAAAAATTCCACCCAAATTTGTTCTGTTATAACCCACTCTAACAGGCCAATTAATTTTTCTTGTCCCTGTATATTAGAAGTGGGGAAACAAGTATTAAGTTGTGAGGTTAGCACTTCTGATTTGGACTCTTGGTTGATTTTATCAATATCAACCGGCTTGGTTATAATTTTAAGCGTGTGTTTTTTTATCAATCATCTGACGCACATTACCATCCTAAAATTCACACTATACCACCTTTATAACCTTTTGTTAGATTAAAGTCTTTATCAGTAAGTGCTTCCAATATAATTAATTACTATGTTTAAAACATGCATTACATAGTGTTTTCATATTTCCATTTATTTTTAAAGCTGTACGTTCAATACAGGAGTTTTACTGTATAATTATTTTTGTTGGAAGAACCATCCATATCTGACAGTTACAAAATTTTCTAAAACCACTTTAATAAATGTATATGTTACAGGAAAAGTAGATTGTTAGGGAGAGTTGACTCGGCCTAGGTAAAGTCGACTATTACTAAAAGTATCACTAAAAGTTGATTGAGAATAAACAGATCAACAATTCCTAAGAAGAGTTAACTATGCCTGCTGTGGTTTAGTAAAAGTTGATTCTGCGCTGTTGCTCTCCACTTGCAACTGTTTTGAATATCCCAGCTCTATTTGTTTACGGTTGTTTTCTTTGATCACTCTTCCAGATGTCGCTCTCCACATACAACTTCGCGCGCACATATTTGTTTTGAATATCCCAGCTCTATTTGTTTACTGTTGTTTTCTTTGATCTCTCGTCCATTTGTTGTAGTTTTCAACAATGACCAAGGATGCGGTGTGTGTTTAATTAATTAGTTTCAGTGTGTTTTATTAGGTTAGGTTAGGTTAGGTTAGTCAACTTTTACTAACTCAAGGTAGTAAGAGTATACTTTCCCAAGGTACAGTCAACTCTGACTAGTAAATGTTGATCAAAATTAATCACTTTTCGCTTTTAATCAACTTTTACTAAAAAGACCAGTAAAATTTGACTTTACCTAGGCCGAGTCGACTCTTACTGGAGAATCTATTTTTCCTGTAACATATACATCAAGTCATGTCACGTTTGATAGATATTACCAATAATTATAAAATAACACTATTAATAAAGTAAAATATTATAAAATATACCTGCATTTACATGTAAGAAAAACACAGTAATATAAAAAATTGAAAACCATCTTCAATTAACCCGACTGGTATTCGAGCTTCAACCTTCCTGAAAGTGGGCTCTCCCTTAATGACCACAGCCTCTCCTCCTCATTTCTTCTGTAGGGATATTTATATTTCTTTTCACATCGGGTGACTTAGCAAAAAACATCAAAGTCAAATATTTCAAGAAACTCTTAATGAAATGAAGATAGTTATCCCGTACTTAGAAGATGTAGGTATTCCCCTAGTAGTACTTTATTTTATTCGCTCAGGAAAATTTGATCCTCTTATCCTTCTTTCTTTCTTCTTTTTTTTTTTTTTTTTTTTACTTCTTACATTCTATGTGATGAGCACTTGTCGCAGATTACACCAATTTCTCTTTCACAGCCTTCACTACGAAATTTCGTCTTTATAAATCTTGCGCAATCACTACGGGCTTTTTACCATCCATTGTCACATACTTAGCCAACCTTTTCATTCTTTACTGCAGACTTGCGAATAATTGGTTTCCTTAAGGACCGCCCTCTATTATAAGGATCGTTATGAATGTATATAAATGCATTCACTTCCATCAAGGCTAAAGTGGTCCACCCCAAGTCTAGAAGAACCTTATTCGAGTCCAAGTAGGGCTTTTTTTTATCATATATTCAAGGCATTTAACGTGGAATTTATGAACCGACTGATTATAACAGCACACGATTAAAAACTAATTTAATTCTAGAACAGACACAACATCCAGCCCACTGCTGTTAAGTCATCGCTGTGAAGGGGCAAACCCATATATCACCAATGATATTTTCTAAGCCATGCAAGGACTCGAACCCGGGGCCCTCAACTCAGTAGACAGGTACTTACTGACTGAATTAAGGTGTCGAACCTATGGGTAGGGCCGAAAAATATAATTACATAGGAGTTTTAAAAGCTTAAAACTTTCACAAAGCTTCGTAATATTTTCTGTTTTGGCATTTACGAAGATCTGCATTTGTATGTCTGTATGTGGTAGTGAAGTGAGCTCTCCGTTTTAACTCCATCGATCTGGATTTGTCTGTCTGTCTGTGGTAGATATGTCTCCCGATAACTTTTGAAAGCGATAACCGATTTAGTTCAAACTTTACACCGTCGATATTTGTATCGCTATACAGATCAATTATTATTATTTATTATTAGCACCGCGTCATACTACCCATTCGGGTTATACACACTTACGCTAATGTGTAATGGTAGGCTGATTGTGAGATTAAATGAAGGACCTACAGTTTAACGTGGAATCCGAACCACGGTGGAGGCCTGACATACAGATCAATTACTTTGGAGAAAATAACCGAAAGAAGGGTTTAAAAAAATAACCCTTATATGTATAAAAATAAAACATTGCTACTAGCGTTAATTATTACATGTATTTACCTTTTAGCGTACTTTTTGTTACCTTATACGGCTGAGAATTGGTATATAAGTTCAAAATACTGTAGTAACATCAAACAAAAATAAATTTATTAATACTTTGAGGGGGGGGGGGATATAGAGTGTGGTGAGGCACCAGGGCCCCACAAACAAAATTTACCCAGAACCCTACGTCTGCTAAGGGTGGACATGATTGGGGCTTCCATTTCAACAGTGATTAATTAATGGGTGGATGATTGGCTATTGTGTCTGTTCTAGAATTAAGTTAGCCATCAATCTTGTTATAATATAATCATTGGTTTCGAAATATCATTTCAAATACCCCGAATTATTAATGATACTTTAATAATACTAATAATATTTTGGGCATTTCCTGGGGTCAGAAAATGGGTCTCCAAGACTTATAGTCAACCTTCCTAATAATTATTCAGATATGTAATGCACTAAGTATGAAATCGTTTCATGTGTCCAAACTTCCCTTTCGTGACTAGTTTTATTTTAAAATCATCCTACGCTTTCATCTTTACTAAGCGTGGTAGTAATTTGGTAGAGTTCGTGACTCCTGGCCTCCCCTCCCCCGTAATAACACCAGGGAAGTTGTGTCATTTAGTTCCCTCTGCGATACTGCCGACCGTCGCTACTACCCCCACCAGTGCTCCCCTAACTTGATAAAGTCGGCAAAAAGTTAATGGGGACTAATTAATTGCTAACTTTATTAGTCACACACTTCTCTTCGGTGCAAAAGCGAAACAACTTAGGAAATCTGTAACGGATTTAAAAGATAAGGAATGTAATAATTTACTACCAATGTTTCTATTTTTACCATTCCTACTTCTTCTGCTGCTACTATTGTTATAATATTATTGCTACTACTTTTACTATTGATTATCAAGCTACTAACATTGTTGCTACTATTGCTACTACATCTATGCTGCTTATATTATGAGTAGTTATTATACTATTGCTGCAACGGTTACTATCTCTTCTGCAATTGCTACTACTGCTAGTACTTCTAATGTTTATTCTACTGCTATTATCTCTAATGCTGCTATTGCTACTGCCTCTACTATTATTAATACTGGTGGTGCTGGGTGTTATTGCTATTTGTACTATTATTTTTAGCACCACATCTTACTACCCGTTTGGGTTATACGCCTATGTACTAATAATTACACTTAATATGTTAGGGATTAAGAAGTGCACCAGACTGATCGAACACGATCTCCCGTCTTGGCAGTCTAGTTCAACACGAGTAGTGCGTTAAACATTCAGCCACTGAAGCTACTATTGTCACTGCTGTAAATATTTTTAGGGGAATGTAACGTGCCATTACTATGAAACAAATGACTATCAGAAAGAAACTGTCAAACTAATTTGTTTTAGAATATACACAACATCCGGTACCAGCCGTCAATTCTTCAGTACAAGAAAGCCAATCCTTTCCATTTTCCCCAATAATGAGTTTTCCAACGATGTCTGGAGTCGATCCGTTGTACTCTAAGCTCAGTAGATAGGCCAAGTGAGCTTACTACTATCATTACCGCTTTTATCTTGTCGTTAAACTTATGTCCATCACTACTTCGCTACGAACATAGATGGGTAAAACAATAAAATGACTTTATTGCCATAAAATAGGTTGGTTTAACAAAACGTTCCCCCACCCCCCACCCCTAATTTTCATTGGATGCATATATATTATTTCCATTAATGTTGTATTGGTGATGAAGTTAAATTTTAAATCAAATGTACCTACATTTGCCTGGGAATGAGTGAAATAACATTTAGTAAAAAAAATAGCCTCAGTACACACAGCCGGGATACGAAACCCGACCTCGTATTCGTAAAACCATACTATAAGAGCTTGCTTGGCATTTAATCCCTTTTACGCGAACTACTTTAAGCAAAAGTGGGATGACACAGCAAATGTAACCTTTCACCAGGGTTGGGCCACAGGTTATGTGGCTTTTAAGTCGCGCTCCACAGGATTCATAATATGTCCTTTAAGACGCGCACAACAGAATTCCTGTCTGTATCGCTTCCCTTCCAGTCGCACGTCAAATAATCTTTGTTTGAGTCACAGGGGACACCTGCAAGTGAATGAGAGCTATCACACAAGACACAGGATGTGGCGAGTCACTACTGTTGAAATGTATGGTTACATCTTCTATATGGATAACTTGATATTATGTTCAATATAAACCAGTATGGTACTTTTGGACTAAACTCATATCGGATATTGACTAATTTATTAAAATATCTCACTTACGTTTTAAAATTAATTAAAACATTCTTCTAATGATTTAGCACAAGGTCATTATTCAATGTTTACAAGTATTTCAATAATATTTTTAAATTTCTTCCATTCCATTGTAAAAAGTTACCAAGTTAATATGTGATAGTTAAAAAAAAATTGAAAACTATACAAACTTCATTTAAAACAAATAATATAAAAAATGTGAAACTTTTATAAATAATGTATTATTAAACTTATACAAAAAGAAGACTTTGCCAAGTTTATTTAATAAAAAATATGTAAAATTAAAAGAAATGATTATACTGTGATATGTTGATAGATTGTTTATCTTAATCAAGTTTTTTTTTCTTAGTATGCATTTACTGTGTTTTTTTTTTCTTTTTAAACAATCATTTCATTTCCAAATTACTTAGTTTTATATATGGCGATATAATAAGCTCAAAATCAATATATTTTTCTCAATCACTATCATAATATTCAAAAATATACTGTACTAAACAAAACCAGAGTCTATCTCAAGCTATTAATTTTTGTACAGCACTCAAATTTCAAATATTATTTTGCAATAATCAGATAATTGCAGTTTCTTCTACAACTATCATAGCCCTGATGTAACCTAGTGGCTTTACTGTGGCCATGAAATAGCTCGCGTGTGGTCGTCTCCACATCGATGATCACAAGGTCAATGATGTCAGAATCGCAACTATATTTGCTGGGTGTACTTAGAGTAGCGTTCCACATGTGATTTATAGCTTTGGTTTATTATCCTCCCCTCCATTCTAATCCGGATGGACTTCCTCTAAAACTACCCCTACCGTCCATACTCTTTATAATAATCAGTTAATAATCATGGTGTTAAACAAAACGAAAGGCAACAAAAAAGACAGGAAACTAAAGTGTCAAAGGATTAAACACGAGTTTAAGTCAATACTTTTAATACAAAAAAACTCTTCAAGCCAAATTAATAAAATAATTCTCCAATAGAAATATTTATTTCAATTGTCTAACATAGTAATATTTCATTAGCTCTGAATATGTCATAGCATCTTTATTTTGAACAGAAACCACTTTATAGATATTATTATTATTATTATTATTATTATTATTATTATTATTATTATTTTTATTATTATTATTATTATTATTATTATTAGCACCGCGTCTTACTACCCGTTCGGGTTATACGCACTTACGCTAATGTGTAATGGTAGGGTGATTGTGAGATGAAATGGGAAAAACCTACAGTTTAACGTTGGAATCCAAACCACGGTGGAGGCCTGGCATTCCCACATTCACAGATGTCTTGTCAGAGGTGAGGAAGGGTTTGGTAATCAGATAAATCTGTGCCGGGACCGAGGATTAAACCCGGCCGCTAGCATAGAAGTCTGACACCTTACCCTTAGACCACCAGGTCACCTTTACTTTATAAATGAAGTTAACAAGTCCCATTCAAATGCCACAATGCTATGTTTTTTTAGCATCGCATCTTACTACCTTTTTGGGTTATACACCTGTATACTAATTACACTAATGGGTTGGGAATTAGGAAGGTTAAATTTGGAAGAAGTGTATCCGAATTTGAGTGGAGGGAAAGTGGGATAAACCATTTAAGGAAAACCACCCTCAATGCACCCGACCGGGATCAAATCCCGATCTCCCCATCTTCAGCAGTCTAGTGCAACATTATAGTAGCGCGTTAGACCACGCGGCCACAGCATAGTGCCACAATATTAATAGCAAATATTTAAGAAATGTTGAGACTATTATGTCTGGGTAATTAAAATATTACTATTGGAAATATATTTTATTTATTTTGGCTAACAAGGATTTTTTGTTATAAAAAAAAGTAAGAACACGAATTTTAACTCGTGGTCCTTCCCATCCACCTGAATCATTTCAACAAAATGCTTTATTTGCTTACCTTTCACCAGTGTTTGAGTGTTAGCAATCTATTCCCTTTAATATTAGAAATTATATTTTTATTTACTTTCTGAGTTTGAAATATATTATAATAGATTCCTCTTAATTCAAATTGCCCCCGTCTTAATGGCGAGAGCAAGGCGAAGAAAGGCATGTCCGACGATCGGATATCAAGGACAAAATTCCTTTGCCAAAGTCTCTTTTTGTTTGCATATTGTTGGCAAGGGTTTCTTATTTCAATTTCAATCTTTCTTTTATATATATATTTTTTCTAAGTAGTCAGAAGTTTATTTTTGGTTTTTCCAATATTTTCTTCCTCTTCTTCTAATATTGACTTAAAATATTTATTTTTTAAATACAACTGTTCCGTATTAAAATTTACCAAATAAATTACTGTGAACTGTAAAGTGAGCAATAGTAAATAACCTAATCGGTATTTTTACTGAACAAATAAACAATTTATTTTATTTTGGTATTTGACGTGTAATGCATAAATATTCAGATAATACAAAGTATTTAGGGCAGTAAATACATATGTAATTACACTAAATATTAAATTAGAGACAATAATATTATAGATTTTAAAATATAAATAATTCATACGCTTATATTATTATTTATTATTATTATTATTATTTTGACTTAACTTGATAGAAACTTTTAAGTTCCAGAAATAAAGATAAATATGTTTGCAGCTTTGCGTAAGAAAGTATGGAGCACAATTAAATATGAACTATAGCCCTTAACGTTGTTGTGATATATTTAAAATTATCTCTCCAAACCCCTCATATAGTCATAAGAATTACAAACTAATTCAACCTAAGGCAGCACCTCAAACACAACAAACTCAGTCTTAACGTTTAGATATTTTTCTAATTAGATAATATAAAGACGAACCGATATATAACTTTTATTTATTATTATTATTATTATTATTATTATTTAACACCGCGTCTTACTACCCGTTCGGGTTATACGCTTAATATACAAAGAGTAAGTATGTTTAACAGAACCATCCAACTCCTTATTTCCGTTGATAGTACGTATGTCTACTGAGCTAAGGGTTCCTTGATTCGATTCCCGGAGCCTCTGATAGAATTATAACTGGATAAGTTGGGACTTCCATTTTCACAATGATGAAAAACCGGTGGTATAAACTGAATGTTAGTATTTTTTCCTGAATAAATCCAGCCTCTCTCCACCCCGCATATATGTGTACTAAACTAACCTAATCACATAGACACGGGTACAGGGTATAACTGGTTTTCTATGGTATTCATTGAAAGTTAGAAGGGTTGGTTTATTAAGGGTATTTGAACGAGTACTTTCTGTATTTTTTTATTATACACACAAACGACTTCCAATTTAACTTAAGTATAGAGCAGATAAAACGCTCAGTATGGTGGCTGTTAATTTATCATCTGAAAGGGAACACCCCAATTTTAACAATAATACATTTTTCTGCCATTCCAGAAATTTATCCTGGAATCCTTGTTAAGTATACAAACCCACGACTGACTAAGCTAAGGGGCTGATCAAAGTGAATAGAAGCATTTTGGAAAAACTATATGTTTATTTTAAGTGTATCCATGTTTTAACACTATAAAAATATTTATTTATTATGGTGCGTAATTCATATGTGATACCATGTGTGGATAAAACAAGTAAGCCCCCTCTACAACTAGACATTGCCCAGAGTAATAGTACGTAGCTTGACACATAATTTCACAGCACCAAAGATTTATGACGTCGATTCACAGAGGTGGACATATCACAAACAGCCTCGTGGAATTATAGGTTGAGAGGGATGCAAGGGAGAGTTAAAGGGGGTTGAGGAAAGTTGAGTTTGAAATATGTGTACCGCCGTTGAGAGTACTAGTTCAAAACACTACCAAGGAATTCAAGCCCCAAACAAGTTAAGCCATTAAATTACTTCCACCGCAAATGTACAAGAAGGCGTCTTGGTCTTCTCTCGCTATTCTCCATAGAGTCGTAACTTAATAGGAAGAAACGTCTTGTCAGAAATTTCAACCAGTTGCTGGAACTCCTTTCAATACCTCATTTGATGGATGGCATCAATTTCGACAGTTGTAAGAAATGTATGAATTATTTATTCCTATTTTAAGTGTTTTTTATTTTCATTATAGTAATTTAATTTCCTTCTACTTTAAAAAAAAAATTAGGGATATTTAATTTGTCTACTTTTCAGAGCTCTGCTTGTCATTCATTCTTCCTTTGCCTCCTAAAACTCCTTTTCTGAACTGTTTGGTTATATAAGCATTATTTATTTACTAATTGAGCTTAAGACGCTAATACCCTCTATAAATTTTTAACTCAAACAATAATAAAACTTGCTCTCACACGGACTTAGAAGTACTCGTTCCAAAGTATCAGTCCAATGCTTGTCCAGTTTCATGGAGACATAGCTCGGTCTTCTAATCCTGTACGGGTGCACTGAGGGGATATTTTCCCATTTCTCCCACCCATCAATATGGGTACACTTTTCCTAAAACTCTACCTTCCTTCTCACTGCCCTAGTAGTGTAAATATGCAGGTATTCTGGACGGGTTAGTATGATGTGGAGCAAAGAAAGAAGAGTGGTTTGTACTCGAAAGTGCTTTTTCACGGTGACACGACTCTAGTTTACAGTGACCTGGTGGTCTAGGGGTAAGAGTGTCAGACTTCTGTGCTGGCGGCCAGGGTTCATCCTCGGTCCCGGCACAGATTTATCTGATTTCCAAACCCTTCCTACACCTCTGACAAGACATCTTGTGAATGTGTGGAATGCCAGGCCCACCGTGGTTCGGATTCCACGTTAAACTGTAGGTCCTCATTTCATCTCACAATCACCCTATCATTACACATTAGCGTAAGTGCGTATAACCCGAACGGGTAGTAAGACGCGTGCTAATAATAATCTAGTTTACATTAGCGCCAGAGAGAAAAAAGTGGACTCGTCTTTTTGCCGGGGTGGTGAAATAGTTGTTGCAAGAAAATAACGACGTCGACTTGATAAGACGCTGGGGAAGAATAAGTGAAGAAAACACGGGGAGTGATGAAGAGAATTTAAGGAGAGGAGGATGACGACAGAGTCGATGTTGTTGTGACGTCAGGATCGAGCGCAGGAGATAAGGACAGTAGGGTATAATGGAAAGGTATGAACTACCTCGAATGTCTAAACTCTGAAGAACAAGGGGGAATTTCATTGTCTAATGTCTCTAACCATTCAACTTTCATTACCAACTTTATGAAAGGAAAAAAAAAGTCATTTTTACAAATACAGCCTATTCTAAATCTCTCATTTGAAATTTTCAAAATAAACTTGGTTCAGCATGGTTTTCATGTTTCACACTAAAGGTTTATCACAAATGTATTTGGTGAAAATCTATTTACACTTATAATATAATAGTAAAACTATTACTTTTAGTTTTGTTAATTTTAATTGAGTATATTTCACGCAACTAGCCTTACTAGCCGTTTAGGTTGTTTGCATATTTACACTGTGTGATAAGGATGATGACGGTAAAATTTAGAGTAAGTGCACTCATATCTGCTTGTAGGGAATGTATGAAACCATTTAGGAAAATGGCTTAGCACACTTTGCCTGGGACTTAAAACCTGACCTCCTCGTCAGCTGAATTCTAGATCAGAACCAACCTATGATTTAGTAGACGTGTCGAGCTTTGGAGTCCTTATAATAATCCAATAAGTTTAAATTTAAAATTAAATTATGTTTCTATTTCAGTATATTATTTAGCACCGCTTCTTACTACCCGTTCGGCTTATACGATTTAAGTACTAATTGCGCTAATAGATTAGAAAGGTTGAATTCAGAGGAAATGAGCCTGCATTCGCGTGAAGGGAGAGTGGAAAACCATTTAGGAAAAATACATCGATCCTACCGGTCCTCAGCAGTCGAGCTTAACATGACTAACGCGTTAGCCACTACGCCACCGATGCGGGTTATATCAGTATAATATATCTAAAACCATAAAGTATTTACCATATAATATAAACTAAGCTATGAAAAACAGGATAAGGAGATTGAAATATAAGTAAATCCACTAGCATCAACATGATTTGATTTATTTATAATCATTATTGAATAAATCAAGCAACCGGGATACAATCCATGGTATCTTGACCTATGCTCAAACTCACTAATACCAATATAAACAGGTTTAAAATTTAAGTCTATCTCGCTATTTAAATGTAAGATGTTTATATATGTAGTTGGATATATTATATATACCCTAATATTATATAATAGTTATAATATATATGGTATATGTTATAGGGTAGGGTTAGATTAATACCATATACATATATAGGATGGATTGAATAATGCACTTTGAGCATAAGTGATCTGATATATATATATATATTTTTTTTTTTTAAGAAATAACCCATGATTCTCAATAAGAGGTCAATCTGCCCGCGTCACGTCACGTCAATATTATTGTTCCTCCTTTTAAAAGACCTGTGAAGATAAAAATAATTAGCGGACCGTTCTATAATTCACAATCGGTTTCCAATAAATGAAAGTAACTTATATTGTCAAAAAGGTTTATTCTTATTCTCTTTCTTATCTAGAGAATAAAAGTTTATACTTATTTAAGGTTTTCAACTTTACCAGATTTATCTTTCTAACTAATGGCTACATTAATAAAAAGGACTTATCACTCAGATAAGAATAATTTAATTCTTGTTTATTGATTATGTTTATGATTTTCATTCAAAATTCGCTTTAAATTTATAGTTTAAAATAATTAACTGTCAAAACTCGAGTATAATCATGATTAACAACTTTGTTTCCTATCTTATAAAAAGTTTTGAAGTAGACGAATAGATTAAACATTTTAGTTATGTTAAATACTAATGAGTAAATCCAGGACTGGGAAACTTAGGCCCATGGGTGGTTCCTTTTTTTACCCTTTATTACCATTTATTATTAGTCTATTACCCACCTCTGGGGCGTAGTTGGCTAACGCGCTAGTCATGTTGAGCTCGACTGCTGTGGACGGGGAGATTGAGGTTCGAAATCTTGATCGGTGAACTGGGGTGGTTTTTCTAAATGGTTTTCCACTCTCCCTCCACGCGAATGCGGGTTCACTTCCTCTAATTCAACCTTCCCAATTCCTAATTTATTAGCGTAATTAGTACTTAGAGCGTATAACCCGAACGGGTAGTAAGACGCGGTGCTAAATAATAATAAAAAATTAGTCTATTAAAATTGAAACCCGCAATAATTACCTCACAAAACTTAAAGGTAAATATGCTGTAGGCCAAGTACACTGGAAAGAGGCTGTTTAATTTGTATAGGTGAGAGCCCGAACGTAAGAGGTGGTTCTAAAAATGAAAATAATTACAGGATTTTCAAACCTCCATGTACCTTTCCTCGTCTGAGAGCTCACTGCTATCGGATCGCAGTTATTTCTGGAAGCACGTATATATGTTGAGACACCAGGATGAAGTTCGCGAAGTCAACACACCGGACAAGAATAACAGATAAGAACCTCGTGAACAAACTCTTGTGTTTCTACTTCCAACATTCAACAGAATATAAAAAGAATAAACTTGTGAAACAAAAACTCTGCCCCATATTTTGCACAATGGAACGCAAAACTTTGTCACACGTTTAAAATTGATATGTACTGTACATATGCAGGTATTGAAACGTTTGAATGTATTCATGTACGATAGATGTAATTTTATAGTAATCTTCAACAAATCATACATATTTACTAAAGTTGTATTCGATTCATGATATATTTTTAATTCAACCATTTAGGACTATAATAATTATTACTTGTCATCGTAACAAGATGAATTATTACCAGAGTCAATATCTTTACTTGTTTAAAGCACAGGGCTTATAGTAGACCCCAGAGGAAGATCAAACATTTGGTGATATTTGTGCCAACATAAAATACTTTTTTTTAGATACTTCAAAATATATTTTTATGTTAATGGAAACCCTTTCATTATATCGTACATATATTCAATGATTATTATTAATCATAAAATATTGATTTAATTTAATTTTTTACTAAGTTATAACATTTTTAGTGGGTCTTTTGGTCCAAATAGTATAGGTCTGATTATATATTGTATTCTTACATTAAATTGTATATGTGATTTTGACATATATATCTGAAATACATTTATAGATTATAAAAGTACCTTAAATTTAATGCAAACTGATTTAAAATACGACGAACAGGTTTGGCATCAGTACAGGTGGATTCGTGGTCTAATGTAAAATACTATATTTCACTAGGACACAGTTTTCGTTGGGACTTAAATCGAGGTCATGAGATTTTGGGGTGGTTTTCAATTGAACATTTATTAGCACAAGTTTGTCCCTTCTTCCCTCTATACGAAAGTATGAGTGCACTTCCTATGTAACTACCCCACTCTTCTCTATCCAGGATTATATGACCCCACCTGGAAGTTTCACGATGTCTGTCTGTCTATCTAAATAATATAGCTTACCAAAATATTATCAAACTGTAAATTACGTTTAACCAATGTTTAAGGTGGGATGGAAGGAAATGAGAAAAAAGGCCAGTATTTTTGAAGTTTATGTAGCAAAACATTTTTTTGACAAAATATTAAAATTTTGCTCCAGTACCAACATAGAATGTAATTATCTTCACATGATTACATTAAAATTTATTGAATATCCGTCAAGGGTTTCGTGGAATTTAGCGACATCTTTTTCTCTTCATTTAAAAAGTTTCTCATCTAATGCAGCTATCCTCATTATGGATATTCAATAACGGTTTATATCACCATGAGAAGAAAATTAAACTATCTTTTTTTACTGGAGTAATATTGTATTTATTTTAGCCAATATTTTTTGATATAAACACTGTAAAAACACTGCCCTTATCGTGTGTTCCCTTTCATCCAAACTTAAGGAATCAACAGAGAACAGCACTTGTTGTCAATGCTTTCATTAGTTCAGTCAAATATATATTTTTACAGAAACAATATAACTATAAAAATATATTTATTTCCTGTTGAAGTTGGAATCAAACGGATTTATTGAGGAACCAACATAAAGGTATTATATTATTTTTATTTTGATCATATATTGAATTGAAAACTTTACAAAGTTTATTAAATTTAAGGTTTATTGTTTTTTGAAAATATATAGAAATTTTTACTCTTCGATTATATACTGGTAAATCTGTGAACAGTAGAGCTTAGTCCTACTATGTTCTTATCGTTACTACAGTCATAATAATAATATTTAGCACCGCGTCTTACTACCCGTTCGGGTTATACTCTCTACAGTCTTAATATGTCTTTGGTTTTCTAGTTTAAATACCCACATTATGTTTTTTGGATTTGAAGCTGATACCTTTCCCGTAGTTATTAAGTTAGACAGACAGCATACTAATACTATATTCCATAGTATAATATATTCATAGAGAACAGCCGTTTTTCGCCTGAGATGTCAGTCTCTCAATGTAATATGTCAATTTTTTCCATGTATTTTTTTAAAATCCCTAGGTACTCGATCGATTGCTTCAATTTTTAAATTCAAATCACTTGAGATAAGCTTTTAAACTAAAATCCTTTTGAGCTGTCATCATATTGAAGCGATAAGCAGATTTAAAAAACCGTAGGCATCTATCGCTTGGCCAATGTTCAAAGAATGGCCCGGTCACATTTAATTTAAATTGGTCCACGTATTTGAGAATTATCGTGGGACAAACATCTGGACAGGCCGACAGACAGATGAAATTCCAAAGGACCAAGTTTAAAAATAGGACTTAACTGGGTTCTGTTAATAATTTTAAAAATAAGCTGCCTATTTATATGTATACAATAATATAATACCCGCTTCGGTGGCGTAGTTGGCTAACGCGCTTGTCGTGTTGAGCTCGACTGCTGAGGACGGGGAGATCGAGGTTCGAGTCTCGGTCGGGTGAACTGGGGGTGGGTTTTCCTAAATGGTTTTCCACTCTACCTCCACGCAAATGCGGGTTCACTTCCTATAATTAAACCTTCCCAATGCCTAATCCATTAGCGTAATTAGTACTTAAAGCGTACAACCCGAACGGGTAGTAAGACGCGGTGCTAAATATAATATACATATATAATATAATAATAATAATAATGTTTTTATAAAAAGGAGTGAAAGATTCATAATGAATGGCCTGTGCTGATAATTTCCCCAGCCTGGTACAATGGCTCTAACCGCCTCTATGACTACCCCTTATATTAAATGATTAATCCTTAGTAACTCTATTATTATTATTTATTATTATTATTATTATTTATTAGCACCGCGTCTTACTACCCATTCGGGTTATACGCACTTACGCTAATGTGTAATGGTAGGGTGATTGTGAGATGAAATGGAGGACCTACAGTTTAACGTGGAATCCGAACCACGGTGGAGGCCTGGCATTCCCCTTAGTAACTCTTGTCTTGAAAGAACTAATTTTTAAAAAAAGTTGGCACAATCCACTTATTTTTTCATCGTATGGCATATATGACCAGGAAGGACATGACATACAGGTTCGGTCATCTTATGTGTAGACTATTAGCTGCTCTGGTGGCACACTATAGGAGGTTGTCTACACGTCGTACCTGCAATGAGATGATGCTATCATGTTATTATTAAATTGTGTATTTAAGGTGAGTCTTAAACCTTACTTAAGCCTAACTAACCAAACCCAAAAATTTACCGTTGAGATTATTCCCCTTTAAGGGAAAAATAACTAAGGTACTAGATTGGGATCGAAACCGGGAACCTTAGAAGCTTGTATCCAGGTGCATTGACTGGGGTGCATTGACCATGGGGTCGGTTACAATCCCCCCCCCCTCTCTTTTTTATTTAAATTCAAATACAAGTGAGAGAAACTGTTCAGCAGCCCCTTAATACAGATATACTGTATAATAGTCTCCAAATCTAACGACAACCTTTTTTTCAATCTATTTGATGTAGGGATTTGTTGTTTCAGGAGTAATGAAAACAACTGGCAGAAAGTTGGACCGTGAGAATCAATCAGAACATATCCTGGAGGTGAGTAAACATAGATTTCTATTGGTTCGGGTTGTAATCATATTCATTGTTTATTTCAGCTGATTTTGCGTGCATTCTCTATTGATAGGACAGTGTACTGGTTTTACTGTATAGTGATTAAAAGGTATCTACTTTAGGAAAACAAGATGAGGAGGCTGAAGTTCTAAGTGGGTTGAAAGGGAATGCGATTAAAGTTATGCGTTTATGTTTATAGTTTTCATAACAAAAAAACGTTTTGACCAAAATAAATAAAATATAGCTTCAATAGACACATTAGTTTAATTTTCTACACATAGAAATCTCATCTTCTTTCGTATGTTTGGCATGGGCATAGTGGCAAATTAATCAGGGTTTATTCGCTTTGTTTCTGTTCAAATTTCACTATGCTCAAGAAATGTTATGATTACTATGCTTGGAAAATTAAGCCAACTGTTTCTACTTAAGCCATATTTTATTTATTTTGACAAAATTATTGTTTTTATCAAAACTGCAAAAATACATTATCTTTGGTTATTTCTATCACATCTCAATAATATGAACCCATATCCATCTTGATAATGGTGCAAATACCTCTTATTAAAAAAAAACTAGTACCAGTTTACTTTATTATGATTGAAATCCTGTCGTCTTGGGTCGGATTTGAGAATTGTATTATTATTTGCAGGGCTTGGCCTCATTATAGTTTAAACTCATTTATTATAAAAAGTGGGCCTCAGGGGTCTTGGAGTAAAGTGCTTGCCTTAGGACCTGATGTTCGTGGGGTCAAACCCAGCCAAGGTCAACTGAGTTTTACGAAGCGATAAAATTCTGAAGTACAACATCCTTCAGAGGGGAAGTTTGGTCCCATGTCATTTGTAGCCTATAAAAAAATCCTAAAAGGTATGGGAAAATACATTTATACCAAAGTCTTTAGGCTCTTTATCGCTCGCTTGTAGAAATACAGTACACAAATCAATGGGAAACCCCCGTACTTTCAGGACTTACCTATGACATGTGCTTTCTGCCAGTTGGTTTGAGTGACACTAGCTGGCCTAAGATAAATATAATATTAGCACCGCGTCTTACTACCCATTCGGGTTATACGCTTTAAGTACTAATTACGCTAAAGGATTAGGAATTGGTAAGGTTGAGATAGAGGAAGTGAACCCGCATTTGCGTGGAGGGAGAGTGGAAAACCATTTAGGAAAAACCACCCCCGTTCACCCGACCGAGATTCGAACCTCGATCTCCCCGTCCTCAGCAGTCGAGCTCAACACGACTAGCGCGTTAGCCAACTACGCCACCGAGGCGGGTAGCTGAACTAAGGGCTGACTTATGCTCAGCTCACGATGGATGGATAAACTTTAAGGTTGAATATTTATTATTAGTACTAAATTAAAAAGAAGCAGTTCATTTTAGCTACGAAGTGTTAAAAAAAAACTTGAGATATCTTCATAACAGGTTGAACTCAACTATGCAACTAAAAATAAGTCAATAATATCTATGAAATTCTGCTAAGTTTAATAAAAATAATACAAACGTCATATTACAATTATTATTTGATTTATAATGGGGCTACGTAAAATTTCAAATTCAAAATTAGTATCCTGTAAACTACCCTTAAATTTTTAAAAAATCTGAAAAACTAGTATACAGTGTTATTTTCCATGTCAACAACTCTATAAATAACCATTTTTTTAACAAAATTTCTAAAGCCAATTTCAAAAAACATCATGTTTCTCGAAAATCAGTCATCACCCAATCAACCTATAGGTTACCCTTAGTTTTAGGTCCGGAATGATAATCATTAATTTTCCGTCATGCTTGAATGAGATCTATCAAACCATTTCGGATGCTGCTACAGATACGAGCAGAGGAACAGACGAACAAAGGTACAAACAGAAATTCAAGACCCACCTTTTTAGTTCGGAGACACATAAAACGTCAAGATCAGCCATCTCTTAGGCGAAAATGTCAACGATTGCATTACTTTATTTATTTGAGAGTAGATGAGGTAGAATATGCAAAGGAGAATCGAACATGAAACTTATAACTTATCTTATCACTACTCTAATCACTAAACCAGCAAGTCAAGAGCGTTCTAATTTAAGTAAAAAATCATTATTATTGTGTTTATCACACAGAGTAAAACTTCTACTAAATGAAGAAATAAAGGAAAATAAACATATAAATGATTAGTTTATGTTTTTGCTAATATAAACTTTGTAGTTAGATTATAAATCCAGACATAAAAAACAAAGAAATACTTTCACAGGTCAATAGATTTTGTAATATGTATTAATTATCTTAGAACCGAAGATTTGTGGACACTAAATATGACATTTTTACAGTTAAAGAGTCCATTTAGCAAATATACAGAGGAAAATTGTACACATACTATACTATATAGCAGAATTTATTTACATGTATATAATATTTAATATAAAATATACCTATAGAGTTTAGCTAATATATTATATAAAATGATAAATCCACCTTCAACTTTAAAGTGCTTCAATGTATGAACGTGTGCACGGCTATGATCGAACAAATTGTTAATTTAAATATCATGTACAAACACGCTTCTATGACCACGTAGTCTAAGGAGTCACTCTTAATTAGACAAAAATGACGATGAGAGGAAGATCAGGATTAAATCCCGATAGTTTTGGTAAATTCCATCCTGCTTGATTTTATTTTTTTAATGTACAATCCATCCCATCATATAGGTTATCACGCAACATCTGTCACTATGAGAGTGCTATGTAAATTGCACCTCTCCCTAGTTTGCCCTCATATAAATAATAATGGATGTAATATGTGATGGCAAGGGTAATACAAAGATGAAAACAAGTATTTCGTTACATTTCCAACAAGACCATATTTTACCACTAGAGTATAAAGGTCAGACCTTACAAATATAACAATTTCAATAAAGGAGTTCAGGATCTATTCTTTGTCTTCTTATAATTTGTTCTCCCCTTAGAACAGAGGTCTTCAATATCTTTCATGCCCAAAGTTTATATCTCTTGTTGGCTTACGAGTCCCAATATTGTACTCAAAATATTTGGATTGAATACATATTAAAATATTCCTACTAGCTTATTCTTTTATACACACACACACACACACACACACACACACTAGAGATTAGTATTTCTCTTTAAATATGTTTTCTGTTGTTAGATTTTTATTAGCAGCAGGTATCAAGATTTTATTGTCTACTAGAGTAGTAATTTGCTGACTCAAAGTATATATGTGTTAAAACACAATACTTTTATTTGTGCTAAATGCAAAAATCCTTTCTAGAATAACGTAAAATACGTGAATAAATACGTATTTAATTTATTATTTGATTATGTAATATATATATATATATATATATATATAATTGTCATTTTTTCTCTTGAAACAATTGTATATCTTTCATGAGCCAGTGGGCCCATAGAAAATATTACCACGATTCGTAAGTTGAATTATTATTATTATTATTATTATTATTATTATTATTATTGTTGTTGTTAGCATCGGGTTATACGCACTTACGCTAATGTGTAATGGTAGGGTTATTGTGAGATGAAATGGAGAACCTACAGTTTAACGTGGAATCCGAACCACGGTGGAGGTCTGGCATTCCCCACATTTGCAAGTTGTGATTAATACAAGTCTTGTCATAGGTGAAGGAAGGGTTTGGTAATCAGATAAATCTGTGCCGGGACCGAGGATTGAACCCTGGACCCCAGCACAGAAGTCCGACACTTTACTCCTAGACCGGCAGGTCACCGCGTAAGTTAAGGACCCCTACTTTAGAATTTCTATCATTTACTTTTTTAAATATATAAAGTAAATGCATTCATACCCTTCTAGGACACTACACATATAAACATTTACACCTCTGTGACAACATTAGGAACAGATAGATATGTATCTATACTTCATTCACGGTAGGAATTACTCTCTGAAAGGTCTTTTTTCCTACCAATATCCTACTATATAACAGATTTCTGGTAGGGAAAAAGGCCTTTCAGAAAACAATTCCTACGGTGAACGGACTACCTCAGTCACTAAATCAGGCAATAACGTCTTTCTCCACTGTTTCCTTAAATATATTTGGTAGGTCACTTCGTAGACATAAAATGTACAGTACTGTACCTTTCACTCTGAACGTCTTTCAAAACTTTCAAATGTGTGTAAATATTGGGGTGGATGTATGCACGAGCCTATTCAAATTTGAGTGGAACTGTTCAAAAGAATATGTTTTGCAATTCTTGGATGATGAAAATTTAGCACAAATGTCTGGAGGGAAAAATTGAATCCACATATTGCAATAGTTAACATAATACATCTCGGAATATTTCATACCTATGAAGTTATAAGAAATTTGAGACTTATGGCACTAAATAAAATTGAAAGGTTTAAAAATATATTTAATTTGGGATGGAATTTATACCACCTTTTCTAACGAAAGAATAGAATTTGCACAGGAACTTGGGGTCATAACATCTTCGGGAAGGAATTTACGTCAAACCGATAGCGGTCGAGTGTCACTGAGGATAGTTTTTCCTAAATGGTTTTACACTCTCTTTAGTCACAAAAATTTGGGTGCACTTTATCTAAATTCAACCTTAATACGAGTATTAAGACACAGTGCTGAAGACAAAAGAATAGTCCAAACCACTTATATTCTCGCAATTAATTGACTGCCGATGATGGGGATAATGGGGTTCAATTCTCGGTCGGGTGTATTGAGGACGGTTTTCCTAAACTGTTTACCACCCTCCCTACACCAAATTCGGGTACACTTTCTCTAAATTTGACCTTCATCATCAATAAGACATCAACGTAATTAGTACATATACGTATAACACGAACAAATAATGAAACGCAAGGTCAAAAATATACGTATTTATATATATATATATATATATATATATAAAATTGTACAACATGAAGACGCAAAGCTGACCACTAATTTTATTGGTTGATATTCTGACGGTTCTAAGTAACGGATGATTCCACACATGCATCAAAGGCTTGCTCTTAAATAATGAGCTACGTTTGTTCTGGTCAGAATTATATTTTGAGTATATTAGTGAGCAGGGGATTTAAAAAGATTCTTGGCTCATTTTCCGTGTCTAAGGGCGGTAGGCAAGAACGTTAGTGAATGCTTAGTGGACCGAGCGCACTTTCACTCCACCTTTTAATCTAGGACGAAGAAAGCAAACCCACGCTAGTGTCCACTTAGTACCCACTTAGCATCCACTTAGTCAAGTTCTTTCATATGGCCCTATATGTAATTTTATTTTAAACATAAATTTAGGTTAAACTAAAATAGTAGATTTAGGTTATGTTCTCTTACAAACTTTTAGTCTAGTTAAATTGATATTGTTTAAAATATTAATTATTTGTGTTGATTCAAACTACGTCTGGTGAAATGATACTAAATTAAGATAAGTCGCATTAGGTTGGGTTGTTTTAATTTAAGCAACAACTAAACGTCATTATAAATATATAATTGCAAAATACAATATGGATTGTAATAAGCGATAGTTCTCACTAAAACTCCTTTCTACTAATATTTTTTGAAAGCCAACACTTTTTTTTTTCGCTATTACTTCCCCTTCTCTTTCTTTTAGAAGAACATTTTTGTTAAGTTCACCAGAAATCCATTCAAATGCAAGAGTGTTGCGTTTTATCATGCAACCAACGATGTAGGTTACGTTTAAGCTACAATTTCACCTAAGTATAACTGTTACTCTATTTTATTGTAGTTCACGTTGAATATAACCTGAATTTGTGTACACAACGACAGAATCTCACATGTTCCACAATTCCTCAGCCAAATTTCTATCTCAAGATCATCTTGTGGAAAGTTTCCGCCGGTATGGGCCTCCAAGAATAAAACCTTTCTTACCCTCATCTGAAGTTTGTTCATAATCGTTTCATGTTGAGGACCAGTGATCCAGACAAAGACTCCGTCATCCTACGCTTTTGGGAGGGTACGTGCGCTTAATGGGGAGGAAGGGGTTGTTGTCTGCCTCGTTACCCTTTAACGAACCGAATAATAACGAGATGTATCGCTTAGAGGCCCTGGTGGTTGCAATTGGCTGCCGGATATGTTCATCGTAACTCCCAATGAATAATGGGTCTCCGAGTTCTATCTGTGCTCGCCAACTCTCCAAATGTGGACTTCGTTGGACACAAATCATCAAGAGCTTTCTTCGAGGGGTTTGGATCAATAGAAGGGATATTCCATGACGTCATCAATTCTTTATCAAGGATATTCTGCAATTGGTCAGCCATTCATTTAGAAACATGACTGAACACCTATGATACATCAAATAAATATTTTAATTAATACACCATGGTTATTAACGACTTAATTATTTATTAATATTTTTAGCACCATGTCTTACTACCCATTCGAGTTATAAGCGTATGTACTAATTACTCTAGTGGCTTTAGGGATTAGTAAGTTAAAAATTTTGAGTAAGTGTAATTACATTTGCATGGAGAGAGCGTGAAAAGCCTTTTTGGAAGAAAAAAAATTCAGTACACGTGGCCGATATTTGAACCTCTATCTCCCCGTTATCAGCGTTTTAGTCCCCTGTAAGAGTAGCGTCTTGAAACTATACAGCCATCGAAGCGAGTAGCGACTCAATATAAAGGGATGCTCTTCACCACTAGAGTCCTTAGCAACTCTGTAAACACGGTCTCAGGAGGTTTTCAGGAATCTGGCAGTGGAGGGATCAGGGAAACCAAAATACCTGGGGTGGAACGACTGGCGCAAATTTAAAAGTAAAAGAAGATTAAAGACATAAGTTTGTTCATGTAAATTTTAGGTGTAAATTTGGGATTAGCTAGTATATAAAATTGGAAACAGGGAAAAGTAAAGTAAATATTACATATCCAGAGAGAGAGATAAATAGTCTAGGAAATGTAAAAAAAAAGTAGCAACCTAATTCAAGGTAATGTTTACCATAGAGGAAGGTAGTTTAAAAGAAGGGATTTCAAAATATCGGCGAGGGAGGAGGGGAAGTAGTATTTCTAGGGGAAAGTGTCATTTCTAAATAATATGTGTAAAAACACTTAATAGTACACCCGACCGAGATTAGAACCACAACCTTTCTGTCACAGAATATGTAGTATATTATGTGATTTATGGTCGTATTTTTAATCGAGTTTTTTGAGTAAAGAAATATCTCAGAACGCAAAGAACAAACAGCTCAGGTCGAATTGTGGATTAGTTGACCTTCAAATCTCGATTATTCATACGACCCTTAGATCCTGGGAACACTATATAATAGAGGTTCTTTCACTAGGTGTCGAGATAAATTGAAATATCAGGAACCCTTTGCAACTAAAACATGCTTCCAGTCTTGTTAAATTTCTCATGATGATTTATGATACTACCACACATTACGATACGACGTCCGGCTTAAGATGATTTACAGTATTAAGTTACACACCATTCATGAGGTGAAACGAAGTCTTATGTAATAGCAGTTCACTATCCAAAACATAATCTCCGTTTACTCTGAAAGCTATCAGTATTACCTCGACTAATTACACTATGGCCCTATCTAATAATTTACAACGTGTCGGAATTAAAGAACGTAAGCCTAATAACTTTTAGTGCAAGTAGCGGTTACATAAAAAGTTACGTAACTCAATACAATTTCAAATTCTGGAAATTAGTAGATAGCTGGTAGTGTGTTCATCCACGGAGTTGAGACATCCTTGGTTCGATTCACAGAGTAGCCAAAAAGAATTTTAATTGGGAAAATTGGAATGCCAGGCCTCCACGTGGTTCGGATTCCACGTTAAACTGTAGGTCCTCTATTTCATCTCACAATCACCCTACCTTTGTACATTAGCGTAAGTGCGTACAAACCGAACGGGTAGTAAGACGTGGTGCTAATAAATAATAATATAATAATAATAATAATAATAATAATAATAATAATATAGAGAAAATTTGGGGATTCCTTTTTCCCAAGGATGATTTGGTGATCAGGGGACTGAATGTTGTGTTCGTTATATACTTTAGCTGATTGGTAAGCAAAGTGTTTGATAAATCAGTCAGGTTCAGAAAGTCCACGTTAAATACCTCCATTTTTCGCGAATATTTTGCCATATTCTCTATTCAGGTGAGTTTAATATAAGTAATGAATAAAATTTCACTTCTTCATTTTATCTCCTTAAATCGGTGTTTCCTAATCTTTTGTCAGTTGCGTATCCTGTTTGAGGATTTAGCTTAAAAATGTACCCCTTTCAGATATTTATAAAAATAACTATAAACAATTTTTTTAATATTTTAAACTATAAGCTGTCGTTATAAATTTTAATAAAGATTGGCTGATTCACAAAGCCACAATGGAGGGAAAGAAGGGTTTATAAGTGTCTATGACATCGCGTTAAAAATACTATAGACTATAGAGAATTAATCACGCATTATCAAATTTTTTTTTTAATATAACAAACAAAACTCAGTGTTTCATCACTTGCCATCTAAAATATTTCATGTGCCTTTAGGGATATGCGTACCACAGTTTAGAAATATTGCTTTAAATCATATTTGTCAAAGTTGGTTATTTATAGGCCTACATTGAAAATTGAAAATAATATGAGGTTGCAATTTAGAAAATTAAATATTGTCACCATATTAAGTTCAAAATATATAAATTAAAATCCTCGTTATTACTAACAATAAAATTAAAATTATTCTAAATCAAAAGCTAAGACTTACTCTCTAAAAAAAAAATTCTCGTAAATTTGAATATTTTTTCCCGCATAAAAGGTTAGACTTTAAATCTTGTTTTTAAGTCACTTCAACCGCTTCAGTGGTCGAATAATCCTTAGGTGCTAATCTCACAATAGACTGAACTGCCAATTCCGGAGAGATCGGGGTTCTAATACTTGTCGGATATACTGAGTGTGATTTTTCCTAAATAGCTAACCACGCTAATGCGGATACAATTCCTCTAAATTAAACCTTGCTCGTCCATAGCACATTATCGCGATTAATATATAGGTCATAGGCGTAAAACTCGAACGTATAGTGAGACATGGTGAAAGAAAAAGTCACTTTCTTGATTAATGATGGATTATAGATGTATGTGTCCATAAGCCGTGATCTCTCGAATGTTTGTTCATTTTAATAAAAGAAAACAACTGTTTACACATGACGTATGCACTATCAAACATTGCACATATTTGGTTTGAAATTTGACAAGTTTTGTGAAACGACTAGAAGATAAGAATTAGGTACCGCTACATTACTTGCTAAGTGTCCATCCCTTAAAACTAATTTCTAAATGTCATAGTCTCAAGTGTTATATTTCTATTCCACTTATAAAAATAAGAATCAAGTCATATTGCATGTTGGTTCATCAAATGAACCGTGTGTCGCACAGAATTTAGGATCAGGCTACATGTGGCCCACGCACTGCAAGTTTGGTATGCCTGCTTTAGCTTATATACAAATTCTAGTTTCTATAATTAGGAGTGACAGTATAAAAAATATTCCAAACTGTTTTATTTCTACAATGATTTTCATTTATAATAATTATTTGTTTATTTTGGATAATTTAAAGCAAAACCATTCCGCGTATCCCTGTTCTTCATAGCAGTCATTCTTACCTTATGGTCCAGAAACAGGTGCCATTCTATCTTCCCCTTTTGAAAAGCTAAGACCAACTTTTTTTTATACTGTTTGTTTCTTATAGGTAAGTCTTCCCTTCTTCTTTTTTATAGACTTTTGTAAGCTTCCCACTGAGACAGACTCAATACCTCTTTTGGGAGAATGGGGACAGTATAAACTGTGCATTTGGTCGAAAGAAAACTTTAGTACTAAAGCTTATATTGGAACACTTTAAACAAAATTCAGGTTGAAACGATGGTAGTATAGTGAACAGTACAAATATCTATTAAGAACATCAAATCAAAGGAAAAGTTTTTTTTTTTCGCAACGTTTAAGAGCTATATAAAGTAATACAATTATTTCAACATAAAATAGGAAAAAAATATATTTTATTTTACTTTCTTTTGTGTTGCGTATTATTTTTAACTAATAAAGCGTTTCATTACTGCACAGAAGTATAAAAGAAATTGAAATAACTTATAGTTTTGTTTGACTGTGTTAAAATCACAAACGTAATATGGGGATTTCTTGCTTTTCAATGCAAATTTTCTCTGTGTGTGTGTATATATATATATATATTTAATATATAATATATAATATATAATATATATATATAATAATATAATATAATATATATAATATATATAATATATTATAAAATATATTTTTGTTTCTCAACGCGTTTCACTACATGCTCAAGTTACAACGATGGTCGCGGGGTTTAGGGATAGTCACTAATTAATTAATTAATTAATTAATATTTAGCACCCCGTCTTACTACCCGTTCGGGTTATACGCTCTAAGGAAGGTTGAATTAGAGGATGTGAACCCGCATTTGCGTGAGGGAGAGTGGAAAACCATTTAGGAAAAACCACCCCAGTTCACCCGACCGAGATTCAAACCTCGATCTCCCCGTCCTCAGTAGTCGAGCTCAACATGACAAGCGCCTTAGCCAACTACGCCACCGAGGTGGGTGAAAGTTACTCTATTGAAGTAGGGATGAGTTAGGAAATAGTGTAGAGGTAATCTGCCCGTATTTGCGTGGAATGATAGTGGAGAACAATTTAAGAAAAAAAACACACAGTAGACCCGACCGGGATTCTAACCCTGATCTCCCCATCATCATCATGACTGTATAACATGAAAGTGACGCCTTCCATTCGGCCACTGAAACAGGTAGTATTATTGGTGAATGATGACAATAATTCGTTCTAAGACAAACACAATAACAAGGGCTCGTACCATGATGATCCCTAGATAAGTAGGCTGTTACGCTACTGAACGAGCTTCCATGTTGAGATATATGAACAGTTAAAAATAAACTTATTTGCATACATGTTCAGCAATTTAAATCCTTAGTACAATAAACATGTGTAGTTTTTATTAAAATATTTAATACCCACTTTATATAAAGGTAAGGATAGATAGTATACTGTCAGCCCCCATTAGCCTTGTATATGTTTCAGAAGCAATAATAAAATCTTTGATATGACTTATGTATATATTGTATTGTTAAAGTTACAAAACACCCCGTGATATGTGAGTGGGCGTGGCGGAAGGTGACTGACTGGTTTACACATACTAGAAGGTCTCGACTCTTACGAATCTCTCGAGCAACTTACTGGCTATTCGCCTTAGGCAAACTCATATATCCATCACAGACCCTAACGCCACAGTCACCTGTCAACGCCACCAAACGCACACGTCACAAAAGGGTGGTTTTTATAATAAATGCACCTGTATTCGTGCTAGGGGAAAATTGATAAATTGCCTCGGTGCAACCAGCTAAGACTCTAAAATTGACCTCCACATCACTGAAATTTTGTATAGTGAAATCATGACACCCTAGACCATTTGACCATGTCACCACCGGTTCTTGTGTATGTTTTAAGCATTCACAGTCTTGTCAAATTGCTGTTGTAAAAAAAAGAGTCGAATGTTGTTATTAAATATGTTGATGTAGGACAAACACTTACTTTCAAACAATGTTGGTAAGGTCTTAGAGGAGCCGTTATACAAGTACTAAGGGATTGGGGTGACTTGAATCATATCTATGATAGGACTATTAAAACAGTGGAGAAGTGTGATGATAATTTTTGGGTAAACTGAGTCATGGACATTCATAAAGTTATACACTTAACGATTCGAAAATGGTATTTTTATGAAGTTATAGAATACAGTACTGGCAGACGACTACTACTACTACTACTACTATACTACTACTATACTAACTACTACTACACTACCACTACCACTACCACTACCACTACCACTACACTACCACTACCACTACTACTACCACTACTACTACATACTACTACTACATTACTACTACCAATAATAATAATCATATAAATGTTTTACCTCCTCTGAAATATCTAATGTTGGTCTTGACATTTTCCTTTTAAATGCAATTTTCGTTAGTAGAATTATTTAACAAAATGTCAACTGAAAACAAAAGTCATTGTTGATGTCTACATCGTCACCCATTTTTTCTACTGTGTAATGTAACTGACTTGCCCCTAAAGAATATGTGAAAGCATTGACAATAATATCGTCCTAATTTGATAAACATATTTAATTTTATTTGAATTACATAGTATATTACATGGCGCTTAAAGCACTTCTTCTTCTAAGAAGGCAAAAGTCATTGTAAGTGACGTCACAGTGCGTGACATTGGTAGTCAATATGACAATTTAAGGTTTTTAAATATTAACTTCCTGTTCTGGAAAGTTCGGATAGAGATTTTAAAAGGTAATTTGAGGCAGCTTCCGGCTCTCGGACCTTCTACAGCCACCGAGATGGTTTTTTTGTTGTATTTTAATTTTTTACAAATCCTTCTAGAATTATCTTTCAAAGCGAGTTATATACTAGGCATGGTGAAATCGCTAACAGTGTCAGAACAGCAGTAGATCACGCAGTGTCAAAAGGGCAGTAGCTCACAGAGTGGCTCACTAGCTTCGTACGTTCGTGTTATCATTATCAGTCGCATCTCGAAATTATTAACATGATCAGTTTTACGATCAAAACAATAGTGACATTAAAATAAAATCACATCTCACCTAATAATTGTGTATTATTTCAAGAGTTCAACAATTGGCGCTCAATCACAGTGCTATAAATACCAATTATATCATCAAGGTACCGTACAGTTTTAATTAGTGCTCGATCACGGGGCAATTATCAGCTAATTAAACAGAAACACATCAATTAGCGCCCAATTAGCAATAAATAAAACTATAATTCATCAATTAGCGCCCATTGCAGTGCAAAAAAAATTCTATAATTATTCAACTGTACATACACTAAATCCTAAAATATTACTGATATTTATATTATAATATGAAATTTGAAACAACTCAATACAATAATAAAGTTCAAGTCAATATTACAAAACCAAACTAATTTACACTGAAATAAACCTTTGAAACACACTCCATATAGTCAGAATATAACGTTCATGAGTCGAGGATAGCCGGTTTATAGGTCTCCTTCAGTGGCTCTTATGAACAATTGCGTGCGCATTACCCTCTAAAGCTCCCCGCGGGCCTGATTCAACGAGGGCGTTAGGCGGAAAGGTATCAGCTTATCTTGCCAAAATAAACTGACACATTCGCTTCGCGCGTCTGCTAATATGTCATTACGCTTTTAAAAATTGACCAGTAAATTTCAGTTTTTCATATGTTTTATGTAAAGGGATGTTTTCTCTCCTTTTTGAAAACCTTTTGGCATATATGAGCTTATCCTGCCTACTCTTACACCTCGCTACTGGACTAGCGTCTTATTTATTCCTATAAATCATTCAAAAAATGTTTACATAAATGTTTATTTCCTATAAAGGCAGCTACTTTAGGAACATGGAAACACAAACATAAATATTGTATTTATTTTTATAATGATTAAAATTCCTAAATATTAAATTCTCAAAAATTAATAAAATATTATTTATTGTTATAATACAAGTTTGTTTTGTTTATTTACGTCTTACTAAACGTTCGGTTTATATGCCTTAGGCAAAACCAATCCCAAGTTTACCCGACCGAGATTCGAACCTTGATCTCCCCGTCCTCAGCAGTCGAGCTCAACATGACTAGTGCGTTAGCCAACTATGGCACCGAGGTGGGTAATACAAGGTTCACAAAAACAGTGTTTTTTTATTTTGTTGCGTCTCTTTACTAATCTAAAAGTTCCATGTTCAATTTTTGAAAAGACCCAAAAATATACCACTATTTAATTAAGATGTGTTCCCTTTTATTGATTGTTACTAACGGATTGAAATATTGAGCCTGTATTTGTCCTGAAACTGAGCTGGTACAAGCTAGCAGGCTTACAAGAGACAGTAATGAAATAATAATAAAAATAATATACTTTAATAAAGAAGATGCTTTTAACGGCTCGAGTTTTTCTTTGTTTTTAAAGCAAATAGGGCCTGCCATCCTCGCTAAGAATAAAGAAAAAATTAATCGGAGGGCAACTATATAAATTGACATTTTATTCTCCAGATCTAGGCACTTTCAAATGTAGAAGATGTGACCAAATTAATTTAAAATTCTTGTTTGTTTGTTTGTCAATATTGATTTTATATTTTAATTTAAATATAAGTTTATAAACATAATGTTTATAAAAACTTATTTTACATATATATATATAAGTATATATAATACATATATACTTTTTACATTATAGTTATTGTAAGCATATTTTTACAAATTATTTAATAGCCCTTTTTTACAAAATAGCAATTCTTCAGCCCTTAGTTTGAAAATAAGGTCTATAAACAATACACTTAAAAATAACTTTAGATTAATCCTAAGAAAATAATTGCTGTCTAAAATATTTAATTCAAACATGATTACCTCAACCCACTCCGGTGGCCGCATGGTTTAAGGCACTATTCTCACAGTAGACCTATGACAGGGAGATAGAGGTTCAAATCTTGATCTGGTTTACAAAGGGTGGTTTCCCCTAAATGGTTTTCCACTCTCCCTCCACGCAACTACCAGTACACCTCCTATAACTATAATATTCCTAATAATCCAGGCCTCCACCGTGGTTCGGATTCCACGTTAAACTGTAGGTCCTCCATTTCATCTCACATCACCCTACCATTACACATTAGCGTAAGTGCGTATAACCCGAATGGGTAGTAAGACGCGGTGCTAATAATAATAATAATAATAATAATAATAATATTCCTAATCCATAATAATATCAGCGTAATTAGTACATAAGCACATAACCCGAATGGATAATCAGTTGAGGTGCTAAAATAAATCCCTCAACATAGCATTTACCCACCCGTCACAATGAGTTACGGAGATACACTTTTGCGTGTATTATTGGGATGACATTAAACGTTAGTATAACCCATCAAGTATCGAACCTCGTCCATTCGTTAATGAAGAAAATAAATGTTTAAGCTTGGGGCTAGATTTTTCTTCTTTTTGGGGGTGGTAGTAGAAGGGGGGAAGAGCCAGGGGAAATACCGGATATAAACTAGATTCTCTCTCAACACTGCAGGAATGAGAGCGTAAACTCTTTCCGGATACGACTGCGTTGAAGAGTTTATTTGAAATTCAAATCACGCAGCTCTTGATTCTAAAAAAATATATATAATAAAAAAATACAAGTTGCGTGCAGATTCTTCTTCACATCTCTATATTTTATTTTCACTCTTTATTATTCTGTATTTTGTACGAATTTCTGTTGTGCTATCCATTTTATTTAATTTTTCATTTCAATTTACACCTTTTTATGTTTTAGAGCACCACCATGTCTCTCCTTTAAAAAAAATATGGCAAACTATTAAAAGGAAAAAAAAAATTAAACCAAAATTCTATATAAATCAATCCCACGTTTAGCATTCAGATGGCGAGCTTGGAGTAGTGAACCGTATTTGATAAGGAGCTTATACGGGTAAACAGAACACGGCTTAAGCAACTAAGACTTCTAAAACCCCCTATTCTCTTGAACTGGCAGATTAAACCAACTTATGGTTTTAACTGAAACAGAATAAATTTGAATGAACATTTATGTTGAGTTAGGCCATGAAAATTAACTTTCCCGCTAAATGGTGGCAATTATAATTGATGGAGCTTTTAACTAATATAACCTCAACACATGAATAATGTTTCCCTTTTAATATTTCCTACAGCTGAGCGTCACTTCTACAACCCTTTAATGTAGTTCCAATATTTATACTAAAGGGGCTGGGATGAAGAATGTAGAATTTAAAGTTAATATAACCACATTTACACTAAGGAAGAATGTACCATTGTTTGGGGGGAAAAACCACCCTCAATACTCCCGGACGGGATTCGATTCACCGGAAAGTTAAATCATAAGAGGTTAAGGTCTTAATCAATGCTTCCATCGATACGGATTTTTTTTTTTCCATTACTTAAATGGGCTATCGTTAAATATCTTATCACTAGAAGTCATATCCAGACTAAAATGCGCCAAATCAAACTTCTTGTTTGGCCAAATCACAAGTTTTGTGGTAAAGACCAGATACATTTAAGATTGTTTGTGATATTTGTGAAAATCTAAGTTTTAAATAATTTTAAAAATACTCAACTGATTTATTATAACATCAGGAACCCTGTCATAAGAGTGGCCATATATTTCCCGATAAACCTAAATAATATACAGAATGTTTTGATTTTGAAACATCTCTTGAAACAACAATGTTAGTATTTTTTAAAGTTAAGCTCAGACATTTTTAAAGAATCTTGACATTACATTTTTTTTATATAGCTACGGAATATAAAGGGGGTATTTCTTCGAGCATCACCACTCTGTATTAGTGTGTGTGTTTGGGTCCAAACGCTAAAAGTCTTTCTAAAAATAAAAAGTAAAGTTAGAAAACATTATTTCTTAATTGTATGGAATAAGTAGGACATACCATTTATTTAACAATGCTATCCACCGTCTTACGTCGTTTTATAGCATTGGATAAAAAATCCCTTAGAACAAAGATGATAGCTAAGTTTAATAACGACATTTAGAACTACAGTATTTGTATGCATAATGTTGGATATACACCGCCATACAAAAGTTTGAAAAAAAATATAAACTTTTAGTTTAACACAGCAAGAGGGAGATAAGCTATTTTAATAAGCATTTGATAACAGCTTCGGGATTAATAGTATAAAATAACACACATAAAAGTTAGTTTGACACTTTAGCCTAGTTGGTATAAGTCTGTCTGCTAATAGAGAGGTCAAAGGCTCGATTACTTGCATGGTATAAAATACATAAATGGTGAAATATGGGCTTTCCTTTTTACAATAATAAATTGATCACTGGAAGATGGTGTGTTGTATCTGTTCTAGAGATAAATTAGTGTGTAAGTCGTGCTATAATATAATCAGTTGACTCAGAAAGTGCACGTAAAATACTACAAATTGAGCCTATTTTTTCAGATACGTACTAATACACTTTCAGTAGAATATTAATCCCAGAAGTATTAGACTTTCGTGTTAATTGGTTGGTCTCAGATGTAATTAGGTTTTCACTGATAGCTGAGTCAATATTATCTTCGTTCTTTGTATTGCATGCGCTAGTTAAATATACATTCTTGAATACATTTTTACAAAGCCTTGATAAGAATCAGTAGACAATAGCTTTAACTTTAATGCACAACTTAAAGCTTAGTGGTCTTATCATTTGGTTTGGCTTAGTTGTTTGCTGTTGATATTTTCGCATTTTTTTTATCATGTTAAGAAATAATTGTAGTACTATTTTTGGTAAAACATTGTTCAATAAGGCTGTATCTTGTTATTTATAACTAATAATGAGTAATATCTATTTATAATATAAAATGTATAATAAAACAGTGTAGAAACACTATAAAATAATATTAAGTGATAGGGAAGGAAGCCAACCTGAAAGGATAGTTAGGCTAGGCCTGGATAGAAAAAGACACTTCATTCTTCATTTTTTCTTGAATTATTGCATTCTATCACACTTCACACACTTGAATTTTCATAGATCTTTCTTTATCATTAGAAAGACAAACTGAAAACATACAATCAAACAAAGATAGGCTATAGAACTACATGTTTCTAGAATGATTTTAAATATGTAGCTGAAAACTTACAGTGTTGCCAAATTGATGTAATTAAATATGGTTTGAAAAAAATTAGTTTGTTGAGAACTAAAAATAACTTTAAAACTATCAGGGACTATAATTTAAATAATAAATAAATAAAAATAAATACAAAATTACGTTTTATTTAAAATATATAATATATGAAATAATTGTAAAAAATTATGTATATGTTTTTGTTTGTTTTTTATCTCAGATTTAAACCAAGGGGTAGTCTGGATTTGGTTACCCATTGATGTGCAAGTTCCCATTGCCTAAGTCGAGAGTTTTTGCAAGTGGCTGTCAGGAATGCTCTGAGTACTCTGGTGGTGTAGCAGGAGTCAAAGGCCTTATTGTGGGTGTTAGCAAGAGAAGGAACTGGTTTATCTAGATTATTGTGGCTGGTATCGAAATGGTTATTGTTCATGCGTATTCTCAAAGGTTGTGAGTATTCAGCCTCGCAGAAATTGCATTGAAGTTGGTAGATTAAGTTGGATGTGTTTCAGTCATAATGGCCTTGGATGGGGTATTGCTTCTTGGTGTTCTTACTATTGAAGGTTTTGCTGGGTGGGTGGATCTTGCAGGTGTTGCAGCGTTGTTTCAAACACGGGTGTGAAACTTTTTCTGTGTTGATTGAGGTGAAACTTTTGTTGGTGTCGGGATATTTTGGATGTACAAGAAGGTTGTGAAGATTAGATGGCCGTTAGAAAGAGACTCTTGGGGGAGAGCTGAGAAGGTTTTGTGTCTGAGTGGAAGAAGTTAGAAAGTTGTAGCCTTTCTTGAGGATCGTGTTGATTCTTTGCAGTCCTGGATGGTATTTGGTAGTCATAATAAATTTGTCTGTGATTTGTCGAATCACTTGAGATGGCTCTGAAGATTTGAGTAACAATTAGAGTTGAAGGGAATCCTCTTTCTTGAAATACTGAGTAAGCTCAGCACTGTCTAAACATGTGTTTGGCCCTAATGACCAGGCTGTAAAGGAGAGACTTATTAGTGTAATAATGGTGGCTGCTGTGATAGTGGAGGTATTGTTGGTGGTTTGTAGGTTTTATGTGAGCTGTCATGCGAATATTATTGCTCTCATTGAAGACATCGACATCCAAATAGGTGACATGCTGTAGTGATATATTGTGGGTGAATTTTAGAGTACTGAAATTGTTAAGTTCTTCTATAAATTTGTTGAGCATCTCTCTCGAATGTGTCCAAATCATAAAAAATATCAATATACCGGAACCATACTAGTAGTTTGATGAGTCTAGAACATAGGAAACGTTCTTCCAGTCGTCCCATGACGAGATTGGCATAAGAGGGGGCCATGCGCGAAACCATTGCAGTGCTCTTAATCTGTAGTTCATGTGAGTCTAGGAAATGGAAACGGTGGTTTCCAAAATTATTCTGGCTAATTCAAGCAGGAAAGACGTGATTGGTGTGGAATTTTAAGGTCTGAGATTTAGAAAATGTTTCATTGCAGCTCGGCCATGAGTATGGGGGATGTTATTGAATAGAGCGGTGACATCAATTGTAATTAATAAAGATTCCAGGAGTAGTTCCCCAATTTGGTGCAGGTGGTTAAGGAATTGTTTCGTGTCTTGAATATATGATGGCAGTGCTTTTACCAAGGGCTGTATGTGGAGTCAACAAAGGCAGATATTCTTTCTATAGAGGAACCACATCCAGAGAAAATGGGACGTCCTGGTAGTGGGAACATTCTTTTGTGAATTTTAGGAAGAAGATTGAGTACGGAGTTGGGGTTTATCAGTGGAAAAGCAATATAAACTTAGGTGAAAGTTCCTGACGGGGCCCTCACGATGAACCTATTCCTTAATTTATTTGTTGTAGTCTGCTGTGGGTTCTTATTGGAGGAGCTTGTAGGTGGACATGTCTGAAAGTTGGGTGATTGCTTTAGCAATGTAGTCCGAGTGGTTAAGAACAACTGTAGTAGATCCTTTATCGGCAGGCAGAATAATTATATCCTTGTTGGCGCGAAGGGATTTTTTGTTTGTTTTTTGTTAATTGAAATTAAGATTCTTGGTTTTCGGTATAGTTTCAAGGAAGTGTGGATCAGATATGTTGGATAGAAAATAGCTGATGTATTGCATCGAGAAGATGGTCTGTAGGCAAAGAGGGAGGATCCCAGTTTGAGGAAGGTCTCAATCTTTTGAGGGCTGAATCAATATTTTTTTCAAGATCAGAGAAGAAGGGGATGTTTAGAAGTGGAATTTTAGTTTAAGGGTGTGCGCATAAGCTAATACATATTGTACCAGAGTGAGTTGGTCAAAATTTGTGTTGGCGAAAATGATAATCCCTTGGCTAGTACACTGGTTTCGGTTTTATAAAGTTTATAGCTGGATAGGTTAGTCACAGATACAGTTTCAGCTCGTGGTTTTGGCATTGAACCCTCTTCTCAGCAGGTTCCTGAAGTGAGAGTTCAGATTGGATTGTTGTGGCATTTGGAATAATATAAGGAACTAGGCCAACTTGTTTAGGTGTAGGTAGATATAATATGGTAGCCAAGTAAGGTCTGGTGGAGATGAGGGGGGCGCTTGCAGATGTAGGCCTAGAAAGTAGAGTTGCTGGTAATAAGTTAGTCCTAATATTGGGACACATATCCTGGATAATTTTTCCAAATGTTTCTTAGCCTTCATGGAGAGAGTGGTCATAGCTTTATTTAGGAAACTGTTGGTGAGTCCCATCAAATGTAAGGAGGATAGGTTAGTAATTTCGATAAAGGATAAGAGTTGAACTGAGTGATTTAAGGCTATTTGTTGGTACTGTTTGAGCAGTTCAGCAGTGAATTCTATTTCATGAAGTTTGTTGAGCTCTTCAAAGTGTAGCCTGATTTGAGTAGGGATGGATGTAATAGGATATTTAAGTCTGGGCCCTTGGAGATCACTTCTAATTTGAGGCAAACTTGCAGAAAATTGATATGGCTGCTGAGTGAGGAAAGTTTAAATGAGTGCAGCAGAATTTTATCCATCCAACATTGGTGTGGCAAGGTTCAGTTACTGATAACAATCTTGTAGTGTCTAAAGGACATTATGTAAACAAGAATTAAGAACACTTGTTAAGTATAGGTTAGAAGACAGCAACAAAAGTGAACTAAACAGGAAAAATAGGAAAGTAAATATGATCACAATGATAGTAAAATGAATTAGTGCCTAATGGCTTGTAAATGTATAGTAAAACCGTGTAGAAACTCTGTATAGTAATAAGTAATTTATAGTGAAAGAAGCTTTCCTGAAAGGATAATTACGTTAGGCAGGGATAATAAAAAACACACTTCTCTCTTCTCTCTTCTTGAATTATTGCACTTTATTACACTTCACATATTGTTGAATTTTCAGCTACCTTCATTATCAGTTATTTTACATTATTGTACAGTGTTTCTACAATGTCTTATTATACATTTCCAAACCATTAGGCACTAATTCGTTTTACTATTTATAATCTAAGTAATATACCGATACATTAGCTGAGAAAATAAGTTTATAATAGTAAGCTACGTTTTATATAATAAATGTATTAAAAACTACAATACATATTTTCTAAATGTATATTTATATCTTAACTATATGTTTGAAAGGGTGTAATCAATCTTATTATTTCGAGATATATATATATATATATTTAATAGTAGTATATGTATGTTTATAATATTTATGATAGCAACTCTAAGAATAAAATATTCTCATTCATTTATAAGAAAGGGAGGTATATTGCTAAACGTTCAAATATGAAATATCTTCCAGTGCACTCTGCCAAGATTGATTATCGGCTTATTTAATTAGAGTCGGAAGTGTTAAAGTGACATCAAAACTACCAGTCCTAGTAATGTCGATTCCGAAAAATTTCTATATAGAAAATAAAGACGGCAAAAGCAAACTAAAACAAGATGAAAATATAATGATCAATAAACATCCTTCATAAACTGTTTCCTATTCAGCGTCAACAGCTATAACTTCATTGTCTATATATCATTTTTATTTGGTCGATCGAACCCCTATTAATCCAAACGAGTGATAAAAATATTAGATTTCCTTAGTTTCATGGTACACTCTCCAAATCGTCAACTTTTCAAGAACATTATAGAATGGGCAGACATAAAATATTTTCCGTCATTCTGTGGTGTTTTATTTTTACTGCGTTTTACTACTCGTGCATTATAATCGCATTGATATACACTAATGGATTGGCTATGAATTAGGTAGAATCTAAAGGAAAGAGATCCGTGTTTGCGTGTACGTAGAAAGGAAAACCATCTAGAAAAACTATTCTCAGTACATACGGTTGGGATTAGAACCACGGTCACCCATTCGCCAGAAAACTAAATAGATTTGTGTTTAGTCCGCGTGTTACACGATGTGGTTCATGAGGCTTTTAATGTATTGGTTAGTCAGATACTATATTTATTATAAAAAATAACCACGTGGATAGAAGCAAAGGTGATTACAGTCAAACATTCATAGGAATGGATCTATATAACAGAAAAGTTACTAGATCTTCTTAAACGTATCTATACATCAAATCATCTCACATTCTTCTTTTATAGATAGTATCAAAACCTATAAAATAACCCTAGTACTATAGTAAAGTGTCTTCAATGTGTACCACAAAATATATATTTTATTAAAGACCCTGCCCATGAAAATTTGACTGTAGTATATCGATCCACTGTCGAGAGCAAACTTGTAAGTACTAGTTTTGTGCACGACAACACTGGTTGAGCTAGAAGTTGGTTGTAAATATATACACAATCCATCAACAATAAAAAGATGGGAAGGGTTGAGACAAACGAACTGAGAAAATTAAGCCTGATGATTGGTCCACGGTAAGCAGCACTTGTTGGTAAGAGAAAGTGCAATCATACAGACCAATTATTATTAATTTCATCTGTTGCTTGTATGGTCTGTTAGGCAAGATTTAACCTTTTCAAGATACGCCCTGTACGATAAAAAGAGAGAGAGAAGCTCTTTCATGCGTTGTATTCGTAAGATTGAACGGAAACGTGTTTTGACAAAAAATAAAACTGTTTCTATGTGTCTTTCAAAACGATTCGTTTTGCTGTCAACAACTAGCCATAGAGGCATTGTTTGGATAACTAAAATAGTTGTTCTTAAAGAAAAGACGACCCGGGCATACATCAATACGTAGCATGGTTTGCGGAAAGATTAGCCAGTACTTATGTACTATTTCCCAAGGAACGCTTAAATGTACTGTACGTACTGATAGTACATCCTTTTCGTGAAGGCTCTTTTCATGTCCTGATGAAATGAGGTAATGATAGTAAATATGATGGGGTAGAGCTAATAAAAGATATTAGCATAACTTAAGCCTAATTAACTAAACCTTGGTGGCTATGAGAACTATTATTCTTTCGAAAAAAATATCCCCAGTACCAGCCGAAAATGGAACCTGGTACTTATAGGACAGCAGCCAGGGAGTCTGACCAGTATACCATGAGGTTGATCAACCTTAAATAAAGTTAAAAGTTCAATATTTTCATTTTTTTAAACCCTGTATCTTATTAACTGTTTGACTTATACGCATAAAATGTACTGATCGCGAATTGTTAGAAATGAGAAAGGTTGAGTTCAGAGAAATTGTACCTGCATTTGTGTGGAGGGAGAGTGTAAAACAGCTTCGGGAAAAAAACTTCAGTACACCCGACCGTGGTTTTAAATCTTATGTTCACATCATAGACAGCCCAGTCTTTTGTGAATGACGACTTTGAACACGCAGCCACCGAAGTGGCAATATTACTAAACAATGCTACTAGTGTAATTAATATTCCTTATGATGTGGTATACATATTCCTTGTTGGTGGAAACGGTGACCTGGCTGTCTAGGGGTAAGGTGTCAGACCTATGTTCTGGGGGTCTGGGGATCAATCCTTGGTCACGGCACAGATTTATCTGATTGCCAAACCCTTCCGTCACCTCTGACAAGACGTGTATTAAATACAACTTGTAAATGTGTGTAATGCCAAGCCTCCACCGTGGTTCGGATACCACGTTAAACTGTAAGTCCTCCATTTCATCCCACAATCACCCTACCATTACATATTAAAGTAAGTGCTTACAACCCGAACGGTTAGGAAAATGCGATAATAATAGTAATAATAATACTTTTTTTGTGGAGATTATAAAACCAAATATATACTAAACAAGCCAATTCCCATCAAAATCCCATCCATCCAAGTACTAATGTTGGTTTCTCGGTTATTCTAGCCGACACCTAATTTTGTTTCAGGCAAGAGTTAATTTGCTCATTATAGTCATACTTATATTTCTGATAGCGCTTTTTTTTTGTTCATTATAATGTGTTATATAAACCCTGAACATATGTTAACTGTGTGTTAGGTATAAGTGTGATCTCTAGCAGTTAAACAACTATGTACAACACAACTAGGAAAAATGATTAATTAGCCCGCATGCAAAATCAAAATGTTTTCATGCCAGTAAGTATGATCTATCAATATTTATATTGAGCAATTTTTAATTTTAACAATAGTACTGATAACGCGGACAAAAATGTGTCAGTCTCGTATAGTTTATTTAACCAATGAAAGTAGTTGTGGCTCAAATCACAGATAGGTTCACTGAGGGTGATTTTCCCTTAGGATTTATTACTTTTCTTATATGCAAATTTGGATAAATTTCCTCTAAAGCAATACTTTCCGCAGCCTTTCTCTATTAGTGTAAATTTTCGACTTGTCTGAATGGGTGAAAAAGACGAAGTAAGGTAAAAAAAAAACAGCATTCATTGGTTTATTACCTCAATTTTCTCTGGCAATATATTTGGATTTTTGGTCCTCAAAAGTACTCAGTACATATATATTAGCAGAGGCTCAGCAGTTCTAAAGCGGTTACCCGCTAAACACAGGCAATTCAAATCTCGTGTAAAGCTTCCATAATCTAGCCATAGACGTGATTGTATGCGCTGAGAAAATGTTCAACCGCTTTTAATTAGGAGATGAGCAATCTCTCTGAAAATATATAATCTTAAGCTAGATAAATACAGGATAAAATATTCGTTATCTCTTTCCCCTTCAACAACTAGATAAGTTAAGCGTGTTTCAATTTGCGCGTTTTTACAAATATTAATATCACTCGCGCTGGTGGCTGACTCTTCAACCTCGTCTAATCTGGGTTGCTAGTAACGAGGAGTTCAGGAGTTAAAATCCCGGCCAGATAAAGTGTGTATATTTTTTACTAAATGATCCCCCCTCCACACAAATTCTAGTATATTTACATTAAACTATACCTAATACTTACCCTAGTTGTATGAATATGCGTATAACCAGGACTGGTTTTAAAATGAGACGCAAGCAGTAAAATATTATTAACAACCTTAGGTTTGTAACATCTGACTATCAAATTAATCATATATTTTCATATTTATAAAAAGAAAATACTAATGCTAACAAGGTAAAAATAAAAGTTAGTTTTGCTTTAATTATATTAAAGAGCGTTCATCATAGGCCCAACTCGGCTCCCAGCTCGCATCTGCGTTTGTGTGTGAGTTTTGTGTGTGTGTGTGATTGCGTGTGTGTGTGTGTGTATGTGTGCGCTCGCGCGCGTGAGGTATTTGAACAAATGGGAAAAGAAAAAACTTACGATATGCCAGAAATGTTAGCAGTGCATTCGTATTTGAATGGCTCTAGATATTTTGTTTGAAATGTATATTTGTTGAGTGTTTGAAATAACAAATTAAACTTCGTAGTTTTTTTTGGTGAAAATATCGTTTTAAGTTGGCTTACTTATGAATTTTTACTTTTAAACATACAAACTTTATAAATGATTATAATTTTTATTCAAATGGGTCTCTGGTAAGTTTTCTACAATGTTAATATTTTTCTGTGTGTGGGGGGGGGGGGTCCTCAAAATACTCCTTTAATAGTAATTTACTGATGACTCATTTTTTAAGTAATTGAATCTATTTGAAAATAGCTTTAACGATTTTGTTACAAATTGATACATAGGATTTTTTTAGATAACAAATTTAATAATGATGATCTTTTTTTCTAAAATAAATAAATATAAAAGTAGTTTACATGAAGCAAATTTTAGAAAATTTGAATTTTTTTGTAAATTGTCTTTGATACATTATTTTGTATACTACCACCAACAAAATATTTTATTAGAATTTTAATAATCATAAGTTCAATAAAAACTTATTTTAGTTCAAGGTGAAGTTAATATTTAAAGAAGAGGTGATTTAAAATAAAATTATTTATATATGTAGGAATTTTAACATTAAGTTTGTTCAAGTTGGATTTCATATAAATTTAAATAACATACTATATTGGTATTTCTCTAAAATATTCTCACATCATTAGTCAATCTCATTAATTCAAAGTGGGATAAGTCATAGCAAAGTAGGTACACTGGAAAATGCATTGGCAAATTAGAGTTTTACTAGTATACCGTCTTCATTGATAATATATGTGTTTAAATTCAACCTATTTTGTAATTATATATTATATCTAAATGAATTTATATATTTATATTATTTATTTAATGAAAATTTGTTTTGGAATACTTGGAAATAGTTTTTCATGATTAATAATATTGGCCACTAATAATTTTTTATTTTTACAAATTAAAATTGATTTTAGGGAAGTTTATTAATAAATAATTTTTTTAAACTAGAAATTTGTAGGAAATATTTGAACAATTTGGTTTAAAATATATACATGAAGATTGTTTAGTGTGATTAAAAATATGATCATTTGTTTTTCTGAGGAAAACTTAATTAATGATAGTTTACTCAAATTCTATTTTTGAAAATGTTGTTCCAAGCTATATTACACTAAATTATAAAGTGTTTTAAATTGTGTTATACTATTTATACTGTTACCTTACGTTCTATATGGCATTAGCATATTGAAAAGTTATTGCCGATCTTACAAAAGTACGCCATTTATCCCTTTCTTGAGCTAGTTCTAAGCAGTCCATCTCATTATTATCTCTTAGGTCCATTCTAACGGTATCCTCCCATCTGCGTCTAGTTTTTATTATTGGTCTCTTCCCATTAAGTTTTCTATTCTATACCTTGAACGCGGCTACTTCTAACTAGGGTATTTTTCAAAAACTTTTTATAAGCTAATGGATATTTCAGGGCACGGCTTACCAACTATTACTTGTAATATACCTTGGATCAGGTGTTCCCAAACCTTTTAGACCTAAGGGCTCTTGTGCCTAAACAAATACAAGCGGTAGACCTCCTAAAATGTACTAATATTATCAACAGTCAATAGTGACAGTTAAAATTTACAAGTATAAAACAAAGAAAAACATCACATGCTTTGGCTGCACCTTTGGCAAATGTCCTTTATTCAGCTTTGAAAAATTTGCAATCCTAATAACTGTTGATATATTATAGTGGGAAAAACAAATAAAATTGCCTAATGGAGCCTTAAATCGCCTCCATTTGTCAAAGGAGGGTTGGCAACTGACAGCTATCAGAATATATAAAAAGGCTTAAAACAAAGACGTGATTAAAAACAAATTGTTGCTGTAAGAGTTTTAACTGTCAAAAGTGACATCAAATCAATAAATATTATTTCGAATCATATGGTTTGGCGAATGGATTCATGAGAGTAGATCTGGTAAATTTTGCTAGCTCTCAAATATCATTATTCTTACGGTTTATAGGGTGTAACTAAGGTGGAGCACATTTTGAAAAACACTGCCTTTAATAAACACATTCCAATCTTGAGAGCCCGTCCACCCACAGAAAGCACCTAACTTAGGTGCCATACGGGAATCGAACCCGGGACTCCTAAGCTCGTAGCTAGGTGCACTTACCACAACTCCACGGAGCCGGTTAGCTCTTATAGGTGAGTAGATGGATACCTAGGATGGGTAGTATGACACGGGACGTGAATATGAAGATAAATAGACTATATCGACAACCTACTAAGACTCTAACCATTGAAAGTATCCAAACGTGAGCTAGATATCACTTTTTAGGTGCGACGCCTTCACGCTCTTGTTTCCAGCTCTAGGTATACTAATTAGTTTACGAACTTAGCTGGCACCTGATTCAATCTCATGATTTCCATACTATGTCGAAACTGGTCCCAGTGACACTACTCCCCCCGTATCTTGCGAAACCCATCAAGAATCACATTAACGTAGCCTCTGCCCCGACTTCAAGAGAAACCCCTCTCTCTGTGATCTCCCGACTTGTGAGCAAAGTGACCTTAATGACCCGTCCCAACTCGGTAATGAACATGTTGCGAGCGTCACTTTACTGACCACGCCATACTTTACTTTGAAAGCTTTCTGACCCATCCATCCCTCCTTCACCCCGGGTCTAACCATGACATATACCAAAGAGGCTTTGAAGCCACTCTAAAGGTCGGACCACAGACAAATTAGCAGGCCCGCCAAACCAAAAATAATAGCCACATTTTTGCATACATTATTCTAGGAATGTTTTTAATCAATACGCGTAAGGCTAGCTTGTTTTGCTTAGTAATTAAAAGTATTGACATTCTTGGGGAAACCATATGCCGGTAGAGCCAAAAATATGATATATATATATATATATATATATATATATATATCCTTGAAAAAATCAGAGAATTTAGGTAAAAACCAACTTAAAATTATTATTTTTTATTTGGGGGATTTATTTGCAAACTTTAAATAACAGGTGTAAAGGAATTGAAATGAAAAATTAACTGAGCTTATTTAAAACTTAATTCTTTATTATATTTTTTTTCCTTATATTATTTGACAGCCCCTATATAAAAAGAATGATTTTGGTAGAAATTAAATCCTATAAAATTCTAATATATTTGTTTCGTTAAATACTTATAACATTTTACTTTATTATTAATATTTTTTCATAATTATTTCAATTGTAATACATGAAAATTAACAGATGCAGGTATATTACGTATAAATTAGGTTAAAATGGTTTTATTAATTATTGTAACTATCAAAATAGTTTATTCTTATCTAAATCAAACAAAACTTTCAACAGCAATGAATGTATTTTACAGATATTACCACTTTTGGCAGGCTGTGTAGGCATTGAAAAACCGTTAAGGTTGGCTCAGTACCACTGACGTCTTCAGCTTTTACCCAATTTTCATCCTGGTCGAGTGCTCTGTAGGTGTTTTCGTTTTCTCACGTTACCATTTTAATTATAATTTCTTGGAAAACGCTGACAAATTTCGTTTGATATTCCTCTTCCTTATCCTGCGACATTAAATTACCAGTAGTTTAAGGGATAGTTTCATATTCAAAACTGGCTTATCCCATTCGAGTATAGTCAAAGTGTTGTTTATTATTTAGCACATGACTGCACTTGAGGATTACTTAGTCTAGCTATAATATTGGCCTTTAGTTTCGGATAGCACATGCAGACACACAGCACACAAGTTAATTTGAGAAATGAAAGGAATAATTTTAAAGAACAAATTGCCATTACTGCTAATAGAAGTGTCGACATAATACCATAATATTATAGGTGTACATGTTACAGGAAAATTAGATTCTCCAGTAAGAGTCTACTCGGCCTAGGTAAAGTCGACTCTTACTGGTATTTTTAGTAAAAGTTGATTAAAAGTGAAAAGTGATGAATCTCGATCAACATTTACTAGTCAGAGTTGACTGTACCTAGGGAAAGTATACTTTTACTACCTTGAGTTAGTAAAAGTTGACTAACCTAACCTAACTTAACCTAAAAAACATACTGAAACTAATTAATCAAACACACACTGAATCCTTGGTTACTGTTGAAAACTACAACAAATGTATGAGTGATCAAAGAAAACAACAGTAAACAAATAGAGCTAGGATATTCAAAACAAAGATGTGCACGCGAAGTTGCATGTGGAGAGCAACATCTGGACGAGTGATCAAAGAAAACAACAGTAAACAAATAGAGCTGGGATATTCAAAACAGTTGCATGTGGAGAACAACAGCGCGGAATCAACTTTTACTAAACCACAGCAGGCATAGTTAACTCTTCCTAGGAAAAGTTTATCTGTTTATTCTCAATCAACTTTTACTGATACTTTGAGTTAGAGTCGAATTTACCTAGGCCGAGTCAACTCTCCCTAACGATCTACTTTTCCTGTAACATGTATAATCTGATTTTCTCATACCGAGATAAAGTAGTGTGATTGTGAAAAAAATCTTTCTCCAGATTATGACAAATCTGTAAGTTTTATGTGAACTGGAACCTAGAATGTGGATTTTTACAATTATTCTGTCTGTCCCACATGTCTGTTTGTATGGGCTATCTCTGGGTACGGATCCCAAATGGTTTGTTGGTTTTTGTTCATACTTGATATTTAGATATTATAAGGTTATACAACAAAAGATTTTTACCCTAGCCCTTTCATTAAGGGTGGTTTACTAATGAGTAATTTTTGAACATTGAAATTATTTTGAAAACGGCCATAACGATTCTTTTTAAAAGTTATATCCGGCAAGTGTTTAACATGAACATGACAAATAATTCTGAATACTCGTTTTGAGGGGAAATTTGACCATGGGCATCTTACTAATAACTGCTTTATTTAATTTTAATATTTAAAAAAATGGCTTTAGGTATTTGGTTCCAAGTTGCTATTGAGAGACTAGTAGCTTAATAAAAACCTATTTTGGGAAATTTTCTTCTACGCTAAAAAGGATACAATATATGAAAGTTCGTGCGATTGTGTCGTAACATTTATTTCCTACTAGAATACTTCTATATAGTAGGATTTTGAGAGAAAATAAGGTCTTTCAGAAGGTTATCTATAATAAGCTCAGTCTATATTTAAACCAGGGTGTGTACTGTAGTATTATAAAAATATATAAAGTCACATATATGTAAATCTAAAATGTATAGGCTAGTTTGCTTTAGTTTATAAGATTCTTTCAAATGGTAATGTTTTAACCATCAAGTTTATTTTAGCATCGCATCCTATTACCCATTCGGGCTATACACTCTTGTACTAATTACACTAGTAGTTTTAGGGATTATAAAGGTTGCATCCGCATTTGCGTGGAGGCATGGTGAAAAACCTTTTTGATAAAACTCTCCATACATCCTACCAAGATTCGAACCTCGATCTCCACGTCGTCGGCAGTCTAGTTTACTGCAATAGTAGCACCTTAGACCATGCGGCCCCAGAAGTGGGTACCAAGATTATTAATCGCTTAATTTAAGAATTAAAATTGAGGGTGGTAAAGTAAAGGAACTAAATTCACATTAGCGGGGAGTAAACCATTGTGATAAATCATATGTAAAATCAACCCGACTTGATTCATGCGGTCAAGATTTGAAACTTAGATCTCCATGTTATTGAGAATCCAACTTATTGTAAAAATGATGCTTTAGAACGTGCAACCACCGATGTGGATACTATAGTAATACTAATATCAATAATAATAATATATTGTATATATTTACGCAGCTTCTGTTATTTTTTATTTATTTTTTCAATAATTCCTGATATGAAAACTTTTTTAAAATTGGGTTCTTCGTCTCTCGTTAAAATAATCCAGTTAAAATGTATTATTTCACTGCTTCAAAAAGGAAAGCTTTACTAAAATAAAAATTTGAATAAATGTTTGGTTACTATAAATGTAATCTTTTAGCTAAAAAGTGCAACAAATTATCTGAGCCGGTAAGTTGAAATTGGTGCTTGCTCGCTCGCTACAACCACGCTTTGCAGATACAGCTATCTTCATTTCCTTCTCTCTTTATTATTTTGTAAGTTTAATTCTCTTTCCTCTCTATATTTAGTTTACTCTATCTCATTTTCTTACTTATAAATTATATTTCCTCTCCTCCCTTTGTCGACCAAGGGTGAGATGCATGGGAAAAGATTTCTCAGACAGATGATATTAACGGGGGCAAAGTAATAATTTGGTCTGGTAAGGCTCGAGGTTAGGTGGTATGGTTTCAACGTTGCAGTAATAAACTCGCTTTGCGATTGGACCAACGCGATATAAGAGTCACGATACTTTTTATTCCTCGGCCTCTTACCTTATATCTGGTGTTAGTTTGGTTAGGATTAAGGTGGTGTAATTTAATGAAAGTGCACCTACATTTACATTGATAAAGTTTCCAAAAAACAGATTCGAAAATAAACTTTATATAAATCTGGTAGGGATTTTAAACGTCGATATTTTCACTAACAGAAAACAAAAAGTGCCAAATAGTTCAGGTGTATACTAGTTTTTCATAAAAATTAATATACTACTTCCTCAATTTTATGAAACGATAAATGTACATATTTAGTCGTATAAATAATATATCTTAATTAATATGTTAGTGACATGTTTGGATTCTATTACAAATGCGTTTTTTTCTACATATCTAGTGGATAAACGGTTTATCAAACCTTTATTTTATGTTTTGTAACTATAATAGATATTTATATAATGCACACTTTCCAAATGAATAAGTCCACACCAGTGGACACACAATCAAGCTTAATTCTCATAAAGTATTGAAATGATGGTAGCCGAGAGGTCGAAGCTTGAATCTCAGCCAAATACAATAGGAGTGGTTTTCCACGTTTAATTTTTTTTTGTCTGATTTATTCTCAATCTAAGTTTAGGAGCCTTTCCTCTAATTACAATTTTTATCCTTATAATATATTATTTAATCCATCATCTAGTATTGCATTTAAACCTATGAGATTAAAACGCTTGACGTTATTTAGGTTAGTTGGCAGGTTTTAAAACTATTTACAATAATTAAGTTTACTAAAAATTGTGTTTTTTATTTCAATAAAATTTTGTTTCCAGGATGATTGTTTTAATAGGTACCAGTCTAGTTCAATATTAATTAATACAATAAAAGTAAATTGTTTTAAAGTAAATATTTAAAGGGATATTGAATTCTAGGAAGAAATTTAAACGTTATGAATATGGACAATAAACAAATATGAAAAAGGATTCAAATGTATTTGTATATTGTTGTGAAATATACTCTTGTAAATTTATTTATGTATTTCATGAACTGTTGTTATTGACTTTTAATTAGTTCAGGTTTATATTCCAGTGTTTCATTTGAATATAATTCACGCAAGAGTGACTATTTGGTGTTTTAAATTCTCTGACTTCATAGTGGTCGATGGCATTGTAGCGTTGAGTATTGGTTGTTTAAAGTCTTTGGTATTAAACCTGGGAGGAACAGAGTGTAATATTTAAATATTTGATATTAGATAGTTCTTAAAATAATCACAGATTTGACTTTTCGAAAACCATGTAAATAAAATGCAAATAATTTGTCTTTCTGTTGTGATATCCTAATAACATGTAACTGTATTTGTTTAGGCAATGTTTTTATTATTATTATTATTATTATTATTATTATTTAGCACCACGTCTTACTACCCGTTCGGGTTATACGCTTAAGTACTAATTACACTAATGGATTAGGAATTGGGAAGGTTGAATTGATGGAAGTGAACCCGCATTTGCGTGGAGGGAGAGTGGAAAACCATTTAGGAAAAACCACCCCCAGTTCACCCGACCAATTCGAACCTTTGATCTCCCAGTCCTCAGTAGTCGAGCTCAACACGACTAGCGCGTTAGCCAACTACGCCACAGAGGTGGGATTTAGGCAATGTTAGGTCTGCACTAGGGTTTTAATAGGAAGAACCTTTTAAAACATACACACTATTCTTAAAGTCAATATTGATAATGTTTTATATATTATTAATGTAAAGATATTGATAATATCTATCCAAATATATAGCTACAGATAGCATGAATTGATACATGAATCTTTTAAAGTATATCTATTAACTTTACTAGGTGTCGTATCATGTTTTTCCTGTAAAAATTGGACTTAGTTTCGTATTTATTTAAGCTTAGCCACAATAAAAATGAGCCAATTTTACATTTTCACCATTTTTTATTTTTTCAGCTAAAATTGTAAGGTTGCTTAGATTGAGGAGTCATATTGGTATCTATCAACTTAATTTTAAGAGTAAGCCATATCTTTAAATAACAAACAAATTTTGATAATTCGACGCCTTGGCTCAGTCGGTACAGAGTATGTATAGTAAAGCTAAGGGTTTCGGGATCGATTCCTGGCATGGTCAAAACATTTATCATGGGTGAAATGTGGGTTTACCCTTTCACAATGATAAATTAACGGCCGGAGACTAGGTTTTGTGCCTTTCCTAGTATTAAGTTAGATTACAGGGCATATAAAGCTACGACAGGCCTAGTAGGCTGGCAGTTGAAAAATATATGGCATGAATAAAAAACTGATCCAAACCATAGGCTGAAAACAGTTATGGATGTAAAGTAAAGTAAACCACTTGTGATGTTGGGAGAAAAATGAACATTTGTGATGTATCTCAATTCTCAATAGTCCAGAAGGCGGTACGATATGTTGGCTTCGAAGCAGGCAAGTTTCGAATGTTACGGAGTTTATTGCGTTTAGCTATAATGTAAACAAATACATTGTGTATATAATTTTGGCTGGTGGATATGTGGACCAAGGCATTATTATTGCCTCCTAGAGGTTTTGGATTGGATTCTGGTTGAGTGTAATAAGTTTTAAAAAAGTTTTTTTAACTACACCTTCAAGCAAATGTAGCTTCCCTTGCTCTAGATTTTATTTTTCATCATCCTTACTCTATTAATGTAAAATATTTTAGTAGATAGAACGAGTAATAAGACATGAATTAGATAAATATATGTGTATAATTTTGGCATTAAGTATAAATGAATTACATAAATTATTGTTTATAATTTATATATAAAATTATTATATTTTTGTATGTGTTTTACATAACTTATTTCATACATTTATTTATTATTATTTAAACAAAACATGGAGAATAAATACTTGTAGAGCTTTGAAATGTGGTGCTGGAGAAGACTTGGGAAGATCAAATAGACATGCAGGGTGACAAATGAAGAAGTCCTAAGAAGAGTGGATGAGAAGAGAGACATTTTGGACGTGATTCTCCGGTACAAAACAAACTGGATCGGACACATCCTTAGGACTCTCTCTCGCTCTCTCTCTCTCTCTCTTTCTCTCTCTGCACGACGCCATAGAAGAAGAGTTTGAGGGAAAGCGGAGCTTATGAAGAAAGAGGATTCAAATAGTGGATGACTCGAAGTAAAAAATGAAATTCCGGGAGCTCAAGGAAGAGGCAGAGGATAGAGCGCATTGGTGGTCTAAGTTCACTGACAAAAGGAATGGACCTGTCGTAAGACAGAACACCTATTAATAATATTAATAATAAATACAAACTATGTGCATAATACAACTTTATAAACATATTGTTTTATATTTTTAAATAATATTAAACTAATATTATCCTTGTTTGTTTTAAAGCCAGTCCGTTATAAATGTTGTGAAATAACTTGTACAACAAACATAAGATGTATTACAAGATATTCCCACGTGTTCCATACAACTTCTTGAGGCGCCAACATTTCAAACGGATTGCATCAATCTTCCTAATGTGTTTTATAAAAGAAAAAAAATGTACACGTGTATAAACCGGTATCAAGGGACATAAACTTAAGATACCAAACTTTATTGAAGACCTTTGGAATATCTCTTGCCTTTAATTTTCTAAAACAAAATGGTAAACCAATTTTTTTTCAGTACCATACAAAATTTCAAGTACATTTATTTTATGAAAAATGGGAGTCGAGTCAAATTGAAGAAAATCCTGAGTTGAACTGAATGAGTCCGAGCTTGATCAAATAAAGCTGAAAAATGTTAGTGTATCAGAATTTAAACAAAAAGAGGCGTATTTAAACAGAAAGCTAGCCGAAATAAGTGTTAATAATTATGGTCGGATAGTAACAGAAATACAGTAATTAACAATATATATAAAAATAATATAGATAGAGTTCCAAGCGTCGACAAAATTTAATTATGTTTTAATTACATCCATCAATATTGACATCATTTCTCAAAACTAGCAGCACTAGAACATGTGATCTGCCGTATTATTACATGAAAGTAAATTTAATGACTTTCTAATGGTTTTATAAAAGGATTATTATGTCGATTAATTTTTAGGTAAGCAAATTTAATGTGAACAAGTTCTACGCCTTAACTCAGTTGGTAGTGTGAATATCTCCTGAGCTAGGAATTCCAGGTTCTATTCCATCATTGGTTAGATGTGGATTTCCCCTATCACAGTGATAAATTAACTTCCAGGGGCTGGGTGTTGTGTCTGTTCTTTAAGTTAGTTATAAGTCGTGTGCTGATTTAATCATTCGGTTCAGAAATAACACGTTAAATACTTCAAATAAATAAATTAAAAAGAATGCGAATAAAAAAACATGTAGTAAAATCACCATAAAAAAGTGTTTTAAGTTATAAACAATAAATTCAGAGTGAATAGTATCGAACAAAATGTGGTACATTTTTAATACCGCTGCGCAAATAACCACTATTTCTTAAACAACAACTGTAGACCATATGGCCTAGATAGAATATGACTACATAAAATTAGATTTAGTAGAATGAGAATTTTAGAAAAGGTTATTTCTATGTGAACCTTACTATAATTAAGTAATCTTACCTTGATATTTAAAGTTAACATCTCGCAGTCGTATCAACACCTAGTGTCTCTCACAATGACTTGTGTCCATGATTATGGTATATTAAATACCGAAAAATGTCGGAAGAATATAATTCAGCATCTTTCGATTGCTGATATCACAAGGAGTAATGAGACTTGGAATAAGATAAGACTTAGAAGGTATTAACCTAACACATTTGATTTAAAACCTTGTTAATATCCACTATATGTAACATGCTTCAAATCTTTGTAGCAAGAACACATAATCATTTTATTTAGATTTCAAATATCAGATGTTAACCTATAAATTTGAATCTTATAATTTTTATTTGAAACATAAATTAACTTCATACTTTGTTATATCCTTACTTTATGGTATCCTTGTTTTGTAACACATTTTTAACATGTAATACTTGTATTTTAGATTTTCCGCCAACTTATGTTTTAGTTTTGTTGATGATGCTATAGTAATTTATTTAAAATTTTCATATTTGACATTTGTTGTTCATTAGAATCAAATTATTATCAATCTTTTTGAATTTTAATGTCACTTCATATATCTACCAACGTTGAAACAGTCTAATTCATTAAATCACAATTTATCTATATTTTGTTATAGTTTTCCATAGCATTATATCTAAGTCTTAACTCTAATTATTACTTCTCCTTACTATAAACTACTTTAGAATGTTTTCTAAAATGTTGTCTTGATATGTGAAAAATCTTAAGTTCGCTAAGTATTTTTTGACGGAAAATAAACGATTTGACCCTATCATTAACTTACCCTAATAGATAAAGTAGGTATTCTGAAGGGAGGTAAAAATACACGTCTTTAAATCCTATCTTTAATTAAATTAGAACAATTGGTTATTAATTTTTAAAGATAATAATAGCATATTTTCTTTTTATTTCAGTTTACTAATCTAAACAATTAATTGACTACCTAAAATTGACTTATTATGTATTATTACTATAATATATTGATTAAGTATGTAGGCCTTAACAATTTCTAATTGGTTTTATGAATATATTATATTTAAGATATACTCAAAATCCATTCACACCAATTATCATAATTTTATCTCAATATAAATTAGATTTCTTCGTTTTATTAAAAATAAAGTGCTTTGTTTATTTCATATTTTGAATACTGCAGTTACACCTTTTCCCAATCCTATTTGAATTTAAAATGTTGTGACATGCTCTTTAAAACTTGAAAAGATAATTTAATTTTGTACAGGTTCTATGCTAAATGTTTTTGATTTTTATTTGTCTTTCTATCTGAAAATAACATTTAAATTTTTTTTTACTGTTCATATAATTTTATTATAGAAATATAATTTTAAAATTGTTTGATAAAACAACTTTTTTTTTAAATGTTTTTGAACTCTCTCAAGAACTTTATATTTATTTTTTGTTTCAAACACTAAGAAAACAAGTTCGAAAACAGAATGAGATCCACACAGAGTACAGCAATTCAATATTGTTTACAACGATTTGGCTAAAATAAATTTGTGTTTACTTTCACTTTCATGTTCACTATGTAGATTACCGCTCTCTCTCTAGTCTAATTTGGTCCAGTCATGTCAAGCATTTTTGTTTTGTTTTTAATTTATAAAACCTAAAAGTGTAAACACGTATCTTGTTAGTAAAGTATTATGGGAACTAAAATTCCTCAATGAATAAAGTGTTGTTTGTATGTCGAGAAATCTACCTCTATGGTTAAATTGAGGTTTATGACATTTATACCAGTTGGTGTACAAATGAACATTGTGAATGTTAGAATGCCGTTATATGCAGATGATGCCATATTAATGGCTGAGAGTAAAGATGACTTGCAGAATGTGTTAAATAATTTGAATATGGGGAAGGCAGAATGTATCTTTGAAAAAATGTTTCCAAAACTAAGGTGATAATTTTTAATAAGGACGGATCAGGAAATGATTGTCATCTTAGTTTAAATGAAAAACTGTTAGAAAAAGTTAATGATTTTGTGTATCTGGGAAGAACGTTTTATAAAAATGTAAGTATGGATGGTGAAATAGGCAGATGGGTGAATGCATCTCGGAGAATAGTTGGATGTATGAGAAATATTGCAAAGAATTAAGTAGAATCAAAATCTAGAAAAGATGGCGGTGTAGAGAAGTGTTTTGTCTCCATGTTGTATGGATTTGTAGCGTGGGTTTGTCAGGATATTAAAAGAGCAAAGTGAATGTGGTTGGAATGAGATATCTAAGATATTTATTGTAAAAACTAGTATAGATGGAGTCAGTAATGAATGGGTGCTGAAGAGTGTGATTTGAAATGGAATCCAATAGTTAAATGTGAAAGAGGCATCTTTGGTTGCTTTGGGCATGTTGAGAGGAGGAGTGTGGATCGAGTGATGAAGTAAATATGTAGGACGTGGCTAAATATTGTAGATGAATGGTGAAAAAGAGAAACATTAGTATTTTTAAGAATAAAAGAGAATGTATGAATTGGTGTATGGATGTTGTTAAAGTGAAGGAAGCATAAAAATAAAAGAGATGGATTAAGTACGAAGTTGTTTAATGAGCTATATGCACAGTTTTTTGCCTGCCCCGCAAGGGAATGGCTTGTTATGTAACCTCCCCATCATCAGCATTCCAGTATATTGCAAGAGTAACGCCTTAGACTATCTGACCACTGTAGAGGGTCATATAATAATTGAAATACCGATATAAGAATATCAATCTCCTTCGCAATTTTGATTTTGCTAATTTGTTCACCCTAATTATTATTAAATTGACATAGACATTACAAATAGTAAATGCTAGAAATTTATGTTATAATGACAATCCACATTCATATAAGACCTATCACTTTATGGTAAATTTATGGTACAGGCTATGGTGATTTTTTTACGTATTATTCTGTTGGGATATCAATAATAGCTAGAATAGTAGCTATATAAATTTCTATTCCAAATTTGATAAATGTATATACATCAAATTTTTAATTGGAATTCCAAAATTATATATGTATTTATATATATCAAGAATTCTGAATAAGAAAACTCTGAAAAACACCGGGAATCTCACAAAAAAAACTTAGAAATAGTTTAATGTTTGTGAATTTAAGACATTTAACTGCAAGCATTAAATCTTCTTTTTTCATGAGGAAAAATCGATTTAAAATCTATGACTCCTAATCATAATTGGAGCACATGTCTTACTACTCACTCCGTTTCACCCTTTTTCTACCCAGAAACATAATATAACGTAACAAATGTATTATCCTCATCAAGCTCAAATAAACTTGTTTTAAATATCAAATACATGACTTCACAAGAGTCAATTTTGTGAGAAATAAAATTGATTTCCTAATAATAATAGTCTCTAAATTATCTGAAAAAGATGAATTGTTTCTAAAAAAAACTTGAGAACACACTGAATTTTGTATGAAAAAAAGTAGTAGCAACCCTGTAACGGTAGTTTTAGTAGTTTTAGTAATGTTTAGAAAGTGGGGGGAAAGGAACGTTGGGGAAACCTCGTATATTACAGTGTTTACAAAACAACAACAACAACAAAAAGCCTATTTGGCCAAAATATATCAAATTTTACTTCAGTAGATAAGTTTATTTTAACATTCTACACTTTGAAACAACAGTATTTCTTGAATATTTTTCATGAGCATAGCTGACTTTTAACAGAACTTCTTCTACTCATTTAAATGGTTTTCATTCAAATGCCGATACACTAATTTAAATATAAAAACTTGGTTTGGTTTACTTAATGTTGATAACTAAACTTTTACTGTGTTTACATCCTGTACTGTTTTCAGCGTTTGGTTTGGGTCAGTTTTTTATTCAAGTCATATGTTTTCCCCTACCGGCTTGCTAAGCCTGTCGTAGCTTCATATGCCATATAATCTAACTGTGAAAGGGTAAACACACATTTAATCATTAATACATTTTTCGGCCACGTTGGGAATCGAATCCGGGACTCTTATTTCAGTAGACAGACACGCTAACCAACTGGACTAAGATGTCAGATAGATAACTGAACTAAAATTATCTAACTAAGGGATATTTTATTTAATTTGATCAGAAAAAAGGTGTTTGTTAAACTATCTGAAAAAAGTATTGAACTTAGCTGGCATTCACTGTCAGATACGGATCTTCCCACAGAATCCGTTCCTATGAATTCCCAAACCTACATATAAAATCTGCGTGGGGGGTATATAATATGTATGCTTTATTGTTTAAATATGTGAGCTGTGTGTTTGTGGGGGTGCATGTACCATAGTCAGGGTATGATATATCAATACAACCCTCCATTGTTTGTAGAGCCACTCATAACGAAGGGAATAGCATCAAATAGGAAACGGAGGACCTAGATATTCCGTTCAATATGTACGGAGTACTCTCCTTCAGGATTCCAGCCGTACCGCGCATCTGTGATGATCTCCTGTGACCCGTATTGTTCCGCTCCACAGGATAGCATAATACGTGAGCTATAGGGGTTGAACAGGGTAAAGAGAGGGGGGGGGAGATGCTAACAATTGATGAATATACACAAATGGTGATGTGATGAGCGGATTCGTACAGACACAAAGATTTGTTCGTATTATATGATGAAGAAACTAGAATGTAAATCATGGAATAGATGAACAGGCCACGTCACTCGTAACTAAACCTACCAACTACAAGTTTTTAAAATCCCTTTCCAAACAGAAATGGAAATGAATGTTTGTGTAATGAAACGGGGCATGCAAAGTGTGTGTGTATGTATTATGTATGTTATGTATTATGTGTGGGGGGAAGGTGGGGGGATGAACGGTAGGTAATAGACCACGTCAATGAAAAATATGTAGAAGCTTTTTTTAAGTTTTGGTTCTTTAAATAAGTGAACACACGCTTCCGATCTGCTTAAAAGTTATGATGCACGTGTCTACATGCGCCTTTTAAGACTACAATTCAGTTATTAAAGTAATTTGTATTTTCATAAGATAGCTCCAATGTATTCATATTATCAGTAAAAAAAATATATGCATCTAAATCTAAAAAAAATATTTTTGTATAATATATATCCTATTTAGATTTTGCCATGACATAATTAATTATGTAAACTATCGAATTTGAGACAAATTCTAGGAACGAGCATTATCAATGGGCATTATTATTAATAATATTTAACTATTTTTTCGTTAATTTCAAAGTAATATAAACAAAAATAAAAATAAATCCTGCATTATGTTAGTCTTTTTACATGTGATAAGATAATTTAAATTATATTACTACCAAACAAACAGGTCTTTTCAGATATTATTCTGGTTAAATAGTTGAACGATACATTCAGTTTAGTCGGTAGAGCGGTCGGTGCGTAAATTCAAATGATAGAAAGTCAGATAACTGTCCGTTTGTATACTTGTTATTTACAAAAGTATTCTTCTTATTTATAATTTTAGATAGCTTTTAAAACAACACAGAAATAGTATATTAAAATGTAATCAACCAACAATAGAAAGTTTTGTATTTCCTAAAAGGTTCTTTCAACAAGAATCCTACTTTACTTCAGTAAAGAGGTATCATCCTGTCGTAAATCGGACCTGTGGTGTAGTGGTCAGTGCACATGGGTTTGGTTAGTTAGGCTTAAGTTAGGTTAAGACTCACACTGGCTCCACAACTCTATAACAACTATCACATCATCTCATTGCGGGTACGACGTGACATGTAGATATGCGTACCCTGGGCACCAGAGCTGCCCATGTCAACACATAAGGCGACCTAACCTGAATGTCATATATGCCAAACGATTAAAAAAAAAACATATCTTGTCGTAGGTGAACCCAGGGTTGTTAACGATTTATTCTAAGGAATAGATAATGGAGGGTAACTTAAAGTGTGAAAGAGGATGGAAAAACTACAGTAATAAAAAATATTTTTAACCACCGCTTTCCCCCATCCACTCCCTTGCAGATTCTAGAGGTTCCGCTGAGATTCAAACCTACACCTCTCTATCAACGGTAATTCAAGTTTGATGTCTTAGACCATATGGTCACCGGTTTAGGTGATAATACATTGGATATGTCCTCCTTATCGTTTTGTTATATTCGACAAATTTTAATCAAATAAATTGTGACCATACTATAGACATCTTCAAATTATGTGTTATAATTTAATCCTGGGTGTAATTCCGGTGTCAAAAGTTCCACATTTAAAAAAATATTTTTATCCTGTATGACGCTCAAAATTGATAATAATTGATCCATAGATGGCCTTGATAATGGTTTACCTCATATATGGGCTCTAGATTGTAAAACTAAAGAATCTAATTAGTAACAATTTGGGGTTTATAAAAATAGGTTTCATTTATGAAAACATTCATTTTAAAAAGTGGCTTTGTTGATATTCAACCAAACTTGGCACGCACACTTTAACCCACATATTATCATCGTTTACTATTATATTTACCATTCTACAATTTATTCTTTGAACCTAGAATTATTTTTGCTTTAAAGCAGTGAGAATAATTGTTAGTTAAAATAATAAATTAGAATTTAAAAAATGTAATAGCACACGTTCCAAACCAACTGTTATTTCCTCCACGCTGCTTGTCGAACAGTTTAATGTGTATAATGAGCTGTATTGGACGGGGAGATAAAGGTTCAAATCATGGGTACACTGGAGGTTATCATATTCCCCATGTGATTTATTAATGTGGTTTGACTGTCCTCTATCACCGCTAATGCGGCCATATTTCCTTTCAATTTCTAAACGTTAGAATTAAGTCGTTAACAGACTTGGTGATAACGTGCAGATAATTATATTTGGTTATTTTAATATATTATTATATACTGTTCAAATTAATTTAGGAACAAAAGTTATGTCAAAAAATAGTTACAATTTAATTATTAATGTTTGATTTAAACTATTTTTCTACATCATCTTTGATTAATATTAAACGTATTTTACTAAAATCAAATTCATGGGGCTATTTTAAGCTATAAAATGTAAAAGTTAGGGATTCTACGTTAACAACTCAATTGTTCCGTGACTATTAAATCTGACGCTCTGATCATAGACGGGTACATAGAGGAGAGGTGATAAGATCAGGTCTCTTCTATACTCATTAGAGAATAGACCTATAGGCTCCATAAGATCATTATACAATAAACATTTTCTTGCACAATTTTAACACTTTTATAATTATAATTCCAAAACAATAGTTTTACCTGTTCTTTATGATTACTAAACGTGGTCATTGAGCACTAACGTTTATATTAAAATAGATGTATTAATACTCTGTCAAAAATGCTACTGATAAGCCAAACTCCTCACAAAGTTGCAGGAATTCTAACATTCTTACACAGTGGGAAAAACAGAAATATTCAATGCAGTCAACAATTAAAGTAAATAGTACGATATAATCGCACAAACTTCTCATATTGTGTATTATGGCTTCGAAAACTATTTTTTTAACAAGTTTTAAATATAACTACCCTTATCATAAAATATGTTATTTGTAAAAATAAAAATGTATTCTTAATTATCATAAAAAAAACTATTCCCAGAGTCCCATTTTGAATTAATTCTTTAAAGTCACTTTTAAAAAATTTCGAATTTTCTAACATTTCCTTATGTAAACTAGCCTTAAATTATTTCATTTTAGGTAAATGAAGCTACATTATTATTGACAATTTTAAATAGTTCCCCGATACCAATTTTGAATCAAATTGTTACAAGCTATTTTCAATAAAATAAAATTTTATAAAAATCATTTATTAGTTACGAATATCAAAAAATAAATTTAGTAAAACAAATGTATATAACTATTTATAATACAAGCAACTTAACAGATATACCATTTTGAACCAACTCACTAAAGCTCTGTTTTTAGTATTCAAATTTAAAAAGAAGTCATCAGTAAACTCCATAATCGAATTTTCACTCCCAAAAAAGAGTATACATCTTTATTTGTAATGTTTAGATATTTTAAGAAAATGTTATAGCCATTTTCAAAATAATTTGAATTTACCAAAATCACTCGTCAGTAAACGACCCTTTACATATGTTTACTCAAAAGCAAGTATACGGGATTATTTTTCATATCAAACACTCCCGAAATATCCATTTAGAACCAAATTGTATGGCAATCTTTGAAAAATCAGTTTCCAAAAACTACCCATAAATGAGTTTTTACCCAAAAACATAGAAACGGTATTATTGTCATGTGAAACACTCCCAAGATACACATTTAGAACCAAACCATTAACGCAATTTTTTTAATATTTCTAGTTTTGAAAAATCAGTTTTCAGTAAACTTCCCATATATATTTTACCCCAAAAATAAATATACAGTTTATTTATCATGCCAAACAATCAAGATACCCATTTGGAACCAAATCGTCAGAGCTATTTTAAATATTTACCTTTTATTTGAAATATAAGTCATATTTTCACTATTTTGTAAACAATCCATTAATTAATTTTTACCTCAAAAGATATCCATTTTGAACAAAACCGTTAAAGCTATTTTCGAAATATTTAAATTTTCAAAACGAATTGTTGCCCAAAATCAATTATATAGTGTTATTTTTCATGTCAAATAAAGTCTAGAACTGCTTTCTAAACTAAATCGTTAGAGCTATTTTTGAAATATTTAGAATTAAAAAAACTTCATTAGTAAACGACCCTTAATTTGAAGAATAGGCCATAATAAAAATAAAACATCCTCTGGTATAGCCCTGAAAAATCTAAATATCAAATTTAAACAAAATCTATCCTACCGTGGAGAATCCGTGGACAGGGACAGACAGAAAGACAGACAGACATGGGTACAGGCAAAATGGTACAATCCACATTATTGTGTTCATGTTCACAAAAAAAAACGTTAAGAATAGTCATAATCATTAAGATAATTTTTTCACGATCACAATACTTTCTTTCTTTTAATGTGAGAAAGAAAATGTAATTTTACAATAATCATCAATTCTATTATTATTATTATTTTATTATTATTATTATTATTATTTCATTACCGGTTCGGGTTATATGCACTTACGCTAATGTGTAATGGTAGGGTGATTGTGAGATGAAATGGAGGACCTACAGTTTAACGTGGAATCCGAACCACGGTGGAGGCCTGGCATCCCCACATTCACAAGATGTCTTGTCAGAGGTGTAGGAAGAGTTTGGTAATCAGATAAATCTGTGCCGGGACCGAGGATTGAACCCCGGATCCCAGCACAAAAGTCCAACACTATACCCCTAGATCACCAGGTCACCATCTATACTATTTATCAAATGTGACAGCTGCAGATCCTGTAGTTTGACGTGCGAGTAAGTTAAAGTAAATCCATAAACATTTATTTTTATTTTTCAGATACAACCCACAGTGTTATTTATACATATATTTCCGCTCACTTATTCACTGTACATACCATGTATGCTAGATTTTAAAATACAGGATTAAATAAAAATTATAAAATTACTTCTGGGAAGTCTAAATATGTTGTTGATTTTATTTATTTCTGAATGTTTATGCACTTAGATAAAGGCTACTTATCCTTATGGTGCATCCTATTATTTATATAAGTCTGACATGGTTTTTTGACCTTTGGGAATGTTTATTCTTTATTTATTAATATAATGTGACCACATCTTACTATTGGTTGGGCTATATTTATTCTTTATTTATTAATATAATGTGACTGCATCCTACTATTGGTTGGGATATTCAAATATTATGAACTAATTAAGCTAATTACGTTAGGGAGTAAGAATGTTTAATTTAGATTAAGCACACCCACTTTTTGGTAGAAGAAGTTTTGTAAGCCTTTAGGGGAGAAAAACACCACAGTACACTCAACTGGGATTCGAACCATGATAGTCCAGTCTATTGCAAGAGTGACGTCTTAGACCAATAGTTCTTAAACTTCTTATTCACGTGGACCCTCGAACCTGGGAACAGCTGATTCGTGGACCCCTTTGATGTTGGATAAATGATAAATCATAACACGATAGTATTTTATAGGGATAAATTAGTCATAATATTTTTAATTTGAATATTATTACAATATAAAAGTAAATAAAATAAGTGTAGTTATTATATTTGTAGTTTGTCAATTTTCAGACATATATTTTCAATAAATGTAAAAAAAGAATTACAGTAAAAATGAAAAGAAAATGGAATATTATGTATATATTTATATATTTATAATCACTCATGATTTATGTTATAGTCATATAGACTAGGAATAGACAAGGAATGGAATTGCTTGTGTGACTTTAAAATATTATTGAAATCTGTAGAAATTTTACTGACCATCTCCATCTCATTCTACACTAATACAATTTAATTTCACACATTTCACACCACAAAGAGCATAAAAGGCGTGCTCACACAAATAAGTTGTTGGAAAAGGCATACAATGTTTTAGTACTTTTTTAAAAAAGTTCTTTGTGCTGTCTGACGAGAAAACTTATATAAAAGTGAATTTTCTAATGCTCCTCTCAAGGAGCTTTAATATTGGAAGGCATATCCATTGTGTTTAGTATATACCAATGAGCTGCCCTCTTTTATATAAAATTTTATAACATTAAGAAAATAAATAAAGGTATGTTATGGATTCCCTGGACAATCTCATGGACGAATCCCAGGGACCACTGAGAGGGGAGCGGTCTGCGTACCCCACTTTGAAAATCCTTACTATAGACCATTAGACCACCAAAGTGGTTTTAAAATGTACAATTTTTTTTATATGGTATTTCACTTGCATTTTCTACAACAGCTGATTTAATCAACACACGGCCCACTTTATAACATTCAAAACCTCCTGCCGAACAGCCATAGATTCAAAAGTGTCAAATAGGACAACCCAATTTCATCATTGATACATTTTAACTTTTTCTCGACTCCTCAGAGTGTAAGTATTGTGAGTGTCAATAAAATCTAACTCGAGATTTTTATAAATGTCAACGTTTCATTACTCCTTGAAAAAAAAAGTTGTCACAATACCGTCTATCTGTCTATCCATCTATCTGTCTATCCCTCAGGCTAGAGCTGAACTATTTTACCGATTGGGTTAGGACTTAGTATCTGGAGTTTTTATAAGGTCTTCCCCCCCCCTTACCCCCAGTGGTGTTTTTGGAATTAAATTATTTAACCCAAAATTTACTGAAAGGCAAAAAGAAAAAAAAATCAATTTTCTTAAAAATTCGCTTTAACGATTTTGATTAATTTATACATCTAGACACTGTTTATCACTATCAAAAAAGTTGAAAATTCTAATTTTCTCATGATACTGACTTTGAGAGTACTTTAAATAGAGGAAACTTACCAATTTTCATCATTTCTTCGTAACTCTTTGAGATACGAAATAGTTTATGGTTGTGAATTTGTAGTAATATTAAAGATAAACATCTTTTATTTGAAATATATTTTTATAGAACCAAAAGTTTCTGAGCTATAAGCAAATATATATACTTTTTAATTCAGATCTTTGAAAAGTATTTTGATTATTATGCTTTTTGGTAGATAAAGTTGTTTTTCTTTTCTCACATTTTCTGTAACTGTGTTCCTAGTTCCTGATGCCATTGAGTAAGTAACAGTGAATATTATTTAATCTATGATCTTTGGTGCAATGTTTCTATAACTATGTATAGAACTATTATTTCACTTCACAAATCTTAGAGTTTTTATTAAATGTCTATTTTAAGATAAAACAGTAGAAAGACTATGCGTTGCATCGTACCATTTATTCATCTGCATTGGTTTTAACATATTTTTAGTCATCCGTTATTGTCTCCGTGGACTGAATTACTGGCGATAGAGAGATCGAGGCTAGAATCTCGGTTGGGTGCACTAAGAGGTGTTTTTCTCAAATGATATGCATCACAGTGGTCTTCCCATCCCTTCTTCCCGCAAATTCGGGTGCAAGTCCTTGTTCCTACCTCTTAAATTAAGCCATAAATAATCTGGTGCTAAATGTAATATTCTTTTTAAACATGTTTTTTTGTCAATACAAGGACTCAAAACCTGAACTTTTAATACAGTGGTTTTACAAGACTCTATGGTCTAGTGGTCAGAGTTTCTAGTTACAGATTAAGAGGTATCGGGTTCAATCCCCGGTGCTTCCAAAGATCTGTCTATGAAGTAGTGGGTCTGGAACTGGATAAAACTCAGCCTCTGAAGACTTAATGAAGGACTACTTGAATAAATAAGTAGCAGTTTCGTCTTAGAAAACGAAATAAACGGTCAGAGGGTTCGCTGTGCTCACCACATAACATATTACATCTCAAATGTTGGCACTATAAGATACCATTGAGCTAAAAAAAATATTATTTATTTCATCACCGCGTATTATTACCTGTTAAGGCTGTACGCATAATAAATAACTATATAGTGGGCTAGGCATAAGGAAGACTGAATTTTGAGAAGATATACCTGCATTCAGGTCTTCACAGAGAAGAAGGGGGGCAGCAGGACCATTTGGCACGTGCCTCACATTCTCGGGGGGCCCTCAAATGCACACTTTTGATGTTAAATCTTAATTTTGTTATAGTTACAAATACAAAAATACACCCAACAGGTTTGAAAGAAGGTGAAGTTTATAATACAAATTTACACAGGCCAAGCAAGCTAGATCCTGAAAATACATGTCAAAAATTGATATGTTTATAGTGATATCCTTGTGGGTTAAGTTACTTACCATCAGACTAATCTCGTGATTGAATCACGTGACGCTAGACTTTATGTTGAGAGGGCTAACATTGAAAGCCTCATTGCTGAGATTCAGCAGTTTTGTGAACAAAGGGATGCTATCTTGAATGAGGCCAAATTTGTAGCGCAGATTTAAAATATTGGTACATATTCTCCGTGTACCTGCAGTTTCTGCCACAAGCTTTGTAATGATTTTGATGTTCAGCATGAGCAACATTATAGAATCAATATCATCTTTTTCACTGTCCACTCCATAATATCAGTCTGAGAAGGCGATTTAAGTCACTCAATATAATGTGTAACCTGTTTGAGTTTCTCTGGAAATTTAATGACCTCAGATTGAAGATTTACGTAAGTATACTGTATCTGTTTGATGAGATGGTTTTTCTAAGGCGAATAAATTCCATCAACTTTAAATTGAATTGTAACCAAATGCATTAATCAAGATATACTCCAAATTGGACTTTATGGTGTGTTTCCTAATGTCACTGTTACGTTGAGGATGTTCTGAGTTTACTTACATCACTTCGTCTTTTTTTTATTTTCTAGGGAAACGGGGGGGGGGGGGGGGCTCAAAATAGGAAGTGGCCCGGGCCTCTCTTGACCTCTGTGAGGGCCTCTTACACTGCATCTGCGTGGAGTAAGAGTGGAAAATAATTTTTTTTAAACCACCCTCAATACAACCAATCGAGATTAGAACCCCGATATCTTTCTAACCGGCACTCTAGTCTAGCAATAGAGTGACTCCTTAGACCATGTGGACGCTGGAGCAGGCGTTTAAAAATATTATGTTTGGTACTAATATATGTGGATTGAAGTGGAGGCCTGGTGAGCAATTAGTACATAAACTATTATTTCAAAACGTGGTGTGTTTTTACAGTATATTCTCTAAAAAGAAAATTTATAAGATCTGTACAAAACGTATTTCTCTCGATATAATGTGCTTTATTTCATGTTTCTCCTTTGAAAATACCACCTCTGAGACATCTGGTACGCGCCTGTGCTCTTTCAGTCTTATACACATTTTATTTTATTATATCCTTTACGTCAGAGTTATTCTCAGGAGATGTAAAGGTTTGCCTTTCCCTTCTCTACCTCCCACCCTACTTCCTCTTCTATTTATTCGCCGAACACGTCCTTGAGTGCAGGGTAGGGGGGTGTGTGTACTGTACTTGTTAGTTGCGAGAAGTGGAACTGTGTTTGATTGTTCATACACGCTGGAACAGAATGTCGCGTTTGTTCTTTGAACTCTTTTCAAAATCTTGGATTTTCAATGAGTTAAACTTTTTAATAAGAAAACTTATGATTTTGCTAAAAGTGTATTAATATTTGACTTAGAAAGGTTTTTTTTTCTATTTAACTTGCAATGACACTAAAAAGACGTTTATCCAAATCGCCACTATTCGAAATATCTGGATCAATTAAAAAAAAAGTTTCAGTGGCAAAGTGTTTAAGGCGTCACTCCTGTGTTGGATTGTCCTATCAATGCCGGGAAGATTGAGGTTCAAATCTCTGTTGTGTCTACTGAGGAAGGTTTTCCTAAATGGTTTCTCACTCTCCTAACATGCAAATGCGGGTGTATTACCTCTAAAATGGTTATTCCTTGTCCCTTCTTCATTAGAGTAGTGATCATATACCTGTCTAACCTGAACAGGTAGTAAATCTCAGTAATGAAAAAAAAAGTTGCATTTATACAAATTGAAAGCTCAGATATATTTTCTATCACCGCATCCTACTATTTGTTCAGGTCGCAGATGATAGTGAGAAGAATTAGAATCTATAAATGTAATGTTTTATTACAGGTAGTATGTATATATGATAAATTTATTTTGATTATTAATGTTTTGGTAGTATTGATTTGTGTTTTAGTGGGTGTAGCTTTTTTAACTTTATTAGAACGTAAAGTTCTAGGTTATATTCAAGTTCGCAAGGGGCCAAATAAGGTAGGATATATTAGTATTCCTCAGATTTTTCTGATGCTATTAGTTGTTTACAAAAGAATCTTCAAGCCCTTTAATGTCAAACTATTTGCCTTTTTATTTGTCTTCTATTTTAAATTTATTTTTATCATTATTGGTTTGGCTATTAATTCCTTATTTAATTAATTTATTTTCTTTTAATTTGGGATAATTATTTATTTTATGTTGTTTAAGAATAAAAATGTATAAATTATGGTTGTTGGTTGATCATCTAAGTCTAATTTTCATTTTTTGGGGGTAATCCCTCTAAAAGGGTATGAATAAAGACTGAAGCATTTTTAGGGTGATCTACCCGCTTTTGTCTAGAAGGAGAATTAGAAACTATCTAGGGGGAGGCGGGGGACCTCAGGAAACATGACCGGGATGATAACCCCGATCTCTGCGTCATTTATAGGCCAGTCTAACACGATAAGTAACACCTTAGGCCAATCTGTCACTGAAGCGGGTCCGACCAATTCATGTCTTACTAAATACATTAAAGCTGCTCGTCAGATGCTGTTATTTATTTATCTTTTATCTTTTTAACAATTCGTCTCTTTGTAACAAAATGATATCACATCTTTTAAACTGTATCACATTGTAAAAAATGTGTTATTTTCAAGACCAATTTCATATTTTATTTCATTTACATTCTTAGAAGTGAAAAATTCCCAAAATTACGGATTATCCGGATTGTAAATGTACCCAACAAACTCAAATAAACGTGTTTCTAGAGTATACCTATGTTAAATAAATGGTGAGGAATTCCGCACGGACTTTCTCGCTCTATTGTTTAAAAATTGATATATTTACTTAAAATTCGTAATATAATATGTGAAACGAAATAATATACACTAGCAAACCCAAGCATAAATTGACCTACAGTTATGTAAAAAAAATGAGTTTTGGTTTAAAATGTTATAATTTTATTTTTAAAGAATTAATGTCCTCATTTTATGTTTGGATGGATAAAAAAATCAATATTGAGTCCACAAGGATCAACACTTTGTATTAAAACTTCAACTTCCGGTTACAATTTTTAAATTTTACTAGGTGTTGCAAATCTTTATTCATCGCATTTTTATTAAATTCCTCATTTATAAATTTTGAGCAATAAAAAAAGTAAATATTGGTTATTAAGTCCAAAATGGAGATAGATTATTTTTGTACAAACATTTCTTCCAAGAGGTTTAGGAAAAACAGCTTTTTTTTTTTAGAGACTTAGCTATATTTAATTACTCTATGGCATTGTAGAATTATTTCGTTAAAACGAAGTAACATCTCTTTACAACTAAAGCTCACAAAATTGTATTAATATTTGCCAAATATCAGAAACTGTTGGTTTTATAAAAATATATTTTATATAAAAGTTTTTTATTTTTAATAATACTACAATTTTAAAATGAAAAGTCATTTAGTATCTCAAATAATTGCGAGATACAGAAGGCTCAGCTTCTGTAAAGTACCTTAAAAATTCATTTTCATGGTAAAATGAAAATAACCAGTTTATTTATAATCTTAATCAATCGTAAGAGCCAATTTTGAGAAAATCGATTTTTTTCTCATTTCGCCCTTTATTAAATTACTATTAATTTTAAGTTTAGACAGACACACATACGTTATTGCGAAGACCACTTTTTAGGGTTCAGGGGGTCATGAGACGTTGACATCCATCAACATTTCAGGTTAGATTTTTTTTTACGGTCGCAATACTTTTACCTTTTGTGTTCGAAAAGTTAAGAAAAAGTTTATTGGTTTTATAAAAATGTGCATAGTTTAAAATATTTGTATTATAAATAGACCTAAATATTTGTAATTATAAGTAATTTCATCTCTCAAATAGTGTAGGAGAAATGATAAAGAATTATTACTCACACATCATACTGGAGCCTTTAGAGTCATTTTTACAAAATATTGAGAGTAGCCATTTTGTTAAGAATAATTAGAAATGTTTATAAATGAAATTTAATCAAAATCGTTAGAGCCGATTTTGAGAAAATCGATTTTTTCTCTTTTTGCCCTTCAGTATACTACCCTAATTTTAGGGTTCGCTATACAATTCCAAAAAATCCTAGATACCAAGTTTTAGCCCAATCGGTAAAATAGTTTAGGCTCTAAATGGAGATACTGACAGACGGGAATTAAAAAAACACATTTTCGGACTCTGTGGCTCATGAAACGTCGACATTCATCAAAATCTCGAGTTAGATTTTTTGACTATCACAATACTTCCTCTACCTGTAAGATAGCGAGAAAGTAAAACTTACATTTAGGTTATTCGATATAAATATATTATAAGAAAGGATTCTGGTCATCATGTTTTTATCCGTAATGTATTTATTCTTAGACGGTGAATAAAAGCCATCCATACCACACTAACACCCATAACGGTGGTCATGTGGGTGAGGCGTAATAGACCGGTTTGCAGGAGAGGTCAAGGTTTGAATCTTATCCGGGTGTAATGAGGGTAATTCCCCCTATGTGATTTATCACTGAGGTTTTCCTAGCATTCACTCTTCAAGCAAATACGAATTCATTTGCTCTAGAAATACAACCTTCCTCATCTATACACCTTAGGTTAGGCAGTTGATAGCCCTTGTAACTAAATTAACAACAACAAAAATAGCATTTCTATCCACCTAAGGGTTCCGAAAACGTTTATTAATAAAGTAAAGACGAGGAAGCTATTATTTTAAAGGGCATGTAGTTAGTCGCATCTGCCTGATGGGAGATTTAAAAAGCATTTCGGTTCAAATCCAGTTGGAGCTATAACTCCTATCGTACCGTCACAGGTAAACCAGATCAGACCAATTTAAAGCTTCATACCCTGTTTCCGCCGATGTGGATAAAGTAATAGTAACATAAGAAGGCTTAACCAATACTTGACATTTTTTCAGAACTAAACATCTATATTTCAAAACTGCATACATGTTTAGGCCCTCTATATTTCAGCTAGAAAAGTTATTAGATCTATTTTTACGTATTCGCACTTATAGTCTTATGATCTGCAGCTGTCACTTTTGATCAATATTAACATTACCTATAAAATAACATTGATAATATAGTTAAATTTCATCAGTATTGACCGCAAACAAAATTTGTGTACGTTCTAAAGAGTTTCTTCCTACCAATATTCTGATATAGTTTTTCTTTCGCGTCTGTTGCAACTTTTTTTTTTACCAACAACTTAGCGGAGGTCATGAAAACATTATAAGCGCTGCTGTATTGTTCATTTTGTAGAAGGAGTGATGTACAAATAAGCCGTAGCCTAAGGTTACACGTCAAAACTTCCAAAAATTAATTAATTAAAAGTTTCTAAGGAATATGCACTTTCTCTACTAGCTAATGAGAAAGGTATTACTACTTGGATAGCTGTTGAGAATGGCAAGGGAAAGCACCCCTAGAGTATAATAAGGTGGTAGGCCTATGTTTGTATGCACACTTTCAAGGGAAAGGGTTTGAAGTTTTAATATATTATATAACTGATTTATTTTTATTTAACTAGAAAAATAACTAAGCCTTTTCCCCCATTTTACTACTGTACATGTCTAGGCTATCTTAAATTAATCAAGCTATTTGGGAAGGGATGAGGAAGGTCTACTTTAGAATAAATGTACCTTCATTTGAGTGTAAAGAATAGTGACAAACCATTTAGGGAAAACCATATTTTGTTTACTTGGTCAGGATAGGCGTCACGACGTCCCCTTCACTGGAAATCTAAATTAGACGATCTTGACATTTAGTCCACGTGCCCACTTCTTCAAGTTAACTATTACGGCAAGTTTCTAGTAAATAAAAACCTATGGTGTTAATATTAAATGTGGAATGATAGTTTTTCATAACTCACCGGCAAATTAAAGCAAGTACTAAGTAAACTTAACTGTGCATGTTTAGGTTTGTAACAAATCAATCAACTCAGAATGGTTATACACATTTCCTGTAGATGATTATTGGTTAATTTCCTTAAAAATCATATTCTTCGTCCTGTTCCAATGGTGTTTAGATTTTTTGTAGCTATCGGTAATAAAATCTATGAATAAAACATAATTAAATAAATAAAAAACCGCTTCGATGGCCCCATAGTATAAGGCATCACTCTTGCAATAGATTGTACTGTCGATGACGGGGAGATAGGGCTTCGATACCGGTTAGTTTTAATGAGGATAGTTTATCCTAAATGTTTTTTCTACTCTCCCCACATGAAAATGCTGGTACAGTTATTCTAAATTCAACCTTTCTAAACCCTAAAACATAATCAATACATGGGTGTATAATCCTAACTGGTAGTAAGACGTGGTGTTAAAAATAGCCCAAGCGTAAAAATAACTAAATCACAATTCTTTAGTTCAAAAAAAATAATTATAAATAATCTACATTGGTGGGCACGTATACCAAATGTTAATGTCGTCTAGTTTGTTTGTTCCGGGGATAGGGAGGCTTGGGTTGGAATCCCGATCAGAATCACGGTGGTTTTTCCTTGGATGTTTCACACTCTCCTGCGCAAAAACGGATACATTTCCTCTCAATTCTACCGTCGGAATATGTACACCATAAGTGTAGTTAAAATTGGATGTTCTGAATAAATTTTTACTATATTTTAGATGAATATAATATAATGTAATTACTTAATTATTTCTGCTGTAGAATTATGTTTTTTGGATTAGATGAGTAAATACATGTCACACTAAAAAGAGCATGTCCATATTAAAATGTGCTTTGGACTCATATTAAAATATTATATATTAATATCGAAGGAGGAATTAAACTTTTTCTATTCGTGTGTTTAAATAATCTTGTATTTAATAATGTCTGAGAGCTTACTAAATACATTGTTTTTATTTTAATTACCACGTCTTACTATAAGTTCGGGCTATACGCTTATGTACTAATTACGCTATTGGTTATTGGGATTAGGAAGTCCATATTTAGAGGAAGTGTACACGTATTTGGATAAAAGAGAGTGTAAAACTGATTTGTAAAAACCACCCTCAGTACACCCGACCGGGATTCAAACCACGATCTCTCCGTCATTGGCAGTTTAGTTTAACTTAAGAGTATCTGGTTAGATCACACAGCCATCTAAACGGTTAAATAGATAGTGATAGATAGTGGACATTTTTGTTGCGCGACCACACTATATCATTGACACCATTTTCCTTAGTGGTAATGCATGAATATTATATATAGGACTATTTTGTATGTACTTTATAAGTTAATTCCACAAGAGAATGTAGTTAATATGAGCTGACGAAAATATGTTAATTAAACTAGAGATATTTTTATTGTTTTGATCTGCTGTCTCCTTTTTATTTACAAAACAAATAATTTCTCGCTTTTTACATTTTGGAAAGAAAAGATTACATTCTAAATTGATGTGTTGGTAATTACTGTTATTTTACTCCACAGAATACCCGTATTTTTTTTAATGAATATTATCTCTTTATTCAGTACTTCTATAGATTCTTCAGCATACAACTTGTCCAGAAGCTAAAGGTCCCGGGGTTGTTTTTGTTCTGTCCCGATGAGATGAGATTAGGGCTATAGTGAGTATGAGAGTGATATTGGGTTTGAGGGTGTAGAACCAGTGGAAACACTTAAGCCTAACTTAAGACTAATTAACCAAAGCCTGTTGATCGTTGGAGTAGTTCCCCTTTCGGTAGGTACCAGCCAGTAATCGAACCGGGACCTCAGATTTTTAAATTAGTATAATATAAGATGTGTGTAGGTTAAATCAGTTGTTTAATAAAGTGCACGTTAAATACCTCAAATAAATTTAAAAATATCTTAATCCAGTATTACATAAAATATATAATATTAGAATCAAGCTCATAGTTGAATATAAATAAAAGATGTTATAATAACAAAGACCACAATAAGAATTGAAATGAATATTAAAAGTTGAATAGACGAAAATGATGTAAATGTGTAATCAGTTTAATACAAGACATCATCAGTACAGGAATATCAATAACAAAGGAGTAAGGAAAGTCAATCCCAACAAGACTGTGATAATTTTTACATATATTTATATTCATTTCATGTTATTAATGTTTTTATGAACTTAGATTTAGATATTTTAAATTAAATGAGTTTAAAGTTTCTAATTCTATTAAACTAATTTTAAGTGTATTTTAATTAGTCAACACTTTCATGTATTTCCTATTAACTATATTTATTTATACTTTTTATACTTTTAATCTGACCTGCATTTCATTTAAATATGCCAACTATGTTTGTACACAGTATTTTTAGTCCACTTTCTATCCCATATCATTGTTTACTTTAGTATATTGCTCAATCTCTGTTATTAAACTGATTACTCATTTACATCATTTTCGTCTATTCAACTTTTAGTATTCATTTCAATTCTTATTGTAGTCTTTGTTATTATAACATACTCTAAACTCCTTACGAAAGATCATTTTATAATGTTTTCTAAAATGTTATAAATAAAAGACATTAAATGGCCTAACGTTCACTTTCTTAACGCAAGGTTATAGGCCTACTATCATTCTACTTAAAAACATACCTACATGGGTGGTCACGGTGTCTAAGGCGTCTATCTTGCAATATAATTTACTGCCAATGATAGGGAGGATAAGGATCAAATATCAGCTGGGTATTATGGGCTGGCTTACCACACATGATATATGAGTGTGTTTTTCCTATACTCTATCCTCGATAATTTTGGTCACCTTCTTTAAGCTACTTTAATTATGTCTGCCACCTAAATTTATAATAAATATTTTGTTTAATTGAATAATTTTAAAAAACTTAAAGACTTACTTTGTTTAGCACCACGTATTACTAACTGTTAGGTTATAAGCATATGTACTAAACATTCTAATGAGTTAGGTATAATTATTATTATTAGCACCGCGTCATACTACCCGTTCGGGTTATACGCACTTACGCCAATATGTAATGGTAGGGTGATTGTGAGATGAAATGGAGGACCTACAGTTTAACGTGGAATCCAAACCACGGTGGTGACCTGGCATTAGTTAGGTATAAGAAAAATTGAATTTAGAGAAAGTGTGCCCACATTGGCGTGGAAGGATAGTGGAAAACTTTTTTTTGAAAAACTCCTCCCAATACACTTGACTGAGATCTGAACGCCGATCTTCCTCTCATTGGCAGTCTAGTTTAACATGAGAGTGACGCCTTAAACCATGTTGCCAGTGAAGCCGGTTTAAAGATTTGTTAATCTAGGGCGGAGCACAATACTAAACATCCAACCTTAACTATGGTAGTATTTTGGTAAGAAGCATTGTATCTTACAGTTATAAAAAGGTACTTATTTCATATATTCATATGTGAAATGACGTGATCTGCTTGTTGACTTTTCTAAATATTATTAACGCTATAAAATAACTTTAATAACAGGTTAAAATACTATCGATGTCTATATGTTAGCTATTGATCGAATTCTTACACAAATGTAATTATTTTTGTCAGTCCCCCATTTATGACACTGTTCTCTTAGTTATAAAACAATTTTTATAAACACTTGGCAATTAACTCAGCTTCGTAACTCTACAACCAGCTGGGATTCAAACCTATACGTCACCTTAATGATCAAAATAGACAATACGAGACTGACACCTGCTGAGTGATGCAAAATATTTTAGTTTCATTCAATGGTTCCCATATTTGTATTTCCTTTTTATAGTATTTAATATTAATGGATGGATATACACGATATTGTGTCTATTATGGGTATATGTACTGTACATATGATTATTTTGTTTTACCCATTTATTCCTGTGCTATACAATTGTTTTTTCCCCATTCTATTCATCAGAGTTCACATATTTGCATTTTTATTTGTCATCAATTTTGTTTTGGAATTAAATAGAGAGTAGGTAGTTTTAATTATACGTTTCATTACAGTATCAAACAATAACTACCTTTATTCAGCGTAATAATTAAATAAACATTGTATTTTGTATTACTGTTAAAATGTTTGTATATACCCGAGAATTTTATATTAATTTAAATATTGTAATCATCTGATGCAGCAACTTTACGTCCAAAACGGACTGGAAGCTTCCAAGCGGCCCGGGAATATGAATATGACGACCCTAAACATACATTCATAAATACAAATGAAGCTATACTCAAGTGTAATCTTAAGTGGTGGTTTGAATTATTTATATTTTTACTATAATTATCATTAAATTTAATCCCAAGGCCATTTTGGATGTATCTTTGATAGTTAAGTCGCTATTAAGTTGTCTTATAAATCAGCTAATACTTTCTACTAACATAATCAAAATTGCATATAAATCGTTGGAAGTTAATTTTTGGAATACTTATGTTTGTGGGTAATTGTGAAGATTACAAGGTTATAACTTTTAATATTCACTAAAACCATATTCTTTAAAATTTGACTTAAGAAATAGTTTATAAATAACTTAAAAAAAACTGGTTGTGTTTATAAATAGTTTGCCATCAGATATCTTCACAAATAATGTATTCTGGGCACCCTCAGATTTGCTTATTGGAAATTTTAATAAATATTTAATAAAAACAATAATTCTGAGTTGTATGGATATAGCTTTATTTCAGTTTAAAGTAGCTCCGGCAGCCAATCAAACGGGCCCACCAGGATATCTCCTAATTTTCCCGACAGCCTAGTCCCCTCCTGGTTACGTTGTATTATGCTCATAAGGAATTTGGGAGAGTGGCATTTGACCCCCCGCGCCTTCCCCGTACCCCATATTTAGAGGACAGCAAAATATAAATAAGTCGACAGCATTATTCACTTTGAACAAATTTCTAGGGAACCTCGTCATCTGTTATAAAATGCACAATAATTTATTCAATAGCGAAAGAAATATAGTGAAATAAATATTATCAAGGTTAGAACAACACTTATTTTACGTTGCGGCCAATATCAATCGTAATCTCTGTAAATGGGTCCAAGGGTCCTTGCCATCTCCGACAGCCAATCGCAACTACCCTCGGTTGATATCATATTATTATGAAATTGTAATATATACATAAATCGAATTGTTCGTCTGTTTGTAATAATAATTTTTGTGAATGTATTTGAGATGATTCTTCAAAGGTATTTTAAGCTGGAAACTGATTGTAATCCGGTCTCTTTAAAATGATGTTGGAATTTAATCCTTTCTGTTGACAGTTGTTATCTTGATTTTACTGGTAAGGAATACCCCCGAGTTACCCCGGTACGAATCCCTCCCTGGTTCAACGTTTGCCTCCCATAAAAAAACGTCAAATTTCATGTAATTACATAGAAATTACCCAAATAATCCCTCAGGAAAATTCAAAAGAAATGAATTTTGCATATCAATCGGTCAGATTCTGTAAATTCGTAATTATATAGTATTGTGATGGATTCCGTGGAATATTGGAAGAGTCCATGTTAAAGACATTCATTTCAATCACTCTTTTAATATTTTTTTTCCGTTAGACAGGTAATTTAATCTCTTTGTACAAGTTATATTTAGCTTTCTACAATATTTCACTAGCGAGTTTAATTATTTCCCTACTTTTCTTATAGAAGACTTTTTATCTAACTTTTTTACTTTTATTTTACGCTATTTTCTATGTCTCTTTCTTCCACTCTCAATGTATTTGGTTCTTTTGTTTTCTTTCAATCTTTTGGTACAGCCCTTGTCTCGTCTTCTTTTCTCTTTCCAAGTGCACGTCCCCTAACCCCACCCTCCTCCAACTCGATTCTCCCCGGACTCCTCCAGCGCCAGCCTCTTCTGAACCTGTTCTTTAACCACCACTGAAAGTCGTATATCTTGATAAAAACCTGGAAGCCTCCCGGATCGGGTCGAGACGTATAGCCGGGTTCAAGTGCGAGCGACCCTGGGCGTTACAGGGATAGGGTCATGAGACCAGGTATCGTGCAAGCGCTGGGTTCCCTTGTTTATGTACATTGAACCCGAATCAAATCAAGAGATCTTTGATACTTAATGGAGAAGCGCCCTTAACTCTGGTCACTACGCGTGACATGAATTATAAGCGGGGCTGTATAAGGAGACCTTTTACTCTTTGTTTACCCTCAAGACAAACATTTGTCTAGCTCTACTTTGTTGCTTGTTCAAAAGAAAAATTAAGCGACAAACTGACCACATCATTTGTATTCTACTTGAACGCTTTTGAGGCCACCGCCACTTGAAGGTACTATCCAATGTTTGTAGAAAGTGTTTTATCTGACAGCTAGAATTAATTTAGCACCGCGTCTTATTACCCGTTCGGGTTATACGCTTTTAGTACTAATTACGTTAATGGATTTAGGAATTGGGAAGGTTGAATTAAAGGAATTGAACCCGCATTTGCGTGGAGGGAGAGTGGAAACCCATTTAGGAAAAACCTCCCTCAGTTCACCCGACCGAGATTCGAACCTCGATCTCCCCGTTCCTCAGCAGTCGAGCTCAACACGACAAGCGCGTTAGCCAACTACGCTATCGAGGCGGGTGACAGCTAGGAAATATACTAGATCTACTTTTACGTATTCAAAAGTCAGATCGTGTGATCTAAAGCTGTCACTTTAGAAAGATATTATTTATTCCTATAAAATAATATATATTCGCTTTGGTGGCTGCATGGTCCAATCTGCTACTCTCGTATTATATTAAACTGGCGCTGACGAAGATATCAAGGTTCGAATCTCGATAGGGTGTATTAAAGGTGTATTTTTGAAAATGGTTTTCAACTCTCATTTCACGCAAATGGGGTACACTTACTATAAATATGACCTCCCTAATCCCTAAAAATATTAGCGTAATTTTACAAAAGTGTATTATCCGAAAGAGTAGTAATACGCGTTGCTAAAATACATATAATATAGCAAAATATTATCAATTTTGACCGTAAAAAAATGTTGTTTTATTTTTGAAACGTTTCTTCCTATGATAATTGGTCTGTAATAATAGAGTGTGTAAAGAAAAATATCAATTACTATATTAACCTGATTATTTAGAGTAAGAGGGCTATCATTTTGTTTTATAGCTTTCTCATTTTCCTCGTATTGCTACAGTGGCGGCTCGTAGCTAAAATTAGTGGGGGTGCTGCTCCAGAACATTTTTATCCTTTGTTTTAAAATTGTGTAAAAGGAAAAATAATTATAAAAAGAATATTTATTCAGAAACTTGATAAAATCTTAACAAAAAATACATTTTTTACTTACTTTAACTTAAATTGTTAAGTTAAAGCTTGATCTATTCATTTAATAATTAAATCTATTCTTCTTGTTTTAATTTGCACAAAAATACAATAATTTTCTCTTTGATCTCTGGATGACAATTGAGGAAATTTTTCTCCATTTAAAGTACTGCAAGCGCATTTAGTCTTTCTGTTAAATAAAAGAACCGAAAAAAATTGTAAGCAGAATAATAATCTAACTCTACACTATTCTACACTTTATTACATTCAAGAATATGGTACACGGTTTTTAAGCATAACACATGCTGAGTAAAAAAACTTCCTCCCACCATCATGCCATATCCAGCACTGCGAGAACAACAGTGCTCTCTCTACCTGGCAGTTCCACCTTCCTGACCTCAGCCCTCCTATGTGCGCATGCGCACAACAGTTTAACACCACGTCGCTAGCACTGTGGAGCGCACAGTTCCATATAAATTATTGTATTTTTTTTTATAAGCTGGGGATGGCTACTGAACCACTGACATTAAGCTTAAGGAATATATATTGTATTACAAAAATAAAGAAAGAAAGAAGATTCATTATATTAAATAATAATATTTAGCACCACGTCTTACTACCCGTTCGGGTTATACGCTTTAAGTACTAATTACTTTAATGGATTTAGGAATTGGGAAGGTTGAATTAGAGGAAGTGAACCCGCATTTGCGTGGAGGGAGAGTGGGAAACCATTTAGGAAAAACCACCCCCAGCTGACCCGTCCGAGTTTCGAACCTCGATCTCCACGTCCTCAGCAGTCGAGCTCAACACTACAAGCAGGTTAGCCAACTACGCCACCGAGGCGGTTCATTTTAATAAATTTTATCGATAATATCAAGTGGAAATAGGGGGTGCTGCAGTTCCACAGTGCCTATACACAAGCCGCCACTGATTTCTACACACCCAGGCTGACCACACATTTATACTACTAGGGCAGGGGTAAGAAATATATAATTTAGATTAAATGTACTCACATTTGTCTATACGGAAAGTGAGAAACTGTCCGAGTATACTGAGGATTTTTTTATCATAAATGGCATCCCAATCTCTCTTAACGTGAATTTTGATGCATTTTATCTCATTTTACTAACCTAGTCCTTACCACATGATCTTAATTAATACATAGTAGTATTGGATCTTTGCAGCAATGGCTGCATATCATTAAGATCAAATATAGGCCTATTTAAAGCTTTTTATAATGAAAAAATTATGTAAATGAGGCTTCATTCGACTTCTTAGTAAGAGATTTATTCGTCTAAAGGCTACAAATTTACCATAGACTTTGAGCTGTTAGTGTTAGATTATATAGTATGATTCAAAATGATAATATCAATAACCATAAAATAACATAAATTATAAAGTGAAATTATATCAATGTTGACCGCTAGTAAATATGTTTGAAATTTCTCTACTGTTCTTCCAACCAAAATCAGGGTAGAGGCGTAAAGTAGTCCTATTTTTTTCCCCTCTGCCAACCACGATGATAATTATAAAATTACGCCTCTCTCAATCCTCTATCTATTTTTTGCATCATACTAATTAAGAAATAATTGAATTAATAATATGTTTAGCCAAAGATAAATATTTAATAACCAATATTATTCAACCATGCACAAATAAGGATTTTTATGGTATTGTAAACAAAGAATGGCTGTACAGGTAAGCTACTGTACATGAAACAGAAAAGCTGATCATTCACTAGGAAAGATGGGTTTTTTTCTCTCTGGAGATTACTATTACAATATCCTGGATAGCACTAGCCTTTAAAATGAGTGTCCATTTTTCAAAATTGGTTCAACTGTTTTAAGGTAATTTCAATTACTGGAAATAGGCTTATCAAATTATATACATTAGGCGTTCAAACCGAACGGGAAATAAGACACGGTTAAAATAAGCCATGGCATTAAAAGAGATTATTCAAATAAATAATTGCAAATACTATAAGTCAATTTACTTTAAAAATAGTTAAAAAGAGAGCAGAATAGATTTTTTTTAAATAGCAACATTAATCTTCTATGTTCATAACACTTTCTTCAAAATTAATCTAAGTAACATGTAGTTGTTAGGTCTCCAACCATAGTCCCGTTGATATTTACATGTCCACGTAATTTTTATTCTTGGGCTCGTTAAACTTTTCTTAAGGATAGAGAAAATAAAGAACATAGCAATTTTAGGAAGTCGGGTTCTTGGAAACCTACTATTTTCCAACATAGCCCTAATAATTTGTAGTTCAATATATTAGATTTTAGTAGTGATATAAAAGATCATTAAAGCTTTGTTATTTTATTTTTGAGGTAAAAGATTTAAAGTACTGTAAGTTATTACAAACATATTTTTATCAATTAAAATATTAATATTAGCACCGCGTCTTACTACCCGTTCGGGTTATACGCTTTAAGTACTAATTACGCTAATGGATTAGGAATAGGGGGAGGTTGAATTAGAGGAAGTGAACCCGCATTTGCGTGGAGGGGAGAGTGGAAAACCATATAGGAAAAAAACTCAGTTCACCCGACCGAGATTCGAGCCTCGATCTCCCCGTCCTCAGCAGTCGAGCAACACGTCTAGCACGTTAGCCAACTACGCCACCGAGGCGGGTTTTTATCAATTACATATTTCAAAACGCCACCCGTAATCTTTAGATTCAAATAATTTTGTTTATATTATAATTTTAATATAAAATTAACATCAATTGTTCTTAAATTATCGAGCTGAAAACAAAAACTATAAAAGGTATTATCGACCATTTTACATTAACAATTCTTATGATAATTTTACAATATGGCTACATTTGGAAACTATGATAAGCTATAAAATAATTTTATAATTGAATGAAAAAGCTACAAATATTACATTATTTTGGCATATTTTATTTAGCGAAAATATTCACACAGATATTAAGGAATTTATTCATAATATTGTGTAAATATCCGGATTATTTATATATCTACGCATAGAGGGGAAATATTTGAGAATATAATATTTGTGAATCACCTCATTTTTACTAATATTTAGTTTATTACTTTACAGAACAAATTTAAGCTGATGAGTACGTGTAAAGATAAAAAGTCTAGTCTTGTTTGGTTTTCCGGTGGTGAGGCTGGGGCTCGAATCCCTTATGGAAGTACTGAATTATTTTTTCCACCTCTCAAATGCAGAAACAGTTTCTCGTTATACCTTACTCATTCCTATCACATCAAAGTAGACATACAAACATCCCGGCGGTAAAACACGAAGCATGGATAGGATAAATTAAGTAACATGAGGAAAAATATTATATCAAAATATTATTACTTCTGAAGAGTTTAAATACTTTTATACAGGGAGATAGTCATATTTTTTATAGAGGTTGGGGGTAAAGGATTATATCACGTGCATGCACTTTCAGACAGATTATATCAGTAAATTACTTTAAACCTTACCTAAATCTAGAACAAACGCAATACTCAGTACCCCAGCTGTTGTTTCATCCCTGTGAAGCGATAAACCTTAAATTCACAATGATATACATTTCTCGACTATGTAAGGAACCGAACCCGGTACCTTTATTTCTGTACGTAGAAACTATTTAGTAATATATAAATTATTGGTAGAAATATGGATGATAAGAGGAGAAAGAGGGGGTAGGCTGAGGTTTAACCTTAATTTGTTTTACGTAATATTACCCATAAAAGCTATTTTATTACACTACTAATAGATTAAATAGAAACTATAGAAAATATACCAGCATTTGCGTAGAGGAGTAGTGATAAACCATATAGGAAAAACCATTATGTGTACATCTGGTCAGGATTCGAGCCTCTACCTTCCCATCACCAGCAGCCCAGGCCTTAGACTAGGTGATATTGACGTTTAGTCTGCCTGCTCACAGGCGCTTGTATAACTTTTAGTTATTGTTGGTAAAAAAGAATAGGGGGAAGATACTGACCAAGATTTAAATAATGTAAGGGCACAACTTACCCCCTATCTCTCTCCCCCTTCTTCCTAATCCACGATTGTTCTTATTATAGAGGGACACCCGACCTATTATAAGGAGCTATCCCCATGTTTCCAGGTAACTGTGTGTGATAACGGAGAGCCAGCCCTGACTTCCACCACCACGGTGGTTGTAACCGTGGAAGATGTGAATGATCACGCTCCTCGGTTCGAACAATCCCTCTACAAGGTCAACATCCCCGAGTCGGCCAATCACGACACGCCGTTGTTTCAGGTACTGGCTGTCAACCAATAAAAGCGTAAGTCTGGTCCTAAAGTTACATCTTTTTTTTTTATCACCAAGTCTTACTACCTGTTCAGGTTAGAAGCAAATATTACAATACTTTAATGGGGTAAGAATGATACAGATCTCATTTTAGAGGTAATCTACTAGCATTTGCATGGAAGGAGAGTGGGAAACAATTTAGTAAAAAAACTCCATAAATAGACCTGACCATGATTATAACCCCAAACTCCCCACCCTAAGTAGGCCAGTCTAGCAAGAGAGTGACGCCTTAGACCATTCGGCCACTTAAGTGGGTAAGTTGTATCTAATAAAACAAAACTCAAAAGGGGGTGAAAGGGAACGCAAGTTAAGGTCTGTATTTTTATAACAAAAACACATATTTGAACAAAATAAATCAAATCTTGCTTGAATAGATACGTTTAGTTTAATTTACCACTATTAATAATCTCAACATTTCTTGATATCGTTACAGAAACATTTAGTGATAAAAGAGGAACATCTCTGTCCACTAAAGAGCATAACAACCAATTTCATATTTAAAAGACGTATATATATATATATATATATATATATATATATATTATATATATATATATATATATATATTAGCTCAGACACTATTGATTTTAAAAATATATTTCAAATAAAAGATTTGTATTTTTTAATAGCACTATAACTTCATATTGAGAAGTTATTTCAAATCTCAAATAGTTGTGGAGATGATCAAAGTTGGAAATTTCAGCTTATATAAAGTAGCCTTAAATTCATATTTATGGTAAAATGAGAATAGCGACTTTTTTGTAATGGAAATCAGTGATCAAATACAATATTTAAACCCGCCTCGGTAGCGTAGCTGGCTAAAGCGCTTGTCGTGTTGAGCTCGACTGCTGAGGACGGGGAGATCGAGGTTCGAATCTCGGTCGGGTGAACTGGGGTGGTTTTTCCTAAATGGTTCTCCACTCTCCCTTCCTCAAATGCGGGTTCACTTCCTCTAATTAAACCTTCCCAATTCCTAATCTATTAGCGTAATTAGTACTTAAAGCGTATAACCCAAACGGGTAGTAAAACGCGGTGCTGAATATAATTATTATTATTATTATTATTATTATTACAATATTTAATCAAATTACTAGAGAATTTGAACAAAGACTCTTTAAATTGAGAGAAAAAGCCATGTTTAAATTCCATGGGATACCCATGAAATGTATTAAAAGGTTGTTGAGATTAATATATGCGGAAAATTAATCACGAAACGTATCTAGTAGACTACTAGTGCAACATTTTATTTATTTTGAACAAAAGGTTTTTTTTGTTATAAAAACTGTAAAACATACGGACCTTAGCTCATGTTTACTTTCACACTCCTTTAAAAATTAACACTCTTTACCTAAAGGATGAATCTAGGTTTGGATTCAATTTAAATTAAGTATTATTCAATCATACGAGGATTATTAAAAGTAACAATTTTACAACACAAATCAAAGTTTTTTTTATATATGTTTAGTAGAATTAGCGATGACTGATAAAATGAATCTACTTTGTATTCTAGAAAGAGATTTTTTTATGATATTTTAATTATTTATTGCCTCTTACCATCAAACTATGTGTGAAACAATTTCATTCATTATGAGCCTTTAAAATATTACGCTAGATTTGACATAACTACTTTCATATTTACTTTTTAGCGCCGCGTCTCTCTACCCTTTTTGGCTATTCACTTATGTATTAACTACGCTAGTAATTTTAGGTCTGAAAAATCTTATATTTAGATGAAGTGTAACCTCATTTGCATATAGGTAGATTGGAAAACCATTTTGTAAAAAAACAACCACCTTAGTATACCTGACCCAGATCTTTTTCTTAATCTCTCAGTTATTGGAGTCCAGTCTACCGCAAGAGTAGCGCCTTAGAACATGCAGCCACCGAAGTGGGTTTTGACATAATTACTTTTGATTATATTTTTGACACACAATTATTTTGTTTCAACAGTTGAGTTTTATTTTAACATTCAAAATTAATTTAGAATATTTTTTGTTTATATTAAATGAATAAGGATTTTGTGTATCCATCATGCCTCATGAGTGTTGAGTGTTATCTACCTCACGCATAGGTTTGAAGTTTAAATGTTACTAGCCCCTGTTCACGAACAAGTGCACTTCAAAGCCAGAATTTTGAAGTTTTTATTAGAATCGTTTTAATTAACTAAAAACCGAAAAAATGAATAAATATGAACGCCGCAAGAAAGCTTTACTACTACATTTCAAACCCTATGTAATGGGTTTTGGTTGCCATGGGGAGTAAACAAGAAGTTTGGTACCTACAACAATCGCTTCTTTTCATTTCGCCATTATTTATATATATATATATATATATACATTATATATATATATACATTATATATATATACATACATTCATACATACATTCATACATACATACATACATACATATATATATATATATATATGTATGTATGAATGTATGTATATATATATTGTTCATGTTGTAATCTATTTCTAGTAAATAGCTTTTATGTGTTGATACTTTTTAACCATGACCTAGGTTACCTAGGTTTACCCTTTTTACACCTTTTTACAAAAGGGTAAAAGGGTTAATAGGGTTAAGAAAAACGTAAACGGGATGGAAAGAGCAAACAGAGAAAAAAGGCCAAAACGAGTATTAATTCATGGTAAAGAGGGTAAACAGATTAAAAATATTTAAAAAGTGCAATGAAGGACAAAATTGTTTTTTAAAAAAGATAAACTAGATAAATTAAAAAATACAAAATCTTTTTATTGGATCTCATTACAGCCGTTTAAATAACCAAATGTCTATGTTGTGACCCCCTTATTTCTTTTGAAGTTATACTTCTTTAGGCGCGATATGAAAAAATGATGAGAGTGAAATTTTAAGAAGCGCGCGCATCACTGTAACACAAAAGTAACAGGTTGAAAATAAACCGCTCATTAAGTCTTGAAAAAAAAAGCTACCAACAAAATAGAAATAGAACCTCTGTTAGTCACGCATGTTGGTACGCTCGTCGCCTCTGATCACTGTTTTCATATATATAATATTTATCCACATGTTTATAGTTTCTACATTTACAACACGTGTTTTAGTTTCATACAAGTGCGAATTATATATGTGCTAATAAATTGTATTCAGTAGTGATTTAAATTGAATATTTTGATTAATATTATTTACTATTCATAAATATTAGTGAAAAAAATAGTGCTTATAGACTTTTTCAAGTGCTCCAATATAATTGAGGTTAACTATCTGTATGTATTATTTATTGATATAAATTAAAATATTATTATTTAACATAATTAATACTAAATATTATTAAATTATTATTGTTAAATATATATTATAGGTTATTTAATATTTACAAAATAAAGAAATAAAATTATTTAATGATGCCAAAGAAGTATAACTTCTAACGCGCCTACATAAGTACACACACCCATTTTTTTTACTTGCACGAATAGGGAAGAACTCAAATTATTATGTGTAGAGAAGTTATAACTTGAAAATAATATGGGTGTGTGTACTTATGTACGCGCGTAAGAAGTTATACTTCTTTGGAATCATTAAAAAATAAAAAATAATTTAATAATATTTAGTATTAATTATGTTAAATAATAATATTTTAATTTATATCAATAAATAATACATACGGATAGTTAACCTCAATTATATTGGAGCACTTGAAAGAGTCTATAAGCACAATTTTTTTCACTAATATTTACGAATAGTAAATAATATTAATCACAATATTCAATTTAAATCACTACTGGGCCTGGATTAACCAAAGGGAGCAAATAGTTGCTCCAGCGCAATTTTGAAATATCTTCCAAATCCCTATTCACTAAAAGGAGCAGGCGCAATTTGAGAGCAAAGTTGCGCCTTTAATTTGCCACCACTCAAGAGTAGGCGCAACTATTAAATCATGATTGTCACTTCAATAAATTTAAATGGCGGCATATTATTGTATTGGCTTAAAATACAATTAGTTACATAACTGTACTCCAATTAATAATGAATTAATTAAAATAACAAAACGTATGTCAAGCACAAAATTTGTTTCGATTTAGACAGTGGTAACAAAACAATTACGTACCTTTTATTGTTGGATTTTTACATTCAAACAACGCAATGGCATTTCTTGCAGTATTACAAAACAAAACTACGAACTGTGTAATCTTCGTCTAGATCCAAAGAGGTTTGTATTCCTCCAAGTCCAAAGACATCTCGTCACTAAATATGGCAGTTAGTATAACTTTAAAATAAGTTTTAAAGTTTCTATAAAAAATTAATGTTTTATTAATGGAAATTAAACTTTAAACAAATAATATAAATAAATACAAAAAAAAAATTTTAATTTACATCAATAAATAATACATACGGATAGTTAACCTCAATTATATTGGAGCACTTGAAAAAGTCTATAAGCACAATTTTTTTCACTAATATTTACGAATAGTAAATAATATTAATCAAAATATTCAATTTAAATCACTACTGAATATAATTTATTAGCACATATATAATTCGCACTTGTATGAAACTAAAACACGTGTTGTGAATGTAAAACTAGAAACATGTGGATAAATATTATATATAATGAAAACAGTGATCAGAGGCGACGAGCGTACCAATATGCACGACTAACAGAGGTTCTATTTCTATTTTGTTGGCAACTTTTTTTTTTTTCGAGACTTAATGAGCGGTTTAACTTCAACCTGTTACATTTGTGTTACAGTGATGCGCGCATCTTAAAATTTCACTCTCATCATTTTTTCATAACGCGCCTAAAGAAGTATAACTTCAAAAAAGTCAGCTTTTAAGATATGTTCATATTGTATCTCTATTTTTACATTGTGCATTAATCAGCCTACTTTCGTGTTATGTATCACAATCTAAACCAATAAAGAATTAATACTTAAACATAATGATTAGGTTACTATTTCCTGTGGTTACTTGTAAATAGTAAAAATAACAAAGCTACTTTATAGATTATCTGTGCGAAGAACGGGTGTACCAGCTAATAGTAAATAAAATAGTACATAGATTCGACTATTTATAATGAAACGCGATTCACAGTATTTGTCTTAAATTAAATTGTTTCGTTCGATTGTGATTGTAGGTAATACTATTTCAAACACTTCTAGCAGTTTATTATAATTTTTTTTATTATAATATAAATAACAAAGTATATGAATAAAAAATTTTTCTCGTCACTGGCAGAATATACAAGAGGAGACTCGCGCATTTTCTCTTCCAGCTTGCCAACAAGTTCAGGTATACAGAATAGGATCCATAGTGACTTCAAATAAATACATGAAGAGGTGATTGAAGGTCAATATTCTTACTGTTTCTGTCTAAAATAAAATATTTTTTGACCAAATAAATCAATATTTCTCGAGTAAATATGTTTTATTTTAATTTTCTACAAACATTTATCATGAGCATAGTGGCGTTTGATGATAAACCTATTAAATAAAAAGAAAAAAGAGTTATAGTAATATTCCTATATGACCATGATACATATTCAAGTACTGTTAAGATTATTATGTGTAGCAAATTAATCCAAATGTATGTACTTATACAATATTTTATTTATTTTGGCTAAAAAAATTGCTATAAAAACTATTTAAAAAAAATACTGATATTCTAGCGCATTTTCTTCATCCAGTTTAAAGATGAACTCTCCTTATTTCTATTCCTTATTCAAGTTGGAAATGTGTTACATATTTTGCGTTCTCAAATTTTTTTTTGTTATATAAAAAAATATTCTTGTATATTTTCACCGTGACTGCATGTTACATGATAGCTCGTGTGCAATTTTTTGTATATTTTTTTCCCCTCTACATTGCGATTCTTTCATTTTGACACATGTCATGTTTGTGAATTTTGTATATGCAGTGCATGTTTTTGCGTTAATCCCAGTTCACAGTTTTTTTTAGGGGGAGGTGGATATGAATGCTGTAAAAAACTTCCTTTTTTATTCAGAAATATCATGTTTATTTTATTTAAATACGGTTTTCTTTTAATGTTTAATTCGTTTTAAAAGGTTACCTCCAAAACATTTGTACATTATTTTTTTACAATATAAACGTATTAAACTGTAACCAAAAAGAAAAATTCATGAATATACTATTAAGTCTAAGGGATAGAAAAATGTTTTATAAACAACCCGACATTTTTCCTCAACAGTATTATATTTAGACATTTTGTAACCCAAGGATCGAGTTCATACCCATCTCGTGCACTTGGGTATTTATACATAAGTTTGTCCCATCTCCAGCACTAAAATATTTGATAGGTAGACAATTTTCTTACTAGTCCAATCTCATCAAGTAGTTTTTTCCATCTCGAGCACTGAATCACTAATAAATAAAACTATTACAACTTTTTGCAGTGACCTGGTGGTCTAGGGTAAGGTGTCGGACTTCTGTACTGGCGGTCCGGGGTTCAATCCTCGTCCCGGCACAGATTTATCTGATTATCAAACCCTTCCTTCACCTCTGACAAGACGTGTAATAATCACAACTTGTGAATGTGTGGAATGTCAGGCCTCCACCGTGGTTCGGATCCCACGTTAAACTGTAGGTCCTCCATTTCATTTAAATATCACCCTACCATTACACATTAGCGTAAGTGCGTATAACCGGAACGGGTATTAAGACGCGGTGCTAATAATAATAATTAATATTATATAATTACTATTATATAATAATATTATATTATTATATAAAATATATAATTATATTATTATATATATAATAATTATATTATATTATAATATATTAATTTAATAACTAAATTTTTATTATTATAAGATTACAACTTTGACTCGCTCGCCTGTGATCCCCGATTTATCAAAAAATTTACTATGAAACCACAATAATTCTGGCACTAAAGAATGGTTGAAGTTAAACGTGCAATGCATATATTAGAATAAGCCGATGATTTAGCTTTGTTGGGAAAAAGTAAGGAAGGTGTGGCAAGAAACACATACATTTTATTAGTAGCTGGTAAGGAAATAAGACAAGAGGTAAACCCTGAAAATACCAATATATGTTCATACATATAACACAGATTGGAGACGATAATTTAGAGATCACTTCGAGCAACATATGATTTGACAGGGTTAATGAGTTTATATATTTAGGAACAATAATTTTAACTAGTAATAAAGATATTAGATTTTAAATTAGAAAAAGAATACAGTTGGAAAATTCAATCTATAACTCGGGCAGTAAGTTGTTAACATCTCGCCTGCTGTCAAGGGATGTAAAACTCAAAATATACGAAACAATAGTTTTACCAGTCGTTCTTAATGAATGTGAAACGTGGTTTCTTACCTTACATGACTAAAAAAAAAATTAGGTTGTTTTAAATAAAGGTGCTTAGGAGGATATTTGGTCCAAAAATCTATGAGGCTAAAGGGGAGTTGAGGAGGTTACATAGTGATGAGCTACATACCCTGTATTCATCACAAGACAGTGTTAGAATATAAAAGTTTCTTAGATTATGGTTGGTAGAACATGCAACGTGAATGGGAGAATCTATAACCATGTTCGGAGTAGGCCTATTGACTGGCAAACCCAATGGGAAGAAACCAAGTTGGAAATATCTAGATGTAGATGGAAGGATAAAATTAAAATGTACTTGAAAGTTATAGGGTATAATGAGGGGGACTGGATAGAGCTATCTCAGGAGAGGGATGGGTGGCGTTCTTTTTTGGGTGCGGAAACGAACTTTAGAATTTATAATGCCTTAGTTAAGGTAAGTAATAAACTGTTTTCATATGCAACCCCCCCCTTAATATCTATAAGGTGAGAGAGGCAGTAAATTAGGTAAAGAGTTACCTGAATGAACATAATTTTATTTAGTCAAAAAAACAATAACAAGCTGAGCAAACAATCAACACCGCGTGAAGCGCGCTTTTCCGTCCATCGCGGAAACCAATTACATCAAAGGAAAACATAAACGTTACCTCCTCAAAACAAGTCACGTTACATTAAACTCATCAAAGGTAACGGTCCGGGATCTCAGTGACATGGTCTTTGGTTACTTCGTTAAATTGATTAGTTCCTAAACTGGTTACTCTAGCGTTTAAGTTATCCACCCTAGTATAAATATATATTTTTCTTACAGACGCCCGTAGCAAACGTGACGTCATAGCAATTAAACAAGGCCACAAGGTAATAATAACTTAACAACCCTAGGCGTTTAACTTGGCGAACAAAGATAAGCCCAGAAACAGCTATACTCGAAAACAACATAAGCCGGGTTTCGAACCCAGGACCTGACAATCTCAGGCTAAAAGCTAATATTGGCAAATGTATGAAGTACATTTGAATAGGGCCCAGACCCTGAATATAAGTGGTGGCGAAAGCGACGGTCTAACTCCCAGCAGCGATAAGCGCGTAGCATAGTCAATATTCAAATAAACATAAGTTAATAACAAAGTCCAAATAGTAATTTACAAAGAGTTCCCCCATGACGCCGAAATAGTAATTTTGGTAGGAAAGTAATATCCCCCGAAACCCAGTCGCTGCCCTCACCTCTTATCCTCGAGCCGGTGGGGTAGTAAGTGACCTGAGATCCCAGTACCGCTAGTATTTATACGAAATACAATTCTCAGAGAAGGGGGGCGGATCGAAGGAAAGGAAGGTTGGAGAACATTACAAACAAGGGGGAGGAGAGGTTCGAGACTCATATCGAACACCTAGCACCTTCTCGAAGCTCGGCGAAGGCGGAAACGGAACTCTTCTATCCATCTTCTCTGCTGGCCGAACACGTGGTCGAGCCTCGTTGCCGGCAGGCGCGGACACGCCTTCAGTCAGTCCGATGTATTTGGCGAGAGCGTAGGTCGCCGGTCAAGCTAGTGCCGCGTGTTGACTCAGTTGGCTGTCCCAGTTGGCGAGTGTTGTTACCATGTAAGTCGTTACATCGCTGTCCCAGTTGTCTGTCCGAGTTGGTGAGTGTTGTTACAATGTAAGTTGTTACATCCTCCCCCCCTGACGGGATGTCAGAAGGAGTCCTCGGCAGTAGGCGTAACGGCAGGGCGGTACCTTCCCTGCCGTTAGTGGCAGACAATGGGGAGATGATCCACACGAACCCTCATGACAGTCCTTGGATAGCCGGCCTCCTGGTCAAGTAGTAAGCCCACCCGGTAGTGGCGCTCTGACAGATCCTGGAGTAGCTCACGCCGGAGTACTACACGCACGGCACTGACGCTCTCGCTCTCCTTCTTTCTGACGACCCATTGAAACTGAGACTCGTCCCACATATCAGTCGGCCCAGCCAGCCTCCGTCTTCTGTAGACGACGCGTTCGATATCTCGCCCCGAACCAAAAGGGAAGGGGAGGGAAGGGTGAAGACCTCTCTGAGAACAAATAAACTACAGTTACAAAAATAATATAAGTGTACAGTCTACAATGCTCTGACACGGCTGCTGGCAGGCGCAGTCCATCTAATCCAGTTCATCACGGCACTTAGTGCGCATCCACATGAGGCTATGCCTCCAAGTAGACACAACAGGACCAAGAGTGTTCTACAAGGGCAAGCACTGCATCATCTTCCTTTTTCATATAGTACGCGCGCACACACGCGTATGGATTCTTCCAAGTTCCCAGAGCGACACTCAAACATAAGTCACTAACCATTAGATATATATAGAAGTTCGGGTAGGCCTACCCCTAAGATTTGAATCAATGTCCAATATAACAAATAAGCATAACCTACGATAAATCCTAAACTTTACACTATATACCTAAATAACCTATGATAATTCCTAAACTTTACTCCATATACACATAAATAATACTTAACCAATAACACGTCCTGCCTTCTTGCACAGGACGTGGACTCACTACGTCACCGCCTTGAGGTGGCTAACGTGGGCGCGGCGGGTTACAGAAGGGTCCACAATGTCCACTAGTAGGACTGAGACGGGCGTTAGGAACTTGTCGATGTGCCATGGCCCACTCCATTTGAATGCCAGCTTAGCCGACGTCTTGTCCATCGCCGAGCTCAAGGGGAAACATTTACAAACTACTTTGTCACCCACATTAAACGGGACGGGGACACGTCCCCGATTGTAAGTAGCAGCTACTTTCCTCCTAGACTTTAACAAATTTTTATAGGCGAGTTCACACTTCTCTTCAAAGGGGCGGTCATGGGCGTCAGATAAGAGCGGGTCAACATCCCACGTAGTTAAGAGGGGGTGGTTTAAATCCCTATTCAAGAAGACCGAGGCAGGAGTGGCTCCGACTGACTCGTGGTACGCGGAGTTGAACGCGACGTTCAGAAAGCCGAGGTCCTTGTCCCAATGAGAGTGGTCCTGGTGGTGGAAAATAGTTAGCGCCACATTTAAATTCCTATTAAAACGCTCAACGTGGTTGGGGGAGGGGTAGTATGGGCTGGTGGTCACGTGTTTGACCCCCACGAGAAGCACATGTCTTTGAAAGCCTTGGAACGGAAACAGGGGCCATTGTCACTAACCACAACCTTAGGGGTTCCAAGAACGCCCCACACCCGCCTAGATAAGGCATTCACAGTCGTAGATGCCTTCATGTTCCTAAGGGGAATTAACACCACAAATTTAGAAAATGCATCCAGCACTACCAAAATAGACGTGTTGCCCTGGGAGGAACGCGTAAGGGGCCCAACATAGTCAACAAAAACTTTCTCCCAGGGGCGTGTGGCAACGTCAGCAGAATGAAAACCAAATTTCGAGTTTTGTGAGGGTTTGGCCCTTTGGCAGGCCTCACACTTGCGCACCCATTCCCTTACGTCCTTGGGCAAGTTGGGCCAATAAAACTCCTTGGAAACTTTCCTCTCAGTTTTGAGCACCCCACAATGCCCACCCAAAACAGAATCGTGGAAATACTTAAGTAGCATAGGCCTGAGCTTCTCGGGAATATAGTATTTGGGTCTCCCCCTAATATTAGTCACTAAGAGACCCTTGCGCAGGCGATAGTTCCCAACTACTTCCCCAGTTCTAATCCTATCTACGAGCTGTTTACAAAATTCATCCTCGGCCTGATGAGCACCAATTGAAATAAAAGATTCTGGGATGGTGTGAATCACGCCTAGCGTTCCCGCCTCCGCTTCATCTCCTACAGGGTCCAGATCCTCTGCCATCCGCGACAACGCATCAGCTACAACATTCTCTTTACCCGCGACATGATGGGTAGTGAAGTCAAACCTAGAAAGCCTCCAGATCCAGCGGCCTATTTTACCCAACTGTTTGGGGTGGTTCCATAGCCAGGTCAGCGCCATGTTGTCTGTATACAGGTCAAACTTTCTAAGCTCTAGGTAGTCTGAGAACTGTTCTACTGCGAAAACACAACCTAGGCATTCCCTTTCGTACGTACTGTACTTTTTCTCAGCAGCATTTAAGGTCTTGCTGGCGAACGCTACCGGCCTACATCCATCAGGGGTTCGCTGCGAAAGCACCGCGCCGAGGGCAATTGACGACGCATCAACATGTAAAATAAAAGGGAGGGAGAAGTCGGGCATGCGCAATACCGCCGGAGAGACAAGGTGCCGTTTGAGGGCGAGAAAGGCATCATTTTGTTCCCGACCCCACGCAAATACAGCTCCCTTTTTCTTAAGGCTGTTTAGCGGGTAAGCTAACTCAGAGAAGGAGGGGATAAACCTGGCGTAATATGCGCACATCCCCAAAAACCTAGAAGTTCCCTTTAAATTCTTCGGGGTAGGGAAGTCAAGAATAGGCCTGACTCGCTCAGGGTCAACGAGCAAATTTCCCCGGGAAATAACATATCCCAGATACGGGACAGACTCCTTAGCCCATGTAACCTTTTCAGGATTAACAGTGAGTCCAGCAGAGCGCAGACGTTCTAACACAGTTTCTACGTGACGCAAATGGTCCTGAAGCGAATTACTATAAATGCAAATATCATCGAGATAATTGAAAACAAATTTAAATTTTAAGTCGGCAAGAATATGATCTAACACTCTACTAAGCGCTTGTCCCCCGCAACTAATGCCTAACGGGACGCGGTTAAATTCATAAACCTGCCACGGAGTTACAAAGGCGGTAAATTTCTTGGATGGCTCTGAGAGCGCGCATTGGAGGAAGCTAGCGTTAAGATCAATGAGACTGTAATACCTGGCTTTACCAAGGTGTTGGAATGCCGACTCTAGGCTAGGCATCGGATAAGGATCGAAAACAAGTTTCTTATTAAGTTTCCTGTAGTCAACAATGAGGCGATGCCCCTTGCCCTTGCGGGGAATAATGAAAGCGGGGCTGGCATAAGGTGATTTAGACGGGCGAATGACTCCTTTTTTTTCTAAGTCGAAAATCAGATCTCTAAAAATCTCCATTTTGGGAGGAGCGCATGAGTATGGCCCTGACCGTACGGGGATGTTGTCAAGAGCAACAATGTCGTAAGGGAGAATGTCGCATTTCCCCCACCTATCAGTGATTACATCAGAAAACCGGTTAACTACCCTTTGAATGGCCTCTTTATCCCTTTCCAAAGGAAACAAGCATGGCGGCGTTTTCTCGGTCGCAAACGAGACAAATTCCCCTGGCGCAAAACTAAAGGAGACTATACGTTTTCCCATATCCAACCTAGCGTTGGTTTCAAACAAAAAATCGTTCCCCAAAATCATGTCAAACGGGAGGTCGGCACTACGTAAAAGGAACGTTTCCAAGAAAACCTGTCAATTTTAATGGAGAGACGTACCTTATGGTCTACCATTAAATATTGCCCATTCGCAACAGTGTACGATTTCGGGCCAATATCTTCACACATAATATTAACTTTGCCCCCAATAATACCAAGAAGTTTCTCACTAATGAAGGAGTTGCTCGCCCCAGTATCAAATAACCCTAAACATCCCACAGGACCAATACAAACATTAACCATGGGATTCAAAATCCGCGGCATAAAACTTACAGACGCGGCCGTACCACGGTCGCGAACGCGCCTTATTAGTTTACCTGCCTGCACTCCCTCTGAACGTGCCCCAATCTATTGCAGCGGAAACATCTAACTCTAGAAATGTCACGAGGCCCGCGGCCCCCTTGGTTAGCACCCACAGGGTTACTACCCCCCAAGTACCTAGAACGGTTCCCGAGCGGACGAGCGCCGATAAGCGGCACAGGAGAACTTGCTCCGGGATTTGAACCCGACTGCGCGCGGCTTACAACCTCAGGCGTATGCGCATTGAGATATTCCTCTTCTGATAGAAGAGTCTCTTCAACGTGCGAAGCCAAGGCATAGAGATCAAGTATACAAGTTGGTTTACTTGAGAACACAAAATGGCGCCTGGTAAGCGGCGACACATTCTCCAAAATAATATTTACAAGTTCAGGCTCCTTAAGATCGGCATTGAGTACGCGAGCTGCCTCCGTGATAGATAGAACAAAGTTCCTTAAAGTTTCACAAGGAAACTGAAATCTATGTACAACCTCCCTGCATAACTTCTGTCTAACTCTACTAGGTAACAACGTATTAAGAATCTGGTCAGTTACTGCCTTAACTGATAAACCTGCCTAAAATACCCCCGGAAAATAATTCGGTTAAGAATCCCGACGTTTTGGACAAACACAATGTCAAAAACTCGGGCTCACTAACGAGTTTAAGGCGGGATGCCCGGCTAATTTCAACCAAGAAGTTAAATAACTCCGTGTAGTTCTGACCACTACACACAGGAATGCGACCTAATATTTCCAATAGGACCTTACTGTGACATTTAACAGATACCGCTGGCGTTTGGAGGACGGGGGGAGGGGAGGGCATCATCGGTTGTTCACCACTCGCAACTGTGTCCATGCCAAAATCTGCCGGAGATTCCCCAACCTCACTCACCAGTTCGCATAAAATAGACCTTAACTCACCCACCGTTGCGTTGGGTGGAGTAGGGGTGGACCAATTTTGGAGCTCGGCGATGAGTTGTTCACGGTTCAATCTGTAGACATCAGATCTCGTCAGTTTGGTTGATGGCTTGTCGCCTGGTTTCAGCGGAGGAGCCATGGCCAATGACAGTATGAAAAAAGATACAAATAGGTATTAGTACAATGTATTACATAAAATATAACCCTCTGGCATATTTCCCTTTTTTGTTTAATTTCTCGGCATCTTTCCAAGCCCATACTTTATAGAGCCATAGTCGTTCGAGGCATGAACTAAGGACCAAGAGCACAATATAGACATAAACGTCGAAATTATAAAGCCAATAATTACTAACCAGTAACCATCAATCATGTAACCACTGTTAACCACGTTAACCACAATAACCATGTTAACCATGTCAACCATGTCAACCATGTAACCATGTTAACCATGTTAACCATGTAACCACATTAACCACATTAACCACGCTCTGCTACCATTTTGCAACCCCCCCCTTAATATCTATAAGGTGAGAGAGGCAGTAAATTAGGTAAAGAGTTACCTGAATGAACATAATTTTATTTAGTCAAAAAAACAATAACAAGCTGAGCAAACAATCAACACCGCGTGAAGCGCGCTTTTCCGTCCATCGCGGAAACCAATTACATCAAAGGAAAACATAAACGTTACCTCCTCAAAACAAGTCACGTTACATTAAACTCATCAAAGGTAACGGTCCGGGATCTCAGTGACATGGTCTTTGGTTACTTCGTTAAATTGATTAGTTCCTAAACTGGTTACTCTAGCGTTTAAGTTATCCACCCTAGTATAAATATATATTTTTCTTACAGACGCCCGTAGCAAACGTGACGTCATAGCAATTAAACAAGGCCACAAGGTAATAATAACTTAACAACCCTAGGCGTTTAACTTGGCGAACAAAGATAAGCCCAGAAACAGCTATACTCGAAAACAACATAAGCCGGGTTTCGAACCCAGGACCTGACAATCTCAGGCTAAAAGCTAATATTGGCAAATGTATGAAGTACATTTGAATAGGGCCCAGACCCTGAATATAAGTGGTGGCGAAAGCGACGGTCTAACTCCCAGCAGCGATAAGCGCGTAGCATAGTCAATATTCAAATAAACATAAGTTAATAACAAAGTCCAAATAGTAATTTACAAAGAGTTCCCCCCATGACGCCGAAATAGTAATTTTGGTAGGAAAGTAATATCCCCCGAAACCCAGTCGCTGCCCTCACCTCTTATCCTCGAGCCGGTGGGGTAGTAAGTGACCTGAGATCCCAGTACCGCTAGTATTTATACGAAATACAATTCTCAGAGAAGGGGGGCGGATCGAAGGAAAGGAAGGTTGGAGAACATTACAAACAAGGGGGGAGGAGAGGTTCGAGACTCATATCGAACACCTAGCACCTTCTCGAAGCTCGGCGAAGGCGGAAACGGAACTCTTCTATCCATCTTCTCTGCTGGCCGAACACGTGGTCGAGCCTCGTTGCCGGCAGGCGCGGACACGCCTTCAGTCAGTCCGATGTATTTGGCGAGAGCGTAGGTCGCCGGTCAAGCTAGTGCCGCGTGTTGACTCAGTTGGCTGTCCCAGTTGGCGAGTGTTGTTACCATGTAAGTCGTTACATCGCTGTCCCAGTTGTCTGTCCGAGTTGGTGAGTGTTGTTACAATGTAAGTTGTTACACATATATAACTCTCAAAAGCTGTTACTTTCATTTCAATCATTTCATCTTGAGGAAATTATAAGATATTTGGATGACTAACATATGCAGTACAAGAACGATCATGAATTGAAGCAACGTGTTAAAATGTACACAGCTTTTGCTCATATCCTATCTATTTCTACTGACAAAGGATGGCTTCACATAATATAATAATTTTCACATGCGATACAGTTGAAAAGTTTAGTGATTACTTTGTAGAGCAATAGTTAGAGAATTACGTAGTGAAGGACATGTGTATCTGCAATCTAAGCTGTTGTACTGTAAGAAATATGAGTTAAGTTCTTATATCATTTATCATAGGTAGTTGACATTATTAATTGACTAGAATTTACTTCTTTGTACATTCTTGAAAATATGTATTTGATAACATTTAATGGGATGAAAATAATTGTTAATTTAATGTTGAAATTTTACAGTGGCCATATTCTTGGTCTAGTTGTCAGTATTCCTGACTACTAAGACCCGGTTCGATTCCAGGTTTTTTTAGAAGGAATATTGTTCCTATGGTAACCATGGTCGCCATGGTCTGGTTAATTAGGCTCAAGTTAGGTTTAAAAATTCTACTAGCCACTCATAATTATCATCATTATCATCCCTTCATCTGATCGGGTTTAAGTATTCATACCTACATGGTACCTCAACCTCAGATGACAAGGTTTTGAGTTTCAAATCTCGGGTCATGTGTACTGAGGGTGGGTTTTATTTCAAAGGGTTTTTTCCTCTCACCCTTCACACAAATGCGGATATACTTCCTCTAAATATAAGCTTCTTTATCCCTAAAACCATTAGCGGCGCTAAAAAAAATGTGTACGTCCCGGACGGGTAATAAAACATGGTGGGGCAAAATTCTGAAACTAATATAAAATAGCACAACACATGCAACGATCCAAGTGGAAAGCAGACTGTGGGCTGGAGGTGAAATGAAATAACTTTGGTATTGGTAGTTGAGATGACGGGGATATTATCGATAAAGGGGATGGGGAGGGAATAGACGCAATTTGCCAAGTATATATCGGAAGGAAACGTACCTGTAATTAAACAGTTTAGAGCAGTATTTTAACCTGCCTTTACTAGTAATTTCTGTGTGCGTGTATGTGCGCCTGTGTGCGTGTATGTGCGCCCGTGTGCGTGTATTGCGTGTGCGTGGTATGCACAAAGTCTTACTAACCATTAGGGCTATACTCATATTTCCCACTAAAGGGGTGTAGGTGAAGAAAGTTTAGTATAAAGTAAATGTACCCGCAATTACGAGGAGAGAGAGCAATAAGCAGTTTAGGATTAACAGCCCTTAATACACCCAACCGTAGTACGAACCCCGATCTCCACCACTGGCAATCTGACCTAATGTGAGAGAAACCCGCCTCGGTGGCGTAGTTGGCTAACGCACTTGTCGTGTTAAGCTCGACTGCTGAGGACGGGGAGATCGAGGTTCGAATCTCGGTCGGGTGAATTGGGGGTGGCTTTTCCTAAATGGTTTTCCACTCTCGCTCCAAGTAAATGCGGGTTCACTTCCTCAAATTCAACCTTCCCAATTCCTAATCCATTAGCGTAATTAGTACTTAAAGCGTATAACCCGAACGGTTAGTAAGACGCGGTGCTAAATATTATTATTATTTATAGTGTGAGAGAATGGCTGTTTTAAATCATATTTATAATCAAATAATTTTAAGGTAAACCTCAGTGGTCTTGGAGTAAAATTCTAGCCTCATCATCCAATGTTCGTAGATTCAAACCCATTTGGAGTCGGCGTACTTTTCTCGAGTGATAAAAATCCGTAGCACAACTTTCTTTGGAGGGAAGTAAAACCATCCATCCCGTTTCGATTGTGGCATGAAAAGGGACCCTGTAAAACATGAAAATACCTTTCCGAGAAAAATTGGTAGACCCTTTAAATAAACTTATAAATTGTGCAAATGATACAATATCAATATTAGTCAACCGGTGGTCTTCACAGTAAAGTTATACTAATATACAGGTCATACTATCGAAAAGCCCCTCCACACTAGTATTAAAAATATAATATTCATTTTATTGTAATATAATTTGAATAGTAGTTTTTAAATAACACCACTGAGACCATGATTTAGAGAAGTGCTTAAGGTCTGGCCAAATCCTTTTCTTGACACAGAATAAAATAGCTACTGTGGAGTGAATTTTCGATCTCTCTGCATTATATAAAATATGTTTTGATCGTGCTCTACTTACATAGTTTGTAATATCAAGTCCTTAAAGAGTTTTAAAGTCATGCGGGAAATAAAGTTTGAGATGTGTCTTGTAGAATATGAATGATAAACAAGATAACTAAAAGTATATACAGTGATATCAAACTATATTAATGGTATATCGATTGAATCCCTCCCTGAGATAGTTTTTAAATTATGTCAGAAATATTGGTGAAACTATTTTGGTTCAATTTTAATGGATCTGGTGAATCCCCTACTAGGAAAATATTTCTCTTAATATATATATTATTAGCTTAGGTCCTGCTGATAAACTATTATACTGAATCATAATAGAAAATCTCTTATATTTTACCAGTGTGTGTGTTATTTAAGATAATATCAGCCTAGACATGATTTTAATATTAAATCATTACCTATATTAATATTCCTTTTTACTCGCTTAGGTCACTGCTTAGGCTAAGGCGTAACTCTCGCAATAGAGGAATAAGAGGTCGGGGATGAAATCCTGGTTAAGTGTACTGCGGGTGGGTTTTCCTAAAAAAAATCCACTCTCCCTCCGCGAAAATGTAGATATACTTATTATAAATTCAACCTTTACCACCCCTAACATTACATTACCCATTACTGTTTCCCGTCTGTGGCCTAGGTCAGTTTTTTATTCAGCCACATATTATTCACTACCGGTTGGCTAGGACCGTAGTAGCTTCATATGCCTTATAATCCATCTTAATACTAGGACAGGCACAATATACAGTCCCCTGCTGTCAATTTATCAATTTGAAAGGGTAAATTAATAATTTCATCAACGATAAATTTTCGTTCATGTCGAGAATCGAACCCAGTACCCTTATCTCGGTAGGCACACACAATACTGACTGAGCTGAGGTGTCAGACCTCAACTCTAACACATCGGGGTTATTAGAATATCCTGATTTTATTGTAAGAACAGTAGAGAAAATTCAAACCTAATTCTTTGGGGCCAACTTTAATTACACACACTTTACTATATATATTGATGTTCGGAAACTCATATCCCAAACTGCACATATAGAATATTTGAACCAAAAGTAGTACAAAATCTCCATACACTTACAATCTGTAAAACTATGCTAATAACATTAAATTGTGTTCAAAGCTTTGGCGTACAGCGCAGTAAGAGTAAAGCTACTCAAGAATGCGTGTACATAAAGTTGCATAAAAGTTAGGCGTGCGGCTCTGCACAGGTAATAATGGCAAGCACTTTCTTTGATGTAGGACCGTTAATGATGACTCTCAGAACATATTCGCATTTCCAGATGGACTAATGTGTTGTTTACTATTTATTGTGGTATTTTCTGCTGCCATGCTCCAAGATGTAGAGGTGTGTAGTTCCACGTGCCTAACTTATATGCAACCTGTTGTACACGTATACTTGAACAGCTTTGCTCTCCCGTTGCTGTATTCTGAAACTTTGGACACAATTTAATGGTACTAACATAGTTTCCCAGATGTAAGTATATAGGTGTTTCGTATTACTTTTGTTTCCAAAAAAACTGTATGTTCAGTTTGTGCTATAATTTTCCGAACACCATATATATACATATATATAAGCACCACGTCTTACTACCCATTTGGGTTATATGCCTATTTATATTATTTTATAGGCATTGATAGTATATATATCAAAAGTGACAGCTGCCGATACCATTGCTTTATTTATGAATATATTAAAATTGTTTTAGTAACTTTACTAACAAGCTTCTGCTGTTTCTCCTACCAAAATTTGTATGCATATAACCTGGGTGGGTAGTATGATGCGGTGCCAAAAAGGATGAATTTTTTTATGTTAATTGATTAAAATATATTTAATATTACAACATTTCAAGACGAATATTTATAATAATAAATTATTGACAGCAGATTGATTTCAGGTACTTGCTAACGACGAAGATATTGGTCCTAACGGAGATTTACAATACAGCATTTTGTCAGGAAGAGGGATGGGAAAGTTCAAGATTCATCAAAAAACAGGCCTTGTTTACGCACAACGTAGCTTTCAAGCTGGCCAGGAATATGATCTAAGGGTATGTGGACATTTTTCTTCTTTTTTTTACCCCTTGTTAAATCAATTAAAATGACCTAGTATATTAATGTAAACGCTTTTCGAATTCTAAGAAGCTTACATATAGATTATTCCTTTCAAGTGTTTGTAAATAATGTTTCATCTTTTTATTGAAGAATATAATTTAACGTTAGTTTTATTTACTAAACAAAAAATAATTTATTATAATTAAACCATTATTATTCATCAAGGAATAAAAATCGAGATAAGTTGCTATCATGCTGCATAATATAAGCCCCCTATTGTGTTTCCGCATTAATACCCTCTTAAAAGGGTGGTAATATTTTCTATAAACTAACTTATCAAAAACTTATCGTACCTGTGGTTAAGTTACTAGAATATTCTAGAAAACTAATCTTAGAGATCTTCTTTCGATTACAAGATTTGCCGATTCTAGTGGAAACACTTACAACCTAACCAAAGCCTAGTTAACCAGATCCTGGTAACCGTTGGTGTAATTCCCTTTTTGGGAAAAATACCCACGTTACCAGCCGAGAACTTAACCCGAGATACCTATGCTCGTAACCAGGTTCACTGACGGTTATTACATCACGGGTCTGGTTCCTTAGTATGTAATATCGTACGTTAAGCTCGTTTAGATTTCGTGTGCTAATATGATCGATCTGTTTAAAAAGTACACACTTAACAAACTAATATAAAATTGAAAGGCTAATATTTGTATTATTCCATTAGATTCAAGCTGAGGACAATGGAGCACAGAAGAAGAACCAAGCAACTAGGGTGTCTATACAAGTGTTGAGAGTTCCTAAACATTCAGCCCATCCTCCAACTTTCAAGGCTCCCAACCAAGTGGTCGAGGTGACAGAGAGTGATTCTGTTGGATTCCTAGTCGCGTTGATTCAGGCGGGTGATGAAGATGAAGACCGGCTTTGGTACAATATTGTCGGTAAGAAAATAATAAAACTTTTTGCCTTACTCACATTGTTTTTAAAGAAAAGGAAAAAACAAAATAGTTTGGTCTAAATTGGTTCTATTTTTTTTTCCATTGACTTTGCGTCTTACTACCCTTTCGCTTGATACGCCTATGTACTAATTATAACAAAGGGATAGGGACCAGGATGATTTTAATTTAAAGAAAGTGCATCCCCATTTTCGTGAAGGGAGAGTAGAAAATTATTTAGGAAAGACCACCTGACCTGGTATCGAGCCCCAATTCTCCATCTTCGGCAGTCTAGTATATTGCAAGAGTAGCGCCTTAAACCTTGAGGCCACTGAGGTGTGTGCCAAAATAGCTCAAATATTGCTTCTGTAGATATGTTTAGGGTATTTTCTACACATATAATCAATTCCTAAGTCCCTTTGCCGTTAAGAATATTTTTTTTTTATTTAGTCGTATTTCCTGTTAACTTTTTCTAACTACAAAAGTGTAATTTAATTTTCCCCGTGCATCGAGTCATACTACCAGTCCACAAGACCAGAATAGATGTTTACACTGATGAGATGGAGATGAGTAGGGTTTAATGTAGAAGAAATGTTCCCACTCTTACGCATAAATAAATAGGGAACCCACTAAGTTACAAATACTACAGGATATCCGTTTAAAATTAAGAAACTAATCTCAGCATCACCGGCAAACCAGACTAATCAACGTTCCCTCTTTTGTCTACGTGCCCTTCTAAACGTGTTTACCTAAGGGTCACATATGAATACATATATATATTATATAGTCGAGATCACAATTCCAGATAACCCAACCCTCATTAGATCTGAAATTCTTGTTATTCGTACAGTGAGAAATTTGTTGATTCTCTAGAATAGACTTTAAATATGTCCCTAAGTTTTTCGGTTCCCAGCCAATTTCCTATTCGAGATGAAATGCTTTTTATTCGCATATTGTGCTATTTGTTGACTCCTGAGATTATACTATAAACATGGCTCTTAAGTTTTTTATAACATAGTGTCCTAAAACCCATTCAGGCTATTCGCCTATATACCAGTTACACTAATGGTTAAGGGATTAGGAAGGACTAGTTTAGAGTAAATGCACCCGCATTTGCATGGAGGGAGAGTGGAAAACAATTTAGGAAAAAACTTCAGCTAACCCTACCGGGATCACCACCCCCCCCCCCCCCCCCCGGTCCTCAGCAGTCTAGTCAAACACGAGAGGCTCTAAATTGTTTGGTTTTCAGGCAACCCTCTATTTGAAATAAAGTGTTGTTTTTCGTACTGTAAGATTGGTTGATTCCAGAGTTAAACTATAAATACGGCCCTAAGGGGTTCGGATGTTAGTTAATGCTCATTGGAGTTGGAGTTCTTGTTCATACAAAGAAAGATTGGTTGATTCCAGAGGTTAGACTATAAATACGGCCCTAAGGCATTCGGATGTCAATTCGAGTTGAAGTTTTTGAATTTTTGTACGTACACTGGTAGATTGGTTGACCCCCGAGACTAGACTGTAGATATGAAATTAATTCTGTCATAAAAATATTTATACGTGTTTGTTTTAACGTTGTTTCAGACGGGGACGATCAGGACGAGTTCTTTATTGGTCGAGATAAGGGAGACCTCCTATTGGCCAAACAGTTGGACTGGGAGAGGAAGAACAATTACAACCTGACGATAAGCGTCACAGATGGCAGTCACATTTCTCACACTCAGGTCACTGTCTTGGTCATTTTAAGTGAGAAATATGATTTAGTTTTGATAAGCCGACAAATAACTTTAATACAATAACATATTTTATAAAAAAACTAGCTTTATAGAACATGAGTTGTGGTTTTATCAAAGAAAATAGTGAAATATGAGGACTTAACTTGGATTTGCTAAGAAGTTAAAAAATCAAGTTGTACAGTTTGACTAGAATATATATATTAATATATGACACTATCGCCACACATTGAAGCTATAGAAAGAATTTGTTTTTTTCATTTTTATTAATGGAGAAACTTTAGTGATGCCGAATTTTGTTTAATGTTTCACAATCCATTTGTATTTTGTTTATGATTGGTGTTAATTGTTTGTAGTTACACGTATAAAAAATTGTATGTGATGTGATAACTGATAACACACATTCTATCAAAGCTGGTGTCAACAACTTTACTACCCGCTTCGGTTGTTGTGTTGTCAAAGACGTCAAACCTGCAGTAAGCTAGACTGCTGATGATGGGAAGATTGAGGATCGAATCTTGTCCGAGTGTAATGAGGGTGTTTTTATCTGAGTGTTTTTCCACTTTCCCTCCATGCAAATATTGGTAATTTTTTCTAAATATAACCTTCCTCATCCTTAAAATCGTTAGCGTAATTAGTACAAGACCATATAATACGAACGAGTAGTAAGACGCGGTGCTAAAAAAAATGCATTGCATATTTTATAAAATAATTTTATTATTTATTCTTTAAATTAATATGACAGTGTACTACCAACCTCAGAATTTAATATTATTGGGGGTTTATTAGTAATTTATTAACATCTTGACTATCACAGGTAATGAAATACTTAAGGATTATTACCACTCCAACTCTTTGTTTGTGTATCTCTAGTGAAACAGTTGTGCTGTGGTGTTTTTACAAGTGCTGTGTTTGTTAGTTTGTTAGTTTTCTAATTCAGTAACATGTTATTCGAATCAATACAATATTATATGTACAGTACTGTACTGCATTTCTGTATACTACACGTATGTATATACACAATTATATTAACGCGTAATATATTGTACTGTACGTATGCTACTGTTACAGTAACGTACAAAACTACAGTACAGTATGACTGTACCTATAATATTCGATATTTTACTGTTATTCATCCTTGTTTAGTAAACATGACTTAGTAAACATGCATCTTATTCAAGTTCATTCTTAAAAACTCGACATTTTAAATAACTCTACAACATCTCAGTCCACATTAAGTCGAGTTTCCGAGACTATACTATACTAAAAACGTCAGGACAACATTATTTCGAGAGTTGCTATGTTTGTTTATTGTTTATAAAGAAATGCTACCGGAAGTCTGGTATTCAAGATTATGATGTAATCTTTCACCAAAAGATTCTATCGACATGAAAAAATACTTGAAAAATTCGCTTTTTTTTTTCCTTTTTTTTTTTAAATAATGTATAATACTGTGCTGTTCATAGTCTTGTCGAAAGTAGAGGGTATACCCAGTATCGTATCAAAACTAGTGATTCCACATATTATAAGAAATTATCTTATGTAATATAACCAGTGCGATGGTTTCGTGTTTAAAAGTCAATTTTATTAGAAGAACCCATGGGGTAGTGTTGGCAGCGTGGCAGTCACATTGCTCAGTCTCTCTGCCAAAATCGCCTTATTAACGGCTTAATCAAGGGCAGTGGTTCCCAATCCTTTCCAAATCGTGTACCTCCTGAAACTTATGTAAACTCACCGCGGCTTCTCCTATTCAATCACGTTACACTAGTGCAAGAGTGGCTTAGAGTTTTGCTACGCGCGTATTCTGCAACATCTTTTTACCAGTTTGAACTCTAAAAACGCGAGATTTAATTAAAAAAACACTTGTTGGCAGAAATGTAAAAAAAAAAATGTTCCATTGGACAGTTATGGAAAAAACATATGTACGAGCACATCACGAATAGTGAATATTCCATATTATATAAAGTGAAAAAAACAAATAGTAAAAGTTTTTAAGTATATTTTTGGTCAACGGATCATAGGCTGATAACCTCTGATTTAAGGCATAAGGAGGATAATACGTGATTAGAAGAAGTGCATTAGCATAAGCGTGAAGAGGAGATGAGAACTATACAGTGATAAGTAGGCCTATGTGTTTATATAAAATTGGGAATTTTGAGATGCCATTTAATCACAGACTACAAAAATATAATGTAGAGAAATGTGATTAGAAATAATTGTAATAATTTATAGATAAGTGTAAGAATAAAGTTCAGTAAAATAACACAAATATTAGTGTAAGAATAAAGTGCATAGTAATAATAATAATAATAATAATAGAAGATTGATGAAATTTTTTATAGTTAAAATGAAGAAATTGGAAAACAGACAATTTAAGTAGGTACACTTTTAGGTACCCATTTAAAGGCCTTTTAGCTAATTTATTATTATCAATTATTACTACTGGTCGCTCATAATATGTAGCTGATGATTACACTCGTCCATCACAGACTCAGCCTTATTCTGAGTGAAGAATGACCCTGAGCATGGAATGTATCCTGGATAACTCAGTGTTATAACATTGGCACGCTAAGCTAAAGGTCCCAGGTTTATTTTACATATCCAGGTGTCATTTTTCAAATAAATTAAATTAATATTATAATTCCGGAATAAACAACTATTTTTCCTAATACTTTAGCGAGTTAATTTGTAAATTCAATTATTTCAAATATAGCCTACATTTAAATAATAGTAATGTCCAATATTATAACGCTCCTTACTAATTTTATATATAATCTTTTCTAAAATGACTTTTTTACAGTTGTTTGTGAATGTGATCGACATGAACGACCACAGACCCGAATTCTCTGACAGGTTCTACCACGCAGATGTGTCCGAAGACCTGGACGAAGGGACGACCATTCTGAGACTGCTGGCAACAGACAAGGACGAGGGAGATAGGCTGTATTACAGCTGGCATGCGGCTAGAGAATCGATATCCCTTGATTTGTTCAAGTTGGATTCTGTCAGTGGTTGCGATCTACTTGCAAGAGAAACTTGACAGGTTAGACCAGAGGTTTTTGATTTTTAATTAAAACAAAATAGATTCAGTCTGTCGAATGTTTGTATTTCGTTGTTTCAAGTGAAACACTGATACAATGGCGTGTGTACAAGGGGGCAAGATGTGATTACACTCCGCTCTGCCCATTTCACGACCGTCCTTCCGACCCCCTTCCACACTCCATTCCCGCTGGCCCCCTGATCCTTCAAAGTCCACCCACCTTGAAATTAACGTTCAATCTCTTTCGTTCTCTCTCTCTCTTTCTCTCTTAAAGAGAGCGCCCCCCAGGAGTAAAGTCGAGCATGCACCAGGATGAACGCTACCACATTCATTTAAAACTACCTGTACCCCAATAGTCGCTGTTTTAAAACATCAAGTTCATGATAGGATGGATTATATTCATTTGAAACTACCCTTCCCCCAGTAGTCATTGGCTTAAGAAATGGTTTAACGGGAAAACAGGGGGGGGGGGGAAGGGATAAAAAGTGCAAAGAGGGGAAATACTACAAAAAGGGTCAAAAGTAGGTACTATCAATTTTTTTAAATAATTCTTTACCACTTTTAAACTAAGCCTTTTAGCCCGTTTATTCTTTTTACCCTTTTTTGCAATATTTGCCCTTTTTAGACTTTAACCCTTTTTGTTCCTTTCATACTTTTTGCTCTTTTTGTACTCTTTTTACTCCTTTTATCATTTGTACTCGTTATAATTTTTTTTTTACCTTTTTGCAATTTTTTCCCTATAAGCAAATTTTGCCCATATTACCCTTTTAGTCATTTGGCACTATCTGGCCTTTTCCCCTTTTATCCTTTTTCACTTTTTACTTATTTATACACTTTTCGCCCTTTTCCTGCCTAGCAGTTTTTGTCTGACTTACCCTTTTTAATCCTTTTTACTCTTTTTGCTCTTTTTTTTCATTTTACCCTTTTTTAATTTATACACCCTTTTGCGTGAAGTACCCTGCTTTACCAGGAAGAAATATTGTATGGTAAAAAATTAAAAAGTTATAAAAGGGCCAAAAGAATAAAAATTAAATCTACTCTTTTTTAAGTAAGTAATAAGGGAAAAAAGATTAAAAGGATAAAAAATAGTAATAAAGGAAAATGGGAAAAGGCAAAAAGTAGGTTAAATGTAATAAAAATAATAATGGTTAAAGGTGTGCAAAAACCACAAAGAAAAGTAGTGTTCTACAATAGTTGTTTTAGTTTCAAACTTCCATTTCCTGGGCTTAAATTTTGAAATTTGATATGTTCAGACATTATTTGGTTACCTAGGAATGACTCATTTATATGTGTGAATCCCATTTTATATGACACCACAAAGGTTATATATATATATATATATATATATATATATATATATATATATATATATATATATTTGATTTAGGAATCGTAAGGGAGCTCCCTCCCCAGTTACTGCCTCTTCATTTTTTTTAAATCTAAGAATCAGACACTAATGGGTATTTAGCATGGTTCTTACACCCACCTGACAAATTTCAATCTTCTACTAAACTGAAAACTAATTCGACGGAACATTGCTTGTAGCTACAAATTCTGCTTATCTTTCCCGATTCAACAATGATCTGTTAGAAACGGCAGTGTAATAAATAGACTTAGTATATTTAAAATATATCAAACAAACCTAAGCTGACAAAACAATCATTGACAAATAAATTCTGAGTCCAAAAAAAATTAAGACCATGCCAATATTAACAACGAGATTTTAGGGAAATTTCCTGACGATATTCGTAATGATTACAGTATTGTTGTTAGCGGCACTGAGAGTGAACAACAAACGTTTCCTATATAGTTTTTAAACAGCCTAGAAGTAAGTGGACTGCCCCACCCACAAACTGGAGATCAAAGAAAACGAAATTTGTATGTATTGTGCTTAAAGCTTAGTTCACACGTACACTGAAATTTGAAAGCAGTAGAGTTAGTCCGCATATCTTAGTGGTAAAGCTGTTCAAACACTCGCTGATAGTTAGGAATCTCTGTTTGCCCATGATGCATTGAAACGTCAAACATAAAAACGTAAATATTACAATCTGTGCAAGTTACTGTAATTAAAATAAAATAAGATGTTTTACTTACTATCCGGGTTTGATTTTGTCATCTATAAATCTCAGGGCTTCCAATAAACGGTCGTTTTTAAATCATAACTTTTAAGATACGCCATCGTAAGAATGTGCTATGTTTATTAATAACGCATGATTGAAAGTTTTGCATGCACTGATCATGTCTTCTTGGCGGGTTTTCTGTAGAAGTGCTGTAAAAGTTGAAATTATCTCTACTTGAGCAGTGCAGGTCACGCTGGCCACGCGGACTTCTTTTGATTGTATTATTGCTGTCATGTGATCAAACATCAGCACTGCTCTCATTTTACAGTGAACGTCTCAATCCATAGTAGTTTAAACACAGTGAAGGTTCTGATAAATGGTACACGAATGCGAGTGAAACCAATTCACGATAGCTCTATTGATTGCGAGGTAATTACTGGAGCATCAAGCGGAGAAAGAATACTTATTCTTAAGAGTTAAATTATCGCCTTCAGAAAACATGTTTCCATTCAAATTACAACGCACGCAGTTTCTATTGATACTTGATTTTTCCATTAGCATTAATAAATAAGAATATTTCCCGTCTGGGTTACATCAGTCGTAGCTCAGTTTGTGGAAGATTAGCTAGTACTAATGTGCCATTGCTCAGGGGACGCCCAAATGTACTAATCATACTACCTTTCCATGGAGGTTCTTTTCATGTGTCTATGGGATGAGGTGATGGTGATGATGTTAGTGAGTATGAGGGTGTGGACCCAGGGGACACACTTAAACCTAACTTATGCCTAACTAATCAAATCCTGGTGACCGTTGGAGTAATTCCCCTTTGAGGAAAAAATACCCACGGTACTAGACGGAATCAAACCCGGGATCCATAGACTCGTAGCCAGGTGCACTGATCACTGCACCACGGGGTCGATTAATTTTCATTAATTAAAGTCAGGATATAGCCTTTATATAAATTGGAATATTATTTCCTAAGCTGGTCTTTGGATATGGGCAATTGTTGCACCCAGCCGAACCCGCTCATTCAATGCGTGAAAATATTCTTGGATGAAAAAAAAAATGTTTGTATAAAGAACAATGCGCTTCACACAAACAACGCTGTTTATAAATATGTTTTCTAATTTATTTATATAAAGAAATGGCTAATTAAAATATAGCCTATTTAGCTTATTAATTAAGCTTCTTCATTTAACTATATAACTTATCAATAAATATGTAGTTTAAAAGTCATGTTATTTTCATGTTATTCATATTTACTAATAATAATAATATATATATAAAAATATTCATATTTACATAAATATATATATTCATATTATAAATATATATTATTGTTTAATAAATGAATTAACGTTCAATTTGGTGACCTGGCGGTCTAGGGGTAAGGTGTCGGACTTATGTGCTGGGGGTCGGGGTTCAATCCTCGGTCCCGGCAAAGATTTATCTGATTGCCAAATCCTTCCTTCACCTCTGACCAAACGTGTATTAATCACAACTTGTGAATATGTGTAATGCCAGACCTCCACCGTGGTTCGGATCCCACGTTAAACTGTAGGTCCTCCATTTCATCTCACAATCACCCTACCATTACACATTAGCGTAATTGCGTATAACCCGTACGGGTAGTAAGACGTGGTGTTTTAATTAATAATAATAATAATAATAATAATAAATAACGTTCAATTTAATAATTAATGTTGTATTAGAAGGCGAAATTTTCGTTCGGGACAACTAGCAAGAGCCCCAGCAATTCTATTAGTTGTTGAATATATCACCAAAAAAGGATATTTCTGTATTATATATGTTTATACTAAAATAATAATAATAATAATCTAATTTCAATTGGCACAGGCCTGGTAAACAATCACCCATTTTTGTATTTTCCTTTTGAGTTGGACCTCCATTATTTTTTAAATTGTATGTGTATTATTCTAAAATTGAAAAATAGCACCTGGACCTGGTAATAGAACCGTTGCAGAGGTGTCCTTTTTAAATTAGCGAATATAATAATTTTTACTGCCATATTCATAACTAAATATAATTTCTATCGGGTAAGCTTCACTAGCTGTGCACATTTAATAATCGTACAAGTCTTTCATGTATGTGTAATTTTAGTCCCATACAATATGTAAAAATCAACAAAAAATTCTCACCCAACTTAAAGTTGAAATCATAGAAAATTTAATGTAATCAAACTATAACCAATATATTGGCTAAAGAGATTTTGGTTTAACGTCAGGTTTTTTTTAAAAAGATTTCACTATATATCTACCACCACATGGTTTCCATTATTTATAGTGCTAAGTTGGTAATTTGAAGTAATAAATACTTCCTCCCCCCTTAAATACCGTCTTAGGGGGTTGATGTCTGAAACTTAGAACTGAAAATTAAAAATTAGCGTCAACGAGGCAGTATAAGAGCGAGAGGGAAGAGAGTTCACTCTACTTAGATCAAATGCTCTAATTACACATTGCTTGGGGAACACCTTATCTATACTAATAGTATAAAGAGGAAAGATTTGATTGTTTGTTTTTTTGTTTGCAATGGATAATCTCAAAAACTACTGGACCTATTTTAAAAATTCTTTCACCAACATAAAGACACATTATTAGTGAGTAAGATAGGCTATATTTTATTTTGAAAATTCAATTTATTCCTCATAAAAATGTCGATTGTATATTATATAGTAGTTTGAAAAAAATAAGTTGTTGAAGGGAAAGTGTGGTTGGTGAAGGGGACGGAGGGGTAGGGGTGAGGAAAGAGGAATGAGATGAGAATAGGAGGGAGGATAAAAAGAGGGAGGGGACTATACAGTGATGGTAGGACTGTATTTTTAAAAAAAGTAAAAAAAAGTTTGGTTTTTATATTGACATGATGGATGATTTGAAGCTTTGTTTTACAGGATTATTTACAATATTTTTTTACGGGGAAGGGGGCTAGTCGTAGAATAAATTCCTTCTCGAAATTACAGGTGATTCGGCGAGACACAAGTCCGGAGCGTCACTTGAAAGTTAAAGGTAGGCTCACATTATGACGTATCGCATCGGGTTTAAAAATATTACCGACTAAGCTTTTCCTCATTTCACACTTTTTGTTTAATAAAATAATTTAGGTAGGAGAGTTTCTATTAAAAATAATCAAGATTATCAGGCTGGGGTAGTCATGTTGTGTATACAAAGCCATAGTCAAGGGGTGGTTTTAGGGGTTCAACCTCCTCCCCCCCCTCCTCTCCGAAATTTAATGAACAACAAAATATATGTTGCTTTATTTATGGTTCAAGCAATATCAAAATTACGGCACAATTACAAATTAGAGGGCTGTGTTACCATAAAAAGCACTTCAGATATCTCTTAGAGGTGTTTAATATCTAGAATTTTTTCTAGCCTTCGGCAATTATGTTGCCATAAAAACACTTCAGATAGCTTCTAGAGGTGTGTAATATTTATAATTTGTCCCAGCCTCCCACAGTTAGGGGGTTATGTTGCCATAAAAACACTTCAGATAGCTTCTAGAACTGTTTGTCATTGATTTTTTTTTTAGCCCTCGGCAATTGGGGGATGTTCCCACCAACCCGCCAACCCCCAACCCTGTGAAATTACTGGCTGGCTGCGGTCTTGGGTGCATAGAGGCGATTGCATGCATGTACACATTATTTTAGTAGAAAAACCTGAAGATACAAGACCCCTTGGTAGAGTGAAATGTTAAAATAGATTTGAAAGTGGTAGGATGTCAGATTAGGGATTCGATATAGGTACCACAGGATAGGATTGAATGGCGAGATTACTTGATGTTTTGGTGATCATGAACTTTCGAGTTCCTGTAGGCAAGATAGTCTAACGTTAACTTAATTTGTTGAGTTTTTTTTAAATGCAATGATTAAAACTTAATAAAATAGTTTCATTAAAAAATTATACTTCAAACAAGAGGTTTGAACACATCTGAAAAGAGTGGAGTACACTTTGAAAAATAGGCAAGCTATGGGTGAATATAATTGTTAAAAACTCGCAAATATGTTTTACTAGCCCCCTTCCCCGTAAAAAAAATATTGTAAAGAATCTTGTAAAACAAAGCTTCAAATCATCCATCATGTCAATATAAAAACAAAAGTTTTTTTACTTATTTTTTTAAATACATTCCTACCATCACTGTATAGCCCCCTCCCTCTTTTTATCCTCCTTCCTATTTTCATCTCCTCACCCCTACACCCCCGGCCCCTTCACCAACCCCACTTTCCCTTCAACAACCTTTTTTTTCCAACGACTATATAATATACTATCGACATTTTTATGAGGAATATATAAAATTTTCAAAATAAAATATAGCCTATGTTACTCGCTGATAATGTAGCTTTATATTGGTGAAAGAATTTTTAAAATCGGTCCAGTAGTTTTTGAGTTTATCCATCACAAACAGAAAAACAAATCTTTCCTCTTTATAATATTAGTATAGATTAATGAACTTATCTTACTTAAACTTGTATAAAAGATGTATTTTTTTAAATATTCTTAGTCACTTAACACTTTCTGTGACTCTACTACCTCCATTATGCTAAAATAAAAAAATGGGGGAAACCAAATCGAGAATATTTCCTGACCCGATTAGGAGTGACATGATCCGTTACGATACACCATTGTGTACGCTTACCTTTAGGATAAGGTCCGGAAGAAACAAACCGCTTGAAATACCTCAATTATTATTATTATTATTAGCACCGCGTCTTACTACCCGTTAGGGTTATACGCACTTACGCTAATGTGTAATGTTAGGCTGATTGTAAGATGAAATGGAAGACCTACAGTTTAACGTGGGATCCGAACCACGGTGGAGGCCTGTAATTCCTCACATTCACAAGTTGTGATTAATACACTATATACTATAAAGCCACATGGCTGACTCAGTCACTGGCATTAATGTTTACCCACTTCCATATGAGCTAGAAACTTGAAATTAAACCGTTAATAACCTTAGAGTCAAAGCATATAAGATGATTCTGGTAGAAAGGACCTTTTAGAATACTCAAACAAAATGTGTTGCTGTTAACAATAATAAGCACCAATTCAACCATATTATTTTGACAGTAGCTATTGTAACCCCCCCTTCATATGATTTGATAGGTTCATATTACAATAAATAAAAGGTAGGTTAGTTACAAGAGAGTTTATTTTATTCTACAAACAACTAGCAGACATACAAGAGCGAGGCACTCTAGGAAAAGTCGAGTGACTGGCCGATAAGGGCCGAAGTAAACAATAAAATAAAGGGGCAAGACCCCAAGTCGTTAAGAGAAAAGAGAACGATTAATACCAACGTAGTCATAATTAAATTGACCCTCGCAGAAGGCGACTAACCTAGCAGGAAAGTTAAATACAAGTAATATGTATAGGTCTACACGACCTGGCGATGCCGACACTACATTGACATAAGTATGAAGTTTTATAATAGACTGCCATTATAAGGCGCCACAGAGAAAATGATTTACCTAAACCTAACCTGTTACAATAGATCCTAATCAAATTAGTTCAATCAAATTATTATTATTATAATGACCAATGTGCTGGGTGCACGGGCTCGCGCCCCCCGAGTTGAGTAACAATTTAAAAAAATTCACAATCGTAACAAATCTTTAACTTTTAGCAAGCAGAACAACTATTTTAAAATAAGTTACACGTTAAACAGAAATAATTAGCGCCCCAAGATGGCGACATGCTAAAGTTCCATTAGCGCCCCAAGATGGCGCCATGCTAAAGTTCCAACCCGTCCGTGAGGCGGACACAACGTTAAGTACAAAGAAAAAAGCTAGCGCATAAACCATAATGGCTGACAGGCAAATCCTGCAGTCTCAGAGAAATATAGCTATTAGTAATCATGATTTATATTTAAAGTTGAAACTTAAATTTTGAACAATTTAACCCAAACATAATTTAGAAAACGTCGAACAACGACCTACGTCTAAATCTAAGACAAGTGTCTCACCTAATCGAGTGCAGAGAAATGAGTGACATCACTACACAGTCCAGCCGTTATATACTGTACAAAGTCAATCACGTGTTCACAAACGGCGGGAATCACACTGGGACGAAGGGAGAGGGGTGTACGTTGCTTCGGCAGAAGTCTCGATTATTCTCGTGATAATTTCAAATCACGCGCCGGTGGATGAGTCTTGTTTCACTCGAACACAACCGTCAGCGCATACGGGTTAGCGCATCTTGATGTTCAATTGTCCGAGTCTTGCTCTAATCGGGCCTCGAGCCACGGGCGGTCAGTAAGCCGCGTGATGTTGAGTGGAGTTGAGTGTGCGTGTTTCATGAAGTCGAGATCCAGTCCAGTCAAAGGGGACCAGATCAGGTGAGCCAGATCGTCCATGTTTGCATTATGTCTGTGACAACGTCACACTATGAAAAATAACAGCTGCAGATCACAAGAACTGACATATGAATATATTACACTTATTTGGTAGCTTTGATAACTGTCATACACGTTTATTCCTATCTAAATAATACTGTACCAATAAACAAATAATAAATATAACAAATTTGTTGCTTAAAGCCTGTAATGAGCATTTATTTTGGAGACAGATATGTTTTTTTTTATTTTTACTATCTCAATATCATACAGGTAGAGAAAGTATTGTGATCGTCAAAAAATTTAACTCTAGATTTTGATGAATCTTTACGTTTCATGACCCCCCGAATCCAAAAAAGTTGTTTTTGACTTTCCGTTTGTCTGTCTGTCTGTACCTCCAACTAGAGCCTAAACCAGTGGTTCCCAAACTTTTTTGAGTCACTGCCCCCTCGGTTCCAAAAACTCATGCCCAATGCCCCCTATCCTTTAATCTAAAAAATCAATACTCATAATAAAATAGCAATAAAATTCAAGGATGGAAAAATTATTAATTGAATATTTATTTCTAATATAGAAGAGAAAAAGATTGTAGCCCTATATTTAAAAAAGTGTTTTTCTGTTGCTTCCTTCAGAAATTTACAGCCATAACATTAAATTTTGTTTCAATAATAGATGTATGAATAATTATTAACGTGGAAAAAAAAGATTAATTGAGAGTTACATTTATTTTAGTTTTTTATATACCTTTTTAAAATGATTTTGCTACACAATTATCTATGTACACATTTTGTAAGTGAATATTAAATTCAAAATTGAGCTCTAGATTAGGCATCGGCACTGAATTTAATTTTAATTCCTTTATATCCCCATATAACTTTCATTAACACTTTTAATATTGAATAGGTTGCAACAAAAATAATAGCTTCTAATGAATCTCAATTCATAATCAACATGTTGAATAATTGAAAACACAGGAAAATAAGTATCACACTCAATACCATTTTGTTCAGGACTTACCAGTAAAATCTTGAGGAGACAATAAAGAAACAAGAACACAGCACAACACTTTCTCAAAATGAGTTATAATGGTCTGAATAGCTCTGGTGACGTGGCCTCAAGAAGGGAGGGAGAACTTGTGACGTAGTCTCGGGGAGAGGGTGAGAACACATGACGTGGTCTAGAGAAGGGAGGGAGAACATGTGACGTATTCTCGGGGAGAGGGTGAGAACACATGACGTGGTCTAGAGAATGGAGGGAGAACATGTGACGTAGTCTCGGGGAGAGGGTGAGAACACATGACGTGGTCTAGAGAAGGGAGGGAGAACATGTGACGTATTCTCGGGGAGAGGGTGAGAACGCATGACGTGGCCTAGAGAATGGAGGGAGAACTTGTGACGTAGTCTTGGGGAGAGGGTGAGAACGCATGACGTGGTCTTGGGGAGAGGGTGAGAACGCATGACGTGGTCTCGGGGAGAGGGTGAGAACACATGACGTGGCCTAGAGAATGGAGGTTATACGTGCGCAACATGACCTCGGAAAGGGAGGAAGAAACTTGAAGCAAGGAATGTATTTTGCTGGTCAGTCAAATATAAATAAACAAAACACTTGGGGAAAATACCAGCTTGAGTCCCCTCTACCACCCTTTTGCCTATTATCGCCCCCTTACCGCCCCTTTCAACTTAGCGCCCCCTTGTATAATCACACAGCCCCCAAGGGGGCGGTACCGCCCACTTTGGGAACCACTGGCCTAAACTATTTTACCGATTGGGCTAAAACTTGGTAGCTAGGGTTTTCATAGGGTTACCTCGAAGGGTTTTTGGAATTGGATATCTAACCCTAAAATTAAGAATAGTTTACTGAAGGGCTATTTTCATTTTCCCATGAAAATGAATTTTAGGGTACTTTATAGAAGTGGAAATTTCCGTATCTATGCAACTATTTGAGAAACTAAATAACATATAATTGCAACATTGTAGTACTATTAAAAATTAAAAACGTTTATACAAAATATATTTTTATAAAACCAACAGTTTCTGAGATATTGGCAAATATATTAATACACCTTTGTGAGCTTTAGTTATTATTTAGCACCGCGTTTTACTACCCGTTCGGGTTATACGCTTAAGTACTAATTACGCTAATAGATTAGGAATTGGGAAGGTTTAATTATAGGAAGTGAACCCGCATTTGCCTGGAGGTAGAGTGGAAAACTGTATAGGAAAAACCACCCCCAGCTCACCCGACCGAGATTCGAACCTCGATCTCCCCGTCCTCAGCAGTCGGGCTCAACACGACTAGCGCGTTTGCCAACTACGCCACAGAGGCGGGTGAGTGAGTTTTAGTTGTAAAGACATACTAAAGTTTTAAACCAATAATTTTCTAATGACATTTACAACAATGATCTATATCTATCATTTTATATTCAATAATCAATAGTTACCTATTTTATTGGTCAAAATTTATTAATGAGGAATTTAATAGCAACAATAACCATAAGATGTCGAAAACCTTAAACCGGAAGTCGACATTTTAATACGAAGTGTTTACCCTTATACTTTCTCGCTACCTAAAGTCCGTTCACCGTAGGAATTGATTTCTGAAAGGCCTTTTTCCCTACCAGAAATCTATTATATAGTAGGATATTGGTAGGAAAAAAGACCTTTCAAAGAGTAATTCCTACCATGAATGGAGTATACAGGTATTGTGATCGTCAAAAAAATTGAACTCGAAATTTTTATGGATGTCGACGTCTCATGACCCTCCGAGCCCTAAAAACTGGTTTTCGCAATTCCGTCTGTCTATCCATCTGTCTGCCATTATGTACATCGGGCTAGTGCCTAAACTATTTTATCGATCGGGATAAAATTTGGTATATAGTGTTTTCATAGGTTTACCCAGAGGAATTTTTGTAATTGAATATCCAACGCTAAAATTAAGCATAGTTTCCTTGAGGGCGGAAAGAGAAAAAATCGATTTTATCAAAATCAGCTTTAACGATTTTGATTAGACTTCATTTCCAAGTGTTGATCAATATTACAAACCAAATGGCTACCCTCAACTTTTCATCAGCATTACTTCAAGGGTTCCGGTCTGACGCATAAATTTTATTTTTATATTTTATCTCCGTAAGTCTTTGAGATATGAAATTACTTATCATTGCATACATGTGGATCCATTTATAATAAACATCTTTTAATTGAAATATATTTTTATAAAACGAAAAGTTTTTAAGCTATACACAAATATATTTGTCTTTTAACTTTGCCAAAATCATAAGGTAAATTATTACGACCGTCAAAATAATCTAGCCCGAGATGTTGATGTATGTCGACGTTTCATGACCCCCCAAACCTTAAAAAGTGGTTCTTGCAACGCTCTCTCTCGGTGTGTCTGTCTAACCTTAAAATTAATAGCAGTTTACTATAGGATAAAAAGAGAAACATTCAATTATCTCAAAATCAGCTATAACGATTCTATCGCTCTCATTTTACTCAATAATCAATAATAAAATTACCTATTTTATTAATCAAAATTTATAAAAGAGAAATTTAATAGTAATGCGATAGCCATAAGATGTGCATCCTCTAGTAAAATGACAAAAAATTTAACCGGAAGCCAAAATTGTAATACGAAATATTGTTCCTCGGGGAGCCAATATTGATATTTTTTATTTGTCCAAACATACAATTGAGGACATTAATTATTTAAAAATAAAATTATGAAATTTAATTCCATTACTAATAAAATGTTTTACGTATGTCTAGCACAATTTGTTCTCAGTTTTGATAGAATATATTATATTATGAATTTTGAATAAATATCTCCATTTCTAAAGAATAAAGCGATAAAGTTCGTGTGGAGTTCCGTACCATTTATTTAATATATGTCAAGGGTTTAATTTAATTCAATGATAAGATCTTTTAATTTATTTAAAAAGTTCCTCATCAAAGTCTAATATGCTCATGACAAATATTCAAGTACTGTTGATATTAGCATGTGTAGAAAATTAAACTCTACGTTTATACTGGGGCAATATTTTATGTATCACGTATAAAAAAAACTCTGACCTTTTCACACTTCCCTTTACATCCCAACTTAATCTGTAGGAGCCATCTTTGTATTGTTCTCAAAATCCTCACTGTTTGTGTTGAATGAAGCGAACGCGATAGTGGTGCTATACCCAATTATATTCTTCCCTCCCCTTACAAACCAGCCACCACTCCCACACCCCTCGACCAAGGTCGTTCTCACGCAATGCTCTATTATCACTCACTAATCAAAATCAACCGGTATTATGTGAGTGCACATCGGTGCCATCGTGGGGACTACAAGCAACATATATCATTGATTTGAGCGCCAGTAAAACAGCAAAACCCGAGGCTGTTAATTTAGCAAAGTGAAAGTGTACAAACACAATTTCTGAATAATACATTTTCGACCCGGTCGGGAGCCTTAAATCACCGGGCAGACATTCTATCATGTGAGTCAAGGTAACGACTAACTAATAATAGAACCGGTAAAGTTAGTTTATATTTATTACGTTTAATGGTTACAATTGGCTTAGTTTACAGAGTAGGGATGAGAAGGGTAAAGTTAGAGAAAACGCACCCACATTAGAGTGTATAGGAAAATCAGCTTTAAGATCACATTTTTTAACTCCGCATATATTCGAACCTTGATCTCCCTGGTTTTGACCTTAATTACCTTATGTCTTTAGATTAGTTAGTATAAGTCGCGGATGAATTTATTCTTTATTTTTAAGTTTTAAGACAGTATTCTTAGCAACTTACGAGTCTAACGACTTATACCACTCAACCATCGCATATCCTAAGGAGAAATAAAATGTAAAATAATAAAAAATATAATTAATAATGATGCTTAAATTCATTAGTGATACAAGTCCAACTACTTTATTTTATAGAAATTAAACATTAAAATATAGTTTTAGTTTTATACATGTATTTTGTTAACAAAAATTACGAAAGCAAAATTAAAATAATATTGTAAGATGCATAGTAAAACATAGTAAACACATTTCAATTGAATAATGTGACAAATAGAGCTGTAAATTCTAGAACTATAACTTAGGCACCTGTCTTACCCCACGAATAACACGTGACGTAGAAAGATAATACAGATCGAAACAGGCATCAATCGCATCATGGCGAGGTTTTATCTATTAGATTTTAGAAATCAATCAAAATTGAGACCATTGAAACCATTTAAAATATTTTGAAAAATAAAACAAAATTTAAAATCATTATTTTAAAATTAGAAATAGATATTTAACCGATTCCAATTTCGTTGTTTCCAAGTTGAGAATGCAGAAAACCACACTTCGCCACATTTAATCTTGTAAATAATTTCCCGGTTAATCGGTCGTGAAATGGATTCTTAATTAAAATTAATTTATTGAAATTATTATTAGTTTTTTAGAAGAATGCTTCCAAAGCTATCATTTTTTTTTTCCTCGACCGTTTCGGTGGCCGCATGGTCTAAGCCTTAAACTCTAAGACGTACCTTTTGCAATAGACTAGACTTCCGATTACGAGGAGATCAGAGCTAAAATCCCGGTTAGGTGTTATAAGCTGTATTTCCCTAATAGGTTTGTCACGCTCTTTCTACGAGAATGCAGATATGTTTCCCCTAAAATTATACCTTACTCATTCCTACTCCTTTAGAGTAAATAAAGTATGCTTTTAATCTTATTGGGTACTAACTAACACGTGATGAAATAACTCACGTGCATTTCACAAAATAATTATTTTTAAAGATTGAAATTTTCTTTCTTTTTTTAGCGCATGGTATCGTTGACCAGGATATATATGATATCTAGTTAGGTAGTTTGTGTGTGGTTTTTTAACCGCCCTGGTGGCATAGATCTTTGCCCAGAGTTGTCTACACGTACCGCAATGATATGATTTTGTAATGATACTGTTTTGGACCCCTCTCATATATTAAAAATGTCATGGTTGAATTGTGTTTTTCTTTTAAGAATTGTAAGTAAAGTCTCCTTTTAATACTTCATCCATGGAGAATCACGCTTTTCAGAAATGATTTCAATATATTGTTCTTTAAACTTTTTTCTTTAAAAGATTAACTCCGTTGTATTAGAAAAATCTTGAGAAATACTGGCTCCCTCTCTCTACCCAATAGGAAGCCAGCCTTCATATCATCCGGTTGCTAGGAGTTCTCCAATTAGTTAGTTTTGACACTGGCGACAAGGGGTCCAAGAAGCAAGGGGTAGGTCATATATAAGCACATTGTGCGTATGAATCTATACAGTGCCAGTAACATAAATCTATACAGTGACATAGTGACGTTGTTATACACAGAAAGACAATGCCAATAATATATTAATAAGCAATACACAGAAACATTGTAACATCACAAAATAACAGTGCCAGTAATGTATTAATAAGCAATACACAGAACTTTGTAATAACACAGTGATAGTAACATAAATCTATATAACACAAGTACTCAGAACACGGAACATGTAATATCACAGAAATACCATCCGTAAATTAACCAAAACTGCATCATTTAATATCATATCGTCAGTACCGAGGGTGTAATCATTTAAATAAATCGTGTGTAACATCAAAAGTCATGTTATTTCACAAGACTATATATCACATATAATCAGATTGCATAACCTTGTGATAAGCGTGCAGTAAGTCATACACGCGTCATCATCATCATCTTCATAAACCCGGTATCGTTATACTTACTGCTAACCGTAAGGCATACACGGGTTCACATCCGAAACACAATCATCATATAAAATTATAAAACAATATAAATAATTAATGCCCAATCGTGGTGCAAATATCTCAATATATTCCCCCCCCCCCCCATCACGGATCCATATCACTTTAATTTGATGATAGTGATTACGAAGGTGTGGTGATCTTAAACCTATCTTAAGTCTAACCAACTGAACCCTGGTGACCGTACCCATGGTGGAAACCAAGAATCGAACCCAGGACCCCTAGGTTAGTATCCAGGTTCAATAATCACTATACGATGGGGCTGGTTAACGATTTGAGTATTATAGTTTTTTTTGACAATCCTTGATTGATTCAGTTATAGGCAATGTATATTTTTAGGTCCGGATTTATGTTTTTCCTGGGATTGTGTGGTTTATGCTGGCGATATTTTTTTTTTTCAGAGAAACGATTGAAGAGCACGTCCTGACGGTGATGGTGAAAGACCAAGGGACTCCCTCCAAGCGTAACTATGCCCGCGTGACCATCACAGTCCATGACCACAACGACCATTCCCCAGAGTTTACCAGTCCTATCATACAGGGCAAAGTGTATGAGACCTCTAGTGTCGGCGCAGTCGTGGTGCAAGTGTGTGCCATCGATAGGGACAGGGGAGAGAACGCCAGGATCACGTATTCCATAATATCAGGTGAATTAAGATAAGGGTCTCGGGTTCCATTCGCTTACACGGCCTAAAAATATGTCTTTGGTCAAAATTAGTTGTTCTTTCTCACTGATAAATCTAAGGCTAGGGAGGACATAGTGTTGTATATGTTCTTTAATTATGTAAGTTTGTAAGTCGTGTGCTGAGATAATAATTTGTAGCAGAAAGTGCGCATTAATATTCATTATAAAAATATATCCTTGTATCCAAGTGATAAGCGACTTTGCTATCAATATTTATTTATTTTTTTGAAGCTTTTGAGAATAAATTTCTATAATCTGATTCGGTGGTCACATGGTCTAAGGCAGTGGTTCTCAAACACTTCTCACCTAGGGCCACAATTATATTTATTTTTCATGGATCGGGGAAGGGGGGTGAAATATTAATTTTGTAGATTTAAATATAACATAACTAAAACTAAGTACCACATAATATTATAAACATTAATTTTATTTTAAGATATTTAAAAATTGATAAATGATTTATAAAATAAACTTTACTTTAGTTATCAAGAAATTAATTAGAAAAGTGAGGATGATGTCCTTCAGAAAAGTGTTTAAAACTTGGTGTATAGGTGTGGTTTCTATTGCTAGGACGTTTTAACATTAGCATATATTAACTTATTCCGGTAACTATTTTGTTGTGATTTAAAAAAACATTTTTTTCAATTTCATTATTTATCTCGGCCCAGACTCACATTTTCCAGGGGCCGCATTTGGCCCACGGGCCACCTGTCGACACCACTGGTCTAAGGCGTTACTCTAGTGTTAATCTAGACTGCCAATGAGAGAGAGATTGGGGCTCAAAACCCGGTTGGGTGAATTGAGGGTGATTTTCGAAAATGGTTTTCTACTCTCACTCCAGGCAAATGCAGTTACAATTCTTCTAAATTCAACTTCCCTCATCACTATCTCACTAGTGTAATTAAAACACATGCGTATAACCTGAACAGGTAGTAAGTAATATGTGATGCCAAAAGAAATATTATGCTAATAGCATAACACCTGAATAGGAATTCTGGCTATTTAACTTTGTCTTTATAAACTATCATATGAGCTATACAGACTGACATATATGGTTCGTTGTAAATTTAATATTTAATTTCCACCAGTATTCTTAATAACCTGGGTATTTACTTTGGTAGAGTCTTTGACTCGAAATCCAAATGTTCAAGAATAATTTAACTGATAACTATGTTATTATTGATATAGTTAGAAATGGATCGAATACACGTTAGTGTCGAAATATGAATCTTCTTTCTACTTGTGGAGACAAAGTCTCAATTTAGAATGCGAGTTTTATAAAATACTGTATAGCATAAAGGTTTACTTTTAGTACATTGATTCTTTAGACGCTATATAGAATAATAAGTGGTACGGTGTATCATATTGACTTTTCCTCTTTTTTATCTTAAAATAGTGTAATTTGCTAAAAACTCGTAAGATTTGTGAAACTAAATAATATACATATTTGCAGAATCATTCCACCAAAAATCATAAATGAAATAATATACACTGTTACAGAAGCATCGAGAAAAGAGGAACATCTCTGTTCAGCTAAAGATAATAAGTCAAAGTTGTAAATTTACGCTTTTGTAAAGTACCCTCAAAGTCAGCTTTATGGGAAAATGAGAATGGCTTTTTTATAATGGTAGTCAGTAATCAGATAAAATATTTAATCATAATCATTTGAGCTTATTTAAAAAAAATCTCTTATTTTTCCTTCAGTATACTACCTTTAATTTTAGGATTAACTATCTAATTCCAAAAGCTCTTCAGGTGAGTCTTATGAAAACCTTAGATATCAAGTTTTAGCCTGGTCGGTGAAATTGTTTCAGCTAATGTTGAGCTCCAGACAGGCAGACAGACAGACGACAGATAGACAGACAGACAGACAGATGGCATCGCGAAAACCACTTTTTCTGTTTCTAGGGGTGATGAAACGTCAAAACTTATCAAAATATCAAGTTTAGTTATTTAACGATCACAATACTTCTCTATAAGAGTAATCGGGATAAAGTACAAATATTATCTAAATATTAACACGTTTTATTAAATACATTAAAATAAATATTAATTGAATTACCTGTAGTTTGGTTGTTTGTGTTATACTAAGCCATCACAAAGCAGTAGGCTTTATAAAAGTTAAAACTTAAAATTTGAGACCTCTTTTTAATATTTTTTTTAATCTCGAATATCTTTATGGATTCTAGGGTATGAAACTTTAAAATTTCCAACCTTAGTTATAGACCAGTACTACTTACGACTGCATCTATAGAAAGTATAAGATATAGTAAGTACTAACAAATTAATCCAATTAAAACACAGGTTTATTAATAGAAATGACATCAGCAAACGTCTGAAGTGAAAAAAAATTATAACTTTGTTGAAAAATCTGGAATCCAGCTCTGGCCTGTAAAACCTTCCATTTACTAAACGACATAATTTAATAAATTGTTGTATGGTTAGTTTAACACTAGTAGCAACTGTATTTTTTCTTAAGGAATAATTATTCAAACTATTGTTTAAAATATATAACCACAGTTCACTCGGTCAGAATTAAACCATAGCCTCACGAGTCAGTCATGCAGCCAACCCCGCATTTAGGGGAGTAAATGAGTGATATAGGCATATGTAAATTATTCATAGCTAGCCAGTAAAATTGGTGAATATTTAAACTCTACCAGCCAGCGTTAATATTTTGTTTGCTCCACATAGGGCTTATTTTGTAAAATAATATTTTTTTTAATTGACTAGAATATGTGTAGTACTTATTTTTCCCTACCTCCTATTTAGGTTTTTAAATGGAATACACCAATAATAATAGCTTTATATTTGAAAACTGTGCTTTATTATAGGAACATACTTTTTTTATATATTTTCACAATCAAATAAAAACTTGATAGGTAATGTTTGAATCTACCTGTTAAGTGGAAGTGAAGAGGTTTTTTTTTTGTTTTTTCTTTAATTGATATTATTTAAAAAATGTATAAGACCTTAATTTTAAACATTACCACTTTTGGAATATATGTTCCCCGGTTTATATTCTAAAGAATTTTATTTATGACCACACCCGCTTCGGTGGCGTAGTTGGCTAACGCGCTAGTCGTGTTGAGCTCAAACACCGAGGACGGGGAGATCAAGGTTCGAATCTCGGTCGGGTGAACTGGGGGTGGTTTTTCCTAAATGGTTTTCCACTCTCCCTCCACGCAAATGCTGGTTCAATTCCTCTAATTCAACCGTCCCAATTCCTAATCCATTAGCGTAATTAGTACTTAAAGCGTATAACCCGAACGGGTAGTAAGACGCGGTGCTAAATATTATATTTATGACTTCAATAAATTATCATTCAGGCAGTTAGCACCTTACATATTTACAAATCATATTAAAAATACCCTCGTTGCATTTGTTGAATTAGTTGTGATGTTTCAGGTAATGTTGGGAATGCTTTTAAGGTGGATCCATCCCTTGGAGGCGTGTCTGTATCCAAAGATTTGGACATGAGTGTAGTGTCTGAATACATGTTGATTGTGAGGGCTACAGACGCCGGTTCCCCTTTTCTTTCCTCGACTATACCTGTGCATATCTTGGTCACCATGGCAGACAACGCTCCACCGAGGTAAACTATCTTAAACTCACTTTTACTAGCAGCTAGAAACAATATATTTCTCGGGTTTACTCGGTCTTGTTCGTGTTAACTCGTTACCATTCAGGTCGATTTGGTCTCCTTTGTGTTAGCTCGTTCCAGCTCGAGTTGGCTCGGCTACAATCAAGTCGACTAGAAGCCGATTGGTTTGACTCGATCCTATTCGGGTATTACGTGATCCTGTTCGAGTTGATTCAGTGCCTTTTGGGTTTAATCTGCTCCGCTTGGGTCAATACTTGGGTTGATTCAAGTCGAGTTTGAGTGTAATCTAGTCTATAACTGGTCAAGGGCACACATGTGGATTTTCAAAATGGAGAGCAGATTATAGTCCTATATGCTGGGGGTGTTGCATTTCCAATTCCTAGATAGAAAATTACAGGAATTTAATCTTGGGGGAGGGAATTTTAAAGCATCTTAACATAACTAAAAGCTAATTATATGAGTTTGAAGAGCCAATTTTTGAAAACAACAAAAAGTTTCTTAAAAATTAACAAAGAATAAAATGTAATTGTAGCTAAGCCCATTTGAAAGTATCATTATATTTTTCACAAGTTAATTAAATAAAAGAAAATGAAAGGAAATATGTTGACGAAAAAATGGGAAAAAACTACATTTAATCATTTTTATCACTGTTAACTCGAATATTGATGATTTAAAGTTTTTAATATCAAATTTCAGCCAAATACCAAATACACACATATTAATCTTGTTGATCAGCTCCACTCGTGTAAAGTTTTAGTTGATTCTGTTCTACTCGGGTCTATGTTGAATTTATTTGGCTCCAATTGGTGTCAATGTAGCCTTACTGAATAGTATATTAAAGTATAATTAATTGACTAAATTAGAGAGTATTGTTATCAATATTAGTTATGCCATTATCTGAAAAGCTAATCTCTGGTCTTCTACCGTTTGAGAGTCGTCTGTTTCCAATTTTTATGTAGACTTCAACTTATTGTACTATTTAATTTTAGTTTGGAACTAATACATACTAGGATCTCCCATGCACGTATAATTCAGAAATGTTAAGTGTGTAAGTTTAAAGTGACTACAAATGAAGAGTCTCAAACAGAATTGAAATATCTTAATTGTATTATTTAAGGTTCAGCAAACAGGTCTACGCTGTGGAGGTCTACGAAAACCAACCAATAGGAGCCTACGTTTCACTTCTGGAAACTCGCAGTTCCTCTTCTTTGTTCTACGAGATTATGGAAGGCGATTCTAATGAGATGTTTCTTATAAATCCGAGTACAGGGGTGATTACCACACAACAACAACTGGACTATGAGTCATGCCAGTGGTATAATCTCACGATTGAAGCCAGTAACATGGTAAGGAAAAAATTAATTATTTTAATCAGGGTTGTCTGAGTAGGCATTTTTCACTTTGAGTTGAGTATGAATAAAAACATCGATATTTTTTTTAGTTCGAGAAGAATAAAGTAATATTTGTACAAGAAATATTTAAATATGAATTTCTGTAATACATCCATGCATTTACCATAAATAAGTACAATATATTTGTTTATGATTACATTTTTTGGGGGGAAGCGTGAGGGGGAACGCATAATCACACAAATTTTTAATTTTTAAACTAATTTAATATAATTGTACAATTTATTCTTAACTAGACAAAAGGAAATATTTAGAGAGACTATTTGCTATGAAATTATATTTTAAAATTGAATAAAATTAATTAAATTAGAAATTTTCGAAAAAAAGATCGAAAAATTTCGAGTACTCAAACTTTTCGAGTATTTTAAAAATCTTAAGAGTCGAGTTCGAGCAGCTATAAGAACTCGACTCGAACTCGAATTTTTTTAGTACTTGCACATCCCTTTAATTCCAAATGAGGATGGATGGGCCCTTAAAATCCTTGTGTTCTTAAGGAGATTTGATTTAAATCTCCAAATATTGAAACTTAATTTAATTTTATCATCTCAGCTATTACAATGATTACTATTTGTTTAACCTTTTAAAATGGTTTTACAAAACTAACAACCACACCACAGACACGTAATGTAAACAAATTATGAATTAAAGAAAAAAGTATCATACCAATATAGGAAAAATAAACCATTTACGATTAATACACTTTCTGATATTTGGATTCAAGATCCTGCATTCATTTCTAAAATGAATATTTTTATTAGAGATAAGTTGGATTTAACCTATCTAAAATAAAAACCGTTAATAAACCAATAATAAATTTCCCTTGATAAAAATATTTACACTAACTAATATTTGTTTAATCTTACTATTCTTTAAAACTTTACAGAGCTGGTCACTCATATTTGAAGGTACTTAGGTCATATTCTAGGCAAGAAAAATATTTAGAATAGGCTTTGAAAGTGTGAAATTCCTCCTGATAATCTGGTGTAAATAAACAAAACAAATATTAATCAAAACAATATTATTGTATTAGCCTTTTCAATCATAAACTAAAATAAATAATTAGACAGTTAGATATTATTTTCAAATACATATTTTTTTGTAAATACATTAATCCATGTTACATAAGTGTTTTGTCAATATATGCCACCAGTGATTTGTAATATCTGATATAAGGGAACATACCGACTGATAAGTCTATATTTTATATACGAGTAAATGTTACCTGCTAGTATTTAAACCTCCCCTTCTTCTTTGAAGTCCCAGGCCAATAGAGTCTACACCTTATCTACTCTTTGAAGGATGCAGAATAGACTACATTGACAAAATATAATTATATTTAGCTTCGATCTGCATGTTTGACGCCATCTGTCAATAATTATAGTTTAAGAATACATCACATTGAGAATATATGCATAAGAAAAGAGCTAGTAGGCCCTTCGTTTTGAGCTATCAAAAAGATACCTTAAGGAGGTATGCAAAGGGACGTGAGTTAGGGCTCTTATTTCATAACTTTTATAGAAAAATACCTTTCTTCCTAAGTAAAAATAAAGCGTTAGTATAACTGTTTAGTTGAATTTTCTATACATCGTTATTTCAACTTTTCTCTAATATATGTCATGTTTAAATTATTTTAAATTTTTTTAAGCACCATGTCTTACTAACCGTTTGGACTATACGCATATTTACTGATTAATCTTATGGGTTAGGAATAAGGAAGGTTGATATTTGGAGAAAATATACCGGCATTTGCTTGAAGGGATGGAGATAAAGAGAGGGATATAGAGTAGGAAACACTTTAGGAAAAACCACCCTCAATAAACCCAAACGGGGGCTTAAACTACGATTTACCCATCAGCAGCAGCTTAGTCCATTGTTAGAGTAACACCTTAAACCATGCGGACACAGAATTGGGCTAAATGTCATGTGTTTTACCGAATTTAATGGCAATATGATCTTCATCCTGACGGCCATGTACAGTTCTTTTAGATGTCCAAGTTTATCCAGGTACAATATCCTGTCTGTCATCCCTCGAGAAATGTTTCAGGCTGGAGCTAAATCTCGATGTTGGGTGAGTGTGCATGTCCTGGATCGTAACGACAATGCGCCGAGGTTCCTGCAAGTGTCCTACTCGAGCTCTGTCCCTGAGTCTGCCGCCATCGGTTCTTTGGTCCTCACCAACAACAGCTCTCCTCTAGCCCTTAAAGCACGAGACGATGATTCTGGATTCAACTCTCTTCTCAGTTATGACATAGTGGAGAGTCTGCCTCGGAGGTTCTTCAAGATCGACCCCATCACAGGTACAGTCGGAAAAACATTTGTTGACACTTGCCCGACAGTTCTTTAGAGTTAACAGATCTTTTATTTCTTCTTATCACCATGTCTTACTACCTGTTATACTTACTTATATGTACTATTTTAGCACCGTGTATTACTAACCTCTTATACTTACTAATATGTACTATTTTAGAACCACGTCTTACAACCCGTTCTGGTTATACGTGTATCTACTAATTAACTCTCTTCTCTACAGATAGTAATCTGAACCCCCTTCGGTAGCCACATGGTCTAAGGCATCACTCTCACAATAGGCTGAACTGTATGACGGGGAGATAGTGGATCGATCCCGGTCGGGTAAACTGATGGTTTCCCACTCTCTTTATCTCTCTCCACGCAAATGTGGGTAATTCCTCTAAATGTAATCTTCCTCATCCCTTAACCTAATATAGTAATAGTACATTGGCGCATAACCCAAACGAATAGTAAAACGTGGTGCTAAAAAATTGTGAGCTAAACGTTATTTTATTTTTTATTTTTCATTGGCATTGCGTTATTTTAACGGACTTATTATTTAATTTAAAAAGTTTATTTTGAAATTTCGATATGCCCATGACAAATATAAAATAACAATTGAGGTCATGTGTAGAAAACTAAACTAATAGCCCCCACAGCAGCTATGGTTTTTTTCTGGTTTTTTTTAACCTGTAAATACACGGATTTTAACTCGCTCCGCCTTCCATCCCAACTTAAGCAAACACCCACACTACATTCTACAAAATAAATATCTATTTTTTCATTAAACTTTAAAAATACGGACTTTAACTCGCTTTTCCACCTTAAATAAATACCCAAACTACACTTTGTAAAATAAATCTTGTTTTTCTACTTATAGGTGTCATCCGCACGACCCTGGGGTTGGACTATGAGACCACACCAGAGTTTCATTTCTCCGTGAAAGTGTTCGACTCGGGACACCCGCAGTTATCTTCCGATACTGTCGCCAGGGTCCGTATCTCGGTGATGGACGTCAACGACAACCCCCCTCTGTTCGTTACGCCCCATTACAACGCGACGCTATTCCTACCGACCTACGGGGGCGTGACCGTCCTCCTAGTTAACGCCTTGGACCCCGATACTCTGACGAACACGCGGCTCCGTTACGACATCATCGACGGTAACAAAGGGGACGTTTTCGCCGTTGATGAAACCACAGGGAAAATAACGGTCTCCAACCCCAAAAACGTCAAACATTATCACGCCCTTCATCTCAGAGTGTCTGACGGGAAATTTTCCGGTGTCGCTAGAGTCTATATCAAAGTGGAGAGATCTGGAAGTTCTTACCTCAGGTTTCATAAAGAGTTGTATGAAGGGACCGTATTGGAGAATTCTACCAAGATATCGAACATTTTGGTTGTAGATGTTTTGGGTGGTGGACTTAATGCGCACGTGCTGTTTAGTATTCTATCCCCTACAGATATGTTTGAAATAGGTTCTACATCCGGTGCTATCAGATCTTCCGGCAAGAAATTCGACAGAGAGGAAAAGGAACACTTCGAGATAGTAGTGAAGGTATGACGTCACAAAAATATAACATTCTAGTAATACGCTCCATCCGACATCTTAGCTCCGTTGGTAGCATGTCTGCCTATTGAGTTAATGGTCCCGGGTTATAGTCCTGGTATAGGCGGGAAAAAAAATTATCATTGGTGAAATGTGGATCTAGCCTTTCACATTGATAAATTAATGGGAGGGGACTGGATGTTTTACCTGTCCTAGTCTTAAATTATATTATAAGGCATATTAAAATACGACAGGCCTAGCAAGACAGTAACGGAAAATATATGGATTGGATTTTTAAAAAAACTGACCCAGGCCACAGGCTGGAAATATTAATGGATGTAAAAAAAATGTAGTACGCTCTAGTGGGAGGGGATAAGTTGTTAGAGATCTAAATGACACAAACTAGGGTGATACGTTGAGGTGGGTGAAATTTATGGTAATGTGCCATTATTACCCTGGCTTAAATGAAGAATTAAAAACTACATTAAGAATAAACAAACATCACTGTTAATATAGATGGGAGTCAAACCCTGGCATGTTGGTTCATATAAAAACTATACTGGCTATAAGCATACAGTCTTAGTTAGATTCTAAAGAAATTTATTTACGATTGTAAAAGTTATTAAAGCAATTTGTATCTATGTCACGTGATCTGCATCTAGCAGTTTTCATAAATGGTAAGCCTATTAATATATATACAATTACATTAATTAAATTATTAAATGTTATCAATGTTAACTGAAAAAACATAAATTGGTATTCTATGAAAGTGTATCCCTAATAACATTTTACTATAGTATCAAAATTCTAATTTATATTTTATTAACTTCCGTTTAGAAATTAATTATTTAATTAACACGATTTTTTAATATAATGGACTTATTTGACAATTTTTGGCAGATGAGTATGTCACGATGAATATTTTTATGTTCTCATAATCTTGATCAAGCGGCAAATACCAGATGATTCCATTTTGTAATATGTAATCATAATATATGATATCAATACTTTGCTATTATTAACGAGTTTTGGCACTCAAGCGTTTGAAAATAGCTTGTTAAGAAAAGTTTAGTGTGCCGTAGCCTGAGTATATTTTAATAGATAATTCTAAAAGAAAAATTAATTAATTGTAATTCTTCACTGTATCGATACAGGTATCTTCACTCAACATTCTAACGCATAGGTAATCATTTCTTAAAAATTAGAATAGTGCTCAGGCGTGGTGTATAATAAATTTACCATACCGCTTCGGCGGCCGCGTGGTTTAACACGCTACCATCATGTTGGACTAGACTGCTGAATACGGTGAGATCGGGGTTTGAATCTGTCGGGTGTACTGAGGGTGGTTTTTCTTCTCCCCCTCCACTCAAATGCGGGTATACTTCCTATAAATATAGCCTCCCTAATCCCTAAAACCATTAGCGTAATTAGTACGTAAGATTACACCTGAACGGGTTGTAAGACGCGGTGGTTAAAAAATTGAAAATAATAATGAGGGTAAGATCTATAATTTGAATGAATATCCTAAATTTGAGATTTCGATAAAATATCAAATTCAAGAAGATTAAACAAATGGTACAGAACTACGCACCGACTTTCTCGCTCTATTGTTTAAAAATGGAGGTATTTACTCAAAACTCGTAATACTTGTCAAACGAAATAATATACTCTAGAAAACCCAAGCATTAATTTCACTATACTTACGTAAAATATTTTTTAGTCCCGGTTTTAAATCGTATTGTTTTATTTTTAAAGAATGTCCTAATTTATATGTTTGGACCAGTAAAAATGATCGATTTTGGGTTCACACTGGTCAACACTTCATACTAAAATTTCGAATTCCAGTTAAAATTTTAACATTTTATTAGGTATTTCCCATGTCCAGGTCATCGCATTGCTATTCAATTCCTCATTTATAAATTTTGACTAATAAAAAATGTAAATATTGACCATTGAGTCTAAAATGAAGGAGATAGATGATTGTTGTACAAATATTTCCTAAGAGGTTAAAGGGAAAAAAACTTTTTGAGAGATTTACTTATATTTAATTACTATGTGTCATTACAGAATTATTGCGTTAAAACTTATGTATTATATCATTACAACCAAGGCTCACCACAAAAATGTATTAATATATTTGCCAATATCTCAGAAAACATTGGTTTTATAAAAATATATTTCAGATAAAAGTTTTTTACTTTTAATAGTATTAAAATTTTGCAAAATTAAGTTATTTAGTATAAATTATTTATGGAAATACAGAAATTTCCGCTTCTATAAAGTACCCTAAAATTCATTTTCATATGAAAATTGAAATAGCCATTTTATTTATAATCTTAATCAACGCCTAGATACGAATTTTAATCAAAATCGTTAGAGCCTATTTTGAGAAAATTGACTTTTTCTCTTTTTCCCCTTCAGTAAACTATCATTAATTTTAGGGTTAGATATCCAATTCCAAAATATATTTGGGGCAACCCTATGAAAACCCTAGATACCAAATCTTAGCCCGAATGGTAAAATAGTTTAGGATATAGTCGGAGGTACAGATAGACAGAGAGAAATTTAAAAACCACTTTTTCGTATTTGGGGGGTAATGAAACGTCGAGATTCGTCAAAATCTTGAGTTAGATTTTTTTGACGATCACAATATTCTCTCTACCTGTAAGATAGTGAGAAAATAATCACGTTTTAAATTTTTATTTGAAATCATTTAGAGCTTTCATAGTGATTTTTAAATGAAGATTAAATGAATTAGCTTAGGTTTATTATACAGCCGTCACTGACATCAATTATAACTAATTGAAATTTTGTTATTGATTGTTTAGGCCAACATGATTGTATTTCAATTAACAACCTTATCTCAGATAATGATTTTACTCTTAAATAAATGTATAAAAACAAAATATATATTTGCTATTTTAATTTCCTAAAGCAATGTAGTAAAATCATTATCTTTTATTTACCATATTTCATAAGATTCTGATTCAAATTAGATATTCTGGATTTGTAGGTAGAATCAAGATTCTGATTCGTTAAAAATGTACCTTTAAATATTGTTTGTTTATTTTGCTACCGCGTTTTACCATCCATTCGGGATTTACAAATACGAACTAATTATGCTAAGATGATGAAAGTTTAATTTAGAGGTAGTATACCCGAATTTAAGCGGAGGAAGGGTGAAAAACCATTTAGGAAAAACCACCCTTAGTACACCTAACCGAGATTCAAACTCTGGTCAATGGAACTCAGTCTATTTCGAGAGAGATGCTTTAGAGACCAATGGTATTTACCCAAACTTTTTAGAACCACGATTATAATTTTTTAAACTACAAACTTTTGCGACACACTCAGCTTTAATGGACATATGGGATAAAACTTTTTTTTTAATTTAACCAAATCTTACTACTGTTTTATAATTTATAATTGAATATAATTTTACAAAAATGCTAAATTATTTTTTATAATGAGGCGTGCACAAAGTCTGCGCTTGTTTCCTGTTTTGAGGGAAGATGGTATTGACATCCATGTCACAAGAATGAACTTGAAAGCCGATTCCTGTACACGTAAATTATGGAACTTATTTTTTCCCCTTTTTTCCCCCTTTTTTTTCATACCCATTTTCTCATTATTTTCAAATAATTACAAAATGTTCACATTAAAAAATTTGCTATCCAAAGGGTAAGATCCGACCACCCAAGTGGGTAGTAATTATGTTATTTATCAATTTTTATTTTTTTTCCAGGTGGAGACAAACGGGTATCTTAATGGAATGCGCCATGTTGCCCACGCGATAGTGAATATCACTGTTCTTGACATGAACGACAACTGCCCGATGTTTGTCGACATGCCGTATCATTCCATCATATCCGTCAATGCACTCAAAGGGGACGTTGTAATTAAGGTATGGTAAGCAAGCGTTCATGTCAGTTGTTGCTTAAACCCTTCCTACACCTCTGACAAGACATATTGTGAATGTGTGGAATGCCAGGCCGCCACCGTGGTTCGGATTCCACGCTAAACTGTAGGTCCTTCATTTCATCTTACAATCACCCTACCATCACACATTAGCGTAAGTGCGTATAACCCGAACGGGTAGTAAGACGCGGTGCTAATAATAATAATAATAATAATAATAATAATAATAATAATAATAATAGTTGTTGCTTGGTAAAAAAACTATTTGTACCGTAAAGTAAAGGTTTTTAAACTGCGGGACATGACCACTGAGGGGGTCGCAAAAAAGGATACTAGCGGTAGAAGCAAGCACTGATAAACGTCAGTAAAATAAATATTTGCTATAGAACCATTGAAATTATAATATAGTAAAACCTTTCATTTCAAATTGGTTTAGTTTATTCCAGAAATAATGTAATCCGGCATGCTACACGAACATGATTTTAATGATGTCAAGTAATGTAAAATGCGAAGTATACAAAACAATAATTTTACCGGTTGCTCTTTATGAGTGTAAAACATGGTCTCTTACCTTACATGACTAAAATAAACTAAGGATATTTAAAAATAAAGTGATTAGGAATATATTTGGTAGAAATAAAGAATGAGGCTACTGGATAGTGGAGAAGGTTACACAAGGATGAGTTACATAATATAAGCTCGCAAGACATTTTTAGTTGTAGCAAGTATCATAGGTTACGGTGGGCAGGAAAAAGAAAGTGAATGGGAGAATATAGAAGCGTGTTTGTAATATTGACTGGCAAACCCAAAGTAAAGAGACCATCGGCAATACCTAGACACAGATGGGAACATAACATTAAAATGGACCTGAAAGAGATAAGGTGTAATGAGATTTGTAAAGAGGTGGACTAGATAGATCTAGATAGGGTTAAGGCTAGCTGACATACTTTTGTAAGTACAGCAATAAACTTTTGAAATCCTAGTCCTGTGGAGTATGTGAGTGGGATGATTAACTAGGATAAACCTAATGGTTCCTATTGGTTAGCTGCATATATAAAGTTTATAAATAATAACAATTTAAATTAATAATACTAAAATAACGGCGTGTATGCATTTTTTATTTATATATATTTATATATTTATATATATTTATCTATATGTATTTATATATATTTATTTATATATTTATTTATAAATATAAATATATATTATTTATATATATAAATTATTTATTTATATATATAAATAAAAAATGCATACACGCCGTTATTTTAGTATTATTAATTTAAATTGTTATTATTTATAAACTTTATATATATATATCTGTTCAGATTTTTACTTTCTCATTTAATAAAAAACTGTATGTAACGCTTACTAAATACATATATTTAATCCTGTACAGATAAAGACTGTATCTTGGCTCTACCTACATAATTTATAGCTCACCTTTATGGACTCGATTTATTATTAATGTCTAGTTAATTATTCAAGGTTCACGCTATCGATTTGGACAAGGGTGAGAACGGTGAAGTTCGTTACGAGTTGACCAAGGGCCATGGAGAACTGTTTAAGGTGTGCAGGAAGACTGGGGAGATTCAACTGAAACAGAACTTGGAGGGCCTCAACAGAGGCCTAGATGCGCCTTACGAGCTTACCATAACGGCTTACGATGGCGGTAAATATACCACAGTCAGAACTGGGAAAAATATTTTTGTCACAATTAGTTGGTTTTTCATTTTTCCTCTATCGTTTTAAGTTAATTAAAAACAAAATATGAGTTTAAAAATAATAATTAATAAATATACACCAATTGAAAACTATTACCATCTACCACATTTTGAAAATGTTGTAAAAACCGTGCTTATTCATAAAAATTAAATAGAGTGTTTAATATATTATGTTCCATGGTATTTTAGTAAATTTAGTAATCAATTAATTTTTCAAGCATCCTGCGTATAAAAATTAAATTAATTATAAAGCTTCCTTTGAAATAGTTACGTACCAAAATATTGTTTGTTGTCTTATTATATATATATTATATAATATATATATATATAATATATGAGAGAGAGAGAACACTCTTTTCGTATTTTCTTAAAGTTATATATAATTATTTTACATATATATGTATATAAAGTAGAAAGCATAAATATTTACGTATTTTTTCGTATATATTTTATACACCAAAAAAATCGTATTTTCTTAAATTTCTTACCAACATTTTGTTGCCAAGCGTAATTGTTTCAAAGGAAGCTTTTTTTGTTTTTGTTGATTGCAGGCCGATTAAAAATAATAGATTACTAAATTTATTAATATCTAACGGGACATAGTATGTTAAATGCTCTATTAAATTTTTATGAATAAGCACGGATGTTACAACATTTTCAAAATGTGGTAAGGGATTTTAGTTTTCAAATGATGTGTATTTATTAATATATTAGATATATATATAATTATATGTTATTCATAAGTTACAGCTATAGACTATATGACTCTATGTATGAATAGTTTAATAGTTAAATGTAGATATCGTAGCTTTCTTAACCATCACATTATCTTATTTGACATTAATGTTTGTAACTTATCTTACCATGAATATTATATTGTAGTAGGTACTTGAGTAGGTATATATTTGAGATATTTTTGCATACAAAATAAAGCAGAGGACAATATAATAAATTAAAACAATATTATATGCCTCTATCCTTCAATATAACAGTACAATGTGATTATTTTATCTAACTATGAAAATTAGATACAATACTTGGAAAATCTAGAAATGCACAAGACTTTTGTTGTCTTTTTTTAATCTAACTATTTTAATGTAGGGTGTAATTTCTATCTTTATGAGAAATGGGACTTTTTAAATCCTATTGACTAAAGAAATCTTAAAATAAATAAGTGGGAATATACGTAAGTGAAAAAAAAAGTTGACGCAACAATTATAGATCAATTGACTCCAAATAAACGATAAATAACGATAAATGAATTTTTTGTGTGTGAACCAAGTGCGGTACACAAAACCATGTAAAATCACTTTTAAACGTAAACTATCACAATTTTTTTAATTTGATTTAAATAATTTAATTAAACAAACTCTCTGGAATTAGCAATATATTTCAATGGGGCTCTATTCTTATTATATCTTAGTAGAAATTAAAATGTTTTGTGTCAATGCATTTCAATATGCTACCTACAGAATATTAATTTATAAACATACACACCCAAGGACAAATGAACGGGGCAAACTTCTTTTCCTTTTTGTTTACATGAAAACAAGTTGTTGTTTTTTAGAAAATATAAACAGTTATGTAAATAGCATAATAAATTTCCGTATTTGAAATTATTTTATTGAAAAAACATCGGCAATTATACACTCCGGCCAAGATTTAAAGAAGGGTGACAGGGGCTAAAGCCCCAGTGCTTCCACAAAATGTTGCAATAAGAAAATTATTATCTTTTGGTTATATAGATTGCAGTCAAGATCTTAGCAATATGAACTGATGGCACGTGTGGCCAACAAATATTTCAGACTGTGATTTTCAAAATATAAACAACGCCCCCAGATCGCAGTGAATCTAGTGGCTGCATCTGGAATTAAAATTCTAATTTATCGTGAAGGCCGTATTCCCTTATTTAAATGAGAATTTTAACATTTAGTTTTTTACAGTTAATTTTGTAAAGAAAAATAATAATATCGAAAAGTTGAAAATGAAAATATTTACTTAATGTTGGAGCCTATAAATCTTTAGAGCCCCGGGGACTGTACATCTCTTAAATCAGGCCCTGAAAACACTGAATGGTTATAATTGTGCAAATAAACAATAAGCCACTTTTTTTTTTTTTAATTGTTCCAGGAATAATCCCGTGTACATCAAAAGCTTCAGTCAAATTGAAGATTGTCGACGAGTTGACTCCATCTTTCAATAAGCAGTTGTACACTGTAAGTGTCGTAGAGAACATAGAGCTCTACTCTCCTCTGGAAATTGACATTCGGGCAGAGTCACCGTTTGGTCACACGCTGGTATATACTATTGTTGCTGGTGATGATCTTGAAGAATTTTCTATAGACTTTACCTTAGGTAAGTTGAGGACATTTTGGATTATTAAATATTATGTTTAAACCTGTAACGTAAGTGAAGGGTTTCGGGCTACTGACTTTGACCTAGTTTGAATTCAGACTGGATGCATATCCACACAAATGGAAGGGCAAAAGGATCAGATTGCCCTAATTCTCATTTTCTTTGGGGTAACCTATTGCCCAAAACTATTTTTTTCTTACAGCAGAAAATCTTTCCGCAAACACAAAACTTGTTCATTAAAAGAATAAAGTTTGTTGACACTGTTTTTTAAAGTCATTCAGCATTGTAAAGATAATATTTCAGCGCAACAATCAAATTTAAATCATTTCATTTCATTTAAACATTATTTAAAAAAATCATATTCAATAGTTATATAATTAAAAGTACAATACTAATCTTAAACTGTATTATAATTGCAGCACCCACCGGTAACAATGGCCCCTGTGAGTATAATTGTAACTATATATTGTCAACATTATTATTTTATTGCACCTAAAATTAATCCCACTCCGTTTCAATGCCCGTTTGGTTTATACGCATATAATATATTAATTTATTTAATTAGGGGGAGGGGTTATGATCAAAACATAATTTAGTGAAAATTTGCCTGCAATTTCCTGGAGGAAGAGGGGGAAACCAATTATATAAAACACTTTAAGTATTCACAACTGAGACTCAAACACCAATCTCCCCATCACCGACAAACCAGGCCAAATTATCTTGACATTTAAACTACGTTCCAGCAGGCACGGATTTAATTTTTTATTATTATTTAATCACAGTAAAAACTCAAACTAGTTTCGTTTTTTATTGAGATATTCAGTTTAAAAGGACCTAGGAGATAAGTATTTAAACATTTATGTCGATTTAAATAATGCATATTCATAAATATAATTAATATAATGCATTTCACAAATTTTATTGGTAGTCTAATCTTTAGAGTAAGTGATATTAAATATCTTGATGTTGATAAATAGTAAAGTATTTTAACACCTTTGATTAACATTTATATCATAGTATTGTTGAAAGCTAGCAAAAATATAATTATAAAGAAACATTAAGAATGTATAAAATAATGACTTTATCATTAAAATAATATTATGCTTTATACAAAGACAAATTATTTAAGAAAAAATTTCAATTATGTATTTTAAAATGGATTCTCTTTGAAATTTATTTTAATGGAAACCTAAGCTCTCTACGCTCTAATAATGTAATATTTTAAGGTAAGCTTCTATGAAATAATTTTGAAATTATATTTTGAATACAGAAATTTTAATACATCACACATATTAAAATAGTTTCACATTTATTTCCCATACATAAGATTGCAATACTGATGCAAGACATGTTTATTTTACATAAATAGGTCTAAGCTACTGTAGTGATGAATTTACTTATTTTGTTATTAGTTATAATAAATTTAACTTATTCTTGTTATACCTTGGAAGGTACATTTTGCTTTTAATGAAAATTCAATTTTTCTATTTTTTTAAATAGCTAAACATATTAAATGTCGGCTATGTTGAAATTTCGGGAGTACATGGATTAAATAGTTTTATTGACATAAAAATAATCTATAAAATATGTACTAGTCCAAAAGTAAATGGTACTTTAAAAATAAAATAAACATTATTTCTCGGGTCAATTTAATGAAGAAATAAAATCTGTATTGCGATTAGATAAGGAGTAATACACCCATAATAGTGTCTAACCTGAATAGTCAACAATACACAGATAACTTTAAGTCGAAAAAAATGGTCCTAACAATAATACTTTGATAAAATATTCACAGATATATTAGTTAAAAAATTGTATAATTGAGGTATAAAGGGGGTGTGGAAGTATATAATCAATATTATGTAAAAAAGAAATCATAATTCAATTCAGTATTTACAATACTGAAAGATGAATCACTGAGCAAGCCCTTTGATCGGTTTGAATCGAATTCCAACTCCCCACGTCATAGGTTAGGCAACACTTATCTCGCCAATTTTAAAAGTTGAAACAAGATATTGCTTAAATTAATTCGTTTATATTTGTCTTACAAATAATAATTTTACATTTAAATTTCCTTTATTTTCTCTGCCCAAGCGTGATCTCTGTTTATATTTGTCTTAAAGAATTATTTGTAGTTTAATTTGTTCTCACTGTTCAGGCGTGATCTACGTTTATATTTGTCTTACAGAAATGATTACGCTTTGTAGTTTCCTTTGTTCTCACTGTCCAGGCGTAATCTACGTGGTAGACCAACTGGACCGGGAAAGACAAGACCACTACGAGTTGACGCTGAGAGCCACCGATACCCTAACTAAGGCTAGTTCTGACGTCACGGTAACTGTCTTTGTCCAAGACGTCAACGATTGTCCTCCAGAGTTTTGGTGAGAATGTTTTCAATGTGTCTATTCTGGAGGATGCGCTTTTGGAGACTTTGGTACTGCGAGTTCAGGCCACAGACAGAGACGTGGGTAAGTTTAACCACGTTTGGTTTACTTTTATTAGCTTAGCGAGTTTTTTTAATTATTTTTTTTAGCACCACGTATTACTACCCGTTCGGGTTATACGCTTTAAGTACTAATTACATTAATGGATTAGGAATTGGGAAGGTTGAATTAGAGGAAGTGAACCCGCATTTGCGTGGAGGGAGAGTGAAAAACCATTTAGGAAAAACCACCCCCAGTTCACCCGACCGAGATTCGAACCTCGATCTCCCCGTCCTCAGCAGTCGAGCTCAACACTACAAGCGCGTTAGCCAACTACGCCATCGAGGCGGGTTTTTTTTAATTAAAGTAACTTCTATATATAGGATTTTAATATGTAAGCGCTGTTGGTTAAAACTGTTTACGGCGACGTCACTACCAAAACTTCATGTTGGAGACGATTTTCTTGGCTTGATAGGCTTGAACCGAGATGCTAATTAATATATGCGCCCACCATACTCATCAGAAATATATTAAGTGTTGTACTTTGCTTTTGAGTGGGGTATTTTATATGCGATTTCTAATCACATACGACCTACAAACTAGCTTAAGCTATAGTAAGATTCTGGTAGGAAGTGTTTTTATAAAATTCAAACATTTTTTCCTGGGGTCAATATGGATAACACTTTACTTTATAAACAATATTATTCTATAGATGTAAATGCTATCTATGAAAAGATATAATTTTAAATCAAATTAATTTCGTATGTATACATATATATATGTAAAAATAGTTTTAGTAACTTTTATATCTGTCAAAAAAGAACGTTCCTTTCTAAATTTGACTGTAGAACTCCATGCTTAATCCAACACACTCAACCCTAGAATCTTGTTATTTATTAAATGAATCATATAACGTACTCATACACATATATATTATATATATATAATATATATAATATAATCATAATCTCCACCCAAAATCAAACCATGTCCCCTAGATTTGTCACCGGTCTTACATTCTAATCAGTAACTCATAGTAAATGGGATATAATTTTAGGTTTTATTAATGATGTGTTCATTTATAACAGGTAATGGAACATAACTGTTTGGAATAACCAACCGAAGTAAAGTTTTTCTCAACTAATATTTGGACTAGAAAAAAATCTATTAGTTTGGGCTTTATTAAGACTGTTAATTAAAGCAAGTGGTCCTTTTTAACATATTTCTACACAACAAATTGTATTTGTTTACATAAATAGTTGCTTAAATGTATTATTGAATTGTTACTGTTTGTTAAAATTTCCTTAAAAATACAAATTTCCGTCATAGTAATTATATGTTGAACCAAACCTAAATCTATTGGATTATTCCTTTACTAAATATAATGATTTTAAAATATTATTAAACTCTCAGTGAGGTAACGAGTGGACAACATTTGATACGAACATAATTTATTTAACAACAAGCAATAATTTGGTAACAGTCTATTGTCATGGATAGAATAGTCTAAATCAGTAACATATAATATAAAGTCCTGTTCCGATATGATCATTTTTTTAAATACAAACATAAATGTTTGTGGTCAGCATTGATTGTATTAAACTATATTATTAGTTTTATTTTGCATATATTTATAATATATATCAAAAGTGACAGCTGAAAATAACATTACCTGACTGGCGTTTTAATACATAAAATGTATGTTTAGCTAACAAGCATTTAATTAGGGATATGACCTTAAAATATCTCGAATTATTAATGTTATTATAGATTTAAGAAATATATATTCAATATTAAAAATAATTAATTAATTATAACAAAAAATACTTCAGTAACGATTTATATCTTATTTAGTAACTTAAGAATCCATGCAGCAAAGTTAATCGCTTATGATTACCATCATTTTGTAAAATTGGGACTTAGATTTCAGATTCTGGATTTGTAAGTGAAATAATTATTTTGATTTGAGATTCTGTTCCGTAAAAATATGGATTCGACTCATCGATACAGTTATGATACTTTTATCAAGACAAAAAATTATAATTTTTTTCAAACTAATAATATTAATCAAAGGGCTATTTAATTAATATTAATTCTAGCTAAATCGTTGAAGCATGTCTATTGCCCTTGGATACATGAAATTTACATGGTTTTATAAATTTCCTTGTTGTTGTTGTTCAAATTTATAGTCAAAATAATGCGATAATATAAAGAGTCTAAACATTGTTAATCCCAATTTGCAGGCATTAACCAATTGGTAAGATACGAAATTCATAAGGACTCCAGCAACTCATCTGAGTATTTCCACATTGACCCTGAAGATGGCTCTATCTACCTGAAGAGATATTTAGACCATGAGCTCAGTGAGTCACATCACTTCACAGTTTTTGCTGCGGATGAAGGGTTGTCTAGTCTATTCAGCACAGCCCATGTCTGGGTCAAAGGTATCCCAACACATTGTTTTATAGAACTATTTGTTATTATTACTTAATCGCCGCTTCTTACTACCTGTTTAGGCGATACGCATATATGATGATTACTTTAATAGGGTAGGGAGGAGGAATTAGGCAATTTAGAGGTAATATAACTGCATTTGAGTGGAAAGAGAATGGAGTGTGAGTGGAAAACCTTTTTTTTAACCCCCCTCAGTACACCAGATCGACATCTTCGATCTTTCCGTCATCGGCAGTTTAGTCTACTGCGAGAGTAGCGCGTTAGACCATGCGGCCAATGAAATGGGTTTCCATGTTGAAACATACCCTTAAAATATAAAGTATCGTACAACTCCCCCAACTAAATCTCCTCCTCACTCCTCGGCACTTAAAAGTCCTATTCACGATATTGCATTGAACTAATGTTTTTAACATTTTCCTCAGTTCTAGATACGAACGATAATCCACCGGAGTTTGAGCAGTCATCCTACGTCTGCTTCTTGTCAGAAGACGCAACTAGGGGGCAGTTTGTAACCATGGTAACGGCCAGTGACCCTGATGATGTTGACCTTGACAATCTGGTATATGCCATAATGGATGGGAACAGGCTACAGATCTTCTCTATCGATCCAGCAACAGGTGTTGTAACATTCAAGCTATCATCTCACGTGTTTTATTTTAAGATCACTGTTCATCCTTTTAAAAATTAAATAATAACCGATTTCATTTAATTGGTGTTGTAAATAGTTTATAAAATGAGCATGATTTGGCATAGTATTTGATGTGTTTCCCTCAACACTGGGGTAGGCTTAAAAAGATTATATCCCTTAAGATCGTACTCACCACTTGTCTAGACCTATCGCTCTTTTTAGTCCACAACCTACTTGTTAAAAAATTATTTTGTTTTATTAGGTGTTATAACTTTGAGGAACCTCCAGAATTTCGTTGATCCCAGGGAGCACACCTTGAATGTTTCGGTAACAGACGGGGTGTACACAAGCTTCGCACGTGTGAAGATAGAGCTGTTACCGGCCAACAAACACAACCCCAGTTTCCCTCAGATACAGGTGGAGGCCAAGGTCATGGAAAACCTACCTCACGGGACTTTCGTAACTAAAGTCACCGCCACTGACGAAGATTTCGGGATTAATGGTGAAATAACGTACTCCATAACTTCAGATAGGATGAGAGAAACTTTTCGGATCGATAAGAAAACAGGTTAGATCATTGTAGTAAATTATTATGTTGGGGTGTTGATAATATTGGAAATTTTGAAAGATCGATTAAACTTTAAAAGATAGTAGGTATTTTTACTTATTTTTTATGAATCGTTGGAAGTAATATATTGGTTATATAATAGCCCCAAAATGAATACTTTACTGGTGAAAGTTTGGGCAACACAGGATTAGAGTATTTTGTATAATAATGAATTTTCTCTACACAAGGTTGGCTCGACACACAATTCTACAAACTCTTAATATAAGCACCATGTCTTATTTGTAATACGGGCTGTCTGCTTGTATATGCTAAGGGATGAGTACGTTGAGGTTTTTAAGGGATCTTACCCGTCTTTGTATAGAGGAAGGGTAGTAAATCACTTAGGTAAAACTACCCTCAGAACACCCAGCCGAGTTTCTAACTCCAACATCCCTGGCAAAAAGGGTAGATAAAGCTGACTCCTTAAGACACGTACTCAACTATACTCTTAGATTCATAAGTTACAGATCAATTTTCATAGGGAGGGTCTTAACCAACAGCTAGAGAGGTTATTAAATCTACTTTCACATAAACATATGTCATGTTAATAACAGTTGTCACTTTAAATATATATTATCAATCAATACCAGTAAAATAACACTAATAATATAGTAAAAATTGGTTAATTTTGGCTGCAAAAACACATGTTTGTATTTTCAAAATGGTATTTTATATTAAAATTGGACTGTAGCTTATCATAAGACGGAACACCTGTTTTATACACTCAATTTCTAAAAAGTAGTATTACCTCATACATATATATATATATATTAAGACACCGTCTGGGATTGAAACCAACCTGCTTGAACTTTCAAACAACCTCTTTAACCAATTTATCACTAGTGCAAGCTCTACTGATAAAATTCTTGGATGGTCACGAAGATCTAAATATTTTACTTTATTTACAATGTATAGAATGTAATCCATCAATAAAGTGAGAGAACGAGTAATAATTAATTCTTCAATTAAAACAGCTGTAAAATAGACGTTCACGGATATTTTGGCTGTAATCCCCAGTGTTATATCTACAACCGAGATGTCTGGTATTTGGTCCTCGCTCATTTGTCAGGAATAGAGATAGATTTCGGTGTCATGTGCAAGTGTTAATTCCATATAATCCCATAATATATGGTTAACATTACTCACTACCGTTTGAAATGTTGGGTCGGGTTAATAACTGCCAATGTCCAGTATTGACCGAAACGTACAGGCTGTTGCATAGTTGCATAAAAGATCCATATTTGTGGCTGCTATAAGAATAAATTTCCAACGTCCATGGTAAGAAATATAAATTAAGCAAACATTAAGTGAAACTTATGTTTTATTAATTTAAAAATGAGTTATTTTGAAAAATTATATTATTATATTATCAGCTATTTTACAAATTTCAAGCTAAGCTAAATTTATATGTATTTATTATTTTTTAAAAGTACAAACAATTATTTTATTTAACTTTTCCAAAATAAGCTTCTATTGGTATTAGCATTTTTTTGTAGTACAATGTCATAAATTTTTGTATTCTATTTTAAAAGAATAATTAAACGTGAAAAAAACAAGGCAATAAACTTTAATAAAAATGTAAATTTAGTGTATTATTGTATTTGAAAACTTGTTTATTTTTAAATTATGTATTTAATAAATATCAAAAGTATACACTTTTATTATTATTTAATTAGATTAATATCCATTACTTTCTAGAGCTCCTCTTATAATAAACCAAGAATTATATAATTTGGATTTATTTTTTCACAAATTACTAGTCAAATGATTATACAACAGTATATTTGTATTGAGTTTATTTGATATGGCTTCTGGAGGGTTTATTTAAGTAAAAGAGATCAGGCAGGTATGCTTAAAGCAATTGTACATACATAATCATGGCAAAAGGAAAGTAAAAACACAATGAAAAATAAACCATATAGGCTACACCTTGCCGGGACTCTAACCAAGACCCATAATTCACTAGAAATCCGTTCTATGGTGAACCTTACACCTAGGACCATATAACCATTCATTATTTAAACCTAAACTATATTATCTTATAAATATTTATTCAATTATCTAATTATAATTTACATTAATCGGTGGAATAAGGACGATATTATGACAGTGTTCCTAATGTCATAAAAAAATGATTGAGGTTTATTTAAAAAGTTACTGAGTTGTAGACGTGTACAAAAATTACAAAACTTCTGAGCCAATAAAAACCTTTACTACAGCCCAATGTTCATAGGAAGAGTTATTTACAATTTATAAACTTTTTTTTTTTGCTGATAGAATTGATAACATTTTAATATTTAAAAGTAATTTATTTTGCTTTCAAAAGTAACAGATGTAAATTATAAACACTGACGTATTAATATGTGAAATATATCGAGTAACTTTTCTAGATGTTAGATAATGGTCTTCTCGTTAAAATTGTACTGTACAAACCCTGTGACTTGGACAAGCGCGAAATATGTCGTGGGCGATTTATAGTCTAGCGATGACGACGAGTATGTAGCTATTTATATATTTCTAGGTGAAATTTTCACGATGAAGAAAATAAACCGTGAGAATGATAAGCTTTATGAAATCCCCGTGGCATCTTTAGACGGAGGAGGTAGGAGAGGTTTCACGATGGTTCGCGTCAAGGTCCTGGATGAAAACGACAATGCTCCGAGGTTCTTGCTGAGAGAATACAAAGCAACCATACCAAGCAACCTTGCAACCAACTTTACATTGATCAAGGTCAGCTCCTTTATCTCATTCTAAATTAATTCAACCCTTACGTTGAGTTTGGTTGGTAATTAAGTTAGAAGAAGAGTTTATAAAAACGTATTAACTTTAAATTCTTCGCTTCAGATGTTTTATGTAGAACCATGTTATGAATAACATTCTCTTGCTGTGCTTTATTTATTACAGTTGATTCAGGGATTAAAAGTTACTGGTACTGCAATGTATTGCAAATCTAAGTTTGTTTATTGCTATTAATAATAACATATAATTGTAGCGTAAATTAATATTTCCTCAAATAATCCTCATCATAAACTCTTCCCATTTTATGACATGACTAGTTAAATAAAATTCCTCCATATTCCTTTTTCCTTCCACCATTCTTCCAACTTTAATTGCTTCCATTATGCTTTTCTTAATAGGACATTTTCTGTAATCTGCTTCTCTAATCTCTTACTTGGTTACCCTTTCAGTATTTTTCCTAGAAACTTCATTTCCATCGTTCTCTTTTGTTACAAATATCAGGAAAGAAAAATGGGTTTGTTTAATAAAAAAAATTTGACTTTACAGACAAAAATATTTACGTCAAAGGATTAGATAACATAAGATAAATAAATTAGAATATTATAACAACTAATATATTTATAGTAAATAAATTAGTCAAAAAATAGAAGTTGATAATAAAACCTATATGGTTATAATTACAATTTGAAGCGAATTATAAAATAAAAATTAAACTACTGTTGAAAGTTGAAGGAAGGTTAGTGTAAACAACAATTATATGCATGTGATAATTATATTGACAATTTAGGAATAATAAAAGCTGTTGAATATGGTATAAATTATTACTAAAGCTAAATACATAAGGAGGACAATAAATTGGTTAAGAATAACAGTAAATAAAGTTGATACTTTAATTGATAACACAAAACACATTAAAATGTAGCATTGCAAAAACAAGAAATAAATAAATTTGACAAAACTTTCAACAGAAGTTAAGTTAAAATACAGTTGACTTGTAAATCCAGAACATTATCGAAAAAACATTATTAATAAAATTGGAAGGTCAAGATAGATTAATTACGTGGACGTTATAAAGTTGTCAAATATAAGCATAAAGAAAGTTGTGATAGTTTGAATATATTATTGATTCCTTCTCCTTATTGAATCCGATGATAGATCATATGTGGACTTGGACGACTACATGTTTCGGTATTTCGCCATCGTCATGTTGAGGAAAGCCAATATAAGTTAGCAATAAGATAGGTTAACTAGTTTTGATTAATAAGAAGTAATTATTTTTGGGTTGAATGGTATTAATTTATGGATTAAACTCGCTTTGAGTTGGGTTTTTTTTCATGTGGATATAAACTAATGTAATTCCAGAGCCGATTTTTGATAGGTCTTACCGTTTAGCCACAAGAGACCTCCAAAGAAAGATCCGCACCGACTTTAAAGTTGCTACGAAATTTTGAATTTTTTTCGAAGGTTAAAAAAATATATTTAAATTTGGGGATTTTCCGTTGGTTATAGGCTAGAAGCTATAAGTTTGCCAAATTTCAAGTTTCTATCTCATTTGGAAGCGGGTAAACATTAATGTCAGTGAGTGAGTCAGCCATGTGCTTATAGGTATAATATTAACTATGAAAAATATTTAAACTTACAAGCTCACCTTAAGACTGAAAATGACTGGAACCAGTCCATTTTCAGTCTGCCCACAAATTCGGGTTGTTTTTATGTATTACGCTAATGTGAAAGGGTGGGGAGGGTTGAATTTAAAGTAGGTTTAACTACATTTGTGTAGTGGCAGAGTGGAAAATCACTTGGGGGGGCGGAAACCATCCTGAGTACACTCGACCAGGATTCGGGGCCCGATCTTCTCTTATATGTCAGTAGGACTAGCTAATTTTATCACTGAAGCGAATTTCAATAAATAATATATTTTTTTATCTTAATCTCTTCCTATAGCAAACAGATTATATGTTAGTACCATATTTGGAGAGTTTATAGATAAGTATTTTTGTTACTTAGTTAGAGATGAAACAACTCCTCTAATTTATTAACCAAAATCATCATTTCAGCCACAAATTCCAAATTTGAATCCAAACCTGAATATTATATAACATGATAAATATAAGACGTTTTACTTTACTACATCAATTATCAATTTGCTAGTTAGAATAAAAATTGATATTAATTTTTTTTTTTGTTATAATACATTCAATTGAGTGATAAACCTCTGGGGCTCTGAACTAATGTTTTTTCTTATAATTGTAAGAGGACAAGCCATTGATAAGCGTTATAATAGATCTAAAATAAATTCATACCCATTATTTAAAAAAGCATTTTTTGTCTATTTTTTCTAATCTCTAACCTAATATTTTCTAGAATGCTTGGGTCTAGAATATCCCTAAGGATTCTGTTTTGAGGACTTGAAAGCCCCATTCTTAGTGAAAACTGATCACAGATCATTCGTTAATGTTAAGTACGTCCAAAGATTCCGAATTTATTTGAAATGTTTCAATGTTTCAGGTCAAAGCGGTCGACGATGATGAAAATATTTCTGCTGAAGTGGAATACTCTATTTACGAAACTCAATATTCTGAAGCAAAGGATATTTTTGGAATAAACCGTCATACTGGAAGTATTCACTTGCTAAAAAGCGCAACGCGTTGCGGTGAGTGTTAACGTTCATATTTTTTTAATATTTAAATCTATTTTTCTTTTTCGTGTCTTAAATAATCCTCCATCCGGGCTATAAGCATTTAACTATGCTAATAAGGTAGGGATGAAGAAGGGAGAAATTAGAGGAAGTGTACTTACATTTACGTCAAGAAAAGGGAAGAAATAATTTAGTAAAATCCACCCTTAGAACTCTCATCCAGGGTACGAACCCAAATCGCCCCGTCACTGGCAAATCAGACCAGACAAGCTTGATGTAGGATCCAGGTGCCCAATTTGTGGGTAACACATACTGTTGATAATGGATTTTGGAGTTGGTTATTTTTATAAAACCATTGCTGTGAAATATAGCAGACTTAAATTGGTTTAAAAATGAGTTAAAGAAGCGGGAATTGAGCCCAGTACATTCAGGTTAGTGTACTAAATCTATCGTCATTAATGATAGCCATAAAATTAACCAACGCCCTTACACGCTCATAATAAAATGACTCAAAGGACTGCCCTAAAGTTAGATATAGTCAATTTTCATGGCAAAGTCCATTATTAAATATGAAACTCATTCAACCAAAATTGATAACATTTACTGGTAGTATTATTATTGTGGTATTAATTTCTACCTTGATGGTCTTGGAGTAATGTTCTTGCCCCAGGACCCAATGTTCATGGGTTTAAACCCGCCGGGGTGGACGCATATTTCTTAAGCGATAAAAATCTGTAGCACAATTACCTTCGGGGAGAAAGTAAAGCCTTTGGTCCCGTGTCTATTTTGGCCTTTATAATAACGTTTGAAAGTCATGTGAAAATACCTTTCCCGGCAAAATTGGTAGTTCCCTTCGGCTTAGCTCATAGAATTTCTCGTGTGGGGATATTATCATTCAATTCAGAAAGTACAAGTTAAATACCTCAAAAAAGGGACGTCAGCCGATCAAAAGATCTAACATATGAATAATTTAAAGTATAACTAGTTTTTTTTAGTTGTCAGATATGGTTTTGGGTTCTATGAAAATTTAAGTGAAATTCAGTGGAATGAAATTGACTTTCAAACCCAAAGGTTTTGATTTAGATTATTTCTTTCCAGTCTTACTTTACCATCCTTATATAAATTGTATTTATCTTGTATCATGTGAGAAAAGTAAGTGGATTTACTAAAGAACAATTGAATTGCTTTGATTTCAAAATAAAGTTTGTCTTTCAACTATAATAAATGTATATCAAGAAAGAGGTAATAAAATAGGAAAGAAGAATCTGACATTTATAAAGTTACTAAAACTACTTTAGTGTAAGAAATAATAAGACTTTAAAATACGAATATGCTAACATTGTTTTTATGCCAATAATATAGATTGAACAAATAAAAGTTAATTGACAATTGTAAAAAGAATTAGACAAAATTCTGAAGAAAAATAAGTTGAAAAAGATTTTCTGTTAGACAAAATTTAATCAAATTGAAATATGAAGTGAGAAATCAAATATTTTGATTTAAAATACAATTAAAAAATTTGAAATTTTAATAAATGAACATTGTAAGATGTATTAAGGTTTGGTTGTTGGTTAGAAATAGAAATATAGTATACGTCAAAATTGTTAGAATAAGTACTATATTAAGAATTATGATATAAAAATATCACCCCATTGCTACTCTTTGGTTGTCAAAATTTATAGCTGAATTATGTCAAGAACAATATTTCCATTATTTGATTAAAAGAACATGTAATCTATAAGGTCATGAATCAATTAATAACCACAAAAGAAAGTTGATGAACAATATATAGTAAACATATTATTTATTAATTGATGGTCAAATAGAAAAAAAGGAAAAATTATCAAATCATGAAATCATGAACCAATAATTGTTATTAAGAATATGTTTTTTATAATTATTATCATTAAAATGGTAGAATTCAAAGTCTTACACGTCTATTTAAATGATCCGTAGCTGTTAGTTTTAAAATATAGTTTAAATATCGTTATAATAACAATAAAAATATAGTAAAATTCAATCATTAATGTTTAGGTACGTCAAAAAATAAGTTAAAAAATTGTTTCTAAAACAATTTTCCTACTTTGGTATTACTATATAATTTATTCTCAAAAATGAGCACAGTGTTATCAAAAGAGTTAAATTTGGTTAAACTGTTTCAGTAAACCAAGTCTTCCAATTTTTTATACGTGCTCAAGATTATGGAACACCCAGACTGCATAGCTATGTCCCGATAGAAATTAATGTAATGGATCCTCAAGAAGTTGTCCCAATATTTGAACGAAGGGATGGAAATTTCCTCATCTCTGAAAATTCCTCACCAGGTAAGGGTATCATTATAGAATTAGTTCCTCTCATCTACGTCTGTCTTCCCAATGGTATCTTCCCATTGGGTTTGCCAGTCAGTACCTTGAACACAGTTCTATATTCCTCCATTCACACTGTATGTCCTACCCATCCTAATCTAAGAGACTTAACCACACTAACAATATATTATTTTGAGTACAGGGTATGTAACCCATCATCATGTAACTTCCTACACCCCCAGTGGCCTAATCTCTTTTTGCAGCAAATATCTTACTGAACAGATTGTTTTCGAAGACCCTAAATTTATTTTAATCATATAAGGTAATAGACCACATTTCCCACCTATAGAGAACAACCGGTATATAAATGGATAAAAAAGTATCTTGTGCTAAAATTATTCACTATTTTATTTTAAACATGTTCACATTTCTTTAATTTGATAAAGACTGTCAATAAATATAATATAGATGGGTCGAATACACTTTTAATCAAAAGTGAGTCTTCATATTTACCTAATGAACCCGAGTCGGAATCTTAAAAAAAATCGTAATATTTTTTAACAGTAAGAGATAAATAAAATATCTGAGGTCAGCTTGTTAGGTTTATCTTCTAATTATGTTTATTTCATCTACTTGTAGGCATCATAATAGCTCTAAAAAATAACTCAGACTAAAAATTTGGAGAAAAAAAATATGTACAGGTGTTTTCCTGGTGTTTTATTTCTTTTATAATCCTTAATCCCACATAGTATCCTTTAGATTTCGAGGTATTAAAGGATTCTAAAATTAAAGGAGTCCATCTCTTAAAAACAACCTTAATTTGAAAAGTGTATGTTAGCAACACCAGTGTGACACCTGTGTTCCTATATGTCGTCAGGCACGTTGATCACTCGACTGAAAACAGTGACCAACACATCGTCCGGTACCTGTTGGTCTCTGGCAGCGAACAAACCCCTCAGTTCGCCGTGGACTCTAGCGGCCGACTGACCCTGCTACGGTCCCTGGACAGGGAGCTTCAGGACTTTCACCTTATCGCGGTCCTGGCCGAGACTGACTCCTCCCCTCCTCTCACGGCCTTGACTCAAGTCACCCTGAAAGTCCTGGATGAGAACGACAACGCGCCGGAGTTTGAGAGCAGTCCGTATAAGATGACCTTAGCAGAGAACGTGGCGGAGGGAACTTCCATTTTAAGAGGTTTATATTACACAACAATCCGAATATCTATTTATTTTTTAACACTACCTATGATATATCCTAAAATTTAAAGAGTTCTCTTGTATATATTAGGCTTCTCCATTCACTCAAACAGAAGGACTAGATGGCTAATATATATTCCAATTTTCATAGCAAGAAAATTTTATAAAATACAGACATGTTTTAATACATTCGACATTGATAACATTTTATTATATCACTAGTGTTATTTTCTAGGTATTTATACTACCTATCAAAAGCGACAACTTCAGATTATAAGACTTGAGGTAAGGATTCGTGAAAGTAGACCTAGTAGCGTTTCTATGTGTTAGATAGGACTCTTCATATGGAAATTGTACTAAGTTACTTCAATGATTGATCGAAGACATTTTAAATGGTTAAGACCATTTGGAGCATATAATATTTGAATTATTACGTTACTTTTGAATACACAAATTAAATGCTTAAGCTCTAAGTATTGGAGAATGCGATTTTAATCTTCAAATCGTACAAACAGGGGCCAGTAAAAGATTATATTAGTAAGATGTTTTTGTTTTAAAGTCCCACTGTGGACTCACAAGCTCACCTAAAATGTAGAGCATAGCTGAAATGTGGTCACGTGATGAGCTATAAGCCAATCACCTAAAAAATTCAGTGTAAGCTGAGTCAGTAATTCTGCACTGGTAGAAACAGTTTCAGCTTCATCCACGCTGCTCAATAATATCTACCTTAGAGAAGCATAAAATTTCAATACAAACCTATTTAATCTATGATAATGAACCTACAAAGCTCGATACAACCAGACAGCTACATTTTACTGTTGTGAGCAGAATTTAAATATTTATTGAAATGGAAATAGGACGTGTTGTTCTTTTTCTATTTTAATTTGTTTCACGAGAACACTTAATTATATAATTATATAAAAATATCCATCGCTACATTAGTTTTAAACCACTCTGAAATAAAAAAAATATTCATATTGTTTCTAGTTTTCGTTGCAAAGAATCATGGGTAAATATACAGTTCTGCAAGCATATGAATTGCTGCACCACTCCAGTAGATTCTGCTTCATTCTGGTTGGATGTGTGAATCAGGATTTGCAATCCCATTCGGACTATACGTATTTAAGTAGGTTAATTGAGTAGAGTGGAAATTCACGTGAATTTTCATAGAGAGAGAGTGGAAAAACCTTTATTAATACCATCCTCAGTATAACCGGACTGGGTTTAAACACCGACCTCCTTGTTACTGGCAAACCAGACAAGATGAACTTTACATTTAGTCCTCGCACCCACAAATATGTGTATGCATCAATTAAATTGACAGTAAAACGTCTTACAGCCTCGATAAGCTGCTACAAGTACTAATTGATAACGTGAACCTGAAAAAGTATCTATCAAAGAAAGACTGTAGAATGTTTTCTCTCTTGGGTTGTTAAAAATATGATCATTACTTATTTTCCCTTTATGTGAACCGGCCACGTGATAATGACCCGAATTGGTAGGCAGGTAAAAATATCACCTCAAACTAATTATAAAGCCTGCATCTACTACATTTTTAATTTGAGCTTTGAGAAACAAGTAGAAGGGGGAAAGAACAGAAAAAAAACTCTTTTAGGTGTGGTAAATATTTAAATTTGGCAGACAGGTAGGACAAATACATATATCTATATTTGTCTTAAAATAAAGAATTTCTTAAATAGGTTTTTTTAATAAGAGAGGTAAGTTACAATTTCCAAAACTGTAAGATACAATTTTTATTTATGGTATAAAACTGAAATTTGACAAAAAGGTATTGAGACCACTCAAATTACCATAAAATATTTTAAGGCGAGGCAAAAAATTTAAATTTGCCGATAATGTAGAGGGAATACTCCAATAACAAAATAATTGTTAAATATTTACTATTTATAAAGAGGCTTGAGAATTTTTGTGGCAGAGGGGTATAAGCTAAAATATTCCCAGAATTATAATAAAATCTTCTTTAGGGCATGAAAGTAAATTTAAATTTGCCAAGTTTGTAAAAGAACCCCACCCAACAATATCCATAAAAGCTGGAAAGTTTTGAATTTAAAAATACGGGGTGGGAAATGATCACATAAAATAACCTATTCTCGATATGGTAAAAAAAAATTGTATAAGTAGACAAGAAAAATCAAAAAATAAACGAATACAAAAATAAGTCTCTTGCGTTTGGCCGCTGAGTGAAAGGCTGACTTTTGTGGCGTTACATTGTCTCTTGATAGGGTCTCATGTGAAAGAGAATTTCTTCTATCTGACCGATCTTTATCCACAGTTTTCGCGCGGGACATGGATGAAGGTGTCAACGGGGAAGTGCGCTACTCCTTCAGTCCAGAGATGGGAGGGTTGTCCGACATGTTTGCCGTGGACGCCTACACGGGCTGGATCACCACCCTAACGCAGTTGGACAAGGAGAAGCAATCGGAATTTGTGTTCCAAGTGGTGGCGACGGATAACGGCCATCAGAGGCACTTCGCCCGTACCAGCGTTTACATCACCCTACAGGATTACAACGATAATCCACCAGTATTCACCAACAGACATTATGTGGCAGCAGGTGAAGAGAGGAACAGTTCTAGTTCGTAATTATTGTCGTTAAGATGGAAAAACAAATTAAGCTCTATTTTTATCATTTTTATACGAAAAAATTGTTTGGCTAAAATTTTTCAAATATTGATTCAGTTAATACGTTTACGTAACTACTGAAATAATATTTTGATTAATTTGGGGCAGAAAAAGATTGTAGGCTTTGATGTCCTTTAGTACAGTGAAAAATAACAAAATAGAGATTCTGCAAATTGTATATCCTTCCTTTTATAATTTAAATAATCTGATTAATTAAAATTCTACAGTTATACTTTTCTAGATAATACTAATCCTTTTTCTTTTGTATAAACCTATTTTAAATATATTAAATAGTTTTGTTACAATATTTTATTTTGTAATGCCATGCTTTTACGGGAGGACTAGTGTTTACCGGGCGCTTAAGAACCCGCCCCTTCCACTCCGCGGATAGTATCTAACTTAAGTAGGTAGTACAGATAGAACCAGACGTCACAACGTGGTGCGATTTTCTGTATTCTACATTGAATAGCAATTAAATTCAGACCAATTTATCGTATTTTTTAAAAATATATCAAAATTTAACATTAATTATTTTAATATGAATAAATTAGGTACTAATTTGATCTCAAATCCGCTGTTGTCAAATAAAAAATATTGATAACCCCACTTAGATTAGATGATTGTTTTGAGTGTGATCTTATAGCCTATCAAAGTGGAGAAATCATACTCTTGTAGAATTAATTGTATGTACATGACTAGCGAAGCTTGGGATCTCAAAATAAATCTTATTACTTTGTGTTCTATCTTACGACAGGTTCATTTCTTTTGTCACTGTCCTTTGCCTCCTCCTTCAGTTCCCAATAGTTTTTCTTTCCTTTAATTCATCCAATATTTGAGTCTCCCTTCTTCCCAAGCTCCTCTATCCATCAGCCTTTCTTTCTATGACGTCATGCAGAAGATAGTTCCTTCCAAGGATGTGTCCGAACCAGTTTGCTTTATACAGAAGAGTCACATTCAAAATAGTTCTATTTTCACCCACTCTTCTTAGGACTTCTTCATTTGTCAGAATATTATAACTAATTCCTGGTTTATAGACAGTGATATAGGCTCTTATGTCCATCCAATAAAATATTAAAACCAGTATCGGTGGTCGTTGGGTCTAAGGTGTAAGCTTGTCATGGACTGGATTGCAGGCGAGGTTCAAGTTAAGGCCAGCTTTATTGGGAAATATTTTCCAGATATTATGAATCACTGTGGTTTTCTCATCCTCTCTCTACTCTAATTTGAGTGCATATCCTTTAGGTCACCTCCCTAATAACTAATCCAATAATCATGAGCGAGAACACACAAGCATTTGTTATCACCGCATCATACTACTTGTTCTTGTTATGCTTATAGTCCGATATGATAATTACTTTAATAGGGTAGGGATGAGTAAGGAAGAATTTTGGAGATAATCTACCCACATTTGCGTGGAAGGAGAGTGGAAAAATGTAGGAAAACCACCCTCGTTTGACACAGCCGCGACTTGAACCCTGATCTCCCCATCATTAGCAACAAACCTTCCTACACCTCTGACAAGACATCTTGTGAATGTGTGGAATGCCAGTCGCCACCGTGGTTCGGATTCCACGTTAAACTGTAGGTCCTTCATTTCATCTCACAATCACCCTACCATTACACATTAGCGTAAGTGCGTATAACCCGAACGGGTAGTAAGACGCGGTGCTAATAATAATAATAATAATAATAATAATAATAATAATAATAATAATCATTAGCAAGCCAGTCTACCACGTATTTGTAATATTATACCATATTTAAGCTAATAGTATCTCTGGCTACTACTAACAACTTTACTTTCCATGCCCGCAATAATTGTAGCCCCTGGCTACTTTTGGGACTAGACTACGAAAATATAAGGTAAAATAGTGGGGCTCACGCCTCTGTTTGAGTGACCTCTTCCACAAGGTAAAGTGCTGGAATCCTTAGGAAAAATCAGCCTGGAGTTGAATAACAGGAAGGGAGTTACTAGGAAAATTGCATCCTGGGAGACCCATGAAAAATTCATTGAAAACCTTGTCTCAGCTATAATTAGATCAGCCTGGCCATTACCATGACCCTGGCTATTATTTACAACTTTACTTATCATCCCAGCTATAAATTAGAGTCCCCGGCTACTACCACGTCCTTGTCTACTATTAGGTCAAATATGTTATATAATTTGTATTTTTTAAGCAAAGTAATTGACTGAGTGTGGCAAGGTCCTGTTTTGATTAAAATTTCGTCTGTCTTTCCGCATGTTTTCTCCAAGATAACCTAGGCTAAGGAAAAATTCAAAAAGAAGAGGTTACTGCTGATCAGCTAGTTGAGCTTATAACTGATGAAATGCTACATTTGGAGCATCGCAATATATGGAGCAGAAACTTGGACTCTTAGGAATATGTAATAGAAATACTTGGATATATTTGAAATGTGGTGCTGGTGAAGACTTGAGAATATCAGGTGGACAAACAGTCTGACAAATGTAGAAGTCTTAAGAAGAGTGGGTGAGAAGAGAACCATTTTGGGTGTGATTCTTTGGTCCAAAGTGAATTGGATCGGTCACATCATCAGGCATCTTCTGCACGACGTAATAAATGGAAAGGTTGAGGGAAATAGGAGCTTAGGAAGAAAGAGGATTCAAATACTAGATGACTATGGAAAGAATAATTCTGGGAGCTGAAGGAGGAGGCAGAATACCGGATGCTTTGGTGGTCTAAGTTCACTAACAAAAGGAATGGACCTGTCGTAAGACAGAACACCTAATAATAACTATTAAATTATTGGACTTTTGTTTAACAAAGTTTTGCAGGTCATTATTTGAACCTAACAATCTAACGATAGATTTTCAACCTGGTCATCCGTTTCAATATGGAGGCCATTAAAACTTTTTTTTTATTAGCTCATCCCAACTGATTTTAATTTAAAATGCTAGTAACTCGATCTAGTATCTATGGGATATTTTATTTTAAGTTTTGACATTTATTGCAATAATTAGGTCTTTAAGGCAAATAAAATAAAAAGTTATTCTTTACAAATATAATGTACTATTGAATCTAAAATAATTTGTTTTCTATCTAGTTTGAATACTAAGGAAAACTATCTACTTTATATCCAAGGATAAATTATAGGATATATTTCAATTTATAGCCCAAAGATAAACCTTAAGATTCTAGTAATGACAATAACATGATATAGTTCATAACATAATGTAGGCTACTAGGCATTTTTTGAAAGGGGAAAACGAGGTATATTCCTTACAGAACTATTACTTTTATTTTTGCAATAAAATTCAATAAAGTTAACCAAACAAAGAAAATATCCAGTAAATTCATAGAAAATGTGTACACTCACAAAAATTCAACCCCCAGATCGTAAAATTATTTAATGTTTCAGTGAACGAAGACGCCTTACCTGGGACAATGGTTATTCAGATTAAAACCACAGACGCTGATATGGACTTGAGATCATCAATAGAGTTCTATATCACTAGAGGGGATCCCCGGTCCCAGTTTAAGATAGGACATGATAGCAAAGTTTATGTTTCCAAACCGTTGGATAGAGAGAAAGAGAGTATATATGTATTGGATGTCACCGCCACTGACGGGAAATTTATCACTACTACCGCAGTCACCATCGAGATTCTAGATGTCAATGGTGAGATTTACTATACTTATCTTAACTAATAAATTTAGTTAATTAATAAATTAATGGTATGGTGTCTATATGTCAGGTTTTTCCATTAATTATGTTGAGTTAAACAGCTAATATAAAGTATAAGTGCTGAGATATATTGGTTTAAAATAATAAATAAGTATATAATTTATTCATAATATTGAATGATCGCCTGCTTGATATAATGATCAGAATACCTATTTACAGATCGAGAGGTACCGGGTCCAATCCTTGGAGCTTTCAAATTTTTATGTGAAGCAGTGGTTCTGAAATTGAGTCAAATCAACTTCGTGTTAACAATTGAGGAAATACTTGAATGCGACGGCTCTGGTCTAGAAAATTGAGATTATTGGCTTAAGGGTTCACTCTGCTGACCACATGACGCCCTCTCTCCACAAAATTTGGCACTTATATCGCCAATAAATGGTGGCAGTTCAGTCGATATGGCTTGATTGTAGGCTGATAACATGGAGACTTTTTATAATATAGAATACTAGATTTTCTCGAATCGTGAATATCCTTAAGGGTTCGAAGGCTCCATCACTAATTATAATTAATCCAACCTGAACTGGTGCGTACTTAGACAAGGTAGTAATTGTTTTTTATAAAGGCTTCTTTTCTTATGTTTGAAAGGTTAAAATTAGAGTCCAGACCAAGGTATTCACCCTAAATTGTTCCCCACTCTCTTTCTACGTTAATGCTAGTTCACTTCCTAGAAATTCAGCTCTTATATACTCGCCATCAAGTATAATATGCGTCCGAACTATCCACACATTTATACTAACAAGTTACACATTTATGTAAGGGGTATTATGGTAATGCAAGAGAGTATGAAAGGATTGACACTAAACGGTAGATTTCAGCTGTTTGTATAAGCAGATAATTTATGTTTGTTAGTTAATATTGAGAAAGTTGTGGCAATAAATGCAGAAATTTAACTAAAGGCTATAAAGTAGATAGGTTTAGAAGTGAACGCTGAAAATACTACCTATATGATCACACAGAGAACACAGATTGGGTACGATAATTTAGAGATTACTTCGAAACATATCATTTGATATAGGTAATGAGTTTAAATATTTAAGAGCAATTTGGCTCAATCATCGGTCCCGGCATGGATTTATCTTATTGCCAAACTCTTCCTTCTCTCTAATAACGTGTATTAATCATAACTTGTGAATATGTGGAATGCCAGGCCTCTACCATGGTTCGGATCCCACGTTAAACTCTAGGTCCTCCATTTCGTTTCACAATCACCCTACCATTACACCATTACACATTAGCCTAAGTGTGTAAGACGTGGTGCTAATAATAATCATTTAACTTGCACTAATAGTATAAAAGTAGAAATTCAGAAAAGAATACAGTTGAAAAATGCATGCTACTAGTCAGTAATTTGTTTGAAACTCACCTGGTTTCAAGTAATGTAAAACTCATAATATACAAAATAATAGTTTTAGCTGTTGTTCTATATGGATGTTAACGTGATCCCTGAACTTAAATAACGAAAAATTATTTAGGGTGTTCTAAAACAAGGTGGGTAGTAAAATATTTGGTCCAATAAGTGGTGAGAATACATGAGATTGTAGGAGGCTATGTAATGAAGAGTTACATAACCTGTACTCATCACAAAACATTGTTATCATAGTCAAGTCCTGTAGATTACGGTGGGCAGGATATGCATTGCGAATGAGATAACCTCGCCTTCATTAGGCCGTAATGAGGGGAACTGGATAGAACTAGCTCAATAAGTTATAGTTGGCGTAATTTTGTAAGTGTAGCGATAAACTTTCTAATTCCTAATGCCATATAGTAAGTTTTTTTTTTTCAAGAACACCTTAATGCACCCATCGGAGCTCAAACCTTGACCTCCTGTCACTAGAAAACGAGATGAAACGTGTTTATTTGTCTGTGTGCCCACCTGTTCTCTACTAAGCCAAACTATATTAAGTGTGTGAATGTTGTTTCAGACAACCCTCCGCTGTGTCTGAAGCCCCGCTATCACCAAGTGTTGTCTGAGGGAGTTAACCCTGGTAGCTACGTGCTAACAATCCTAGCTTCAGATGGTGACGAAGAGACAAACACAAACTTGCACTTTTATCTCACCGGCGAGGGCTCTGACCACTTCACCATCGACAAGACCGAAGGTTTTTCAAACAAATAATCTAAATATTTATGTGAGGCTGGTTGAATTAATAAATAAAGAGGTGTCATCTTCCGTTTTATTTTACTAATGACTTGGGAAATCTCTTAATAGTATAGCAGCCCTTTAAATAGCTCGGTAAGGTCAAATGTTTCACTAAGCTGGCAAGTTATTTTACTCGTTCAATTCTATTAACGCCGTGAGATACAACACATGGCAACATTTTAAACATATCTGTAAAGCAAATCGCATAAGTAAACACAAGAGGCGCTAACCTCATATACTCACTAGCGCCGTGAGAAAGAACACATGGCAATATCTTAAAACCCGTTATGTAAAGCAAATTGCATAAGTAAACATATTGGAGCTGACCTTATACTTCCCTAGCGCCGTGAGATAGAAAATATGGCAATATTTCAAACAGTTATGTAAAGCAGGTTGCATACGTAAACACATAGGAGCTGATTTTCTATTATTCTGATAGCGCCGTGAGGTAGAATTTACTGCAACACCCTCATCATTTACGTAAAGCAGGCTGCATCAGTAAGATAACATATTATTTTAAAAAAGAATGCATTCATTTGGAATATAATCTAAGATCTAGTAGCTTTTTACATATCCTCTAGGACGCGGTACAAAACTGTCTATTAGAAAATAGTTGAGCTATTCGAATATATGTACACCGTACACTTGCACTTTATTTTAAATAAAATAAACTAAATTTGGCCTGACAAGTTGGGCGCTTACCTTTTGAAGATAGATGGAGGAAAACTGAAGAAAAAAAACTTTTAAAAATACATTTTTTTTTCCTGTGTTATTAGTGTGATTTTATAGGTATTGATTATTGAAGGGTCAAAAACACTATTATATGAATTAGAAACCGAATTTTAGAAAACATTGTATATATAGTTGATTTATTTTACTATGTTAATTATTTAGTTTCAATAATAAATGGAAATCTTAGTTAAACTTTTACATTTTCGTTTATGTTGCATTAATTAAAACACTCGTACATTCAGTTAAGTGGTAATTTAGTGCACAAGGGTTAGGTTGTTTAGTTTTTCCTAATGTTGTTGGTGTAAACCATCAAAAAGATTATTTAATTCTCTAAAAATAATTATTTAAACATTTGAATAAATTTTTTCTAATCTCAAAAACTATATTTTCTCAAATCCTCGATTGTCCTTTAAGATTCAAGGCATTCAACGACGCAGCTGCAGATTATATGATTTGATGTATGAAAATATGAAAGGAATTTCACTAACCTTTATAACTGTCAGATACAGTACTGATCTTACCCTTAGTATATCTTCTTAATATCCTTGTTATTAAAATAAAGTTTATCATTAGAAATTATGTAACAAATCATTGTTATATACATGTATACAGTAGCGCACCTACGGAGCAGGCCAAGGGTGATCAATCCCTCCCCACTCAAACATCGAAAAAAAAAATGAAACCCTTTATAAAGGGACTGACGCGTCTGTAAGTTGTCTTTAAAACAATTTATTTTTAAATAGGCCTAGTTGAAATCGTGAATTTGTTGATGATCTGTTACTGTTAGTTTGATCTTTGGTTGACAAAAGGCGGGTATCACCTAAAACTCTAGTCTTATCAATAAGTTGAGTATGTAGGCTATTCACATATAATTTTTGCTAAATTTTGTATTTTTATATTAATTCCTCCTTTAATTATATTTAAAAATAGCCCCCCATCTCCAGATCATAATCCTGGATGTATATATATATATATTGAATGATACATTTTGTTATTGCTAGGTCATCTTAAAACAGCTAGAAGCTTGGACCGAGAAGAGCAATCCAAGTATCAGTTGGTGGCCCATGTGGAGGACAGAGACAAGTCTGTCTGGGAGTGTTCGTCCCAAGTAGAGATCATAGTGTCCGACCTGAATGATAACGCTCCTCGGTTCACTATGGACACCTACAGCGCTACTCTAGCAGAGGACGGGATGGTCGGAACAATGGTGGCCAAGATACATGCTACTGACAAGGACACGGGTACAGTTCCATTTCCTCTTGTATAGGATGAATAGTGGCCAATATGACGAGAACACAGTTACCATTTTATCTCATCTTGTTTAGGAAGAATAGTGGCCAAGATGACAAGAACAAATGTACAGTTTTCTCTCGCCTTGTTTAGGAAGAATGGTGGCCAAAATGACAAGAACAAAGGTACAGTTTTCTCTCAACTTGTTTAGGAAGAATGGTGGCCAAAATGACAAGAACAAAGGTACAGTTTTCTCTCGCCTTGTTTAGGAAGAATGGTGGCCAAGATGACAAGAACAAAGGTACACTTTTCTCTCACCTTGTTTAGGAAGAATGGTGGCCAAGATGACAATAACAAAGGTATAGTTTTCTCTCATCTTGTTTAGGAAGAATGGTGGCCAAGATTACAAGGACAAAGGTACAGTTTTATCTCATCTTGTTTAGGAAGAATAGTGGCCAAGATGACAAGAACAAAGGTACAGTTTTCTCTCAACTTGTTTAGGAAGAATGGTGGCCAAGATTACAAGGACAAAGGTACAGTTTTATCTCATCTTGTTTAGGAAGAATAGTGGCCAAGATGACAAGAACAAAGGTACAGTTTTCTCTCACTTTGTTTAGGAAGAATGGTGGCTAAGATGACAAGAACAAATGTACAGTTTTCTCTCACCTTGTTTAGGAAGAATGGTGGCCAAGATTACAAGAACAAATGTACAGTTTTCTCTCACCTTGTTTAGGAAGAATGGTGGCCAAGATGATAAGAACAAAGGTACAGTTTTCTCTAACCTTGTTTAGGAAGAATGGTGGCCAAGATGACAAGAACAAATGTACAGTTTACTTTCACCTTGTTTAGGAAGAATGGTGGCTAAGATTACAAGAACAAAGGTACAGTTTTCTCTCATCTTGTTTAGGAAGAATGGTGGCCAAGATTACAAGGACAAAGGTACAGTTTTCTCTCAACTTGTTTAGGAAGAATGGTGGCCAAGATTACAAGGACAAAGGTACAGTTTTCTCTCAACTTGTTTAGGAAGAATGGTGGCCAAAATGACAAGAACAAAGGTACAGTTTTCCCTCACCTTGTTTAGGAAGAATGGTGGCCAAGATGACAAGAACAAAGGTACAGTTTTCTCTCATCTTGTTTAGGAAGAATGGTGGCCAAGATTACAAGGACAAAGGTACAATTTTCTCTCAACTTGTTTAGGAAGAATGGTGGCCAAAATGACAAGAACAAAGGTACACTTTTCTCTCACCTTGTTTAGGAAGAATGGTGGCCTAGATGACAAGAACAAATGTACAGTTTTCTCTCAACTTGTTTAGGAAGAATGGTGGCCAAGATGACAAGAACAAAGGTATAGTTTTCTCTCATCTTGTTTAGGAAGAATGGTGGCCAAAATGACAAGAACAAAGACACAGTTTTCTCTCAACTTGTTTGGGAAGAATGGTGGCCAAGATGACAAGAACAAAGGTACAGTTTTCTCTCACTTTGTTTAGGAAGAATGGTGGCCAAAATGACAAGAACAAAGGTACAGTTTTCCTCACCTTGTTTAGGAAGAATGGTGGCCAAGATGACAAGAACAAAGGTACAGTTTTCTCTCATCTTGTTTAGGAAGAATGGTGGCCAAGATTACAAGGACAAAGGTACAGTTTTCTCTCAACTTGTTTAGGAAGAATGGTGGCCAAGATGACAAGAACAAAGGTACAGTTTTCTCTCATCTTGTTTAGGAAGAATGGTGGCCAAGATTACAAGGACAAAGTACAGTTTTCTCTCAACTTGTTTAGGAAGAATGGTGGCCAAGATGACAAGAACAAAGGTACAGTTTTCTCTCACCTTGTTTAGGAAGAATGGTGGCCTAGATGACAAGAACAAAGGTACAGTCTTCTCTAACCTTGTTTAGGAAGAATGGTGGCCAAGATGACAAGAACAAAGGTACTGTTTTCTCTCATCTTATATAGGAATAATGGTGGCCAAGATGACAAGAACAAAGGTACAGTTTTCTCTCACCTTGTTTAGGAAGAATGGTGGCCAAGATGACAAGAACAAAGGTACAGTTTTATCTCACCTTGTTTAGGAAGAATGGTGGCCAAGATGACAAGAAAAAAGGTACAGTTTTCTCTCATCTTGTATAGGAATAATGGTGTCCAAGATTACAAGAACACAGGTACAGTTCCTTCTCTTGTCTAAAAACAATGGTGGCTAAGATAAATATTAAATTTGTAGAACATTTAGAGTATACAAGAAAAAACCTTAATAATTATTACCATAGTGTTTTTCACCAAATAAAATCAACACACACTCACAGATAGATCTCGTGTCCCCCTCGCACTAACAGCCCATGTTTATCGGCAGGTGTGAACCGTAGAATCAAGTATTCCCTGGCCTACTCTGCTGGCGGTCAGTTCAACATCACCGCAGACAGTGGGATAGTGACCTTGGTCAAACCTCTCGACAGAGACACTCGCGCCATGTACAACCTGAGCGTGCAGGCTTTGGATAGGGGAGTCCCCCAGCTGAGTGAGTTGACAGCTCTGACAGTGACGGTGCTGGGATACAATGACAAACCTCCTGAGTTCACCTCCAAATACTACAACGCCACGGTGCCGGAGAACGTTAGTGTGGGGTCAGAGGTCACCAGGGTGCTAGCCAAGGGGGGTAGCGCCGGTGTAATCTACTCCATCATAGGAGGGAATGTGCAGGACAATTTTAAGATACATCCCAAGACAGGTAGGTGGGCATACTTTATTTTATTATATTATTATTATTATTATTTATATTATTACTGTTATTATTATAATTGTTGTTGTTGTTGTTGTTGTTGTTGTTGTTGTTGTTGTTGTTGTTGTTGTTGTTGTTGTTGTTGTTGTTGTTGTTGTTGTTGTTGTTGTTGTTGTTGTAAAATCCCTGAGGATATTCGAAATTCAAGGATTTTAGGTTAAATAGAAAACTCATGTTTTTTCAAAATTTTGAATTGTAATTTGTTGCATAGCTTTAATAGTACCTACATATATTAGTGTTTCATCTCCAGTAAAATTACAGGAAAATATTTAAAAACCACACCCCAGGATATCAATTTAACACAACTGAATGTGTGACTGTTATAATGAATGTATTTTAACACAAAGGAAAACTAGCTATTTTTTTATATTTTATATCATACTGTAAATATACTATAACATTTTATAAGATTCTGATTATAATTCAAGATTCCGAAATCGAAGGTAATTATTATTTGGATTCGTTAAATAGTGAGATTGACTCATTATTATTGTTGTTATATATTATTATTATTATATTATTATATATTATTATTATTATTAATTTATTATTATTAATATTATTATTATTAAGATATTAATTTACCCTTAGGGGCTTTAATATTATGTTTAACAGTAAAAATAATTTTTAAATACATAATCTTTTTTTATAATTGAATATTTATAAATAGCTTACATACGTGTTGATCTTTCTCAATGTACTTCAGTGTATTGATTTAATGTCTTCCTTTAATCATTTAAAATTTGCCTAGCTATAATTGATTTCACATGTAGTTATTCTATGTTATGTTGTCATCTTTATATGTATACATCAGTGTTGCCTTTTGTGGTTTTTGTGATTGTTGGTCAGCCCTAAAATAAAGGAAATTGACTTTGCACTGTAGGAGCGGAGTAAAGAGGAGGGGAGTTTCTACATGGGATACATCTCTGTAGTTTTCCCATATCCCCTGTACGCCCATTTCCATTAAGCTACCCTTCCAATCCCAGCCCCATAGGATAAGTCAATAACCTTTACGTTGAAAGTACCAATAAATATACCAGTTAATCTATTGTTAAAGAAGTTAAACCCGATTTCACCATTAATTATTTTCAATCATACATAGAATCATACATGGTCGGAAAATGTGTAATTTGTGATAAATTAACTGTAGTGTGACTGATTGTTGTATCTGTTCTGAAATAGTTAGTTCTCTAATTATGGAAATTGATGTACATAAATAAAAAAGGAAAAATAAACTAATTAGTGTAAATTTAATTAAGAGATCCTACCTAGAGAAAGAGGAAAATTTGAGAAGAATCCTATGTACAATGGTAGAATCTTCTTTCTTTCTTCTATATCTATTGTAGAAATAGTCAAAAACATTTTTAAACAGAAATATTCACACAAATTGAGTCATATTTTAGCATTGTTCATTTATAAAACCAGTGTAGCAGCGTCAAGTGTGAGCTGTGCTCTTTTCATCGTGCAAGCGATGATGTGTTTGTTTCCTTTTATTTGTTCCCATTAGTCTTTCCTATATGTTTTTATTTATTTGAGGTATTAAACATGCGCTTTCCAAACCAACTGATTATATTATAAAATTAATTATGAACTAACTTAAATCTAAAACATACACAACATATTGCCTCTAGCCGTTAATTCATTACTTTGAAAGATGAAAGACACATTTCACCTTTTTTACTAATGATAAATATTTCGGCTATGCTAGGAATTAAAGCATGTACCCTTAGTTAAGTAGATAGACACTCTACCAACTGAGCTAAGGTGTCGGCCAATCTTACCTGCACCTGCATCAATGAGAAACATAGGCCTACTTACATTAATTTATAATAATATTGGTGTTGTTCCGTCACACATCCTATCCTTGTTCGCAGGTGTTATTAGTACTGAGTCACAGTTGGACTACGAGCGAGCCAAGGTCTACTACTTAATTATCCAGGCTGTAGATGGAGGTTTGCCTCCACTCAGTAACCACGCTAGTGTCAACATCACAGTCACTGACAGCAACGACAACCCTCCCATCTTCAATCAGACGTCCTACACTGTTTATATCGGGGAAGATGCTCCCATTGGAGCGAAGGTTCTTCAGGTGCGAGATTCGTATGTTTCTCACTAAAATTGTGTAACATTCATGTTCGAGATAGTAACTAAAGACCCACTTTGTTGGCCTCATGATCTACGGAGTCTCTCACAATATAATGGACTACCGATGATGAGGAGATCTAGTTTCGAATCCCACCCAGTTCCTCTCGAGTGTACTGAAGTTGTTTTCTATTAAATGGTTTGACAGTCTTCCTGCGTGATGATGTGGGTACACTACCTCTAAATCAAATCGTCATCATTATTAAGACATTAGCTTAGGACAGGTCCATTCCTTTTGTCAGTAAACTTATACAACCAATGCACCTTGTCCTCTGCTTCCTTCTTCAGCCTTTAGAATTTTCTTCTTTCCTACCAGTGACCCAATATTTGAATCCTCCTTATTCCTAAGCTTCTCTTTCCCAAAATTTGTCCTTATATGGTGTCGTGCAGAAGATAGTTTCTACAAGGATGTTTCCGAACAATAACACCTAAAATTGTTCTCTTCTTACCCACTCTTCTTATGACTTCTACATTTGTCACCCTACCTGTCTGTATTCGCAAACAAATTCCCACAGACCGCACAACTAAAGTTCACTAAAATAATTTATAGGAATTATGACTATAATCTACTTGACCTTTAATCAAGAATAACGAAAACAGAACTGAATAAAATGTTGAGAATGGAAGTTGTAAACAAAACAAATGGTACCAACATAAGAAAACACTGTATACCAACAGTCTGTTCATCGATATTCTCAAGTCCTTCTCCAGCACAACATTTCAAAGCCCTTCAAGTATTCCTTTTACACCTTCTTTAGAGTCCAATTTTCTGCTCCATTACTGTGCGATGCTTCAAATGTACCATTTCATCAGTTTCTTCCTCAGTTTAAAACTTAACTTGCTGGTCAGCATTAGCCTCTTCTTGTAAGGCTTCCATGGCCATGGCTAACCCCAACATAACTTACTTGGTGCATTAGACATCCTTTTTCGGCAGACTTTCCAGGTACTTGAACTGCTATATATTTTCCAAGTGAAAGAGAAAGACCTAATTTCATAAAATAATACATTTTTCCCGGCTATGCCACTAATCGAACCTTAGAAAAGTTAGAGACAAGACCCACTACAGACTGAATCAAGTTTAATATTTGCTGAATTTTTTTATGGATACGTAAGGCTCACAGAGGATATTAAGTGGCTGTATATTTTTTAAATACTATAGTTAAAACTGTAATATTATTAATATCTCCAAGTGCTTTCCTAATTTACTAAGTGGATCTAGGCTCTGATCTTACTCAGCCGATTGGCGTTTTTCCTGCCCGCTTGCTCCGCAATAACTGCCAAATGTGTTGAAAAATGTTTATGATGACATTCTTTGAATCCATACCGAGAAACATATGTATATGACTTTATCTATTTCTCCTTGTCAAGATGTTGGCCACTCTAATAACTGTGTGTCTGTTTTTTCCTCTATAGCTGCCAATAACGTGTAACAATTTTAACGAAAGTTGGCAGGAACATTATTTTTATTCAGGCCAAACAATGTATGAGTATAGTTTTTCACTTTGAACGTCCGTTTCAACATGGTATCTACTCAAAAGGTTTTCTTTTAATAACTCATCTCAAGTGATTTGGATTTAAAATTCTAATCAATTGATAGAGTACATAGGGCATATTTATTTGAATTTTGACATATATTGTGATACTGACTTTTTAAACCACGCAAACAACGGATATGTTCTATTAATATAACTTCATTTTGTTTCTATATAACTTGATCACTAAAGAAAAATGTCAACTTCAAATCCGAGGAGATATTGTAGAAGATATTTCAACTTGAAATTCGAGGAAGTATCGATTAGCACATGGAAGAAGAGAGATCTACTGGTAACATAAATACTGGCTAATAATTATAAATTACTACTTTTCTATCTTCCAGGTGTTTGCACATGATGTAGACCAGGAGTCCAATGGAAGGGTACTGTATTCTTTAAAACACCGGTGGCAAAACAAGAAGTTTTCGATCGACAAGAAAACTGGCCACATCACTGTAACTGGGAGCTTAGACAGAGAGTCGGTAAGGAAGTAGCTGTGTTCTGACAAAATGGTTTACAACCTGAGATACATACACCCATGGAGCTATGTGGCATATAATATAGGGATGTATGAAAATAATTTAGTAATAGCGAGGTTGTTTTGTTCTAAGTAAACCTAATATAAACCTAATATAAAAAAGTGTATTGTTTTAAACAATCCGTGTATTTTTAATAACTATCTTTATAAATATGTTTTAAGTATTTTCATTTAAAATAATATATTTTATATATAGTATCCTTATTGATGATTTCTCTCATTCGTTTTACTTTTTCGCTATCTTACAGGTATATAAAGTATTATGATCGTCAAAAAAAATCGAAATTTTAATGAATCTCAACGTTTCATGACCTCCCGAATCTGAAAAAGTGTTTTTTTTTAATGTCCTGCTGTCTTCTGTCTATCTGTGCCTCCAACTAGAGCCTAAACTATTTTACCAATTGGACTAAAACTTGGTATCTAGGGTTTTCATATGGTTTCCCATAGGGGTTTTTGGAACTGGATATCGAACCCTAAAATTAATGGTAGTTTACTGAAGGGCAAAAAGAGAAAAAGACGATTTTCTCTAAATCAGCTCTAATGATTTTGATTAAATTTCATTTAAAAACATTTATAAATATTCCAAACAAACTGGCTACCCTCAATATTTCGGCAAAATGAATTTAAGAGCTCCGGTCTGATGCGTAAATTCTCATTTTTTTTTATCATATCTCCAAAACTATTTGAGATATGATATTATTTATCATTGTAAATATATATGTATATATTTATAATACCAATCTTTTATTCGAACTATATTTTTATAAAACCAATAACTTTCAAGCTATATGCAAATATATATACATATTAACTTTTCAAAAACTAAAGGTAAACTATTGCGACCGTAAAAAAAAATCTAACCTGAAACGTTAATGGATATCGACGTTTCATTGCCCCCCCCCCCCCAATCCCCCAAACTCTAAAAAGTGATCTTTGCCATAACGTCTGTCTGTGTGTCTTTTTAACCCCAAAATTAAGAGTAGTTTTATAAAAACCAAAAAGAGAAAAAATTGATTTTCTCAAAACAGGCTCTAACAATTTTGATTAAAATTCTTATCTAGGCGTTGATTAGGATTATAAATAAACTGGATATTTTTATCTTTCCATGTAAATGACTTTTAGGGTACTTTACAATAGTGGAAATTTCTGTATCTCCGCAACTATTTGCATTGCATTGCAAAATTTTAGTACTATTAAAAATTAAAAAAACTTTTATATTAAATATATTTTTATAAAACCAACCGTTTCTGAGATATTGGCAAAAATATTATTAATAAAATTCTGTGAGCTTGGTAAAGAGATTCTACTTTAGTTTATGACACCAGAGAATTATTTCGTTAAGAGTAAGAAATAAGTAAGTCTCTCAAAAAGTGTATGTTCTCTTTCTTTCAACCTCTTGGGAGAAATGTTTGTACAACAATGATCTATCTCCATCATTTAGATTCAATAGTCAATATTTACCTATTTTATTGTTCAAAATTTATAAATGAGGAATTTAATAGCAATGTAATAGCCATAGGATGTGCAAACCCTAATAAAATGTCGAAAATTTTAAACAGGAAGTGACATTTTAGTACGAAGTGTTGACCCTTGGGAACCCAATATAAATATTTTTACTTTCTCGCTATCTTACAGGTAGAGCAAGTATTGTGATCGTCAAAAAATGGAACTTGAAATTTTGATGGATGTTGAAGTCTCATGACCCCCCGAACCCTAAAAGGAGGTTTTCGATATGCCTTCTGTCTGTCCATCTGATTGGCTGGCTGTCTGTACCTCTGACTAGAGACTAAACTATTTTACCGATTGGGCTAAAACTTGGTATCTAGGGTTTTCATAGGGTTACTCTGAGGAATTTTTGGAATTGGATATCTAACCCTAAAATTAAGGGTAGTAAGACGTGGTGCTAATAATAATAGAACCAATCACCTATTCCTAAAGCCAGAAACTATAAAATCAGGATGCAAGTTTGATTCCATCCACCGATAGGTAGATAGTATAGTTGCATGCATCTGGTGTAAAACCAAGTTCCTTTAGTTGTTCGAACAGATCCATAAATAATCAACTATTATAGATGTATACATCTGCTACTAAACTAAGTTCTTCTAAATTGGTATTATACTCTATTTACCCCTTTAAAACGGTGAAGAACATTTTAATATTCAATAGCTAAAATATTTAAATTAGAATTGAAAATAATGTTACTAAATTTTTTTAATTTAAAAGACACCTTATATTTTAATTAAAATCTTGAAAGCCTTGAGATTTGGTAAAATTGTTGAGGCACTAAAGTTTCCTACATTTACATACACTCAATGATTTTACTTTGGTTCGATTCTATGTTGGGTTGATATTATTCTTTATTATAACGTTTGGCTTCAAGCATCTGTTAAAAACAAAATGCCTGTAACCAGAGAGTGGATTTCATCGTATTCTTATGCAAACCAAATCATTATATGAAACGTCTGTACAGGTCTCCAGTTACATCATGGAAGTTCAGGCCCGTGATGGTGGTATCCCCGTTCTATCAAACTCTGTTGTCGTGAAAATTGAGCTCTCTGACGCTAACGACAATCCTCCTAAGTTTTCTAAACCCAACTACACAGTCGTTTTTCAGGTGAGTAAATATGCAACTTTTATATTTATAGTAAGGTTTTGGCAAGAAGCAACCCACAGAAAAAACAAACATTTTACAGTAAATATTAGAATATCTTACTATATTATTAGTGTTAGACTGGCCTGTTTAATATGGGTATATCGGGGTTTAAATCCTAATCGGATCTACTGAGAGTGGTTTTTCCTAAATGGGTTACCACTTTCCTCTAAAATTATTCCTTCTTCAACCCTACTCCATTACAGTAATTATAATATATGCGTCAATATGTATCAAAATTGATTGCTTGAAAACACATGACTTGTATGAATATGTGAAATTAGACTTAGTAGCTTTTTACATAAGTTAAATATGTCCATTCATAAGAAAATTGGTATATACCAATACTCTGATCAAACTTCATTGACTCTTTCAAAATTCTTAACAGTAAAATGTAGAACCCAACACCTTTATGGCTTGAATTTTTATTAAGACTGTGAAAATTAAAAAAAATCAATTTGGAATCAAACTCTAATCTTAGCTTTCTAGATCAAAATAAACTTTAATCAAGTATTATGTATTATACATATTTTTGATATGAATTTAATATTTTACAATGCACTTTTTCCAGTCTGAAAATTGAAAAATGACACCTGGACACGGGAATCGAACCCGGTCCGTGTCAGGTGTCATTTTTCAATTTTCAGAATATGATATGGGAGAGGTGTTATCCTCACTAAAATGCATTAACAATAGTTCGGCTATTGTTGCACTTTTTCCAGTTAAATCCAAATTCAATATTAAGCTCTTTTTTTGTCCATCACAGTGTCAAGATTGACTTCTAATCACTACCGTTGGTTTATTTTCCAACATCAATCTTATTTCATACATCGCAGTCGAACTCACGACACCTGTCTTGTTACTCAGCCATCCCCGGTCAACCTATCGCTTGAGATCCCTAAATTACGTGGGCAACAGTGGGATTACAACTCTTTAACCACTCTCTAACCATTGTCTAACCAATTTCTAATCATAGTTAAACTCATGGTGCGTGAGGCACGCCGTCGCTAAATGGACTCATCTTAATACACACTTGACAACTGTATACAAACAACTGTACGAACCAACTGTCTGAAACTAACTGCCCAGAGCTCTGCTCAGGGATACACATTAGCTTGAATCTGCCAACTAGTAGATTCCAATGACGTCATTAAGCACCAATCAACGGCCTAGATCTGTGTCATCAAAATCACGTGATGCTTGAACATCGCTTCTCACAGATTCAATGTTCTCCCAATGGAGTCAGCAGTAATTGACCTACGTGCGGATGCTCATGAAATACCACACATTTCAGATACTTGACCCTACACCTACTAGCTGACCAGTGATAGTTGAACTTATAATAGATACCAAACATATTTAGAATAAATCACCAAGTTTAGAACCTCACAAGAGTAAAAATAAGACCATAAAAATCCACGTTTGGATCCAGATTCGTTTAAAATAAAGTATAAATATTGGCCACATTACTTGCATAAAATAGTATTAGTATATATTATTATTATTATTATTATTATTATTATTATTATTATTATTATATTAACAATGAACTGAGGGATATTTATTTTTATTTTTTCAAAAATTTTAACTTAAAATTTGAATTTCAAAACAAATTTCATTGAAACTTAGTTGGGATATATTTGGATTTTAAATTTAAAATTTGGTTCAAATCTTTCAAATACTAAGATTCGGAACGTCAAATAAAATCATGGATAGATTCGAATTCTGCTTTTAAATGTCTAAGCTTTACATAGCATAAACAAATTAATATATATTGTGTATTGGTTGTTAACACAGGAGGATAAACCTGTCGGCTTCACAGTCTTAAAGTTTGTAGTGTCAGACGATGATATTTCACCAAATACTGAACCATACACTTTTGACATACGCTCGGGAAACGATCATGGATCATTTCTTCTGGAACATGATGGTACATTGAAGACAGCAGTCAAACTCAACAGCGTCAAGAAAGATCGATACTTCCTTCATGTCAGAGTGTATGATAACGGGACGCCTTCTCTCTTCTCAGACACGGTTGTCGATATAAAGGTGAGCAGCTTTATACTCCAATTTTCATTTAGAAAGCACAAACATTATTGCGGCTAAAATTGATAGTATTTTATTATAATATTAGCATCATTTGATTTTTTAACATCCATTTCTGTTTCCAGTTCATGGACTGGGTCATATTTTTATTCAGGCCATATAATTACCACTCTCGGCTGGCTAGTCCTGTTATAGCTTCATATGCCTTATAATGTAAATTAAGACTAGGACAGGCACAAAATCCAGTTCCCTGCCGTTAATTTATCGATGTGAAAGGGTAAACTCATATTTTCATCAATGATAAATTTTTGGCCATGCCGGGAATCGAACCCGCTTAGCTCAGTAGGCAGACCAACTACCGAATTTGCTAAGGTGTCGGACTGTATTATTAGATAGTTATGCTTATTAACTATCAAATCAAAAGTGTAAGCAGAAGGTCACATGACCTTAAGTATGTATACGTGAAAATATATCTGGAAACTTTTCTGTCAGATAAGGTTCTAACTTTAAAAATTGACTTTAGTAATTTATTGTAAAGACTGAAGCTAGTTTGACGTACTCCTCAACTTACTTATCCGGGCTATTCACATATTTAAATTAGTGAAAAAGTGTTAAGGAAGTTGGAATTACCCGATTTGGTGGCCGCATGACCTAAGACGCTGATATCGCAATAGACTAGACTGCCAAATACGGGGCTACTAGGGCTCAATCCCATTCTGATGTACTGAGGGTGTTTTCTAAATAGTTTTCCACTCTCCCTCCAGTAAAATGCGGGTACACTTCTAATAAATGCAAACTTTCTAATCCCTAGCACATTAGTGTAATTAGTACTTAGGCTTAGAACCTGAACAGTTAGTAAGACGTGGTTCTAAAAAAAAGAAGAATTTGGAATTAATCAAAAAATATAATGTATTTGCGTAAGGGAGAGTGGGAAACTTAAGTAATATCACCCTAATACACACGTTTGAGATTCGAGTTGGACCTCCCAGCCACTGACAACCAGAGCATACGAAACTGGATGCTTACGCCACATGCGCAATGATGCTTGTAATATGAAGTTAACTTTTAGCTGACCATATGGATAGAAATTATCAAAACAAATTAACGCAAGATGTATTATCTACCCGCATCTTTGGACACGTTGACTAAACGTCAAACTAACCTCGTCTGGTTTACCAGTGACTGGGCAGTTGATAATCGAATTTAAGCCGAATGTAGAGATAAATGTTATTCCTTTTTAAAAAATCTCATTTTCTGTCATGTGAAATTTCCAATAAATTCTACCTTTCCCATTAATGTAATTAAGTGCGGAAAGCTAGGACAATTGGGGAGACACGGTGGAACCAAAAGGTATAGTAATTCTCGTGAGATATTCCACATGTGTTGGCATAATTGTTGATATATTATATCAGTCATAGCACGTCTTTATTATGAACTTGAAGTCCCGGATTCGAGCCCTGTCAGCCTCAAATATGTTATATTTTTGGAGATTCTATCTTCCCGTTACACAGCTAAGAATTTTAGGCAGTAAGAGTGAACGATTTTCTATTATATAGGTTAGTTGCTTTGTAAATCACAGTATAATCATCTAGTTTAGAAAATTAACGTTAAGTACCAGTGGTGTGGCGTGGAATTCTGCCAATGTAAACAAAGTTAATTTAAATAGTACCTGCTCCTCTTTGACTAATCACACATAGGATCTTTTTATAATAAAGGAAATTGATAAAACTAAAGAAAAGGGAAAAATAAGCTACTAATAATAAATTTGATGAAGAAAGCCCACCTAGGGAAAGAGGAAAGACAGAAGAAAGGAAGAAGATGTCACCTTTGTGCATTGGATTCTTCCCACATCTTTCCTCTTTCCCTAGGTGGGCTTTCTTCATCAAATTTATTCTTAGTAGTTTATTTTTCCTTTTTCTTTAGTTTTATCAATTTCCTTTATTATAAAATTATCTAGCCATTGGGCCACCTCATTTTTGAATCACACATAGGATCTGTAAGACATACTTCACAAGAGAATGTAGTGTCTTTATTACCTGGCCAACGAATGTTTTAATGAGGGATGAGAACAATTATTATCAAGTACAGTTTCAACTACAGTTTAGTTTTATAAAGCAAGGTTACATTTTTAAATATAAACACTTTTTTGCGGTCAAAATTTATAACAATTTTATATTTGTACTAGGATTATCACAGGTATTGATAATATATATCAAAAGTGACAGCTACATATCATATGACTTGACTGTGAATTCGTTAAAGTACGTCTAGTAATTTTCTGTCAGATGAAAATTGGACTGTAACTTGACTTACCTCATCTACACACCACACCACTGTTAAATAGTCTGATTAATATCGTAATCGTCCCTTTTTCCAGGTAGTCGAAGAATCTCAATATCCCCTATTATCACACCGATAGAAATCATCGTAAATTCCTTCATGGACAGGTTCCCGGGTGGTCTTCTCGGTAAGATCCACGCCTCAGACCAGGATCAGTATGATATCCTCACCTACAAACTGGTTAGCACCGCAGCAGGAGGAACTTCACAGAATAACGCCAACGACCTTTTTGATCTAGACCGGAACGACGGCACGTTACTCGCTCTGCCCAGACTGGATGTCGGCGAGTATTGGATCAACGTGTCCGTCACCGACGGCAAGTTTACCACTCACTCCATCGTCAAAGTCTCCGTTCTGTTGGTTACTGAAGATATGCTGAGGAATTCGATCACCGTCCGATTGAAGACGTAGATCCACTTGTTTTTATGATAAATCACAGTAAAGGGTTCGTACGGGTAGTGAGAAATACCCTGAGAGTGAGGGTGAAGGACGTGATTATCATCAGCCTAGAAGTTTCAGGAAATGAACAACACATGACGCTTGATCCTACCAGATCCGGAGGCAATGTTCACGTTCTTTTCGCTGTCAAGAAACAACAAACCAAGTTGGACAGTACTAGTTACTACTCCTCAGACACGGTTTACCGGGACATTATGGATCATTTGGAAGAGTTACAGTCGGCGACGGGCTTGGTAGCGGGAGAGATTGTGTATGACAAGTGCATCACAAACTATTGCGTCTATGGAGAGTGCCGTAATTACACCACCCTGGACATTAGTGACGTCAGACCGATAGCTAATGAACTAATTAGCTTTGTATCTCCCAATATAGTCGCAAGGCGAAATGTCAATGTAAGGAGGGCTATGCAGGTAGGTTTTCAGATTGGAATCTATTTTTATAATATAAATAGACACTAACTATATGAATAAAAGTTTATTTAATGTGTTATTAATATGTTAACTTATAAAGGGAATTCGAACTATAAAATCTTTGGTCAAGTGGTCTGAGGCATCGAGTTCGTATTAGAATAAGTTTATGTAGATACGGGATGTATAGGTTAGAATCTTTACTGGGTCACTTAGGGTGGTTTTCCACAAGTTAATTATAATAATTGTGGTTATTCAATCTTGTCTCCACTTTTAAAGTGAGTGCTCTTTTTCTACTAGAAATCTTTGATTAATTTGCCTTAAGGGCATTTGAGGATTTAAAAAATATATCAAATTTGAAGAAAAATATTTCTTCAAATTTTCATTTTGAGTCTTTTTATAGTAGTTACGAATTACGATTATCACTAGTGGTTTTGCACAACACGACAAATCTCAGAACATTGATTTACCACTTAGCTGAAGATGAATTGATATATTGACAAAACAACATTTAACTAAAATGAAAATTCTAATTTAAAAAGGCAAATTATACTCATTTTTACGGCTGGTATTACACACGAAAACACACTTTAGAAACGCTATAAATGTTAATTTTGTGTCATCTAAGAAAATTTTATTTTCATTCTCTACCCAAATATATTTTTAACAGATTTCTATACCAGGTTAATCATAAAGGCGTCACCATTTATTTGAAAGCATCCTAGCGCATATTATAAAGTAAACGTTTTATAAAAGATCTGTAAATTACAATAATTTATAAAAGATCATAGATGGATTGTCAAAGATACATCATACTTAAACCATAAAAAAAATTGATAAAATAAATAGAACACTTTAATACCTATCCAATTCCAATAAATATAAAATATCATATATATATATATATTAAGATTTTGTTTGCAAGGTGCTTATAAAAAATACGAACATAGTTTTTTCCGTCAAAATTGATAACATTTCCCTAAATTATTTTTATTTATTTTTTATCACCACGATGTAAAAATCTCGTTCACTTGACCGAGATTCGAACCCTGAACTCCCTGCCATTGTAAGTATATTTTATTGCGAAAGTTATGCCTAGAACATGTGGAGACCGAAACAGGTCACTGGTGTATTATATATCAATACTATCTCTCAAAAGCTACAGTTGTAGATCTAATATCTTGGCGAATGAATATATTAAAATTGCTTTAGCAACGCTTGTAACTGTCGATAGACTTTCCTCATATTATATTCGAACAGTACAAACGATCTGTTGTAAGAAAAAAATTTATGAGAATTGTTTGAAATACCCTATTTCGTGAACCAAAATTACTGTAACCTCCGTTCCACGTGTCAGGGGACCTGTGTGAAGTCGTCGTCGACGCATGTGCTGGAGATCCATGCCCGTCGAAGAAAACTTGCCTCCCGGACGTGACCGTTGGCGGCTACACGTGCGCATGTCCAGAGGGTCTTGTGGGCTCGGCTTGTGAGACGGATGTCACCAGTTGCCTCGACAGGATGTGCTACATCCCTCGAAACCCAGTGTCCTTCAGTGGGAAGAGCTACACCCAATACAGCATCAACAAGACCGTGTTGAGAAAAACATGGAAGAACGTCTGCTCTTCTCTTTTAGGATGAGGACTGTCCATCTAACCGGGAATCTGATGTACGCGGCGGGGAGAATGGACTACAACATTCTAGAGGTATGTTTGCCAGTTGTGGGCAAGTCCGTTAAGTAGTTATATATATATATTTGGTGTGTGGGGGGTTGTGTGTGTGGTGTGTGTGTGTGGGGTGTGTGTGTGTGTGGGGTGTGTGTGTGTGCGCGCGCGGTGTGTGTGTGTGTGTGTGTGTGTGTGGCCGTGTGTGTGTGTCGCGGTGGTGTGTGTGTGTGTGTGCCGGTGTGTGTGTGTGTGTGTGGTGTGTGTGTGTGTGTGTGCGCGTGTGTGCGCCGCGTTTGCGGCGCGCCGCTCTTTCTGTCAAATAATCATGTGGCAAGCCTACTGTTCATATCCATGATCTACTGTAACCCCCCCCCTCCCCTATCATCACACATAAATAACGGCCAGGGATGGTAACAAGAGAGCTATAATATTTAGAAAAATAAACACATACAGCTCTATGAGAGAGTGAGACAGCATAAAGCGTTTTGGCGCACAAAATAATTGTATAGTTTAGAAATGAACATTCATATAATGGGGCACACACATGTTTTAAGAACCATAGGGAATTGCCAGTGCTCAAACGGAATTATACAATATGATAGCTCCTGATAATCAACATTTGATAATTGTGGGACACCTCCTCACGTCCATAAATAGTGACCCAAAAACACATTACATAATCAATAATTAAATTGTCCTTCATACCAAATTCCCACTAGCCCCATCATAAAAGCAATTAACAGGCAAATCAAAAGCCCGTGTATAAATAATTAATCTAGGAAACATGAGATGGTGATTTAATTGCCCTTATCGGCAATCCCCAATTAGTCCAAACAATAACAATGTGGCCCCATTTAACATATATAATCCCAACTAAATCGGATATATTGAAATTATCCGCTAAAGTTCCAATTTTGGAACTCACGCCTCGAAACAGCTGTACAAACATTTAAATATTAGAGCCAAACCAACAGTGTAAACTTGTTGACTCGTAGCCTCAACTTTGACTAACATACAATAAACTTTCAACGTTTCCAACAATAATAAACGATCTCCTAATTAATAACAAATTATTATAAACCCTCTAAAGGTTAAAAATAGGCTAAGCTGAAGAACAACGTTATCTGTTTAGCCACCGTTCCAAAATGGCGGTACCTAAAATATATAAACCCCATCAGTTAAGCGGATAAGCTAAGGTTGTAGTTATAATACAGGAACGAAATGTCCCTCAAAATATCATAATATTAAAGGCAGACAAACGGTTTGAACTGACCGTCAATAAACATATTTAATATATTTTGTATAGCTTTAAGAGCAAATTTACTAAGCTCATTTTGTGTTAATAATCAACAAATTTAAATATTACAAGTCCAAAAAGATAATTTTGGATAGGATGGACACATATTAAGCCCAAAGGGAATTTAGAATATTATGATGTTAATTAGCCTATGACAACGTCGCTCACCTTGTAATTAGTATTTAATGTGTGTCTACATCCCAGATCCCTACCATTATGTATCCTCAGAATATAACATGTGTTCTCAAGGCGCGGGAATAAAGGAGGGGGAGAGGGGTAAGAGGTTGCTTGCTTCTATAACATGCTCTAACATTCCACGTGGCTTCAAACGCGCTTGGGAGAACTGTTCTATGAGCTTTCTGAACACCGCTGCCGGAGCGTATCAAATTCGCGCATATCGTTCTTATTTTTTCTTTTGGGTGTGGCTCAGCTCTCATAACGGGGATTGAACCTCTAGCCTCATCGGTCCAATATTAGACAGTATCACGAGTGTTGTAGAGTCGTGGTCTTGCCGAAACGGGTCAACTGGGGCCAGGATGTTGAGTCAAAAAACCTTTCAGCGTCCACATGTTGTGACAAGGTTACACTACGATTATATAAAGAGTGAGTGGTAATTCACGGATACGGACAGTATGGCCTATCACATAATTAGGCGGGTAAATATAAGTCAAAAACTCTCTTTGCAAAAAAAAAATCCTCCTTTTCATACCTTTTTAAAAAAAGGCATTGAATTTTAAAAGGTGTGGTTGGGGTATTTTTAAATTGGGGTGTTAAAGCTTTTCCAAGTAAAAATTTATCACGAGATATGAGCCTCACAAGTTTCAGCATCATCGGCGTCGGACGCTGATTTGGAATTATTCAAACATACCGTGTAAAATAGAAGTGTGTATGTGTGTGTTCATGTGCGTGCGTGCGTTCGTAGCTGTATTCGTAGCTGTAGACCTATTCGTATAGTGTATACCTAAATGTTCAAGAACGTAAACAAAACGTATTTACTAGAAAACCAAATCCAGTAATTGTCTCGTTTACTTTCTATTATAAACATCTTAAGTACTGATTTTGAAATGTTGGTTTATATTCTGGACGAAAGAACTGATATTTTTTCTGTGCGGGCTGAGAATAAAGGTGCTTGAAGTGCAGCAGCATCATCTTTCAACCAATGATATAAATATAAAACAGTTGTCATCGTTAAGTTGTTGATCTTTTTTAAAATTTAAATAAACTTTATAAAAAGAACTAAGTGAGCGAACAGTGTTGAATGATTAACTCTAGTGGAAATTTTGAGCCATTATGGGGCAAATCCCAGCAGTTCAGTGCGTGGACTGTCAAATTCTATTGGTATATCAATTGTTTGTTTGTTTTTTGTTTTACAAATACACACAGACACACACTTTTATACCTTTTCCGCGGTATGTTTGAATAATTTTAATGCCACGCCTGGCGCCAGCTATGGTGAAACTTGTGAGGCTCATATCTTATGCTAGTATTTGCTAGTATTTAATTGAAAAAGTTGGACATCAGCATTTTTAAAATGACACAAGAATGTACAATAAAATACATCGTGTCTCATTTAAAAAAATAAGGTTACCTTAACGTGACCTTAGCAACACTAACCAAGAGCATATAAATTACACCACCTTACTTCCTCTTAAAAAGTAAATAACCTTTGATACAAACTTTTTTTTTCAACAGTGCGTTGTTTTCGAGATATTTAGGTGGGAAATTTTCAAATGAACAAAAGGTATAAGTCAATTACCCGCCTCAGTGACGTAGTTAGCTAATGCGCTGGTTTCGTGTTGAGTTAGACTGCTGAGGACGGTGATATTGAGGTTCGGATCTCGCTTGGGTTAACTGGTGGTGGTTTTTCCTAAATGGTTTTCCATTCTCCTTCTACGAAAATGCAGATTCACCTCCTCTATATACAACCTTCCCAATTCCTAACCCATTAGCGTAATAAGTACTTAAGCTTATAACCCGGACGGGTAGTATGACGTGGTGCTAAGTATTATTATTATATTATTATTATTATTATTATTATTATTTATTATTATTATTCACTTCAGTACGAAAACATGCTAGGAACTTATCCGGAGTTATCATAATGTTGTTTCAGATTGTTAACGGCGTTCTCCAGTACCGGTTTGAGCTAGGCTCTGGTGAGGGTGTGGCACGTGTGATTGATGTGCCTGTGAGTGACGGTTCCTGGCATATGGTGTTGCTAGAGCGAGAAGGTAACAGCGCCAGAGTCACTGTGGATGGTCGTCATGTGGCTCACGGTTCAGCCCCTGGTGTCAGCGACATGCTCAACCTGCAGTCAGACTGTCTATACCTGGGTTCCGAGGTAAGACCCCACCCCACCATCCTGGGCTTCGAGGATGTACAACAAGGATTTACCGGCTGCATGGACGATGTCAGGATATCGGGAGTGTCAGTGCCTTTACACATGAGTGGGATGGGCAGCATCGCAGTCCTCAAGCGCTTCGCCAACGTGGAGTTTGGTTGCGATACCAGTACCGTGTTGACGGCGCCCGGGATGTGCGGGTCTCAGCCGTGTCTCAATGGAGGGACGTGTAAAGATCTAGATCTCGAGGAGACTCGTTCAGGTGTGAGTGTCATATGAGGTTCACAGGACCCACCTGCAGTCTGGACACAGACCCATGCGCGTCATCGCCCTGTCTCCATGGGGGCCTCTGTCGTCAAGGGCCGACTCTTGGAAGTTACGCCTGCGACTGTTCCCCAGACCTTAGCGGTAAGCGTTGCGAGTTCGGCCGGTACTGCAACTCGGACCCTTGTCGGAACGGGGGCACCTGCGAGGAAGGTGACTCCGGCCCCGCCTGCAGGTGCGCCGGTTACGCGGGAGAGCTGTGCGAGACGGACGTGGACGAGTGTGAGACGGGCGGGTGTTTCAACGGTGCTACGTGTGTCAACGAGCCTGGCAGTTTCCAGTGCATCTGTCCGCCCAACGCCACGGGGCTGCACTGTGGAGAGCCCCTCTACTCCACGCAGATCTCGTCAAGTATTTATAACGTTACTTGGGAGGAAGTGGTGGGGATACTGGTCTCTGTGACCATCATCTGCCTAGTGGTCACCTTGTTTGTTATATACAGGCGTTTCCACGTCAATACATCGAGACACAAAAGGAATCAGGCTACCAATGAAGTGATAAAAGGTGTCGTTCTGAACTCGTTCTCCATTAGACCCCACGACAGTGACTTTAAGAGAGGGACCAAACATACTAATATGGAGGTCACTCAAGTAAGTAAAACAACATACTTCATCTGTGTGGCTTAACAACCAGAGCCCAGGCCAATAATTTAACACTTAACTGGTTGTATCCTTCGTTTATCCTGTAAAGTGGCGTGCTTATATTGCACTTTTCCACTATAGTATAGCTTATAAGATAGTATATTATGGTATAAAGGTACTTTTTATTATTATTTTTTGTCGCCGCGTTTCATTATCTTCTCTGGTTATAAGTATATGAACTATTTAAGCCAATGTATTAGGAATGATGAAGGTTGAGTTTAAAGTAACTGTACTATTATTTGGGTCGAAGTAAATTATAAAAATATTAGGGAAAACCACCCTCAGTACATATTTGAACCCCGATATCTACGTCATCGTAAATTCAATCTATTGGGTGAGTGATACCTTAGACCATTCTACCACTAACTCGGGCTATACAATATATTCCATTTCCTCTTTTTGCTAGTAATTTTTTCCCAGATTCGAATTCGATTGGATATGCGGATAAAGATTTGAACTTGTAAAATTGTGGATTTGGCCCAGCTCTACTTAATATCTCATCTAAGGGAAGATGATAACTGTAAATATTGAGAAATGTAATCAGCATTCCGGTTTGCGATATTAAATCTAATTAGGTAAACCTGGAAGGACTTGTTTAGTGCCAGCGAGTATTATTATTATTATTATTATTATTATTATTATTATTATTATTATTATTAGCACCGCGTCTTACTACCCGTTCGGGTTATACGCACTTACGCTAATGTGTAATGGTAGGGTGATTGTGAGATGAAATGAAGGACCTACAGTTTAACGTGGAATCCGAACCACGGTAGAGGCCTGGCATTCCCCACATTCACAAGATGTCTTGTCAGAGGTGAAGGAAGGGTTTGGTAATCAGATAAATATGTGCCGGGGCCAGCGAGTACAACTGGTGTTAACAGCTATGAAACGGGAAATTGAATGATTTCAGGAGTGGTTTCCCAAATAGTAGTTGTCATTTGTAGTTTTTCAAACTGTCCTTTTAGTGAATGTTCGGGCATTTGCTCAAAATGTGTCCTATTCGGTATCTTTAGACTATTGAAATTTTGTAATAGCCCATGTGGGTATTAAAATAGGTATAAAATAAAAATATATATTGCAACTTGTTTTAACTAGAGTTACATAAATACAGTCCAGTTTTCATTTTACTTTAATATATTCATACGTTAAGTCATGTGATTCGTAGTTGTCACTTTTGACAAACACTTTCAAAAACTACGAAATAGTAAAATATACATTTTAGATGCACAAAAAATATAATTATATTTTCTAAAAGGCCCTTACTGTTAAAATTATACTTTACTAATATAATTTGTATTTTTTCTCATATAATAATTTTCGGAACATATACTTCAATTTGAAATGCAGCACTAAATAGCAGTCAATATATTTAAGAGCTATTAAGACTATATAAAAAACATAATAATAGTAATAATAATTTGTATAGTTGTGCTTTACTTTTAAAATGTTCACAAACAACACTTTGTTATAAATATTGCTGCTATTTACACGCATAATTTATTGTGAGTGTTGAATGAACGGCTTAAACACTAATCATAAACACTAAATTTGTAAATATTTTTCCAAGACATCCACATTTGATGTATTCGAATGCAAAAACTTAATAAATACCTAGCCTCAAAATACGTTTATTACAGTATCCCCATGGCTTCTTTGGTGCTGAGTGATAGCTCACAGCTGACTTCTGACAGTCAATATTTAGGTATTTACCTAAATTTTGACTGTCAGAAGTGACAGCTGCTAAACACATATTTTTGCAGATCATATGGGATACATAATTTGGTTTGGTAACTTTTCAAAGCCGTCAACTGTCATCTGTGAGTTGTCAGTCAGCACCAAAGAAGCCATGGGGCTACTGTAGTTCAAGTGATAGCAAACACATTTTAATTTGTCAGATATTAAATAATTTAGTACACGTTACACATTTTTAAAAAAATTACCTTTTAACTAGTTAAACTAGTTTAAGTTATTAACTGAGTAAGTGAAGTAATATTTTTTAAAATTTTGAGTTAGTAAAATTATCTTACTCTAGTTTTTATTATTGTGATTACAGCCGGGTTGATTATTCTATTAAATAAGAGTTATTAATATCAACGTTGGCATGAAACGTGAAAAGGTAGTATGACACGGAAAAAAAAAAACTTTTAAAGAATGTGACCATAAAATAATTTCTGAGACTGACAAAAGTACAGTTATTAATTTATGTATTTTTAAATTGTTTAGTTATATACAAAAATGTACGAAAAATTAAATAAACAACGTAAGAATATGTTGGTTAGTTTTGAAAAAATGTTAGGAGTAAAATTTCACCCAAGTATTGTAAGTTAATATATTAATCATGACTTATTTGTTTCGTGGCAGGCTCTCCCTCACTACTTGCCCCGTTCCCCGTCGTACATTTCCAGTTCAGAATCCACACCTTATAGTTCAAACGCCCCCAACAACGTCGACACAGTCCGCAGTTTGAGCTCAGCAGAATCTGAAGATTATCCTCAATCACCCTCTTTACCAGCGAGAGCAGATAACAGTCACAAGACGGACTGGCCTGATCTTATGGAGCATAAACAGATGTCCATTTACTCCACAAACATGAATAATGGTATGGTTGGAAAATAGTTGTACAGCTACCTGAAGCGCTTTTTTTTAATTAGGTGTCTTCAAACTCCAATTTATTTAGTATAATGGAGTGAATAATAGTTTACTGTTCTTTATACTGCACAATAATAATGTTCTGTTGATGAGAAAATAAATAAATTGTCGCAGCAAAGTTGCTAGTGAAACAGATTCCAAACTGGTCAAGGTTAAATCTATCTGAAAAAATTGCATTATAAGTGGCTTATGGTTATGGTATACAAAAAAAAATGTAATTTTTTACCTACAGAATTATTTTTTTATATAGATTTAAACACATGGTTATTTACCCCAGTCTAGAAAGGACGCTAAGTTAATGTTTTGCACTGTAAATTGCCTATTAGAAGGCTGGAACATTACAAAATGGGGGGGAATATGTGTGAAATAAACTAGTTAAAATGACCTATACATAGATAAATTAATGATATAATAATTGTAGTAAGTGCAGCACAAATCAAAATTAAAAAATACTAATACATATTTACAATGTAAATGTATATTTTCATTGTCATATCTTTGCATCTTCTTCAGGAGGTAAGACGTAGTAGACTGAACAGGAAGCTGGTTTCAGTGTTGCCAACTAAATGGTTGAATGATAAACACTTTTCTGGTGTATTAAAAATTCCCTTGAGGTTCTGCTAGAGCTACATATGGGTGGCAAGTGGTATTAATGGTGCAGCAGGGTTTAATATGTAATAAATAGGGTTGGAGGGTAAAGTCTACACTGTACCACCAATTTAAACTTGACCTCTCAAACTAATAACCCACTATGTGTTATTGCACATTTATTTTGAAGATATTGATGATTTATGTGTATAATATTTTTCATGCTCTACAGATCTACAACCTGGAATTGTCCCAGAACTGTTGAGTTGTGTGATGACCTCAGAGCTAGCTGGTCAGAGGTCACAAGTGGGGGATGGTGTTCATCGTGATAATAATGATCCTCACACTATCGAAAGTGAGCATAAAAGTTTATATGGCACTTTAATTAGTTTTCCCTTAAATTAACTTTATAAACTAGAGTATTTATATATAAATACAGTCTGAAGTATTCGTTTGCATAAAAGCTTTAGAAATTGGCACATAAGATTAAAAAATATATATTGCTAGTAATAGTTAAGTTATTTAAGAAACTCTATCATGACAAGTGGTGACCGAGCTGAAATATATTTTGTCATTTGTAATCAGTGATATGACATGTCTTTAAAAAAAATAAGTTTATCAACATCAATAATAAATAAAGACGAATGCATACATGCTCTCTTTTAATTGGTGTGAATTATTATTATTAGCACCGCGTCTTACTACCCATTGGGGTTATACGCACTTACGCTAATGTGTAAGATAGGGTGATGTGAGATGAAATGAAGGACCTACAGTTTAACGTGGAATCCGAACCACGGTGGAGGCCTGGCATTCCCCACATTCACAAGATGTCTTGTCAGAGGTGAAGGAAGGTTTGGAAATCAGATAAATCTTTTGCCGGGACCGAGGATTGAACCCCGGCCGCCAGCATAGAAGTCTGACACCTTACCCCTAACCACCAGGTCACCGAGTAATTGGTGTGAAAAATTGTACATGCAAAAAATATTTGACCCATTGTTTTTTCAAAAGAAAATTGTTCAAGTGTTCATCAACAAGTCGTATTTTGTCTAGGAAAGTTTCTTATATGGGATGTAAAAGTGTTTTAAATGTATTTATTGTAAAATGATTATAATACTAACTACAGACACAATATAAAAAGGGTTAATGCAAACAATATGTGACAAACTAATTAGCAACAAGTGTTTCTGGCTAGTAAGCTGACCCTCAATTCCTTCTATTGAACGGGGGAATGCAGAAGCATTTAAATACCCTGTGTCATTATTTTCTTAGATTATATATAATACTTTTGTGCAAACATATTAAAAATTAGATATATCCTATAGTACGTGTGGTTAAAGAGATAAAACTCCTAATTTGACCAATTATATTTCAAGGAACCACTGGGACTACAATGATTGGGTAAGTAGAAGTCGAAGCAGATTGCCTAAC